>JAHLSL010000020.1:11865882-11956147 GCA_025920805.1 Petroica traversi | reverse complement strand
CGGGAGGGAGAAGTGCGTGCGGGCGAGGCGGGGGCTCGGAGCGAGGCCTCCCTTTTCCCGTGCCGTGGTCCACACGCGTGTTTTGCCCGCGTTGCTGAAGCCCGCCGTCGGGGCACAACGTGGCCGCGGGATGAAAAGGAGAATCACTTTCCCGAACGTGTTCCCCTAGAATAACGCTTTCGGCGAGGTCAGGCTCGTTCCCCGCCAGATGACAGACAAGAGCAACAATCGCCCCGCGCCTGGGTCGGACGCGCGGCGGTGTGCGCTCGCTCGCTCGCATCGCGGCGTTTATCCGCGTTAAATCACCCCGTAGACACCGGCGCTCATTGTCGTGCCCCGAGTCAAAAGGAGGCTTTTCGGCTCGCGGTCTGAGTGTTGGAAATTCAGCAGACTTTTTTCTGCTATGTAATTTTCCTTTTCGGAGTGATGTTAAGTAAGGGAAAAGTGATGTGGTCTAGCGCGCTTTCATCGAAACGCTGCAGCCAAAGGTCTCATCACAAGATTTGTTTTCCGTGATGAGCGGCATGCGAACGTACCGGCTTTGAGCAGTGATCAGCAGCTCTGAATATGTGTTCAGCATCATTTTCTTTTCTTCTTCTTCTTTTCATTGAGAAGTTTAGGAGTTTCAGAGATGAGGAGATAGCACTGTCCCTAGTGAAAGCAGGTCAGTGGGTGTTGTTTGTCGGCTAATGAGGCCGTTCCATTCGCGTGTTAATGGCAGGTTGACTTACTGCAGCAGGGGGTGGGAGCAGTCACACATTCACTTGTGAATCTGCATGTGTATTCCACTCTGGCACTTGGGAGGTTGTAAAACAGGACGTGGTTGCCGAAGATACTCGTCAGGGAGATGTGAATGGTCAATAGTAATGTATAAACTCGAGTTACAGGGGCTGCTGTGAACTCTGAAACAATGTACCCATCTTGGATTTTGTCCCGCAGAAAACCACCATTTGGAACCAATGAAAATAAATCTCTGTTGGGCAGTATTTTGTGTCTCTCATGGAAAGCTTAGGATGAACCCTGCCAGTGAAGTCAGACAACATTTTAAGCTCGAAGCCAGAGTGTAGGGAGGAGGGAAAAAAGGGAAGGCAAGGATTTGGAAAACAACAGTGTTTTTTGGTGGTGGGACTAAACTGCTCTTTATGTGAGATGAAGAACTCAAAAGTCATCTTTCAGTGGAAATTGTTGTTTCATTTTGGGAAGTGACATTAAAAAAACCTCCGTGAATGCATCCAGGGAATCTCAGAAAGTGGTATTACCCATGCCAAACAAATCTTCAAAAGAAGACAAGATTGAACAGGAGACACTGAGGCACCTGAATCTATGGAATTATCACTGTTGGTAGTAAGGTTTTTAAGGAGAACTTTGGCATTGTGGTGATTCATGGTGGTGGCTTTTAGCCAGGAAAACTGGTATTGTTTTGATATAGTGCACATGGTCCTAGACTTTGGCATGTCAGCATTGTTTAAAGAACAAGAAACGTGTGCTTGCTGTGGAGTTATTGGGTTATTATGATGGACAGATTTCCAAGGTCTCTTGTTGGTACCAGTGCTGCACTGGTTAGCAGAAATAGGAGGCTGGAAATGTTTTGGCTTCTGCATGTGGAATCAGGAGACCCTGTACTTGCTGCTGGAATGGACATTTCAGCTGCCAGAGCTGGATGGGACTGTTCCTTCTTGCCCAAGCACTTCCAATGCTGCTGGGCTTGTGTCTTCCACACTGTTCCTTTAAATATTAGCAACAGCCAGACAGCCCTAAAGGAAAAAAAAAAAACAAACCTCATCATATTTTGGAACAAATCTGCTGCTCGGATGTTAAAAAAAAGGTCATGTTGGATTAATTTTACTGACCCTGGTTAGGTTTACAGAGAGTGCCTCACTCCTAAGTTACTTGCATTTGACAGTAGTGTTTTTATCAGTGTGCCTAAGCAGTGACTTTAAATGCCTTGCTCCATTTCGTTCCAAGTGGAAAGATGTATTTCGTGTTCCTACAGGAGCCAAGTAAGGTCCTTTTTAAAAAGCTGACAATTTGTCAAGGTGGAATTCCAGAAGAGCTGTCAAATTTGGCTTGTCAGCAAGTGACCCCTCTACCTCTCTGACTGGGCTGCTGCACAGTAGCTCTAGGCACAGTAGCAGCATCTGTAAGCCAGCTTCACAACTGGAGCTTGAAAGTGGTAGAACAAAGTTGCCAAGTTGCAAGTAGAGTCGGTGGTTATCTTGGAAACTGCGCTGGAGAACACAACCACAAATTATTTTGGCAAATAATATACAGTATTTATTTAGTCCAGCTCTCTGATTGCTGTTAAGGAAGTCAGCCAGCAGCATTAAGTGTTGTGACATCATTTTGAAAGGCAATGTACTGGTTCTGAAATGGAGTGGGATGTACTATGATTCATTATTAAAAAAAAGCTGTAGTCTGAACAGAGATAAAGCATATGACTGCATCATGGCTGAGAGCCAGAAAGAGAATTCTATGAATCAATCACACTTAGAGCATTATTCCCATCCCTTACTTCATAAGGCAGTGAGTAGCATCTTACTCATTTAGTGATGTTCTGCACCAGAAATATGCTTTTGAACATTGAACAAATAACTACTAACAAGTTGCCATAGTTCCGGTTTTACTTTATCATCACTGCTTACAAGTTCAATTTGCATACCTTGTCCCAATAATCCTACATAATAAAACCTTACCAGTGGAAAGTACCTTGAGTAATCATCCTCACAGTCACCCATTGAAAAGAAATCACTTCTGCCTTAACTTAGGTTTGCTTAAAAAATTATATGGAAATCACCTGTTTTGCCAAGGAATTGCTCGGTGGCTGGATACAGAGATGGTGGGGTTCAGGAATAAAATTCTGAACCTCCAACATCAGCTGGACTAATCCCAAGGACAGCTGACAACTGATCCAAAAAGGTTGTTTGGATTAAAATACTGGGAATGTGCCTTGCATTATGTAGGAGGGAGGAAAAAGGTAGAGAAGAACAAGGTCTGAGAAACAAGAAGAACAGCTAACTAATTTAACCCACATATCTCACACTGTTCTTGAAATGAAGATGGAAATATGTCCTAACTTACAGGTGGATCAGAAAAAGTCTTCTACTCGTTTTTCACAGTAAAGAATTTTAAATCTGGGATCATTTTAAAGACAATTGCCATGCTTTGAAAAACCTTTTAACAAATAAAAGCCATAAAGATTTAGATTCCTGTCTGTCTTTTCAAGCAGGCTTGTTCATCTCTGTCAGACACTTTCCAGAACGCTGAATCATCTTAGTAACCTGAACAAAATTGAGGCTGTCTTTAAAAAGCAAAGTTTTCTGTGGAGGTGGGGATTAAAAGTTGCTGTTTCCTTGTAGTATACATATGGCAAGACATCCCAGAAGGATTATTCTTACAGATAAATAAAGGCTTGCAGTATTTGACCTAATTCCTTGTGTGTGTGTTTTTCCTCTTACTAAAACAAAAATAAAAAATTAAATACAGGAGGCATTTCTGTTGCAGTGTGGAAAGGAATAGGCTTGTTCTATGCTCAAGTTCAGCAAGAAAGGAAAATTCAGCATTTTAAGCCTAATCAGTACAAAGTTTTGTTAATCCACAACAGACAGGTTCAAAGAAACAAGCAGGTGAGTGTTTAGATAGCTAAGATAACCAGGAATAGCTCAATAACCAAATACCCCTGGAAGTGTCTTCCCCAGGTACAGGGCAGTACCATCCGTGGTCTGATTAAATATTAGAATGCAATTTAGACAACATGAAATAATCTTCACATGTTCTACAGCATTACCTCTAACCTCCAATATATTCCAAATATTTTCTCAGCATATGAATATTGGTTTTACCAAATATATGCATGGGGGAGGGAAGGTTTCCAGGTTAAAGCTGAATTTTTGCAGCTGAATAAAGAATATCTTTTGCATTCTTTACTCTACGTGAGCTACCCTGTCCTTAAACTTACATTTCAACGACTAAAGTTTAAACAACTCTTCTGCCTGTTCTCCTTTCCAATAACGCATCAGCAGTCCAAGTTAGCGTTCCAGTGTCCTGGCGTGAGCTACTCCAAGTGACATGGTGTTGGGAAAGGATTTGGCTCCATTGCAGTGAAACCCCAGCTTACCAAGTGGGTAGGTTTAGGTCAGGACGATGACTCTCCATGCGGTTGTGCGCACGTGGTTTGAGTGTTTACAAACAGTGTCCCAGCATCCTCGGCAGCTGCCTTGACGCAGCCAGCGAGCGAGGACAGAGTTCTAGGAACGTCCCTGGTGCTCACCAGGGACAGCGGAGGAGGGGGAAAGAAAGAAAAAAAGGCACAGTTTTACGAAGACATATCATAGTTTGGGGTTTGGCTGAGCTTTCTGCATCTGTGTTGCATTCTGGACCGCTGGATCCGTTGTCGAACGCCGTTGTTTTTTTCCTCTGCGCTTGAGCGCAGTCTGTGCTGTGTTGACGGGTTTGTCTGGAACAGACTGACCTGAAGTGAGAGATGGGGTCAAGGGAATTGTTGCCAAGGTTTCAAATTATTTTTTGTGCCCTTCCTCCCATTTTAAAAATGTATCATTCATTCAAGTCCCAAAAGCTTTTATAACAATATAGCTGTTTACAATATAAGAATCCCGCTGTAAAAATGGTTATTTTTTTTTTCCTTAACTGAGCACATTTCACTGCCTGTTAGGATACTGGAACAATTTCCTTTTTAAAGAACAAGAAAGAAATCGTGAATCCCACTAACTTTATGAGTGAAATCAAATAGCTGAAAGTCTTTATTAGTTAATGAGACATGTTGACATAAAGAGGCGTTGCTGTTATGAAAGCTAGTACCACTGCAAGGCAAGTTTTGGATCTCCATTAGGTGTAAGAAGCTTGGTGGAAATTTCTGCATTTACCCAACCAAGTGAATAATGCCACCAATCTGTTGCAAAAACAACAAAAAAAACAAAACCAAAAAAAAGTGGGGAGAAGTGGTGATAATTATTGAGGATGCCTTGCAGAGATTAAATTTTTGTGATTCTATGAAAATGCACTGTAGCTGGTCAGAAGCACCCAACTGACAACGTATTTCATGCTCTGCCCTATGGACCTAAACTAAACCTGTTAGGCCAGTTCTGGTCTCCAGAGACACTTGAAGCCTATGCCCTGCATGGGCTGTAGGACCTTATTGTCAGAGGTTCTAATGCTCCTTATCCAGCCCCATGCACATTTTTCAGACTTTCTTAGGCAGTTTTGCAGTAAGCACTCAGAACATTGTGCAAAGCACATCACTTGCTTTACAAAATGAATCCTAAGATCTGTTTTCTCCTCCCAGGGAGGAAGCAGTTGGTGCAAAAGCCTCTTCCATATTCCAAATTTGTCTGGATGAGTCATGATATTCACTGTCATGCAACAGAGTAGGAAGGCTGATCACAGATCTTGTTATACACATGGCTTCTGCTAGCACTTGTATGCTCTCATTGGTTGCTCCCATTTTATGTTGATGTCTATTACAACACTGTAATTTTGTAAATTTTGTAATTTTGTAGTGGTTTCTTGCTCACCTGTCTTCTCATTTGCAGGACAAAATGATTTGTGTCATATTCAGAATCTGCTTCTGTTTCAGTAAGCTCTTTACTACCTTTTCTTTTTTGGCCTTTTTTTTTGACCTACAGTTCCCATTACTCTTGCACTAGCTGGGTAGCAGAAGGTAGCAAGCAAGAGTAAAGCATGTGAGAGAATATGTGACAAAGGGATTCCTGAGTTTGTGCTGACTATTTGTTCCTTCTCTTGCCACTTCTAGTGATGTTAAGAGAGATCAGAGGGTAAACATTAACCCGGGGCCTGATTCTGGTGGGAGAGTTTTGCCCTCAACTTCAGTGTCCTTTAGTATCTTACCAGATTTGTCCCTTCGAATGAAAGACAACTGTTCATGCAACACTCACCCCCATTTCATGCCCCTGATGCTTTTTTTCATCTTTGTTTAATCTGTTTGTTCTTTCTGTGCTACTTCACTTGTGTTTGAAGTCACGTTCTTTGAAGTTATAAAATTTTTATACTTGCCAAAGGACACAAAACTCTTACAGCTCTTATGTAAGCAAAAAGGAGAAAAGAATAATTTCATATTTTCTCTTGTGTGTTACCTGCTCACAGTAAAATGAGGAAAAGGAATGGTGCAGTAAAACAGGAGTTTCTACTGTTTTTCCGAAGTTAAAGACCACAGAAGTGAGGTATTTCCATGAAACTTCAAGTGCATGTACAGCTTAATAAAAGGAATGCCATTTATCCCTAAAAGAGAACATATGAAAGCTGGGAAATGCATGGGACTCAGCTCTTCTTGGCATATGGAGCAGTGGCAGTATATGTGTGCCTATATTACAGGTTTTAACATACTTTCTTTTCAGGTTACCAAATTTTTATTCCCTCTGCACTCCTTTGCTTGCTTTTCTATTTCCAGTTTGTCTGCCTAAAAAACTCTGAACTATTACTTAAATGGCAACACTAAAAATCAAAAACATGAAAGCTGAACAACTGGAATGGGTCAGATTTAACACTTACTCAGTTTTGTATATCTAGTAGACATTTTGGGGGAAGCAAAATACATGCTAGTGTTTCCCATGCTATGCACAGGTAGTTGCAAATGTGCACATCACATACCTAGGAGCAAGTGAAAATACAGACCAAATAGGGAAAAATACTCTTGATATTTATAAAGATGAAAGCCACCAAAGCATTTAAGCCTTTCAACAGTTCTCAGTTGTTTCTAAGGTGCTTTCCATACTTTACATGGAACATTTATTTTCCTTAAATAGGATTAGACCTCTACTTTTCTGCTTTCCTGTAATCCTTAATATGCAGAGGAGTTTCTGTAGGTGTGAGAAAGCAGTAAGAAAACCAAGAACTGTGCTGATCTGTTTTCTTTCTATTACTGTGTATAGTGCCTGAGAAGTGAGAAACCAGGCAGGAAAATACAGATTTCTATCTATTTTTCCACTGTGTCTGTGTTGCACAGTTGACAATACATTAAGTATAGGAGGCTTTTTTTTTTTTCCCAATGTCAGCTGACTTGTGATCCTGCAAACTGCCATTTTCACAAAGCCCTATTCATTTTTCTTGGGCTTGCCAAGTTATACCAGAGACATTTGGAGCAATGAGGCACCTAGTCAGTCATATACTTTGTAATACTGAAAAAAGAAAAAGAAAAGTCGTTTTGGGACTATTTTTTTTAGGGGACAATGGGAGAAGAAATTGATGAAAAGACTACAGGTATAAGAAGCTAAAAACTAATTTTTACTTAGAAACACCAACTTTTCAAAGCAGTTGCAAGTTAACATGTATTTTGCTATAAAATGTAGACTCTAGCTGATGAATAAGAAGTTACGCTTCTGGAAGAGTGAGTCTAACTACTAACAGAATAGCTGCTTTTTCTTCAAACAAGCTGGTTGGAGATACCCTGTTGGACAAGCTGGAGCATGAGTCTAATTCAGGATGGTAGCTCTGATGCTTCTATAAGAAGAGTTGATAGAGTGAAATTAATTATTGCACATTAGGAGGCACCTCATATCCTACCCATGAAACAGAATCCCACTGTGCTTGGGGCTGTACAAACATAAGCCATTTTTGTTCTGTCTTACTATTTAATTCAGTAAAAGAGGCAGAGAAAAGGGGTCTGGCAGCACACAAGGGGCCAGAGTGTTAGTAACTCTTGTTTATAGCAGAGGCAGGCAGCTCCCTTTCAAAAAAACTAAATATTTGCAGTAAATAAAGGAAAGCTGCTATTAGTGCCTGCTCTGTGTGTGTGTGTGTGTGTGTGTGTGTCAGAGGAGTTCCTAAGCAGCACTGCTGCAGCCTTTTCCCCAGGGTGCTAATGTTAATGAGCAGGCAAAACACGCAAAGAAGGAGAGAAAGGGTATAAAATTAATAAGCAACAACTGAGAGCCAAAGCACACAGAGATCGTGCTATGTGGTACAAACCCTGCTGGAGTCATTCATTTCTGTGCCCTTTTTTTCTTAACCCTAGAAGACCTACAGGAAAGCTGTGGTATAGCTGGGAACTGAACCCATATCTCCCAAACCCCAGTGCTTTACCCATGATACCCTCCTTCCTGCTCATTCAGAAGCTAACTGATCGTTTTTTCTGCTTACTAAGATAACAGAAGTATCAATTTTAAGAAACAGAAACTAGACACTTTTCACTTTTTTTCAGAATTTGGTTTTCAGTAGCATTTTCTGCTGATTGACAGCATGTTCTGGTTTTGCTGCACAAACTTTTGGACCTCTAAATCAGCAGTGCTTATCCAAAACAACTCAGCAAATTAAAATGAAATAAATCTCCTTAGGGAAAAGGATGACTTTTTCACTGCTTTGCAGCACTGTTTAAACCCTCCACTCCAAGTGAGAAAGGATGCAGGGAAGAATGTTATCTCCATTTTACTGGCACTGGGTCTCCATGTACCTCCAAACAAATAATTAAAATAACAATAACTAAAAGTAGTATGTTGTGTCAGTTAATTGCAGTGTGTGAAACAGTTTCTATAAGTAGGTACTTCAGTTAACTCCCTTTAATACCCTTGATCCTCCTATTCATTCAGGCAAGATTTCCCACAGTCTGAAAACTGTTCATGTACATCAGCTCCAACCTATCACAGAGTTCCCATTTGATCTTTTATCATTAAAAGTTTGTCAGGGTCCACGAACCTTCATGTTGACATCACACTTGGCAGCAGAGCTCAAAGGAGGGAAAAATACCAAAATAAAACCAATTTTAATTTGTTGTCAGAAATCTCTTCTGCTGGAGATGGGCTGCGCAACCCTGCAGGTGACATTAACCACAGCACCATTCATAGCTTTCTGTTCAAGAGTCCACCTTTATCTCCTAGACCTGAACTGGAGATGGAAAGCTTTCATGTCTCTGGCCTTTGAGAATTCCTTTGCTGTGGATCATAGTCATAGCTCAGCCTGCCTGGTTACACAGTGCATTTAACCAAGAGCCTACCCTATTTGACTTCAGCACATTCGGGGACTTGTGATACAATCTATGATGAACTGCATTTGGAAATAAAATCCAATGGGTAATTTAGCTCATGCCGCATCTCTGGATGCTGGCAGATGCAAATGACCGTGAAGGACAGATGGATTTTTCCCTGCCACGTTTAGAGATACAATAGCACTGCCAACTACTTTGGAAAAAGATGGAGCAGAGCATTCAGACTTGCCTCCTGCAGTTGCTCGTCTCCCCACAGCAGTTTGGAGGTTCAGCCAGCCAAGCCCCATGTGGCTCACATACACGTGGCCACGCTGTTTACAAACACCCTCCCAGGTGTCCCCAGGCACCACTGGGTGCCACACTGCGGCTTGTGACAGCCCGTTTCTCACCCGTGCTGCTTGTAGCAGTCATGGCCAAAGGCAGGGCTCTGATGGGCTGTGGAGCCTGCTAGCTTGTTACGATTCGCTTGTTTTATATTTAAGCAATATTCAGGCCAGGGGTTTAGAGCAAGGTCGTCCACAGTGAGTCAAAAATAGAAACTTCATTGCTCGATAGCGTAGTAGCACTGGAGAGCGCTAGCTGGATGTACACACAACAGTGAGGAAGGTACTTTTCTGCTTTCCAGAAACACTGCTAAGGAATTTGGTAACGTTTACAGTAGGGCAGGATTTCAAAAAGCCTGTGGAAATGAATGCACTTTTTTTTTTTCTCATTTCCCACTAACAAACCAGGGACTACTTCTTGTCCGGGTTTAAGAGATGGGGCTCAACAAAACACAAGGAGTTCAGAGCAGCTAGTATTTAAAAGCAGAGTTGCATTATCACTCAGAGAAGACTGCCTTAGTTCTGCTTTGTTTTAGCAGGCCATTGGTGTACAGAAAGACGTTTGAACAGCTGTGTGTTGCAGCATTAAATGGCCTCCCATAGCTGAGGCACAGAAAGACAAAGCCTGTTTCTTTCCAGCTGCTCAGCTAAAATTGTATTCACTTTTGCCACTCTTCTCACCAGTTCAGAGTTCAAGGACTCCCCATATATCTACCGCACCTTCAGTTCAGCTAACAAGATATAACTACCCGGAGGGAAACAAACAGAAATGTTCCTGTTCTTCAGAGACGAGCACTTTTTCTGTACTTGTTCCCCTGTTTTGTTTCGGGGTGTGCACAGTTTATTTTTCTCCTTTTGTTTTACTCTCCCTCCCCGCACCCCCACCCGCTCCCCCACTGCTGCGTGCACACCCTCTTCAGCCGCCTCTCTGGCTTGCCTGGCCGAGAAGTGCAGACTCAGCAGCGACTGGTAACACGTTAACTCTTTGTCCTATTCTCAGCTCTGCCAGGAAAGGCCAAAGCAAATGAGACTTACAGCTGCACTTGAAACAGAGCTGCTATAATGGAGAGGGACATTGACCACAGACTATTCCCCCTGTCACACGTTTTTGTGTTTTTTTCCTTATAGCATATAAAGTGTGTGGCCAGCGTGAGATTAAACTTTGCGTAGGTTTGGGTGGCTGTATCTGCTTATTTCTCGTTAAGAGGAAATGAAAGACCCGTGACTTTTGTTTGTACTGGCCATATCATACAACTTCTAGTGATAAACAGAAATAATTTAGGAGGTACTTCCTCAAATGTCTGAAACATGGCCTTAATTTCACCAGTGTAAAGCCAGCAAAAAGCTATTACAGACACGAAGTCTCTGTTATGTGTCTTTGAAGGCATTTTGGAAACTTTGGCATTGTGCCTTTATACAGTTCTTTTCCCTAAGAGCCACAGTTTTGCATTGTGTTCTGGGACCATGCGGGCTCCAATTTTAGTGACTTGGGGCAGAGAGGAGTTCCATTTTCCTTAAGAACAATTCAGCACTGCCATTTGCTTACTGAAAGACGAACCTGCGGGGCCACCATCAACACGAGCAAACATCCACGTGTGCCACGTAGAGGAGAGAGGTTCCCCTTGCCCTTCAAGCTCCCCGCCGCGGTGTCTCAGGGCTGGCGGGGCGCACGCCGGCCGGGCGCTGGCGCTGCTTGGCTCAGCGACATCGCACCGGCGCCAAGCTTTACCTCTGGGCTTTGGCACTGCAGGTCATGCTGGTGTCTCGCCACGTGCTTACGCGCACATGGCAGCAGTGTTTACAAACATGACCCCACAACTCTTACGGGCAGTTATGAAAGAGCAGCGAGTGCCACATCCCGCGCCAGGCTGACCTAGATCGCCAGCGCTGGGAACGAACAGCGAGGCGCTCGCACCAACGCAGGCTCTGAGAGACGCTCAAAGCGGATGATTTTGCTCCCAAACTGTTTTGAAGTATCATTGCCACCATGAGAGTGTTTTCCACCATAAACTAAAAATAGCTACTATTAAGTAGCAGGAGCGGCGGGTAAGTGATTCAACAGCTCAGGGATAGAAGTGACCGTGTTCGTCAGCACTCTGAGTCTGTTTCTGCGTTGAACTAACTCAGCACATAAAATTTTCTCAACGGGAAGGAAATGCAAAGCTGGCTTACTTTGGCTAAAGGAACACTGCAGGTCTTGTAGTTCCTGATTGATAGTTCCTTTTTTATTCCTTTATCAACACTTACACTCAGGCACTAATGCATGCTTTGTAGTCAGGCTGTGACCATCCATTTAGGAAAAAATGCTGTAGTAATTTCAAATGAAACACCTCCATCTACAAAATATGAATACCACTGTATGGCTGATTTGGTTTTTTGGCATAGGCCTTAGGAAAAAAAAGCCACAGCCAAAACACTGCTTCAGTAAACTATGCCCTGAATGCTCAACTGTCAAATGTCCATGTTCTATCTTCACATTCATTTTTTTACTGACACATCTGCTGAAAAAAGGAAAGCAACCCTTTCTCAGCCTTGAAGTTCTTCAAAGAAGTTTGTATTGTATGCCAAAGTACTCTGAGCAGTTTGCTTTCTAGAAGTTAGCAGTTTATAGTAAAGTGGAGTACATGAGCTATCTTTTCACAGATTCTAGCATTCTTGAAGTTGTCTCAGAAACACATGTGGAGGAAGACAGGTACTTTAACTGGGAGTGATTGCTTAAAATAACCAGAGTTTCCTTGAAAAAGCTGCTAAATGAGAAAAAATAATGCATCCTTGTTAAAAATCACTTCCAGATTTCATTTTGGGAATTGAAGAATTTAGTCTCAGCTTTGCAAAAGCCTCCTAAATCATGAAAAATTCTTTTTCCCCCCTCCCAAACAGAAAATTTAACTTTTCAAAAGCAGATGAGATGGTAGAAAGATGGTAGTTCTCGTTTATATTAGTTACTGTAATACATCTCAGTGTTTGTAAAGATCATCATGATAAAGTCTATAGAAAAGACACACTATGAGCCTCTTCATGTCTCTTCTGCAATAAAGTTCAATCCCATTACTGAGTAAAATTTCTGTAAGTATAAAGCTAGTTGATAGATGTCATCTTTTCCAACCACACCCATGGCAGCTCTGCATTTGAGTTCCTGCATCAAAATTCCTGCAAAGTTTCTTTGCTGTCTAAACAAAATAAAACAAGAGAGGCTGACATGTGTTCACTCTGGCTTGGTCACTAGCTCGTGTCATGTGGTCTCTGATAGCTCTGACCTGAGCTGAGGAACTGCTCTGCAGGTCAGCCCCTGACCCATTGCCAGTTTTGTCCAATCTCCTAACGATTTGTAAGCTTGTATTTAGAATGTGAGCAAATGTACTTGGCCAGTTATTGATGTCTTTTCACTGCTGAATGTTCATTACGATGTTCATTACACTGTATATAACAGACCTAGAAATAAGAATGGAAGTATTGGAAATAGGTCACTGCTGTGTTCCTATTTTAAGAGCTCTTTGTAGCATTTCTCCTGCCTGAGGAAAGCAAATCCACCTTACTGTGAAAGTGTACAAGTATGGGCAGAGTGGGAGAATGGAGAATTAGAGCCCTAGTGTAAAATCATCCCTTAATGTATACAGCTTTCCTCTTTGGTACAACATTGTACATCCTCTGGAGTCTTTCTTTAGAAACCCTGAAGCACTTTTTAAATTGTTCTGAATCAGAAAGTACTGAGGTTTACAATGACTGGATTATTAGTATTTATGATGTCTGTGGGCTTTACCAGTACATTTAACCTAACCAGAGTGAGGTCTATACAGATACACAAATTCTGCCTGGTGAATCTTTGACTCAGAGAATCTTCTCATTGTTAGCATTCGTAATATTTTCTCACATTATATGGAGAGCTTCTTTTAGTCACCCAATGAAGAGAATATAAGGGAAGAAGTGCTGCTTATGATGAAGTTTGTTTTATTCAATGCTTGTAGTTGGGGGCAGGAGAGAAGGGAACAGTGTAAGATTACCATTGTATGCTACAGGGTGAATACCGCCATTGTGTCAGTTTAGATGAGTATCTCAAAATAAATACAGACTCTGTCATGGGTTTGTCCTCTAGGTAAAAAAGCAGTGGAAATCTTGTTTAACAAGTTCAGCAAAAGGCACACCTAAAGTTTAATTATGTCTTCAGATGCATGGGTCCAAGTCTTACAAAAGACTTTTACTCAACTCCCAAAGAACAGATGTAGGACTTTTGATTTTTCTTGTACTTAGATGGATTGATCTACAGTCATGACAGGGCACAGTTTGGGGAAGAATATCCCTTGCCATAATAAACAACTATTCCCAGCCATAGCTCTCTCTGCCAGCTAGGTGTGTGGGAGAGAGCAACAGATTATTCACCCGTTCATATTTTTCAGTCAATACTCCTCTTCCTTCAGTCCTCTGAAAAGCCAGTCTACCAAAAAAGCAGAAGAAGATGGAGAAGAGATGAAACAGCACCTCTGATATTTACCTGAGAGTTTTGTATTGATGTCTCTCGGAGCTGGGAGTCTTGGATAGGATCTGAATTGCACATCAATTGTGCTCCAAAAGTTGAAGCACTGAGTGAGGCAGTGAGAGGACTTCCTGACCTAGGAGGGAGACAGACAGGGGTCAAATTGTTCCTCTGTCTCTCTTACTCATTGTTTTCTCAGCAGAAGACAGTTTCTTAACAGTCTTGTTGTGCTTATTGGTTTTGTGTACAGAGAATAAAATGTGCAGAACACCTGCTGGACAGTACATTAAGTTACACTAACAACTGCTTGCAGCACTCAAAGGCAAGGTGGGAGCATGCAACGGGCCTCCAAAATATATGTGCAGCATAAATCACTGGCAGAAAATGTTTCCCATCACTCTACTTAAAAACGTAACAGGTCCTGTAAATTCAAGAGTCACAAGAACTAGAATATGTGAAAAAGAGAACGAAAACAATGAAAGGAGCAAGAAGCATTTCAGATTTTTTACAGTACTGCGGAAAAATGCTTGGAGATGTTCTTAGGAAAGCAAGAAAATCCCAGCTTATAGCATGAGTTTAAAAAAAACAAAAGATAGCTGAGCCATACAAGCAATGGCTCCTCTTTATATTCACAGGATTAAACCAGTGAGGTGCTGAGGTTTCTTCCCATGTCTTTCAGTTCTACAAGAAACTACTGTGCTTTGCCCACCATCCCGACTTTGGCCATGGCCAACCTCCAAAATTTCAAAATACAATGAAAGCCCTATTTCTAGTAGTCAAGTTATATATCAATGAAAGTAAGCAGCTGCATATATTTAACAGCCAAGCTGCAGAAACCCTGATTTATGAATTCAACAGAGATACATCAGAAGCAGCAAAATCAGACCTTCTCTTCTACTCATCTTTCACTATCCCGGCAGCCTTTTTTTTTTTTCCCTAATTTTTTTATCCTGCTGTAGGTCCACAAATGTGAATATGGTCTCAAGAATGGCAATTTCCACAAAACTCCATGCAAAAGAATGTCATGCTTCAGTGTAAAGTTTTGATGTGGAAAATTTGGGTTAGTTTAATTTTGAGGGGAAGAGTGGCAGTATCTTTCCTTTGTGAGCTCCTTTTTGGCCTGTTCAAACTTGCTTGCACACTTACCCAGGAAAAGTCTCATCAGGATATACTAAACTGCCATTCCCTGTAACGCTGCATAGCAGTGAGAAATTTGGACAAGCTGTTTCTAAAAGCTGCATGAAATAGTCATAGAAGAGACCATTTATTCCATCTTCTTCTCCCAAGCCAGCCAAATCGTAAAACTGGCACTTTTGATAAATAGGTGGATAATCTGCTCTAGAAGACCTCTGCTAGTAGAGATTCTGTACTCTTCCAAGTCTTCTCATTTTGATGAACATTTTTTACTTTTGGACAGATAAAGCATTCCAGCTGAAGCCCTGCCAAGGCTTAAGAAGAAAAGTAACTTAATATCTGACAAAGCCACAAAAAAGAGTCTGTGCAAAAACTGCTTTTTTTCTCAAAAAGGTTGACATAACTGCTCAGCTTGATGTTCACTCTAACTCCAGGAACTCCTGTTCCTCATTCAGTGTTTTTGCTCATGATTGTTCCTGCCTTGAGACATTGCCCTTGGGTTACCAGTACAAGGAATCCTAGAAGAAATTCAGGGGAAAAAAAAGCCATTGTATGAAACAGATAATTTGGTGTCACCAAGGAGGAGGAACTGCAGAGTGGCGGGATCTTAAGTAAATTCACATTTTTTGTGAGGGTCTGGTGATCCATTAGAATGTGAATTTCTTGTCCAAGGACCATGCCTGTGTTATCTGGGCACACTGCTGCTTTTCTGTGCATAATGCAAAGAGTTCTCTGCTGCAGAAGAAGATCTGCACAATACAATGAACAGCTTAAGTGTAGGCACTTGCTAAGCATGGCAGTAAAGCAAGTGGGAAAAACAGATGCAACACAGTACTTAATCTTAGTAGTATGTATGGCTTTGTTAAGCTGTAGGGAATACAAAACACTAGAAAATATTTCTCTTGAGCTATAGTACCAGTGTATGGTTTATCCACGGGAAGATCTGAATTCTCTTCCTCTTTCCTGTTCCAGTGGCATTTTCAGATGAAATTTGCAAATTATGCATGTTCCCATGTATTCTGACTCCAAATACAGTAGCTTGTGCTGGATCAGGGATTCAAAACAGGCAGCACAGAATGAAGGAGCAGGAAGTAAAGCACAGTGAAAATAACTCCGGAGTGTGATAGCTACATAGCATACACTGAAGCCAGAGAAGGGCTCTGAGGTTACCTGGGGCTCTCTAGCACAGTTTGAAGAAAAGCAGTATTTGAAGAAGGTAGCAGCCAACATATTTCAAATTGCTGAAAGGAAACAAAGACAGTGAGTGTGCTTAATCTAAAGACCTGGCCGTCACAGCCTGTCATTTAAGCAGGTTCCTTTGTAAGTAGCAGATATTGCTGTGAATTAGGACCATGTCTAGGCTCCTACTCCTTAAAGATACAGTCTGTAGGGGGTTTAAGTCTCATGGTTTTGGCTATAAGCTGGAGGCTGGCTGAATGTATTGCTGAGTGATTATACATTTCTCTGAGGCATTTGCCCTTTAGCAGACCCTGATAAAAACAGACAGTTGTTTGCTTCAGTGTGGCACTTCTCAGCTGCTGTGGCTGTTTCCCTGTGTGCTCCTTCCTCTAAAGACTTCACCACAGTATGCCTGAGAGTACTGCTGCAAAAACAGGGTCCAGAAAATCTCTTATCAGGAACATGTACTGACTGGCCACCTACCCCAAAAAGCTATTTTCTTCGTTTGTTCATTTTTGCAACATCCCTGAAATTTGTTGTTTATGCCACTAGCAGCAAGTGTGGCCACTTCCACAGTTCTTTGTAAAACAGTGGCCAGAACTGTTAAATTATCTAAAAAGAGCAAACAAATGTTGGGGTTTTTTCAAAGATTAGATTGAAGGAACAGGAAAAAACTCTCTCCTGTAGTTCTTTTCTTTTGTTTCTAGTTTTAATATTTTGTGAACATGTGATATTGTTTTAAGCTAGTCCTGATGGTCTTGTGAAGTTAGTATTTAAAGCAGATGGCTGCAGTGCTTTAATAAGATGGTTACTATAGAAACACAGCACTGTGAAAGCAAGAGTTTCTGTAATGCATGCTTCCCTCACTAAACATTTTTAAAGACTCCTGATCTACATGTAGCAGGCCCAAAGAGTACTAACCAAGAAATGGAAAAGAGAGATAATATGCCTGGAGTATTTACTTCAGCTGGGGTCCACTTAAACATAGCTAGATAGCTGACATTTTTGTGGCCTGCTAAAGAGCTGCTTGAAACAACATGAAACATGAGAAGAGAGATAAGCAAAAATATTGACGGAGGAGATGACTGTGGGCAGGAGACAGATCATTTCAGTTATCTTTTTTTAGAAGGTGAGTTGGACTCAAACATTAACACTAACGAATTTAAAAACGCAAAACACCCCCAAACAGTTAGCTAATACACCCAAATATTTACTTCATAATCCTTGGCTTTTTGTTTACTTCATCCTTGCATAGCTAATGCTGCCTATCAACACAGTTGTTGCAGCCTAATGCCTGGGGAAGGACACATCATGTACTTCCAAGGATTTGGGCTTTTTATTATTACTTCTGGTGTTCTTTATTTTGCCAAAACTATTTTAACCTGAAAGTTCCTAAATTCCTCCTCTGCATGTGCCAAAGCATTTTTATAGGCTATGACACAGACTTTAGAAATCCTTTTAAAATGTTAATTATATATATGAATATGATTTGAACTAAATCAGGACATTCGGGGGGCGGGGGTAAAGGAAGTCTTTTTGGAAGGGTTACAGGTTCTGATTGAGTCCTTCCTCCAGGGAATTTAGAAGTACTTTTCAGCAGTCACAGAGGGTGAGAACGTGGAGATATTGGTTGTAGAACTGTAGAAACTATGAAGCAAAGAAGGTTTCAAAGAAACACTGGATATAAAGATAGCACTTGTGAGAAATAAGCATTCCTTCATACAATCTGAGCATCCTGCAGAAACTCCTGTCTTGCGCTATAGTCAGCAACAGTGCTGACCTGGACTTGTTTCAGAGGGAACTGGAGAAAACTCAAGCCTTTTCTTTGTTTTATTGTTTCTTTTGTTTCTGTTCTCCTAAACTCAGCAGGTGTTTGTGCTTGCGTGTTTTTTGCTTCCCTCCACACTTTAAAACACCTAAACTGGGTGAATTCAGTTGCAGGGTTTGCCTCTGTTAGGGAGCTTAACACATCATCATTTCAAAAGCAAGAAGGGAAAAAAAAACCTGTGAGAAGCACACAACTAATAGGGTTTTCCTCTGCCCGAGATTTAAATTCCTTCATCAGTTCCTGTTTCTGTATGGTCATATCTGATTCATTTATGGGCTTTTTCTATGACTTAAAACTTTCAGAGAAGGAAAACCACATGTGATCTAAAATGCCTCCCACTTTCTGCCTTGTCATTGTGACCATCACCCCTGTCATCCTCCACATACCATCAAGGTACATCTTACCTACTTTGCTCTGTCCTTTAGTTTCTTTCCTTCCAAACATTCCCATTTTATATCCCATCTCACTTATGAGGCTTAGCCTGCCTCATTGCTTGTTGTATTTCTCACATGCCTGTGAAGTCTTACTGTGAGCAGCACTCCCACAGCTTTGCAAGTTTAGCAAGCCTAGAAATCAGAGGTATTCCCTGCTCTGCTTTACATACCCTCTGCTTTGGTTTAGATGTACTTACAGTGCAGCAGTAGAGCTATAGACAGATACTCTATATCAAACTCTATAAGGGTTTGATGGGGTATCAAACCCTTATCATGATGCTCACTGTTTTAAATAATTCTTCAGTACAACATTCACTCTCTGAGGATGAGGAAGCTCACCCTCAGACTTATCTCCACATGCACTTACATGTACATTAAACACACAGGCACAGCACACAAAAACAGACATCTCTGTCTCTATTTTCATAACAGGAATATTTTTAGGCATGACAGATACTATGAAGGAACTCTGCCGGGCTGCACTCAGGATAGATGGGGCAGGCTATTTTAGGTCATTACATAGCAGTTCTTAAAAAAGAAAGCTTTGTAACTTGCAGGCAAAAGCAGAGGGAAATCTGTCCCTCATACACCAACAAAAGGAGCCCTAGGGGAATGGGTAGCCCTGTGGTCTGTGCGTAGATTTAGCCCTGGACATGTTCCGTGGCCTCAGGAGGGCTTTCATGTTCCATGAGCACCTGTTTCATGTCCTGGCCTTTGACTGCTGCACCATGTAGGATTGTAGTCCCTGTACTGAAAAGCTTTTTTTCCCCCTTTCCTTTTATTAAAAAGAACACAAACATGAGTGCCTTTCCATGGTAGTGATTAATTAATCTCACAAATAATGTCATTGACTGCAGTGAGATCAAAATTTACATGCATCCATGGAAGAACTCACTCTATAGCCCTTTGGGAAGAAACATATAATAGTGAGGGGAGCCAAAAGGACATTTTATATCTTTCCAGTGTCTAACAGGAGGCCCCCTAGCTCAGCAGATGCCTGAAGACATGCCTGAGGTACATAAATAGCACATAAATTTTTTTTTCTGTATAATCTGTTAATTATTTTTAAGTACAAATACTAGGTAGAGGATCAAAGCTTGGAAGTGCATCGAGTGAGGTAGTGTAAAGCTGGGAAAATCCTTGCACTCTAGACCTTAAAGTTCTGCTTTTATGGTAGAATATAAGTGTCAGAAGACACAGAAAGCTCTTTGTAGGAAGATAACAATAGGGGAAAAACCCCAAACCCATATTTAGTATGGCTTGCAATAGGAACGTTCTGTCTCTTGTCTGTAGTGGAGTGGCTTATTCTTCTCACAAGAAGAAGTAGAAAAAAGGTCTGGTGATCACAGCCTCTGGGAGATTATCTCATTGCACTATCTGGGTTAGTCCTAAAGGGCTGGAAACCTTTTATGTTGATGCAGTCATAATTAAATGTGATCCCATTGCATTTGTGGAATTAACTAATCACTGGTATGAGTAAGGGGCTCACAAGTCAGCCAGAAGTTACTGTGGGAAAACCTCTGTGGGTTAAACTGAAAGCTGTTGAGAAATGTTGATATTTAAATGGCAAACACAGTAGCTCAAGAACACGGGGAATAAGCAACTCTGCTTCTAACATTTCCTGGCATATGACAGTTTTGATAAGGGGATTACTCTAAACAAAATTCTCAGTCTCACGTATGTTCATAGCTTTAATTAGACCAAGCGTAGATGGAAATTCACAGTCTGCTTAACCTATTTAAATCTATGTTCCCTTTGCACACCTGTTTGAAAAAAAAGTGTGAGTGGAAAGAATAACCTCATGGTGTTCTTTCAGGCTTTTATTGTACAAGATAGGTGGCTTTGTCTGCCTGAGTTGCCTTAGTTCCTTAGTATTGAGAGCATTTTTTAGTAGACAACTGGGATATGTATGTGGAGAATGGTGTTGGTAGGTGCAGCAGGAAACTGCAAGGAGCAGGCTACCAGAGGATACTGTAACATAAGTATGGTGAAAACTCCACTAGCTAAATCTCATAAATGGCCATGATCATGCACAACTAATACATAATCCTCTCCCAGTTCTGCCTGTAAATTTATTTTCTTCAGTAAAACGATGCTGTTCACTCTTTCAAAACCACAATTTTACAAGCTAAGGGAGGGGGTTACTGCTGGTCAGCAGAACCTACCCTCATAGTGAAAGTGTGAATATCAAATCTGTATATGTGATTTCACCACATATTCTGTGTTTGCTAAAGGGGGTGTTAAGTCTGATTAATTTTGAAAAAAAACTATAAGCAAGGTGGCTGAAGATCCTTACTACAAAATAAAAAATCACTATTGAGTGGTAAAATTAAAGTGGCAGCTGACAGATTCCAGCATCACAAGAATGACACAGCTGTACCCACCAGACCTATCAGCCTGACTGAGGAGACCACAACCCGCAAGCTATGTTCTGAATTACAGGGGTTGCACATGTGCTGACACTCTTTTAAAGCCAAAATTCTAAAAAGACCTTCTCACATGAAGATAAAACCACATGAAAAGACTCTTGATTTATTAAAAAAAAAGAAAAAAGTATGCTCTGTGAAAGTCTCTGCCACACCCCCATTAATCTGGTGCTTTTTTGAACTTCATTTTAAACTCACTGAAGTGAGTGAAACAAATATGATTTCAGTGATCTTGGGATCATAGCTTTAACTTTGATTACGCAAATGCTGACCAAGTGCCCAGGTGGAAGGATATGAAGAACTAAACTTTTCATTAGAAAGCTCTCATTAAATTCCCACCTGAATTGTATTTCTAATGATCCCACCAACCTTTGGGATCAAAGTTTCTGATGATTTATATTTTAGCAGCAAGCTTGCCTGAACATTTGAGTACTCTGGGGTTTTTGCCTGCTGCCTTCTCCCCTTCTCCTTCCCCCTTATTTACTCTGTTCTTTTCCTATCAGTACGTGCCACTGTACTGTACACGGTGCAGTTACATTAGCATTTATCTGATGGAGCTGAAAGCCTAGATCTTTCTCTGTAACTTTTGTGAGCCAAACTTTAAAAGCTTCTCCTTCTCCTCCCCCTCCCAGTTCCCTTCAGGGAAGAAGCAATATGAACAAGAACACGCACAGATCTCTCAAGAATACAAATTATGTTCTGAACAGAAAGTTGGCTCATGCATGTCAATTACTTGTTATAAAGGATAAAACATTCACCTATAGTTAACCTTTAGAGGGAATGAAAAACACAAAGTTATTGCTTGCTGTATGCTTTTTACTGAAGTGATAACTGGCAGGATGAACTGTGAAGAGTGAAAAAAAAAGTTGCTCTAAAGGATCCTGGGAGAGTAATTTTGAGCCAGCAGAGAGAAAGACTTGCAGCAAAGGACAAAATTGATTTGTTGCCAGGGTGTGCAACATGGGAAGAAGAGACATGCTCAGCAGTGGTGCTCAACTGTCCTTTTTGTACTCACTGCACTGTCTGTAGTCAGGGGAAAAAAAAAAAAGAAAGCCCAATCCTGAGTCAAATAATGCAAATGCAGAGAAGTTTGTCCTGTCTCATCCAATGGACCTGCATAAGCTCATTGCTTATGTGTGTTACTAAAACACCTGTGGTTTTGGTAGAAGATGTGTCATTATTATTTACCTTTTTTTTTTTTGTTGTTGTTGTTGTAGATACACCATTAGTAGTTGCCTTTTCAAAATGCTCTTGCTTTTCCAATTTTGCCCTCTATTGCATGTTCTCAAAGCAGTAGTGTCTTCAGGAGAAAATTGCATTTGCCTGTAGTGGCACACTTGTAAGTCTGTCACTCTCATTAAACAGGGTCACCATACTCCATGACTTACTAATGTAAATACATGGAAAAGTATAATTAGGAGTGCAGGAGGAATGGAAATTGCTTGGCTAGAGTGAAAGCATCAGAGCTGATGGATAGGTAGTGAAACAACTTGCAGGAATCAGATAAATGTTTTTTATGAAGATGTAAAAACACTATTAGAGTTCCTAAGCTTGACTCTTTTTTTTGTCCTCCAATACTAATAATAAACTGGACCTCACTTCTAGCCTTGCCTCAAGTCCATACTGCTCCACACAGAGAGGGAGAACAGACTCACACCCTTCACCCTGAAGTGTTGTGCTATAGACTTCTTAATGCATGGCAAGGACCAAAATATCCACTACAGTTTAAAGGATAAAATAAACTCCTAGAAGCTACAGATGAATATTAATTATTTTTAAATAATAGAAATATTTCCTTGGGCTCTCTCTTATGCCTGTGTATGGCTATAAAGTACAGTTTCGTAATAGGAGCCAAAGGCTTCTCTGTTCACAGTTGAGACCCGAGTGGGAAGTTGATGTGTGAGGTAATTTAGTAGTGTAGATCCTGACCTGATGATGTGTACCTCAAAAGCCACGAGGAGTAGTTCATCTCCACACTTGCTCCAGACACTCGCATTCCTGACAGAGTGAGGCTGGTGCATAACTGTAATACTATCCATGGTGACAGTCAGGTGATGGGGTTGTGGCTGGGATTGCTCAGGTCTTTATATTACTCTTGACTTATAGTCACCTTCTGGAGGTGAGAACAGAGCACTTGAGCCAGGCATCCAACTAGATCACTGGGATTTCAAGGGGTACAGGAACAATATTAAGTCCTTCCTTGTTTGTTTGGGGTGGAAGGTGATATAAAAGTGCATTTCCTTCTTTGGGAAATAGGTACTTGCAATAGAAAGTTATTTTTAGTCACTCTGTGCTCCAGGAGTTGACACATAAAGCCTTGGCCTGTCTGCTGATAACACATTACCTCATTTGCAGCTCCACTGTTGACGTGTGCTCCACTATGTCCTTGCTTGAACCTGCCAGGCACCGCGTGGTACAGTTGTCATGGCATTGTCTGAAGGATTAAGCTGCAGCAACGAGGTTGCTACCTTTCAAACCGACGCAGAAACCCAAATAAATTCTCAGCAGCAACAGATCTTAACAGGAATGTTTGAGGGATAGGCTGACGTGTGTTATACCAGGAATATCTGGAACGATACCATTTTTCAGAAGTGCAGTAACAGCCTCATTGTGCTAATGCTATTACTCAGACCTTGAGCCAAAACTCAACAGTATGACTCTGCTGAAATCAGGGGAGCTACCCTGACCCACAGCAGTGCAACACCTGCCCTCATGTCCCCTGTTTCTTGCAAAGTTACCTGGTATTTTTGGACAAAGCGAACTGGGCATCTTTGGCAAGTGTTCAGTCTCCTTACAAAGCTTGTCACGAACAGCCAGAGGCCACCCAACAGACTCCCTTCCTCCTCTCTGCCAGGTTTTCACTGCTGCCAGCACAGTGCCACATCCATCTGGATAGGCAGACAAGTCACTCAGTTTGGAGGCAGCTTGGCTGCCTTTGCAGGAATTGGCGCGGGATGGCATGGCTGTGTGCCGATGGACGGGAAGCCTCCGCCGGGAGTTCGCGTGTAACCTCTGTGGCACGCTCCACGTCCCTTGGCCTGAGGCCCATGGCCTGCAGACCTCAGTCAATGCTCACAAGAGGTTTGTCACCCAGCTGACAGTGAAGTGACCTGACTCCAGGACACAGATTTGGTTCCACGTGCTGCAGAAATGATACCGTATAAGCCATCTGAGCATTCTGAATGGGGCGTTCACAGCACATCTTATGAACTCACTAGGTGGATAAATTCATCCTCCTGTATCTTTGCCTCACCAGAGACCTTTTTCTCATTGTGTCCACCACTGTTACCACTTGGTCACACCACACTAGCTCTTAGAAGGAAAGAAGAACAACTGTCATTCACAGAAAGCTGAAGTTCACAATTTTGTTAGATTAGTTTTAAAAGAAAACAGAAAAATCATATTTCTTATTTCTTGCATCTGTAAACTCTTTCACCTCTCACTTGCTCTGTTCACTTTCTGCAAGTTGAAAAATATCACTGCTTTATTTCAAAACACGCTTTTGTAGGCTTTTTCTTCCACTATCCAGAGCCCCTTTTTTCATATCTATCCTTCTCCATTTCACATTCTCAGTCATGACTTCTTGCCCTCCTTCAGGATCCTTCCTTTGATCTCACTGGTTTCTTTCCCAAAGAAGGCCAGACATTTGAATAATCTAACCGAGGTCTGCATCTGTATCTGGATATATACAGCACTCTCCTTACTCAATTCTTGGCAGCTGCATGCTCCCAAAGCACCTACTCATTTTCTGCCTGTGTGACTACCCTGCTTCCCTTCACATCCTTCAAACTTCTCTCTTCAATTCCAGTGACCAAACTTTGCAACTATCTTCACCTGTTTCCAAAACAGTTCCCTTCCCAAATTAAAAATTAGGAAGGGACTTCTTCTAGGACATTCCCAGCTTTCTGTCCTTTTTAGTTCTGAGGCTCTCCAGCCTTTCATGTGTGTGTCACTTTACTGTGTGTGAAATGTTCTCTGGGAAAACTTGTTGACTGGCACAAAATTCCTACCCTGCAGTTGCATGACTTAGATGCATTAAAACAACACAAAATTTTTCTAAAATGCACCACCTGTCTGCCCTACCCCCTTCTGATGCATTGTTCTGGGCTTTACTTCTGATTTACTTTCCCCAAAACATTATTTATCAAGCTTCTCTCCATAGAAGTCAAGAAAGTAAATCCAAAGTACTGTCCTCTAGCCAGTCAGATTACAGTAAATTGTATCTGAAAACACCTGTTCAGTTTTACTTCTTACCTTCTCACCTCTCTCTGTGAACCCAAACAGGGAGTGTCTTCCATGAACCTGTTCCACTTGCCTCCCAAGGAGCTCCTCGCATAACCCCCACTGGGATTGCAAGGTCCAGGACTTGGCTACTGTCCAGACTTGTTTAAAACTGCCCTTCTCTGTTGTCTCCTCTCTGCTTCCAGTTCTTACAGATAGTGTTGCCTAGTGTCCCTTGACTTGTGGTTAAGGTTCTGTGTCTGAAAGCTTTCTGCTGTTTGGTTTGAACGTATTTCCCTTATCCATGAATACCAGAGACTATTCTGCTCACTACCACAAGCTATTGCAGTCATACATCCCTCTTGTGACTAGAAAAATACATATTAAGCTAGTTTCCCTGCAAAGGGAATAGTATGGGATGATACTGTGCATATGCACATGTCCATCCCCCACAAAGGAAGTCTGATTCAACTCTCTGCTTTCAGCCATCTCTGACAGATTTAGTGCTCCAACTGTTGTGAAGATCAGAAGCTGAGAAAAGGAAAAAGGCCCTGTAAACATCCCAGCCAGGGAACAACAAATGCATAACTTCACTTGTTATTGAACACCAGAGAACCGTCACGGGAGAGAGCCCTTATGCATGTTCCAGCCACAGGAAAAGCTTCCTTTGAAGCAGGAGAGTTTCACTGCTGAAACTCAGTCACCCAAGAAAAGCAAACCCAGGGTAATCTTAGTCTTCCCGAGGCTTGGTGCTCCTGAAACTACCTGCTTGAAAAGCATGCCACAGGTCCCAAATCAGGAATAGTTCCCACTCCAGCCAGAATCATTTAGCATTTGCATTTCAGCTCAGGAGTGCCAAGTATTAGTTCACAGCATGTGTTCTTCATGCTCACAATACAAGTAACAGTAACAGTACTGAAACACCTGGAAAAGACCTTACCTCGTAGGTTTGCATTTGGTTCTAAAAAGCTCTGGAAGTGACTCAGGATGATGATGGGTATATACTGATTCTGGAGGAATCATCAGCCTGTTGGGGTTATTGATCTACTAATTTTCATGTCATAGCAGTTCTACTTCTTCAGCAATGAGGTTTCTGTATAGCCTGCTCACTGCAGAATAATCTATTTCTATGGGATAGAGGCACAGCTTTACAGGATCCTAATTAGAAGTGTTTATTCAGGGGAAACTTCAAGACAGACTGAGTTTTTGAGGGAGTCTCAAACTACATCGCATTCATATTGAAATAACTACCATAAAAGGCAAGAAAAAATTCTTTTACATAGTGTTAAAGTAATTTAGAATAACCTATGCAAGGCTATAGGGAAGAAGGAAAACATATGGCTGAAAACACTCAGAAGTATTCTGGCTTGCACACAGCATCACACTCACTAATACAGTTATTCACATTTCTATATATAGCCCTCTGTATCCCCAAGATTGTCAAGGTGTTCTGGATAGTTTATATAAATAAAATCCCGACATGTAAAGATCCCTCTTTTCAGCTCCTGCCCTTTCCTCACTCTGAGTAAAAATGTAGTTAACTATTTCCAAGGAAGACAGATTTTTGTGCCTGTAAATCAGGCTACTTCATCTTTCTGTGTTGAGGGTTAGAAGCCAACATAAAGGGAAGGTGTATTTACACGTGGAAATACAAATCCTACTTCTTGCAGCACTTGGCTTTTCCTTGTAACTAAGTTTATTTACCTGCTTAGCAAGAAGGTGTCCAGTACCAAGGCAAAATTGCTTCTGCACTTTTTTTTTTTCCCACAATACTTTCACCTCAGCTTCATAAGGCTGATTCTGGCAACTGTCCACATACTGTCAGGATCTTGTGGAGATCAGCAGCAGTTCCACAAACTACATATGGAACTGCTAACTGAAGGGCACGGGCTGGTGTTTTGGAGAGTGGGCTACCAAAACACCAGCAGTCCACTGCAGAGCTCAGGTATCCTGTGGGACAGTTGCGTTCACAAGCATCTGACCTGTGCATTCTGTGGTCACAAACCTGCATACCTGACTTCTGGTCTAACAGGCCCTAAGGACCATCTCTCTAGAGGCATTCAGATGTTTAGAGAGTCAGACTGGTATTTCTGTTATTCCACAGAACTTCTACTTTGTAAATCCCCAAGAGGTGCCCATCTACCTGTCTATGTGTTAAACACCACTGCACATTTTGGCCCATCTTTCTTCAGTGTGGCCTCAGGTTGTGCTGTGCCCCACTGCCGTCCCTTCGCAGCCTCAGCAGGAATAGCCAGGCTTCCCTCCGTGTCCCTGTGCGCTGCGGGCACTCGCCCAGCAGTCTGGCTGTGCGTGGAGAGCTGCTTCCTCAGCAGCTGGCTCTCACCCAGAGAGGAGCTGCCTCCGAAGCACGTGGAAGCACATGCAGCTTTTTCCAGCACAGCAAAGCTGTTCCTCTCCAAGTCTAGAGATCAAGGTCCTCAGAAGGAGCCAACTTCTTTCTCCCTTAGGAGGTTGTCCATTCTGCCTACAGCAAAATGCTTATGCGCTTGAAAGTTTCACAGCAATTATTCCCAAGTTTAGACAACAATGAACACACATGCAGTGGAGTGGCAGTGAAAGCAGTTCTCAGCATTTCATGTACACACAGAGCTGATATTAGTCACGCACAGCAGCCAGATAAAAATCCAGCCTGTTGCTTCATGATCTCTGATCTCTGTGGAAATAATTCTGTTGCCCGTTTTGCAGCAGTCACCTCACCACAGCATTCTCCTCCTGCATTTGCTGGTTTTCCCCATTACACAATTCACTTAGCTATTTTCCTGAATTAAAGTTACTCCCATTCCTTGCATGTTTCCATGATTACACTGTGATTATCTATGATGTAATTAAGAGCTCTGCCCATTTGGCATGGTGTATGCTTTCTGGAGTAATGCAGCGCTCTACACTGCTACTTGGTGCCTTCTGGTTTCCAAGCAAGGCAATGGAGAACAGACATTCAGCTGAGCAGCAGAACCCAAAGGATTTCTCACTGAGACCTAACTTTCCTGGCTGCATGGAAAATCTGTTTATTCTCCTCGCAAATACCCAAAATAGTTTTGGAATAACAGAGACAGAATTCTTCTGCTCAAGCATATTTCCTCCTTTTTCACTATAATTAAGAATTGCCTGGAGTGACTCACCTTTCCCCATACACCCCCTCTTGATGATTTCCTCCTGGACTGTACCCTCCCAGCAATGCTGGCAGCCATCAGGGTGTAGGAGAAGAAAGGGACAACCACCCTTGCTATTTTCTTCAGACAAAACTGCTCCTGAAGTGTTCTTTCTTTTGTGTGATCATTATTGTTGTCCATAAAATAATGAAAGGAAAAACATGCCTATGTTAGCCTGTCAAGGGAAGGAAGCAGGGCAAGAGGCTTGTTTTTAATTAGCCATTTTGTGAACGTTCATGCAAGGACAGAGTCTGCTGCCAAACAGCATCTCAATTAGCATGTCCCTCTGGGCAGACCTTGCTTGGATTGATCTGTGGCTTGCAAAGGTGACAGAGAGAAGACACAGAAAGGATTCGTTTGCTTTTTTATTACACCCCCCCCCTTTTTTTTCTGTGTTGCTAGGAGAGGAGACTGGTACAGTGGGTGGTGTCTAACTGGGAGCAATGACCCAGTTCAGTAAACCTGGCTTGGCTCCTGTGGGATTGGAGTGAGACAGTGCAGAAGAGCAGGCTGGAACAGAGCAAGAAGCTCTTTGTAGTGCTTTGCAAGGGAAGAGAGATGAAACATGAAGCAGTAAGGCAGGGATGAGGAAGGATTTGAGAAATAAAAGTACATTGAGCAAAGACACACAAATCCAGAGAGCAGGTTTTGTTGCTGGTTGATAATTCTTTGCAAAGTATTTATCAAGTTCTCCAAACTTGAAGAGGATATTGGGGAGGGCTGGAGGAGAATTGAAGGAAAGGAGTACTTCTTTCTTCAGAAAAAGTTAATGAAGAGTATTTTTTCCTAGTGAAAACAAGGTGTGCATCCAGGCTTTAAAAAGCCATTATATTTTACCAGAGAGATATTTTAAAGGTTTTGGTGTTTTTGTCATACAGCAGAACAGTGTTTTGCATCACTGAAACTCCCTGAGGAGTGCAGTAGCATTTCTCAGCATGTTAATTGTCCCATAGTGCAGCGGGTAGCTTCTGCTCAGGAGAGGGGGATGGCAGTGAAGAGATTAAAATGATGATTCAATCAGGAGACTCTCAGAAATCTGCCTAGTGACAATTTTTTTTAAAGACCCAGGCTCTGTGGCATAGTTACAAAGGAGGAGTCTTAATTAAAATTAGCAGGCAGATGAAGCATTTGAATGGGCATCTTTCAATTCTTTTTCCTTTTCAGCTCACAGTGAACCCTCTTCTCCTTTTCTGTCTTTTCTCACAACAGCTTAAGTTTGCTTGAACAGTTTTGCTTGTCCATTTTTTTCCATCACAAAAAAAAAAAAATCCTTTAAATTGTACTCTCTCCAGAGTGCCATGCAAATAACTTGCATTTCTATGATTCCTTTCAGCCAGGAACAATTTAGAGGCAGCTCTGCTTATCAGCCTGTGAGTTAGTCTATGTATTACTCACTATCCTATTACAGTTTTTGACACAGAAATTAACTTAGGGTCTGCATCATGATTAGCTTTTGCTGGGTGTCCATAACAGAAGTTACACATGGTTTATTTGCAAGTTTATCAGATCAGAACGGAAATGTTCAACTCTGGCTGCAGCTGCTTCTGTTGACACCTGTTGACAGGGATAAATTTTTATGCACTAGGACAGACAAGCAGAAATTCAGACTAAGATCCTAAAGCTAAAATAAGTCCTTGAGCTTTCATACACACACACACACACACACACACACACACATACATATTAAAAAAAAAAAAGTGTGTGTATATATATACGTATACATGAATTCAAATATAGGTGTTATAAATTATGGAAATCAACAATTTAATTTGCACCTCCTGTTTCATTACCCTTTCATCATGAAGAAAAAGCAAAGCTCCATTGCCTGCTTTCACTTGAGAAATGAAAAACCAAACCCATTTCATGTCCTTAAATCGAATTTTCCTGACAGAGCAGAGAGGAGAGAAAGCACATGCTCTTGAGTAAGTGACAACATTTAAAGGACAGACAAATTAAATCTATATTGGTTATCATGATCATATGGTTAAACAAGCATGAGACCAGGTAACTTGGCTTTTAAGTTTGTTGCATTCCTTGATTTTGGAACAGCTTTCAGCTCAGCAACTTGCTATGTGTGTACTTTGCCAGGCAGAACAAGCCAGCTTGCTGTATTTCTTGCTAGGGTTTGGAATTAAAATGTAGATTCAAAGCAGATGGGGATGTTTCTGCAGCAGCTGAATAGAAATACACAGAAAATGAGAAAACTCGCCCCTCTCCTCCCCCCTCCCAAACAAAGTCAGCTATCATCTCCTTCTGACAAAGGCCCATTCTTCTGCAGACCACATAAAATTATCTATCTGGTGAAGATCTGAATTTATGTACTATCAGGGCCCTTTGTGAAGTGCTGGCGAGCCCTTGGGCCAGCAGAGCCCACATTGCTCACGAGGCCACTCTTGGAGAGGAGCAGAGCCACCTCTGTTCAGGAACTCCTTCAACGCTTGCGTTACATACAAAGGGAAGGGAAAACAAAACAGCGAGAACCAAAATCAGCGAAACAGAAAATGATTTCCTAGATGGCTGGTACCTCATCGGCATTCAGTCTAACCTGTGCTGTATTGGAGCAGCACAACAAAGCCATCCTCATGGATTAGAGCTTAGTAAGCACAGACAGCTGGTCTCCCCCTGGATCCCTCCCCTACACTGACCTTGCACAGGGAATCCCTCCCTCCTTTATCCTTAGATAAACTCCCGTCATCCCTGAAACTGGAATAACTGTGCCATCTCACATTGCCTCTGCATCTGTCGTGCATCATTGTGAACCACCTTTTTTTCAGCAGGGAGTTTCAAGTCATTACCTGCCTTAAACAGGATTCAATCAATGTGTTAGTGACTCTGAGATTTTTCTTTATTGAGGAAGATGTCTTGCATCTGGATTTTTCTTTTCTTGGCTATTAACTAAGCATTTCATCAGATGATGACTTGAAACAAACAAACAAAAACAAACCCAAAAACCTCATCCCCACTTTCTTTCTCTAGAAAGTCAGAAAATCAATTCCTTTTCACATCTGAATGCTAATCTCTGCCATTTTACCCTTGGTGGGTGCATTTTATTTCTACAAGCTTTGGATTCCCCTCTTCACTGTTGCTGTTTCTTTTTCTTAGTCCTTTCAGTGTAATTAGTCTCAGCTGTGATACTGCATATTTTCTTCTTCCCTTGGGCAAAATATCGCCCCAAACAGTTTCTGTCTGTTCTTTCCCTCCCTCTTTAAATACTGATTTACCTTTTAAGAAAACACAACTGCCTCCCTCTGTGATACTGTCCTTATCTCCTCAATGCACAGCAAGAACAAGAATTTCTACTTCTTGAAAAACACCCATAAACTCAAGGAGAGAAAAGGTCAACTGTGCCAAGGATTATGCATTTCTGAAACTCCTTTTCCTATCTAGAAAGATTCCTATTTTATGTCTGAACTACAGAACTAGGGTTTACCCTTGCAAAACCAAAAATCTTGCTATACCACTTGTATCAACTGCTACAATGACAAAGGCTTGTTTTTCCAAATTGTTAAAACTCCATTTAAAGAAAGGATACAATCCCTTTCCTTCACTCTTAAAGACAGTCAAGAAAATCCTTAGCTTTGTTTCTAAATTCGGAGGTATAAAAGAAAAAGCAATATAGAACTTCTTCTGTGAGACAAGAAGTGTAAGCACAAGATTTGCCTAGATTTTCTTTCTTCCTCAGCAGCTCTCAAATACAAGTAAAGTTGAAATGAAGACAATAAAAGCAACCAGCTGTGAGGACTGTAGAACTGAGGAAAGAAAGATTTCTGCCTATCCAACACCGATTCCTTTTTCCGCTGAAAAGCTTTTTCCAATTCTGCTTGTAAGACAGACACTGAACATGGACCAAAGTCAGATGGGGTATGAATTTACATACCTGTCTGGGTATGGGGAATCTTTTGGGAATATTCCTCTTATCTAAGACCTTGTGCTGTCCTTTTTACTCTCCCAGGCTCTGCCTCAAATGCTCAGATGCTAAATATGCATTCAGGATTGTCATCATACAGGGCAGGAAACTAATGCTTTTAACTTCATGCATTTTAAAATCACCAAAGATTTTAAGTGAAGAAGCACAGTTTCTCATTTTTCATCTGGGGCGACTTGACTTTAGCTAAGCTTTGTGTCATGAGCAGAGATAACAAGTGAGAGAATTGTGTAAATCTTCCCAGCAGATGATCTATTTGACAGCTTAACTTTATCAAATGCACTGTCTAACTACAACATTGAAAGAGAAAGCTGATGATCTTTGCTCTTTTGAGGTGTCAGGTATTTAATATTATCTGTCTTCTTCATTCACATACTATAAATCTATTTTTTCCCTTTGAGAAAAGAGAACATTAGAATGAGATGAGAAGATGAGAAATACAGAAACTGGAGTTAAAAAATAAAGGGATTTTTCTGTTATTTTTTTAAAAGGCTTACAGAAGAGCTTCCCTTCAAGCAAAAAATAAAAAGAATGCAAATAAACATTGTCAAGCCATGAAACACTCAGTATTACAACAGAAGAGCACTGTGGGAGTTACTGGGGCATGGCCAATATACAAAAAACCACCAATACTTTTCCTGTAACCGATGGTAGCACTTTTAAGTTACTAGAATCTGCAATGTTGCTCTGTAAAAATCTGATCTCTGGGCTACTCAAAGTCAGTTTTTCCATCCATTGCAGTGGATGCAAAAGTTTATGGTTCTCTTCTCCATGTACAGTCCATGGAAATGGAAGTAACAAATAATTTTGCAGTTATGTAAGTTGTTGTACCTAAAACTAAATCTAAATGATGATAAGGCCACAAATGAGAACAAAAGTTTATAACAGATGTTACAGCTGCTCCTCTTTTCAGTCTGCTTATTGAAAACCGACTAAGTCTCAAGTCAAGCAAGTTCATTTAAAACTTAAAAGCTTAGCTTTTTCTTTTACAATTCCTATGAATAGCTTCTGGTTGGAAAAAAAAACCTGCCCTATATCCTGTCCTCTGTTCTCAACATTTTGCCATGCCATACTGTACAGAGTTCATGTCTTGTGGCCACTGTTTTACAGTGTCTGGCCACCCTGAACCTTCAGGGAGAGTTACTCAGTTATGCTCAGCATAAAATGCACTAGTTACTGCTCATGTCTTCATGTGTGAAGTGCAAATCTACTCCTAAAAGATAATGTTGGCAGTACTTGCCTTAATTAACCTGGATCTGTGTATTCTAAACTCGTATCTGTAGCTTTAACAGAAAGAGGCAACAATGATTCTCAGAATGCTTACAAAATGTGTTTCCTGCATTTTGTGCATTGTTATGTATTGGTTACTGTAGTTCCCTGTGACTCTGCATCTGTGGTTGTGACCTATATGAGCAAAATAACTGGCAAAGGCTTCTGCCCTGTTCCAGCTGGAGCCTAAAGGAAGTGGTGTCACATGCAAGCCCCAGCACCATTCAGCCACTCTGTGGGAACTGGGAGGGTCTCCAGAGACAGCCTCAAAGAAATGGCTTCACAAATCCCACAGGTGGGATCTCAGGTCAAATGAGTGTGTGCTTGTGCCAGGGCAGATGGGAGGAGGAGAGTACTCCAGTGCAAACTGGGAGAACTGGGAAGGCCTACGGAGATGCTCTGCACTGGGAGGGGTCAGCAGGTCATATGGGCCAGTTCCTATAAAGACTGATTTTAATCAAAGTTATTGCAGTTATTTGGAAACAAGTGCCACAGCTGCAAAGCATGAGCTTAAACTTTCAGATAAGTCAGTGCAAACTCTGCAGTAGCTTCCTAGCAGGCCAGATCCAGGGGAAGCCTCTGTAATTAACACCCACCAAAGGCCACTGCCTGCCAATTTCGGGGTTCACAGGCCAGTCCCCACAGGTACTTCAGGGGCATCCCAACAAGAGACTTGAACACACTGTTAGTTGCCAATCCTTGGTAATTTAAGCTCTAAAAACTACTCTAAAAACTACTAAAGTAGTCATCAAAACTTTTAGCCACAGTCTCTAGCTGCTGCCCTGCCTTCCTCCAACTTCAGCTTCCTGCAGTTCTGTGGAGCACATTCCCTCATCCCCATCCACTTCCTCTTGTTAACCTTGTAATGGAAAATCTCTCTCAAAATCTCTCTCTCTCTTCCTTGTTGCTATCTGAAGTACACCAATCTTTCCTCCAGCACAAATACAGTCTGACACAACAAACAGAGGGAGAGTTATTACTGCTGACCGCATATTTAATCTTTTATAGCAATTTCCTTTGGAATCCTGATTGAGCCTTTCAGTATTCGGTGGACACAGGCTGCTCCCAATGTGTCTCTTGTAAAGGGAACTGCAAATCCTTGAGCTTTGTATTTCTCTCCTTTAATTTAAAGCAATAGCAGTGCTTATCAGCATCTACTTATTTCCATGATAGCCCGTTTGATCAAGTCAGGATTTAAAACCGAACATCAAAGAAGCATCTTCTACATCATGGAGGTTTGATTCATTTACGAGGCTGTGCACATTTTTAGAAAGCAGTTCCTCGGCCATTAGCTCACAATACCAGACTGGTTTTAGCATAATCTCAGGATCTTTTCTCTAACTCATTGGCAGCAGTACCACTAAAGTTAAAATGTTTTGGTGTTCTGTTTTAGCTCGAACATCTTTTTGCTGATTTCCGAGTATCTTGTCTTACAATAGCCTCCTTCGGGCAATGGAGTCCAGAGCAAAATTTAATCTTCAGAGAGCACAACAAAAGGAATCAGCCTTAGTTACCAAAAGATCATTAAGTAGTACCAGCTGTTTTCAAGACATTGAATTTTTTCAATGAAGACAGAAAAACTGAAGCTCAGACTAAGGCTTTTGTGGTGCCTGGTTATATTGCAGTGTATGAGAAAACATCTAACAACTCTGAAGATATCTCTGCCTCCACTGCTCCAGGAACAAGGGCTGGGGCAGGGAGCTCAAGCAGGGGGAGGTTGGGAGCCACTGGGATCACCGCCAGTTTCCAGGATGGGACTGGGGCCCTGCTGGATGGTGCTGACACATGCCCTGTATCCATTGCATGCTCAGCTGGCCCCTCTGCTCGAGGTGAGGAGCATGGTTTAGTTGGGACATCTAAGTGACAGGACTTTAAAGGTGTTAGAGGAAAAAGGTAGGAAATAGGATGGGCTTGGAGCCATCAGCACCCTGAACATAGAGTCCAAACAGCTTAATTTCTCTCTGTCATGCTGCACAATTGATGCACAGCAGTACAGGGACTTAGTCTGTCTCTAGCATTCACCTGATTTGCTTTAGTCCTCCACATGCTTTTTAAAAGGTTAAATGCAGGTACTCCAGAATATTGGTTTTTGCCCATCTTGTTTTCAGTTTTAATTTTAGGTGCAACTAACTTTTCTGTACATTTGCTTAATCACCAATACCTGCCATAGACTTTTAAGACTATTTTGGTTTGGGAAGCTGAGGCACAGATCTGATTTATTAAACACTGCTTCTGCAGAAAGCTTTTGTGAGCTAGATGAGGCTGTTAGGAAGGTTTGTTTGCTGGGAGTGTCATAAGCAGATAAACTTTGCCATTCATCCTTGTCCCCCACCCTTCCCACAGTAAAATTATTAGCTCATTTTCTCATAATCAACCTGGCTGACCCTCAAAGGTTAACAAACCAAAGATAAAGTGCCCTTACATGCATTTGACAGTGGCATGTGTATTAGCTTAACTGACTGCAATAAACACTGAGTATCCTGATAGATGTCTCCTCTTTTCTCCCAATTCCCCCTGGTTTTTTTTAAGCAAAGCAGCTGTTCATTGCTCCCAGAGGCTGTAGAGCAGTAACACTACCAATCACAGACTGTGCTGTATTTCTTCTGAGCAAAAACAGTTCCATATATCAGAGCTTAATGCCTATCATCCTTGCTTTGCCCCCAAACTTGTTTTCTCCCTGATGTGTTTTGGGGAAGCAAGGGTGGCAGAGGGAGCATGGGTTTGTGTTGGCAAGAAAAGCAAGGACTGTGCTGTGCAATGCACTTGGCATACGAGGACACGCACACACTTACGGGAACTCAAGCACACAATGCAGGATTCTTTGCTGCACCTGCATTCCTGAGCTCAAGACCACCACAGCTATGAGGCTGCTGGCTGAAGGACTAGCCTGGCAAACACTCTGCATAACCTTGCCAGGTAGGAGCAGTTCTGCAGGGCTTGTGGGATCAAGTCCTCATTGCTGGAGGTGTGGATTTAAAGAATGAAAAGTCACCAGGCGCTTTTGAGTAGAGAGCTCCCCTCTTACATCCTCTTAGGAAGACTAAAGAGAGGCATTTAAAAGGCTTCCATTAACTTTTATCGTCTGTAGGAAAGATGTTTACTTAAGCTGAAAAAAGTCTCAGCTATGATTTATGAGTTTCAAAGTCTCATATCTTGGATTTGTCTGTAGTTCCCAGCTTTCTAAATCCAGTTGAGTGTGTACTTTACAATGGTGAGCTTTTCATCCACACTGCTTCTTTGTGCACTAAGAGCATGACTGTGTTTTGGACAGACAATAATCAATTAGTGAAACGGTATCTCGTGACTGAGAATATGAAGTGGGCTTTGCAGAGGCTGACAACAGCTCTTTTAACTCACCCGTTTCTGTATGTCACTTAAATATCCCAAAATATCAAAGGTCTTTCATTAGAGCTTCAAACTCTCTCAAATCCATGCAGGCCACTAGATACCTCAGAAGACTATGAACTGATGTGAGCCGGCAGCAAGTGGCGAGTTGCCAGAACGAAGAACAACCGACAGTTTTCAAAGCTTTGAAAATATTTGAAAAGGAAGGACAGAGAGGGAAGTGTTGCAGTTCCCTTCAGGACTGCTCAAATGCCGCTCTTCCAAGTGTCAGCTGTGGAGTCTAAAAGTCTTACTGAGAGTTAAATCACAATCTGCCAGTTCCCCTGGCTCCTTTTAGCTTGGCAGCAGTGAATTTTCTGCCTCTTCATGTTGCATCCCGCCACAAAGGGAAAAATTTAAACAGGAGAAACAATGTTCCTTTGAATTACTGGAAATAAAAGGAAAGCAGGAATGCCAGCTCGTTCTGGGCTCACAACTATTTCTCAGCACAGCAATTTCAAGTTTTTATCCAGTCTTTTAATTTGGTTAAAGGCAGAAAATTTTATGCTATAGGTGTATTTTAAAGCAATCATCCCATTCACAAAATCTAGACTTGTTACTGGTTTCCAGTTTCCCTGGAATACCAAAGAGATATTCCACAGAACTGGAAAAGCCTGTATCCTAGTAATAAACTTTTTTCTCTATAGTTTTCTTAAATGTTTCTTATCACAAAATACATAGAACTCCCCCTATACTGCCCATTTATGCTTAAATACTAAGAAGTTTTAAATGGCTATACATAAAACCCACATCCTTTGTAAGTGAGGACAGAACAAGATAAGAAGGAACTGAGAAATAGCCTCAGTTGTGTGGAAGCACGAACTGGAGCCTACCACTTGATCCTCAGAACAAGATTAACAGTGGCCTTCTATAGAAAAAACCTAAAAACTCTCTTGGTAAGGGAAGAAAAATACTGTAGCCAAGATGGTAACTACAGAAAATATGTTTTTCAAGCCAGGCTTAAGAAGCTAGGCTGTAACTCCTCAATAAAACCTGCCATGATGTGCAGTTGGTGACTCTTGACTGGCGATTTTGTTTGCGTCCTGAGCCCATTTATCCAAGAAGGTCAATGACCAAGTTCTTTTCAAGCTTGTGTGCTGAGTACTCAAAATGAAAACGTAGTCCCACATCTTCATCTCAAACCTAAAGCTGAAGGGGATGGCTACAGTACCCACACCAAGCTCTCCTGTGCATTTGGAACTGTAGTACGGCAGCACGAGCTCCCATGCTTTGTTTCACTCCCAGAGTTTTGCTTTTGTCAGGATTAGATATTGATTGCTCTTGGGTCATCAGCTGGCTCTGGTCATCAAAACTACCTTGTCTTTCATCTCTGGTACGACTGTAGAGGTAAATGTGACTGTTTTCTCAGATCTGGATTTCAGCACAATAATCTATGCCATTGTTATGTGTAGATTGCAATAACCCACATGAAAACTGCTCCCGAAGACCACACACGAATGCAGAAAAGCTGAATGGCAACCATAGCTCTAGGGAGCATCTTCTCATAGACCTCTAAAAATGCATTAGATTCTTATCTTCTGTGGTGCCTCAGCAACAGTGGAAGTCATGAGAGATGTTTGTGCAGGTATCTCGAAGACTTAAGCACTGAAAGATTTTAAGGAAACTGAAAGATTTTAAGGAAACAACGTTTTCTTATAAAGCTCTGCTAGAAGTAACAAGCCTGTTCTGTTGATTTCTGTGTAATTTATACACTGAGGGAATACAACTGCTTAGTTTGTGAGGGGAAAGTTAAGGTAATTCATACAAGTTTTTGGAAGATTATACAGACACATGTTATAGCTGCTTGTACATCAAGCATCTGAATTTGGAGAAAATCTAGCAGAGTGTAGCGTGTGCATAAAGCCTCCAGAGAACAGACTGTGGATTTGCTTAGTGACCTCCAAGCATCTGGTAGGGCAACAAATGGTATGGATATAGATCCACCCAGGGAGATCAGATGTCATGAACTGGGTTGTTTATTTTGTCTAAGGAGGGAGTATTAATGACAGTCTTCAGTTACACAGGGAGAAAGAAGCCACAGCGCAGAAGGGAAATAAAACCTGCTCTGCATGTCTGTGGCATATGGGATGAGCTGATCTAAGGTTATGTTTTAAATGGTAGAAGCTTTCTAATAAGTTAGATTAATTACTGCATGTAACTGTGTGTTATTACACAGCCCTCATCATCAGAGACTTTTGCAAACAGGTTGGAGTGGACTGGTACAGGTCTGGCTGGTGTTGCCCTGAAGCCAAGGAACAGGGCACCAACAAACCTATTTTTCCCATGTGTTTATGAGTAATTGGTCTGGTTTGTAAGTCACGAAAGGCACTAATTGAGAGCAAGTGGGAATGAAAATATATTTTTAAATTAAATCATGCAACAATTAAAACAGTGTAAGATCTTTCCAAAACAAGTACCCTTGTTTTGGCTCAGCTCCCCCAGCTCCACTGTGTAGAAGTGAACCCCCAGCAGGACATGCAGGGGCAGGCAGCATCTCTCACAGGGACACAGGGCTTCTCGTGGCTCACTGCCTCTGGCAGGGATCCCCAGAACCTGCCCCTTGGCTAAATCGGCACACACAGTGTACACTGTGTAGTGTGGGAGCTGCCTCTTTGGCTGCCTCTCACTTCTCAAAACATAGCAGCCAAAAGTTGAGTTCACTACAACATCCCAGCCTAGGTGTGGCAGAGCCATGAGAAAAACAGGAGAAATATGTGGAGAGTTATAAAGGCTACCATAATGAGGCCAGTGAAAGGGCTAAAAGCTCTGCTTTACCATCTGCAGGAGCACCAGTCAGGGTACACCACTGAGCCATCAACCTTCTCTTTGCATTCTCCCCACTCTCCTCTCAGTATGACCTTCAGCTTAAAAAGGAAATTTAAGAAAACTGCATTTTGTAAAAAATTCTGTTTTCAACAGAACTGTGAGACCAACAGGACTTCCTATTTGAAGTTCAAAGGATAATGGAAACCAGAGCTGTGTAAATAGGTCTTCTGAGGACGCTGCAGCCCACAAGGTTTTATTCTCTTCTATCAGTTCTTCCGCTCATGTGCCTATTTTCTAATGTTACTGTCCCAACACGATGAAACCTTGAAATTTTTAGCTTGCCAGAGGGTTTTTTTTTTTCCATCCAGTGGCTTTTTACTCTGCCAAAAGCTGTGATGAAATCAAGATGGATAACTGACCTTTGACTGGTGCTAGGAAGTCATCAACCCAAGAAATCCGTGCTATATCCAGGTCTGAAGCCAAATGGACAAAGATCACAGAAACTGGAAGATAATGATGACAGTGACCTCTTGGTAACCCTCCCTGAAAAGCAGGTTGATAACATCAAGCGTGTATTGAGGAATGGTTCAGCCACCAACGCTTGCTTATCCTGGCGTGCTCACAAGTGGCTGCACCGCAGAGCTCGGCCAGAACAGCAAGAGCACTCAGCTGTTGCTCTTGGGGAGCTGATTTTAATCAGCAGCCCTTATCACCATTGCCATTGGACACATGGGGTAGCTGAAGTACTGAGAGGAAAATCATCCCTCAAATCACATCCTTTCTCTAGAAATCAAAACAGATCAAAGTGCCAGTTTGCACCTGATTAACTCTGCTCAACACACCTAGCTTAGCATAGTGAACTGAGATGAAGAAAAAGAGGCTTTGTTCTGTTTTCCAACCCAAACACCTTTGCCAGCGTTGAATTCACAGGCACTGGGGAATTACCCAATGATGTCCTGTGTGGGTCACAATTTGAAACAATTTTGCTGGTCCAGACTTCACAGAGAAGTTTCTCATTATGCAAAAGTATCTCACTCAGCATACACTTATTTGAGCACACCTGAGATTTAAGGCTGTAACTCCCATTCCCACAGCCTTCCTATTACAATTATCGGATACAAAAATTATCAAAAAACCAGCAAAGATGAAAGGGTGCTTTAGTTCAGCTTTGTTAAAGACAGCTAATAGTCAAGGAAGTGCTCAAGAAATTGAGCAACACTGGTCTTAGAGTATGTTGACATGCCAGGACCCAAGGTAGTACCAAACAAGCTAACTGGGGAGCGGTGCAGCTCTGTGGAATGGCCTGTCTGTACAAACCACCTGGATTCATCATACTCCAAATCTAAGGAAAAGAGCTCACAACCGGCAAGAACAGGCAGATGCCAACCTCACCTTGAATGGTCTGGTTACTGCAATGGAAGAGTCCTTTTGTTTCTTAAATTCGTCCTGGTTCTGAAGTTTGACCTTTTAGGAAACATTTCCAATCTGGTGGCATTTAAACCAACTAATTGAGGAGCTGTGGTGTTTTTCTAGAAGTGCTGCATACTACAATTAGGTACAAAGTTTGTATGGAACATAAATCACAAAAAATGGGAACTGGAGAGCTGTGTGATGTGGCATTATAATTTCTGTTTACTTGCATTTTATAATCCTGAATTCATTTCCTTTGCATAATTGGTTTTTTTCCATCCATGTTATAGAGGCATTTAATTTTTACTTCCCATGATTTTATGCAATTGTTAAAACAGAACGGTTTTTCACATCTGGGTAGGAATTACGCAGTATCCAGTCTTGCTGATGGTTATGTAATGTAGCAAGGGGAAGTCACTGTTTAGCTTTTCTATCATGTCCTCTGTATTAAGGTCAAAAATCAAACTGATTTAAGTGCTTTTGCAATTAGACCATTGTATCACTGAAATGCAGGAACTGGTGTCAGTAAATTGAGGGGGGTTTAGCACCAGTTGATTTTAAAAATGCATGAATTTTGAAGCGTCTGGCTTGGATAAGATTTAATGAATTATTAATCCTCATATGTCACAAATCCCATGCTCTTCATTCTCTTATGTCTGCTTATATCTGTATTCGCTAGTCACCATTTTCCCTGTAAATTAAGGATAAATTAGCTATAAATAAGGTAACAAATTTTATTCATCCCACATTTTCTTTGGTTTGACACAGATTATTGTAGATCTAAATTCCAGAGAAGACAATTATATTAATGTAATATGACCTTCTGCAGAATACAATCACATGTCATTGAGGAGTTTCTAGATTAACCCCTTAACTGCTTTTTAAAGCTATAATAAGAAAGCAATATGAATATTTTAGGAAGAAATATAGCTTTAACTAAAAAACTTCAAGGGGCAGGCAAGGCACGGCATCCTTACTCAAGTTTTTCCCACAGCATTGCTAATGCCCTAAATAAACAAACTATCCAAATGCAGAGACAGTTGAATGTAGTGCAAAAGGACCCTATTGTAAGCTGCAGAGCCAAGCAAACAACAGTGTCCTTGTCCCTCTGGGGCCTCTTTTACATCTGCCTTGAGGTTTCACTGTGTTTTCCTCTGCCATCACATATGCAGTGGGGCAGCAGTGATGCTGGTAAGGAGCAGAGCAAATCCTTAGGGGGTTTTGTGGGGTTTCAAGCCTCAGTTCACCTTGTTCAACTTTTTATCCTAGCAATAATGGAAATGTCTCACTAATAAGGAGCTTTGATGTGTTACATCACCACTTAGCCATCTGAGTCCACTGCATGTCTTTTCTCCTCTAGGGACACTGGCAGCTGCTTACAGGTGTTAACCCAGGGCACAGCTGCAGCAACTGGTCCTTAGCTAAGCCATAGAATCATATCTCATGGTACCAAATCCTGGTGTTTGCGTCATTGTAACTGCTTACATATCTTGTTCCAATGTTAAAGAAGAGAAAACTTTGTCATAGGGTTAATCAGAAACTATTTTGCGTGTATGCCAAGTCTAGAAGAGTTAAGGTTTTAGAGCAGAAATTGAGCTTTCTGACAATGTCATGCACGAGTGCCCTTACCTAAGTAATAATCACTCGTGCCTCTTCTCAAATTTTAATTTATTAGTGAAATAGGAAAAAACCCAGATCCCTAACTTCAGGAGCTTTTTCATGAGTTGAAACTTCAGTGTTTAGAACTCTTTGCCAGATGCATGAGTTTCAGAGGTGAGATGGAACTGCACAACAGCACATAAGGGATACATAGCCACTAGTGAAGCCAGGTACTGTATAGGACAACAGGAGTGGGAGAGTGTAAGCAGAAAGTACAACTACCAAACTGGAGTTTGGCAAAACATATGGGCAAATTCACCTCCTGTCATGAAAGTGCTGGAGGGGTTTCTTGTCTGGGAGCAATTTAGACCTCTGTGTCATCTGGCAGTGGCAGAAGGGTGCCAGCAGGATGGAGGCTGTGGCAACACTCCAGGAACAACCAGTGAGCCATCAACAAGCTTCTGGGTATCTGATTTCTGCTTTCCTGAGTCTCACCCCAATAATCACTTGAGCACAAGTCAGCTGAGGCTTTGATCTGAGGATGTGTCTTTCTGCTGGGGAGAAAAACTACTGAGGAGATAAATGTCTGTCTCAGCTAACCCCAGAAGGGCAAACAACCCTGACATCCCACCTCTTTTTAGGTCCATAAGTACCCTACCACAGCTATTCCTCCACCTACTTTTTCTCCTGGGGATTTTGCCCAGTTTTGCGGAAGATTGTACTCCCCTGCAGTGGGTCTATTTATCCATTCATTCATCTGAACTGCTTTGCATTCACAAACTCCCCCGGCAGAGGTGCTATAGAAAATAAGCTATGAACCTCTAGAGCTGGCTAAAACTAAAGTAAGATTTTCTGTGAAAGAAAATGGCACAACTTCTGTTGCTACAAAAACGTTTTTCATGCTTGCCACAACCCCTTCCACAGTATACTGATAAGAGGTGGCAGGAATATGCCAAACTTGTCCATAAAAGAAACGACAAAAAAATTCCAGGCTCTCATTCAGTGCCTAGTTTCCAGTTTGTGCCCTATGTGTGGCAAGAAATAAATGTACATACATCGATTGGATCTGAAAAAGTCAAGCAGAGGTAGTCTGAATTATAACTTGAATGCGTATTGGTGGGATGAGATGCTGATCCATTTGCTCAGTAATGTGCTATATTTAAGTCACGCATCGTGGCATCTTCAAAGAGGCCAGTCATAATTATGATGGATTAGACTGCAGAGTCAGTCCTAGATGCAGTAATTGTTTCACAGATGCTGATGATGTGACTTGAATTTCTAATGAATTATAGCTGAAGAAAAATATATGGAGCTTCTAAATGGTCTGGGTAAAATACAGCTATGGGAAAGACTCAAACGACTAACTGCTGCATTTGGGGGAAGGTAGATTTACTTTGAGAGGTGGAGGGTCCACCCCACAATGACTGTAAGGACAACCACAAAGATTTTTTTAAGGTGCAAGCAGGTAGTAGTATTACTTCATGGTGTCCCAGTTAAAAACCAGTAATAGAGATATCATGGCCATTTATTTTTTGCCACCTCTGCATTATGAATTACATTACTTTACATTTGCTGTGACTTGTAATTGCTTGAGGAAGATTTTTACTCAGGTGTGAATTGAGGATAGTGAATAACTTGAGTGTGGGCAGAGAGAGAAAAATAAGTGTACTCCAAAGTCACACCCATTCTAGATGCATTTCAAAGAATGCAAATCTGGCACTTTTAATGCATGAATGAACTCTCTGTTTTGAAGAACCAAATGATTCCTATGTTCTTTGCAATGTCTAATACCACTGCCTTTTACACTGAAGGTGGTCAAAATTTGGGAGAACATATCATGAGATCTTTGAGAATGCCATGAACAATAATTCACGTCACAAGATAACCTTGTAGATTTTGAGGACAGCCTAAACCTAAGACTCTTTTCTGACAGAGATGTGCTCCTTTGAGGAATTTTCAAGCTAAGTTTAGAGAAGGCAGGGGGCCCTCACTTCTAAAGAAAATTGTGGATTATCTGATAGACAGTAAGGAGTTGAGAAGAAAGATTGCCTGGGAATTCCAAGAAGCAATTTAGTTGCAATGCACAGGGTACACCAGAAAAAAAGCAGCAAGGCAGACTTTGAGGGCCACACAAAGTTTCTCACAGCTTAGTCGCACAGAGTAAAACTTTTTTTTTTAAGAAATAAATCTTTTAGAAGCAGCTTGACAGCACCGTGTTAATTACTATGGTGGCCTTTATTTCATTTCATACTTGTGAAATGCAGCAGCCTACACACTCATGTCTGTGGCTCACCTGCAATTTTTAGGAATGAAAGGTATGAAAGCAAAGAATGACTTCCAAATTAGACTGGCATTTTATTTTTGAGACACTCTGGGAGCATTGTTCTGCTGCCTGGCCTAGAATGACACATCAGAGGAATCCTTTTCACACAGCTTTCTGCTAAGCACAGAACATCATCTCATAATAAAGCTAGAGTGGAAAATACCTCTAGGAGGGAATAAGCCTATACTACCACGTCAAAAAAACCCAGGCAAGACTGACAAATATTTTTTTCCATCTCCCGGTTCTTAGTTTTCCCTGCAAAAATTCTTTTTTAAAGTATTGTTACTTGCAGTGAGAACTTCTCTACTTCTGTCATAAAAAACATAAATTGAGTAAAGAAAGAAGAAAAACCAAACCTGAGGAGATCACAAGTAAATCTAAAACCAAGTTTGGGATTCGGAGGAAATAAATACAAGTTATCATATAGGTGCTTGCTGACCAAAATGTGCCTTTAAATTGTCCTGCTACTGAAATCAGAGCTGCAAGCAGAGAGAATTATGCTGGATGCAATGTACTTAATGAATTAATATTACTTTTAAAAGCAATTTAGAATCATATTACTAAACTGAGTAGGGCAATACTGTACTGTAAACTGTACAAATTACATTTAAATAACATTTTAAATTACATTTTAATAACATAAAAATATTAATGTAGGATAAATACATGAGCAGAGCAACCACAATGGGAGAATTTTTTCAGTATAATAGTTCTTTCTATGTAGTGGCAATACTAGCCACATGTAGTGCTTCTCCTGGCTCTGCAGTCCGAGCAAAGCTGACCTGGTAATGGAGAACCCGTCAGATTCTCCTTTATGCAAACAAAAAATAAAAGCTTCAGAGCAGACACGCATATGTCCAGATTTTCTCTGTGCAACCTCAAATCTGTAAGACTGCACTATCAGCCTGCCTTCTGTCATTTGTGACTGGTTGAGAACCATAAACCAACAAAGAATAAATTACAAGCAGAGTCAAACAAGGGCTTTATCTGTGTTAACTGGGTCTGTGAATTCTGGGAAGATGCATGTGAAAAGGATTAGCTTGTCATTGTATGGAATTTGCTCACTGCATGTTGTTAGTACTTTTATCCAGCTAAAAAGTTCACTTTGTAAATAAAATATAAAAAGTATATGAGAAAACAGGTTTTCCCATCCAAACAAAGAAGAAAAAAATTCCAGCTCCACAGCTGCAGAGCCATGCTTGATGTCTACATGTAAATTTGAAAGGATATTGATACCTGGAAAAAAGCTTTTCCATCGAACTTTTCAAAAATCACTCTGTTTCTGTCAACATTACCAATCTGTTGATGAACTGTAAGGGTTCCTGTGGACAGCAGTCAAGTATGGCTTTTTCTTGTGCATTGTGCCACTTGTATGGTCTTTAGGAATGCCAGTTTTAAAAGACCTTGTCAGACAGCTGAGGACAGAAAAAAAAGGTTTTCCCCTCTAATTGGAAACTTGGTGAAATACTCCTTCAAGTCAGAGAAAAGAGATTTGGCACACTTAATCAAATTACAGGATTAGCACCAAGTCTGGGAACCATGGTTTCAACATGACTTTCTGCCTTACCAAAGGCAAAGCATGATGACAGAGAAGTCTATACAAGTCATTCAAAAGCAGAGAATATTTTTTGCACCCCTAGGAGAGATTTCTTCTGTGTTAAAGTATCTTCTGTGTTAAAAGGCGGGTAGGGGAGCCGTTCTGTATTTTCACTCTCTTTTCACCTTGAAGAACAAACCTTTAAGAAAAAGGGAGACCTGGGGTTGCAAGATGCTCTGGGATAGTGAAACACCCCTCAGGTGTGTTTGCAGCTCAGGGCAATGGGTGTGTGGGAGCTGCTCAGGGCAATGGGTGCTTGAGCGCTGCAGAAATTGTCAGTCCTTCAATGGAAACTAAAACTGACTTCGATTCTCTCCTGCTTCTTTTCTCTTGCAGATACGTTCAGAGGGTAGCCTTGTGGATGGCCCCGGAGCAGGCCAGATGGAACAGGACAGAACCAACCATGTTGACGGCAATAGATTGAGTCCATTTCTAATACCACAGTCTTCTCACGTTTGCCAGGCAGAGCCTTCTGCAGTGAAGCTCCAGAACGGGAGTCCAGCAACAGAGAGGGCTGAAGTGGAAGTAAATGGAGACCACAAGCCGTTATTCAATAAGAGCAACTTTGGAGTGCCCCACCCAAAGGGAAGTCCAAACAATTGCATTAGCCCCGACCTTTTACAAGAACAGAAAGTATATTCCAAATATATGCAAAATGGTGGGATCAAACGCACTTTTAGCGAGCCCTCTCTGTGTGGACTTCAAGAGAGCAAGAAAGTAAAACAAGACAAAGAGGTAAATGGAGAAAAAGCTGAGCCAGAGGACAATAGTGAAAAACCAAGTGTCTCCAATTGTTACAGTGAGAAGAAACCCGAGAGTTTTACAAGACAAGAAAACAAAGCTTCAGATTTGATACCGTCTACAAGATACAACAGTGTTGGTTCAGAAAACCCTCATGACCTTCTGATTCAGGATGAGCAGGAGCGGGAAAATATTCATTGCCATAACAGGGACATTGTCTTACTACTTAAGAACAAGGCAGTGCCAATGCCTAATGGTGCTACAGTTTCTGCCTCTTCCATGGAAAGCATGCATGGTGAACTCCTGGAGAAAACACTGTCTCAATATTATCCAGAACATATTTCCATAGCAATGCAGAAGAACACATCTCATATCAATGCCATTACCAGTCAGGCTACTAATGAGTTGTCCCACGAGACAACGCATTCATCCCATACCTCAGGGCAGATCACTTCCCCACAGACCTCAAACTCGGAGCTGCCTCAAGTGCCAGCTGAAGTGGTTACTGAGGTCTACAACACAGAAGACTCCAGTAAACCACCTGTATTGCCAGGTAGCTGTTCACTTCAGAAACCAGAACTACAGCTACAGCAACAGATTCCAGGCTATGATCCTCACCAATTACCTGTAGGAAACAGTAATCTTCATGGAAGCATAGGGCAGGTTCCCAACCAAGACCTCTCTCTAAGTTCCAGCAGTAACCTGCAAGCTCAGAGCACCGCTCTGGAAAGGTACTCTGAGCAAGCAGAAAATAATGGTGCTTTCTTTACTCAGAACTCAACGTTTCACAAAGATTCCTCCACCCCTCCTGCTCCAGAAATGAACAGTGCACGGTCTGCCGCGGTGCAAGAAGGACACCATTCCTTTGACAACAGATGTGATGAAACTCTTTCTGGGGAGATAAAAAATGAAGGGCAACGGGAGGGACCAATGCCAGAAAGTCCCAGCCTCAGCCAACAGCAACTTCACCCTCAGCAGAGCCTTCTGCAACAGGCGCAAACATCACAACAAGATGTCAGTGAAAGCAACCCGCAAGCTGCTGTGGCCACCTCGATTGCACAGCGCCCCGAAGAAGTGACGCTGGCGTCAGAACCTCCCCTCCAAAACCTGCACGCACACAGAAGTGAGGGTGAGTTGCAACAACACTATCAGAATTTCCCAGGACAGAGAGAACATGAGACTCCTCCTGACAAAGAAAAGGACCAAGTGAAAGAGCCTGCACAACAGGCTCAACATTATTCAAAACCAGCCTGGATAGAACTGGTTTCCACACAGTTCCGCCAGGGAGAGCCTCCCCAGAAGCCTGGCGAAGCATTATTGCGGTCAATTCTTCAGTACCAGGCAAGCACAGCCCAAACAGTCTATACAAAACAGTATGCTGGAAGTCCTGATTCATTAAAGGGGCCTTCAGGACAGGCCCAGAGCCAGAAGATAATGCAACAGGAACAACTTCCTCCACTGTACAAAAGTGAGAGCTCCCAGCTGCAGCCGCATCCCCCAGCTGACCAGCAGCTGCCATTCCAGAAACACTCACCGCAGCCACAGCTCACAAAGGTGGATTCCCTTCTCAAGTCCCAAGTGCAGCAACACCCTCCACAGCAGCTCCATTTCCAGCCAAGATCAGAACAGAAGGCTGAACAACCTTTAGGGGCCCCCTTAAAACAGCAGCATTTGAATTCCCAGCCAGGGGAAAATGGGCAATTCTTGCATTCACACATTTTGCAACAGATGCTGCAGAAACAGGCACATCCAGTGCAGCTGCCATGCAGTCCACAGCTAACCCCAAACCAGCAGCAGGCTCCACAAATTAAAACTAAAGACCTGCCCCAAGCTGTATCCCACCCCCAAAGCAATGCTGAGCAGCCTCTAGACAGGACGTCCTTCAATCAACTTAAAGGAGATGAATGTTTCCAAACTGGTAATAAGTATGTTAAATCAGCTGCATTCCCACTGCCTAATGCTCAGCTAGGCCTAGAGCAGGTACAGGCCATGAACAACAAAGCTCCCCTTTACACTCAGAAGGCAAATGCCAGTCTCCAGCACCCTTGCCCAAACAACAGGCACGTGATTTCCGAGAAGAAAGGGAACACCGCAAATATGGAACGCTTTGGAGCCAACAAAATGCAGGACCTGCAGCACGTGCAGTATTTTTCAAATAACTTGACCGCAAAGCAAGATGTGAATCATTGTTTTCAAGAACAAGAGCAACAGACACAACAAGCCTCAGTTCTGCAGCTGCCACCCCTCCAGCCCTCACAGGGCTATGGTGCTAGTCTGAACCAAGACCTCGTGAGCAAACAAGCTCCACAGATCCCTCAGCAGTACTTACCACACAGCCAAACTGCCCCCCATGCCCAAGACCAGAGAGGCTGTCATCTGCAGTCCCAGACTCCTAAGGATTTTCAAAAACACGCTGCTCTGCGGTGGCATCTCTTGCAAAAACAGGAGCAACAAGCATACCAGCAACCCAAAACTGAGATTGGTCCCAGTGCAGCACGCAAGCCTATAAAAGTTGAGGCTGGCACAAAATCTAATGTCTGCATGCGCCCATCAGCTGGACAGCTGGAAAACAAAATGTGGAAAAAAACAATTAAACAAGAGAATCAGCACTTTGGCTGCGAGAACATGCAACAAAAGAGCATCATTGAGACAATGGAGCAGCAGCTGAAACAGATACAGGTCAAATCACTGTTTGATCATAAGACTTTTACTCTCAAATCACCCAAACATGTGAAGGTTGAAACAGCAGGCCCTATTACCATCCTATCACGAAATACCAGTGCTGCAGATTTTGACACTCAAACCCCAATCTTAGATCAGCAAGCAAACTTGTCTGCTGAGAAAACCCCGACCAAAAGAACAGCTGGAACTGTTCTCAATAATTTTTTAGACTCACCTTCCAAGTTATTGGATACTCCTGTAAAAAATTTATTGGACACACCTGCCAAAACCCAGTATGATTTCCCATCTTGCAGCTGTGTTGGTAAGTGCTGAGATGTACTAAAAACATAATAGTTCACAGGAAGGAAATGAGCCTTCAAGTCGGGATCACAGGGTTAGTTGTATGTTTTTGTTAAAGATTTTTTGGGGTTTTTTTAAGAGTAGTAATTAGTGAAGACTTATAAAACTGGAATTTTACACACTTATGCCTACTCCACTTACCAACCCTACACATGGGCCCTTTCTCATTATTTCATAAAGCAATTACCTATTTGGTTTTTGCAGTCAGAATACTTACAGCCTCACATCCATTCTCCTTGAGCAGCAGACATGTAACAACAACATACTGATAAAAATTAGGTCATAACTTCATGACCTAATTTATTTGTCAAGGTTAGATACAGTTTTTAAAAAGCCGGCCCCAGTCCAAAACTTTAGAGCCTTATGGCCATTTTTTGCTCTAACAGTGAAATTGCTGAAGTTTCCCTTAGTAAAGCCTAAGCAAAAACAGATGTCAGATTATTCCTCACTTGTTGCAAGAGTTTATTGCCCCTTTCAGGCATTTTTTCTCCTGTAAGGCTAAAGAGATCCACAGTTTCACCGTGAAGCTCCACAAGCAGCACCAAAAAAAAGCAGGGAGGAGGGACCCTTGTTGTTGCTTGATAGCAAACCCTGTCTACAAACGCTGGAAAAATAGAGTAGAGGGAAGCAGAGTGACAGGCATGGCCCTGTAGCCCAAGCTTCCATACAGTACTGACACTGCATGTAGCCAAATGTAACAGGCAGCTTCAGATTCTACTGGATAAACTATTCAGGCGGAGACAAAACGTTCAGCAGCAAAAATGGGGGGAAGAAATTAAAACTCCTTGTTACAGTTTCAATTACTAGGATTTGGTATCAATTCTAAAAGAAGAAAGTTGAATCAATGCTCCTCCGAAATGCAAAATGGACCTTTTTGCAAATATTTTTGAATATTGGGGCTATGTCTCAGAGATGATCTGTGGGAACAAAAACAGGAAGCAGTGTATTTCTGGAACTCCCAGGAAGAACTCTGGAAGCCAATTACTTGCTGTTCCTTGTTTTATGAGAAACAACCTTCAAAATGTTGGGGTTTTTTTTTGAAAACACAGTTATTTGTTGGGGGATTTTTATATTGTTTCTTCCATATAGTTAACATAAGTTTTTCTGGCAGCTATTTCCTTATGCTCACTTTTTTTTTTAATACTGAGACCACTAAGCAAACTTAAGAACTTATCCTGCATTTACATTTTAATTCTTCAGTCCTAGCAGACACTAGGAAATACAGGGGTATGAAATTGCTCTGAAGAACCCAGTGCCATAGTATTATCTATATGTTAATTGTTCTTTCTTATCAATATTGTCCTTGAGAAGATGAAATTAAGCCATTCCTCACTGACATGTTCAGATTTTTACCATGCCTTCATCGTGCTTCCAGAGGCTGTCTGCCAAGAGCAGCACCACCCATCCAGCCCTTGGAGTTAGCATGGCAGAAAGCATCAAGTCAGCATTCAGACATCAGCCAGCACAGCTCCACCACCTTCTGAACCCAAGCAGGGCCTGGCTATTTCTTTCACACTACTAGAGCCTGCCTCCTGGTATCAAACCAGACATACAGCATGTACTGTGACTGCTGATATGGTCCTACCTACACACAGAAAACTGAGGCCACATTCTTGCCATACAACATTTTGACCAGGCCTTGTGCATGATTTCTTTCAGCAAACTTGGAGATTTTTTTTTCATTTCACAGTCTTTTTGTGGGTGTCAGGAATTCCCTGTATAACCTTAGTGGCCAGCTTTTCAAGCTGTAAGTTCCTGTACTGTAACATGCCTGCTGAAAAACAAGTATGCTATGGCTCCCTAACATCAATATTTACCACTGTTATCCCATTTATCCTCCTTTTTATATACTGGGAGAGGAGGAAGTGGGAGAAGGAGAAGCAATTGTTTGCTGGTAACAGGAAAACGCTCATTTGAATGTCAGTGTAAAGCCTGAGAAGTGGAATAAGTTTGTGCTAGGGAAAGGCACACAGTCCCTATCACACCTGTTTGCAGGATTAGCCATTTCTTTGTATGTTTTGTACAAACTGTGTGGGCAAATACCTCAGACATAAATGTTTGAAAACTGACCACAGGCCCATACAGCAGTCTTCCAACAAGCTAGATGTAAGCTTTGCAACGTGACATTTTACATGGAAGAATTAAGCTTCAAAGTAATAACCTTTATTTTGTTTTGTTTTAAACAGAGCAAATTATTGAAAAAGATGAAGGTCCCTTCTATACCCATCTAGGAGCCGGTCCTAATGTGGCAGCTATTAGAGAAATCATGGAAGAAAGGTAATTAGTGCACAGGCACAGAGCAGATTAACATTTATCCTTTTGTGGATGTCAGAATTTTTCCAGCTTTTGCACATAAAGAAATAAACAACTGCAAATCAAGTAATTACTTGTAGGCTTAGCTGCTCCAGTGTTGCCAACATTACGCACCCTGCTATTCACCAGAGAGTCACAATATTTGACAGGGCTAATAGTCTGCTGGCTGGCACGGGCTGTGCCCTTGGAGACAGATGCCAGCAAACCCAAGCCGGAACAAGTTCTCACCAGCCTGCCAAGCAAGGCAGCTGGCAGTGGCTGCAAGGGCAGGCATGGAGCTGGTGTTCCCTCTGGCTAGGAGAATGCCAGCGGAGAAGGAGGATGAAGAGCAGAATTCCAAATTTCAACATCAGCTTCCCCTCGCCAAATTGCTAAATATCTAAATCGAAATCTAATCCATTCACGTCCAGAGGAGCACCACAAAATTGTTGGATGGGATTTCAGCCCAAGAATCGATAAGTAGTGTTGTGAGAAAACACTCCCCTGACTTGAGTATTGCACAAACCCAGTCTTATCTTGATTGTGGACAATCCCTATTATTGTGTTGCATCCTGTGGTGTATTTATTGCATCAGTGCCAATCAAACCAGGAATTTTTAAAGGCACAGAACAGATACATGATATATGCTGTTTAAAAGTATGTGTAAGCACAAATCCCACCAGCCTAAGATACAGAAATTAAGAGCTGTCACAGAAGTGACTTCAGCACTGTGAATTCTGCTTATTTGTAACCGATAGTGACCAGATTTTTAGACGTATCTGGGAATTCAGTTCCCCTCTGAACAAAGAAGCAAACAAAAAACTCTTCAGTTCAGTCAGAAACAGATAGGAATTTGATTTGTTAGTACCTTAAGAATCTGGACTCCAGAACAGCAGTGAAGCTCCAGCTAGTTGCAGAACCAAAACCAAGTGGGCATTATTGCAGTGCTGGGTCTGAGCTAAGCAGCATTTCTTAGCAAGGTCTGTTAGCTTGTGCTCATCACTGCGCAACCATGGGGCACTTAGAGCCTATTAAACCTTTCAGATTAAATACTAAAGTCCTTTCTCTTTCTTAGCACCTCCTTCCCTGTGACTCTTGTGCATGGCTTACCCCAGTAATTTTCAACTTTGAGAGCAGCTTGAGTGCATGTAAACTACATAAATCAGCTTCGTTCTGGGAAGGGACAGTGAACACTGACTCTGAAGAAATTCTTTACCATCTGTTATCTCCAGAGCTCTCATCAACTGGTTAATTCTTTAGTATTTACAAATAAGTCATTAGTGCTGTAATGTCTGTTATAGAGATGAAACATTTTTTTCTTTTTCTTTTTTTTTACTTTGGAAAGTAATTTTTCATTCTAAATATTGACTTTTCCTTTTCATTTTTTTTTTTCATTTAATTTAATTTCATGTTGGCAGAAAGAAATCATGAGAGATCATGGGTAACATGCAGCTACTCAGCCAGGTTCAGAGAGTATAGCAACAGCCACTTGAAAAATGGCTAGTGTTCAATGGTATGGTATGAACTGTGAAATTCTCTGACTGAAGAACTCCAGAATACATTAGTTAATTTTGTATCCCTAATTGAAAAAACCAAACCCTTCACTATACTCTCAAGCACATATGTGCAGTTGGTTACCTTTAATCACAACTCAAGCACTTTTAACGTGGCTTCCCATGCATATGGATTGACTGTAAAGGTATCAGCACTGCTAAAAAAGCCAGGATTTGTGTTTAGACTCAAAATTAATATTTTAGCTATACCAGAACTAATTTCTTGCAGAATCCACAGTGGATACAGACATTTTTCCTTTCTTCTCACACTTCCTACTTCATGCTCAGTGAGTTTTGCTTCAGTTTTAAAGCCAGTCAGCTTTGGCCTGAAAGCAAGCATGACAAACATCAGGCACAAATTCCTTTCTGACAGTCGGAAAAATTTGGGATGAAGTCCATTTCATTTCCAATATATAATGTACAACACATTTCTATAGAGGCATCCCCACAGTTGTCTTGCAATCCAGATTAGAAAACTGATAGAAAGACTTAATTGTTTTTATTAAGATTAATTAAAGAAATAAATAAATACTAACTTCCAAGCCTAAGCAGGAAAAAGTGACCTAACAGTTGCCTGCAGAACATGTGTAGTGCAACTTGATTTTGTTTGTATAATTTCCTGTCACACTGAAACTTCACAATGAGATCACATCTAAAAATAAGCATTTTTCATTTCCTTTACGGACAAAAGTTTAAATACAGATACTGGCCCTTAAATATCTCACCAAGATTTTAGTGCAAAAACAAGAGGGAAAAAGGTCAAAAGTTCTTAAGGCATCACTAAATGGCTGTATAGCAGGAATAAACCTTGATTGCTCTGCAGGTAAAGGCAAAGAACAAGGAGAATGATTTAGTTAGTCCCCACACTTGGCTATTAAAAGTTAACACCAGTGAGAGTGGCAGAATTCCAGAAATGGTGATGGAAGTGCAGTTTGCTCAAGGAGCAGCCACGTGGCCATGGCAGCTCAGCCACTGTGGTTTCTGACCCTGGTCTCCCTTGAGCCCTGGTGTGCTCCTGGGTTCAGCAGGTGGGCAATCCCAGAGAAATGCCTGGAAATGGCTCAACAGATCCAGCACTTTCTATTTCGTCAAGATTTGCTTCATGTGGCATTTGCCACATATTTCCACCTGGAAAGTGGATCCTCTTTGCTCTGGCAACAGCACTGCTTGCACATGGAGCTAGAGCCTGCCTTGAGAGCAAAATCCCCTTGTTTAAACGCTTCAGCAAGGGCTGAACTTGCCCACCTTGGCTGCAAAAAGACACACAAATGATGTTATTTGAGGCACCTTGTGATAATAACTGAAGTACAGAAGTCGAACATAAGTAAATAAGTAGCAATTTATGAGTGGAGAATAAAGTGAAAAAAAAAAAAGATATGATGCAAATTAATCCTGACTTAACTGATTCACGCTAAGACAGAAACAAGCCCAGAAAATTAATAGAGTGACTGTTGCACGCCAGCTGTTCCATGACAACTTAATTATGTACATTTCAGGGAAACAACTTCAATTCAGAAATTAAAAGAAAAATATAAATTCTTCGTCATAATAAAGAGGATGTTTTTTAAGTCCACTTTTCAAAATGTCATCTATAACAAGTACTCTGAAGAAATGGTTGAAATATTTTGCAATATTAATGTGATATTGATAATTTTTACCCATCTGGGATGTATTAAAGACATTTGCCTCTCTTAATATATCATTCCACCACTGTAATAAAATCATCAAGACAAACCACAGTGCACATCTTTCTCTGTAATTCATAGTGTTTGATTTTCTAAGATAAGACTGGCAAATGCGCTCCATCTTGTCAGTGTTCACACAGAACTAAATGAATTTGCTTATTGTATGTATTTTTGTTTTGTTTAAGATTTGGGCAGAAGGGTAAAGCTATAAGGATTGAGAGGGTTGTCTACACTGGGAAAGAAGGCAAAAGTTCTCAAGGATGTCCAATTGCTAAATGGGTAAGTGATGTAAACAAACTAATCCAAGTATGATGGTTCTTGTAGCTGACAGCAGTGACATGTCCCATTAGCTGACACTAGGAAACTTAAAATAGCTCAACAGCAGCAGTAATAAGGGGTGCCTGTAGCCAGCTCCCACCCATCTCTCACTCCACTTACTTGTTGCACATAGAATAGCAAAAATAAATTTGATTTAAAGGTATGAAAACTGAAGAAGAAGGGCATGTTTGCTTAGATTTAAGTTTCACGCCACCTGACATTTTCTTTGCTGTTTAATTTTAGCCTACAAATAAGTCCAGTAAGTGCAGCACTGTGATGTCTTTAAAACACCATCCTAGTCTGAGAGAGGTGTTAGGACACCCTCTTAGCAAACACTGTCATTCTTTGGAACAAATTACTGAGTGGTTTGAGTTGCTGAAGAAAGACAGGATGAGGAAAAACTAATACATTATTATAGTTTATATGCATGCCAGACTACACCCTTTTTAGAAAATGCTTCTCAGTTCTTATGCTACTGGAAAGACACTGTTTTATTTGAAAAATATCTACTGCTTTCCTCTCCACACTGCAATTTTTGCATGTAATAAGAGCAGGTCACAAAACTGTGAGGCTGGTTATAAGTAGAGCTGCTTAAATTTGGAAGGGGAGGGGAGAGAGCTCCCATGTCCAGTTATTTAGTCCCTTACTAACTGCTGTCCTTTCCCTGCATGTTTCCTGCCCTAAGACAGGTGTCCACTACCCAGCTCTGTGGGGTGACACCTCACTGATCACTTCCTTTCAAACCAATCAAACCAGGCCACAACTAACACAGACTTGGGAGATGATTCCTGCTGAATCCTAGCATGGAGGATATTTTTACAAAGCTGGTTTCCACCACCACGACTTTCCATGCCACCAGTCAACCTCTTAGAGTCAGCTTCATTAGACACAAAGGGCAGCCCTGCCATATCACAGTAAGAAAAACAGACTGGACTGCCAGAGGCAAAGAGGAGGATACAAGTAGAAGTAATCTCCCCACATGCACAGTAATGCTGAGGCTTCCTGTTCTCTTGCTCTTCACATTAAGAATGGCATCGTTTGTGTTGGGGCTCTGGGGTGTGTGGTGCTGTACATGCAGGTAGTCCGCAGAAGCAGTCAGGAGGAGAAGCTGCTCTGCTTGGTGCGCGAGCGAGCAGGACACACATGTGAGACGGCCGTCATCGTCATTCTCATCCTGGTCTGGGAGGGAATCCCAACCAGCCTGGCTGACAAGCTCTACTCGGAGCTCACCGACACCCTGAGGAAGTACGGCACGCTCACCAACCGGCGCTGCGCCCTCAACGAAGAGTAAGTGGAGATAAGTGCTCGCCAGACCTGCAGCCCCATCTTCAGCCTCAGATCCAGCACCTCTGCTCATGCTGTATCCTGAAACATCTACAACCTTCCCTATTTCAGGTGGCTTAAAAACCCACAAACCTTGTAGGAAACCCAAAGTATCTCAATATATTTAAAAGAAGAGATCTCAGGAGGGACCAGGACAGCTGATACCTCAATCTTGAAATAAAAGCTGGGTGCACTAAATCATGCTTGTGTAAGCTGACACAGACTAGCCTCAATCTAAAAAAATTGCACTATATCATTTTCCCATGACTTTCTGAGAGACAAGAACATTAAGACCAAAATGACCATAGCTATCGCTGTATGTTCCTTTGGCTTCATGAGGGGAGTCATATTTCAGGAATTATTGCTCAGCCTCTGTCAGAGGGCTCCCAGAGTCTTGCAGTGCTGTAGGCACTGTAAGCCCCTGAGGCACCATGAATATCAGTACCTAACAAGGCACGACACAAACAGATCCTGACCTGAGCAAAGCCGGGTTTCCACACAAGTGCAGAACCCCCAAAGACCCTGCTTTGTAACCATGAAATGATTCACTCTGATAAATTCTTCTGTTATGACGTGTAAAGTCTCCCTTTTGCATTATTTACTGATGGAGGATGATCCACTGCTGATTCTCTGGAGCGCTGCCAGAACGCTGATGGCCACTGCCAGAGCAACACAGGAGGACCTGCCTGCTGCTAACAGCTGTGTTCTCTTATCTTTTAGACGGACTTGTGCATGCCAAGGGCTGGACCCTGAAACTTGTGGTGCTTCATTTTCCTTTGGTTGCTCCTGGAGCATGTACTACAATGGTTGTAAGTTTGCCAGAAGCAAGATTCCAAGAAAGTTTAAGCTGATGGGGGATGACCCAAAAGAGGTTGGTGTCCATTTCTAAATCTAACTTCATTTGCAAGGAAATGTTTTATGTCACTCTGTAAATAGAGAAACAGTACAAGAGAGCAGGGCCCGAGGCCTCCCTGAGTGCTGTACATGTAGGGTAATTAAATAACTGCCAGTCAAAACCGATTGATTCCAGTCACTGAGCCAGCTGAATTGACTGTCCAAATTCTGACAGCTGGTAAAAGCCCTGAGACTTGAAACCATGTTTGCAGGCTTTTACAATTAGAGGAGAGGGCATGGCCTGAATAATTCTGGCTGTATTAGGCTTGCAATTGAGCATTCCCCAGTGGCACAGGGGAAGGTTTACCAGCTAATGGCACATAACACTGCAACTGGGAACCAGAGCAGACTGGTTCAATGGAGACAAACATGATGAAACTGTGAGATGACAATAGGAAGAAGAGGATAGGAAGACTCATTCTACACACAGTCCTGCCCCACTGAATGTTTCCAGACTGGGCTCTGTGTTACAGCAAACTGGCAAATGTTTAAAACAAGCCAGAGTAATAAACACTGACCTTAGCCTGGACACAAGATACCCTGGAGTTATGACTGCAGTGACGCCTGGACACCTCCAGCAAGTCATGTGAAGCTCCAGTGGCCCAGTCTGCTTTCTGGCATGGATGTGCAGATTTAGTCCCTTGCTTGTGTAGAGGCACATAGGTCCACAGTTTTGCTGTATTCTGAGGTCTTACACAAATCCAAGCATTACTCTCTAAAAATCAGAGAGACAGGAACTTCTCCATCCTCCAGCCTCTGCTGAAACTAACAGTTTTCATATCTATTATAACTAATATACAAATTTTCCTGCTCAGTGCTCTTCTACAGCATCAAGAACTACAGAGTAGCTCTCCTCCAGACATGCTGGGGCTCAAAGCCTTCTTTATCACAGCCTACAATCCTAAACTACCTACATTTCTAAGATGGATACCTGGCCAGAGCCCACCAGGGCACTCTTCCATCTTTTTTTCCATTCTTTGTTTTCCTTCCTATGGAAGCCAGATTTAGGCAGGAAAGAGGGATTTACTCTCCAATCCTGGTCCCAAAGTCAGGGGCAGTCAAAGCATGCATCCAGACCAGGGGCTGGATTCCATAGCATAGACACAGTTTATAGGCAGCCCAAACAGAATCCTCACCAATAAAAACTAGAAGTTACACTAACAAATGCTAACCTACAGGTCATACAAAAGTTCCTCAATCTGGCAGCAGCCGTAAGGTCACAGCAAGATATTTTTTGACAATTTCATGTCAAACCAAACTAAGATACTGTCCTGTAGTAGGGGATACAAACTTTCAACATACCAAATGCATGCCTCTCTGAAACCTGTTTTTTCACAGCTCTTCACATCTTCCTAAAATACAAAACCTCCTAAAAATGAATATGCCACTCCAGTATGCCACTGTTCTTTATGCACTTAAAATTAAAGATAAGGGCCTCATACAAGTGAGGTTTCAGATTTGGGATTCTCATCCTCAGAGGATGTGGAACAACTCTAGAGTATGTTTTGAGATCTTTTTTTAAAACACTTTATTTTGAGACTGTACAATTTAGAGGAAAAAGGACATGTGGTCATTCCTAACTCCATATCACAAGTTACTAGATACATCCATGATTCTTCATGGCTTAATGATCGGGAACTTTTTGGAGGCTGCGATATTTAAATACTTTTAAATCACTGCATGTAAAAATATTTAGGTATGTCAAAGTGTTGTCATTGGAATGTGCAGAACCCTTAAATTAGTCAGATGTACTTGGATCATTCTGATGTTATTTCTCTCAAGCTTTCTGAAGAGTATTATTTTCCCAAAACTCCAAAAAGGAAAATAATGAGGATTGTCACACTTAGATCTAAAACATATCTACCTTGAAGAATGAGATTTTTCTTAACATGAAATGAATTAAGAGTATAATATGTGATGTTCAGTTGAAGGTTTCCTACTACACTGCAATAACTGCTCCATTCCTTAAAGGCCTTGGAACAATAAAATGAAAAGGAGATTCACAACAGTTACTATCTAAATACCAATGATATTGGTTTATGCCTTTACACAACTCTCAGTGTAAACATGATTGTGTAAAGACTCTAACCTGTCGGATCCCAGACGTACAGTATGGAAATGTCATTGAACCCTGTTTCATCTCCTAACAGGAAGAAAAACTAGAATCCAATTTGCAGAATCTGTCAACCCTGATGGCACCTACCTACAAGAAGCTTGCACCTGATGCATATAACAACCAGGTATGATGGGGAAAAAAAGGAGTATGTGCAGTCATGGAAATAATCTGATTTTTAACACACTTCCCAATGCTTCAGCCTTGCGCCAAACCATTATATACATTTTGTGCCAACATTTCTTTGATGTCAGCATGAAGACAATAGAAATGAACAATTCCACTTAACATGCTCTCACAAGTAGAACTAGCAGGATTTGGTCCACTAAATAGAATTAATCTTTTCACCTACATCAACACAATAAAATTATTTCACTCTTCAGCTCCAACATACAAATTTCTCGATTTAGCATGACTTATCAGCCAAACCAGCAAAGCTGCCATGAATATGGTGTGAGATTGGCAACAGTATGCACTCAAATCCTCAAGCCACAGTTTCTGTTCTGCTCTCTCAAGCAGCAGATGAATTTAGTTTTCACCAAGACAGCTATTATAAACATGCTTATAAGTGAAGTTTTATATTTGAACACACTCAGCCACTCACACAAGTGGCTGCACCAGCCTTCTTGCATGAGAGGATTGTGTGCACCCATTTTCCATGGATCAGTGTTCTCGGACACCAGCAGTTCAGAGCTCTGAGGAGGCTCCCACTGTGGCTATGTCTCATCTACATTTCATTACAAAATGTCTTTCAGATAGTTACACTAAAACTTGACAACACACCACCTGCAAACATGTAACTGTTGGCCTTCATTTTCATTGCTCAAGTTTACTGCTGTTGGGAACATTCACAGAACTTACAGTCCCCAGACTTTCAGCATCTACTGCAAACTGGTATCACCCTGCTTTCCTGTTGACAGCACTGTACAACCAGCACAAGACAGGTTCTCAGCTTTAACAGAAACAGTAAACTAACACAGAACTGTCCATTATTATTTGCTGTAAAAATCACTCATTTACTATTTATTTAGTAGCAGCTAGACAGGGTGTGCAGACTCAGTGCAGACTTTCCCAGTTTCACTTACTTGATCAGATAATGTTCAGAGACTCATTATGGAGAAAACTGTGGCTATGTGCCCACTAGCTCTGGTTATCTGTCCACATATCTGAGAGACATTCTGCAAGAGAAAAAAGGAAGAGGAAGAAAATAAAAATGAGGTGGTGAACAATAAATTGTTTCTTTGCTTGGACTGCTTTTTCTTTTCCCACAAAAAATCACAAAAGAACTTTTCTCCAAGTAAGCTGTGGTGATGCCCAACATTTGTGGAAAATACATGCTTTTACAAGTTTCAAATTTTACCTTATGTGATAAGGCACGTGTATAGCTTGGCCTATTTCAGAAGTTTTTGTGGAGAAACTGTACTTGAGATACTGTCAGTGGCTTTAAAGAGAGATGATTAAGTTCTAGTTCGCATGATATTGTAAAAGGTTCTAAAACCCAAAAAGCTCTAAAACCATATTTCAAATTTCCAGATTTATTCTAATCCAAATCTGGATCACTTCTGGATTACATCCAAGAATTGGAAAGGGTTGTTTTTCCCAACTGGACCAAAGAGAACATCTTAGAGAGCAGCTACACCAGTACAGTTTCGTCAGATAATTATAGTCTGGCTAACATTTCAGATCACTCACATTTAACCCCAAAGAAGTTTACATCGTTTTCAAGTTCTGTTCTGCTTTTATTTTCAGATTCCAGAAAAGTAAATAATCCAGATTTGAAAAATAAATGTCTGTGACATATTTTTAGTGGTTTGGAATGAAGACTTTGCTAAGCTTCTAATTTGACCTTAATTTTAAAAGGGATCCATTAAAAGTAGATGTTCTGTGCATTCACTTGAAAAGTTCAGGAATTTCAGCAAAGCATTTTATAAATGTGGTTTCATTTTTAATTTTCTAAATAAAATATGAAACCACCATTTTTCTAAGGCTTTATCTTCCATTAAAAGATTCTTTTTGTGTAAGGTCTATTGTTGCATTATGAGTTCTTTGTAAAGCTCCTTAATAATGACTGCATGGGTACAAAGTACTGTCTTGACTGAATTCTCTCTCCTTTTAGTCAGGGGTTAGATCTTTACTTAAGCTAATGAACTACGTGTTTAGCGTGCCAAAATATTACAAATCAAAAAGCAAATTATTATTTTTCATTAAGTCATTCTGAAGTCAGTTTTCTAAAGCCATTTTCCCTTAATAGCTTGGTATACTTCCAGTCTACACAAACATATCACTCTCACAGTGCCAGTCACGGAAACCATGCACTGCATTTGTCATGTGGAAACACCAACCTCTGGCAGAAAATCAGGAGTAATACACAAGGAAAAGTACTATTGGCAAATTTCACAATCATGCCAGAGACTGAAGGTACCAGGGAACAAAGCGGCAAGGAATGAAGCATGGATACAAAATGGCTATAGATTTGCTATGGTTTATTTGCTTTCAAGATGTGTTTGTTGTCACCCCCAAGAGGTGAGGGAGACCTGTCCTTTGTCACAGCAGAGCATTCCTTGTGCACTCGGTGTCCTGGAGCACCCAGTGACACCTGTCCTGTCTCTCCAGATCGAGTATGAACACAGGGCCCCCGAGTGTCGCCTGGGTTTGAAGGAAGGTCGTCCATTCTCAGGGGTCACTGCCTGCCTCGACTTCTGTGCTCATGCTCACAGAGACTTGCACAATATGCAGAATGGGAGTACTCTGGTAAGTCTGGGATGTGGAACAGCCTCCTCACTCCAGCACTCAGCTCGTGCCTTTGATTCATTATCTGCTCTCTGTTTAAATTTATACTGCATACTGCAGATTAGTAAAAAAAAATAAAAAAATTAGGCAGTAACTGAGCTAACTTATTACCCCCTACACATTTTTCTTTCAAATGAATGAGACATATAGTGTATTAAAGAAAGGTTTAATACAGAATTGGTAAAAGAGGAACTGTGGAGACAATGGAAAGAATGTCCCAGCAGAGCTGAAATGCCTGTTTCAGTGTTCCTGGCACAAAATGGTTTATATTTATCCCCTTGAAACCCTTCTTTTTCGAATAACTTTGGATTCTATCTTCTAATAAAATGAAAGTAGAAACAAATAACTTCTTTCTGAGAGAGTTTTGGAAATTTTGGCATTATTCCTGCTTTGGGTGAGCAGAAAGTCTGCAAGTCCATGCACCCTTTGCTCTCTTCAGTTCTGATTTCTGGCATGTACAGCAGACATTCTGTAGAAGATAATAGAAAAGCAAACTGGTTTTCAATGCATACTGGATTATTTCTGTGACAAAAAGGTTGGGCCAAGCATGAGAAAGAATACTCTTCAGTTCTGAATAATCATCATGGCTGTAGTTTGAAGCAGCTCCCGGGTGCAGCTCCTATTGCAACCAAAGAGAGCACCTGCCTTTTTAATTCCAACAAAATTTTTCCTGTTTCCAGGGTCTGACTTAATTTCTCAAGTTAATCACCACCAATACAATGTATATTTCCAGCTGAGCTTTCTTCCCAAAGCTGGGGCAATGATTTTGCTGCAGAATATGTCTCTATCATAATTTTCCACAAAGATCCTCCCAATATCTGTTCTAGCTGGAACTAACACAACAAGCTTGCTGCATAACACCAGCAATTCTTTAAATCTTGTTATTAACATTACAGTGACTGGCTCCTTCACAAAGTGCTGGAGGTTGCCACTATAAGCGGGTGTGAAATAAAACACCAAGGTGTGAAATTGCACACTCTGTCTAATAGGTGGCTGCCTCATGTATTGCAGTGAAAGAATCTTCAGGTGAGTAAAAAGTCCCAGATTCCACTGCTTTTAGTTCTCTGGCCACAGTACAGTGGGTCACAGAGTTAATTTCATGAGGGTAATCCCTAACTATACTGTACATTTCAGCAGAAATAAAAGAAATATATTTCTATAACCTTCTGTTTATTTAAACACTGTCCAAAGAAGTAATGGAAGAAATTACATTTGCGGGCTTGTTGTGATATGCAAAAATTGAAAATAAACTTACAGTTTTCAAAGAGCTTGCCAGATGCCAGTGCTGACAGTGGCAGGGCAAGGCACAATGCAGAGACAGTTTCTGATTTCTAATACACCTTTCTGACAGGTTTGCACACTGACTAGAGAAGACAATCGTGAAATTGGCCAAACACCAGAAGATGAGCAGCTCCATGTGCTCCCCTTATACAAAGTCTCTGATGTGGATGAGTTTGGAAGCACTGAGGGCCAGGAGGAGAAGAAGAGGAACGGCAGCATCCAGGTCCTTACTTCCTTTCGACGGAAAGTAAGGATGTTAGCAGAGCCTGTTAAGACCTGTCGGCAAAGGAAGCTAGAAGCAAAGAAAGCAGCTGCAGAAAAGCTTTCCTCCTTGGAGAATGGGTCTAGCAAAGCTGAGAGAGAGAAGTCTGCTGCAGCACGCAACAAGCAAGGCACCTCTGAAGCAGCAGGTCATGCAAAGCAGCTGGCAGGTAAACACAGGAATCTGAGCGGGGTCAGCAGTGGTAAACATCCTACAAATCAGGGCCAGTTATAATCAGCCTCAAGAAAACCATTATTTCCAGCCCAAGAATGTATTGAAGTAAAAAGGCAAGAGATTTCTTGAAAGTGAATATCAATATTATATAAATAATAGAGTGCCAAGTCTAGAGTGCCAACTCCAGAGAAGAAAAAATAAAGAAAAGTTGCACTGAGAAATCCTTTACTGTTGGATAGTTAACACTTGTAGAAATCTAGAAGCAAACTCTGCTTGCCATCCAGTGCATTGTAAAGTATCTTTAAAAGACTAGTGGTGCTAGAAGCCATGAAGAGAAGTGTGTGTGCTGCTGCCAAAGAATGACCTACACATCACTCAATGCCTGCCACTGGGACAGAGAACCTCCTAATTTGAGGAGAGACAAGCGTAACCCTCTTTACCACTATTTATACTCTCTGCCTCAAGACCAAAAGCAAAGCAGGTTTTCCATAGTGGAGTAAGAGTTTATGGGCAGTTCTCAGCAGCAGATTTGAGAGTCCTGAGCCAAGGAGCTATCAGAACTATTTTATTTTTACAGCAGTTTTCCCAGAGAGGAAAAAAAAGCGATACATCCAGGGCCACCCAGAAGGTCACTGAAATACCTATGAATAGAAGTCAGCTGTCCCATGACCCAGGCAAGGGTTGTGACTATTAAATGATGCCATTGCACTTTAATGAATGGTATTTTTGCTCTTATGTCTTCAGTTAATATCACTTATTACTGCACTGTTCTGTCTATCAGTGAATGTTGGTTTTTAACATACTGCTAGGGATATTTATTGGAGTCAGTTCTATTCATGTAGATGAGAAGAATTATTTATTCGTGGGGAAAAGAGGACAGTGCAGTCTGTTCAGAGTCACATGCACAAAATCCAAAGAGTTGAATCATCTTTTAAGTAGCCCATGAAATGGAGCATCAAAGTGCTCCCAAACAGCAGTGCACTAAGTGACTTTCTTTTCCCCACTGCCACTAGCATCTGATCTCATTGGATACATGCCAAAAAGGAAGAGTAGCCTTACTATTTTCTCAGCTTCTTAAAGGATGGTGTTTGAGATATGAGAAAGGGAGCATCTGTTAATGAATCTACTTTTCTTAGAAATTTCATTTAAAGTATATAATTTGTTGGGTGGTTGGTTGGTTTTGGGTCTTTTTTTTTTTTAAAGCCTGTTTGTTGTGTGGTTGTTTGTTTTTTCCTTTTTACATCTACAGATCTTTTACGTCTTTCAGGACCTGCCACACAACAACAGCAGCAGCAGCAACATCCACAGCGCACTCTCCCTAACAACCCTCAGTCAAATCCCATTAACTCTTACTCGGGTTCAGGTTCTGCAAATCTCTATGGAAGGTTGCCTAATCCAGCCAATGCTTATCCAAACTCTTCGTACACTTCAGATCCGTATGGAGGGTCCAATCCCATGAACCTCTATACAACCTCATCACAGTCTGCGGGGTCTTATTTGAATTCTTCCAGTCCCATGAACCCTTATTCAGGATCTTTGAATCAAAATAACCAATATCCCCCCCTACCAATGCAATGGAAACATAGGTATGGACAACTGCCCCTCTTACTTGGGCTCCTACCCTTCCCAGCATCAGCACATGGACTTGTATAGTTGCCAGACCCAAGACCATATGTCTAAACTAAGTCTACCACCCATTCAGACATTATACCAGCATAGGTTTGGGAATAACCAGAGTTTTGGTCCTAAGTACTTGAATTATGGAAACCAAAATATGCAGGTAGATTCCTTCAGTAATTGCACCATTAGACCAAATTTACACCACGTAGGGTCATTTTCCTCTTACTCCCCCCATGAGGCCAATGGCCATTTTATGGAGGTTGCCTCAAGGTTAAAATCTAATCTGAGTAATCCAAGCATGGATTATGCCTCCATGAGTAAAACAGGCGAACATCATCACATGCAACCCCCACCGCATTTACCACATGACTACCATTCTGCTCCAAGTATGTTCAGTGGTCCTCCTAATTCACTGCATCTCCAAAATAAGGATAATGAAATGATTTCACATGCAGTTAATGGTTTGTCTAACATGCTTCCAGGTCAAAACCATGACAGGACTACTCCCCAGGGTGGTTTAGATAAAACTGATGTGCTGAATCCAGAAAAAGCAGAGGATCCCGATGAAGTCTGGTCAGATAGTGAGCAGAACTTTCTGGATCCAGAAATTGGAGGAGTGGCAGTTGCTCCATCTCATGGGTCAATTCTCATAGAGTGTGCAAAACGTGAGCTCCACGCAACGACTCCCTTAAAAAATCCCAACAGGAACCATCCCACCAGAATATCCCTTGTATTTTACCAGCACAAGAGCATGAATGAGCCAAAACACGGTCTGGCTCTGTGGGAGGCAAAGATGGCTGAGAAGGCAAGAGAGAAAGAAGAGGAATGCGAGAAGTACGGCCCAGACTACGTGCCTCAGAAATCCTACGGCAAGAAAGCCAAGCGGGAGCCCGCGGAGCCCCACGAGCCCTCTGAGCCAACATACCTGCGCTTCATCAAGTCCCTGGCACAAAGGACACTGTCGGTCACCACGGACTCCACTGTAACCACATCTCCATATGCCTTTACTCGGGTTACAGGGCCTTACAACCGCTATATCTGACTTCACTCCTTGGCTGGTTACCTCATCTGAAAAAACACCTGGTCGCTAGGGTAGTAGTGCTTTAGGTTTCAGGGAAGGCAAGGGTGGAAGAGGAAACAGTGTTTTTTACGGAATTCGTCGGTGGAAAAAGCCTCGGCACACCAGCAAAAAGAGGTAAATCTCACTAGAGCACTTGTTTTCCACTGATTGTTAAGTGGTCACAGATGGCAGGTAGGAAACAAGACCAAAGCATCCTATGCAAAAAAAAAATAAAGAATGGGAGAAGAAAAGAAAAAAAAAGAGAGAACACAACAAAAAAGTGTTTCACAATTTACATCGGAAAACACTGGCTCTATTACTGACAGATAATCTGCAAATGGAATTTTTTTTTTTTCTCACAGTTTTGCACATCTGTGGCCACTTTTAATGTCATCAAGTTTGCATAGTCATGGAACAGGAGCAAAAAAAACCCTAAAAAAATAATACTGTAGTATTACAACTGCAGGAATCTTAAAATAACATCTGGTGCTGAATCTATGATGTACTGAAATACTGGAATTATGGCTTTTTAACATGCAGTTTTTACTGTAATCTTAATAGTCTTTTGATTTTATTTAACGAAGTAGATAAGTATAAGACAAATAGACAGCAAAACACTGAATTTGTTTGAATATTCTAAAACCATGGTGCTATCTAAGAGAATGGTGTCTTTATTTTATCAGTCAAACAGTTAATGCCTTTATAACAAAATGTCAATGATGTAGTCAAATGTTCTTCAGCAACAGGGAGGACCTTTTCATTCATGTATGTATTGAAGTTACCTGGTGTTAAAATAAGCTTACTTTTTAACATATGGGAATTACAAAGACCTCTGGATTTTGCTCATCCAGTCAAGTCCTAGAAAAGGACAATAAAATAGAGAGAGAGATATTTTTTTTTAAATAGTGTTTCAAAAGCACTTTGTCTACCTAAGCTTGGCAACTTGAACAATGCTAAGGTACTAAGACATTAAAAAGAAAAAAAAAAAAAAAAGAAGAGTTTACTTTGGTTTTAAAATGCAAAGATAATTTTTTTAAACTAAAAAAGCTTTTAAATACTTTTGGTTTAGCCATGCATCAGCTAGTGGGCTACATATCCATTTTTAATACAGTCAGTTATGGTAAAAATGGGGCTTACTGGATATAAGGGAATACTTTAGTACACAAAACATTTTTTTCTGGTGCTCATCTCACACAGCTATACTGTAAACTGTTTTCTACAATTATTATGACAAGTTCATTGCTCAAATATGTACAGTTTTAAGGAAAGAATTTTATATTAACCACAGGTAATAATTAGCAGCATGCAACAAACTACACCTAGTTAGCTTGGGCTTCTGCTGCTTCTAGACATCTGTGCGCTCCCACTATGGAATGGCAGAACTGCTTTTGTGTTGATAATTATGTACATTGTGGTGCAAGTCATTTCTCAGTGCAAGTGGCCTCTTTTCCAGGAAGACTGAGCAGACAGATGCCTACACAAGATGAATGAAACAGGGTTAGTTCTGTGCGATTCCGTTGAATAATAGAAAAAAAAAAATAGGCAGCTGGCTTGCTGTGGTGGTTTTAAATCATTAATTTCTATTAAAAAAAAAAGCAGGAGAGTTGTATAGTAAATTAAATTGTAAACAAAACTTTTTTTAATGCAATGCTTTAGTATTTTAGTACTGTAAAAATATTAAATCTATATATATTTGGGTTTTGAGCTGAATTCACATCATGGTGCTACTCAGCCTGCTACAAATATATCATAATGTGAGCTAAAAATACATTAAAAGGTTTGAGTGATGTTCCTACTTGTCATATACCTCAACACTAGTTTGGCAATAGGATATTGAACTGAGTGTGAAAGTTTATATATTGTATACCATCTTTTTCCCCCAATAGCCTTTGAAAAAAACAAACAAAAAAAAAACTAAACAAAAAACTCTCGATACTTGACATTTTAGCAAGTATAACTTGAACTTCAACTTTTTTCTTTTTTTTTTTTTGGTTCTAAAAATTCAGGGATATTTCAGCTCATGTTCTCCTATGCCAACGTGTCACCTGTGTGTATGTAAAGCTGTTGTAGGTTAAATATATTATTCTTGGGTTTTTTGTTTTTGTTTTTTTTTTCAGGGATTTAATTTTTTTCTTTTGAATCCCTTCTCTTATTTTTCTTGTACATGTATTGTGTAACTAAAACTAATTTTGTAAATTTGTTAGCTCTTTTTATTGTAACAGAAGTGTTTAAGAGATTTAGAATGTTTTGACTGTTTCAAATGAATAAACAAAAAGAAAGTAGAATGCACTGAGCTGATAAAGGGAAAAATGTAAGGCAGGGGTTTGGCAAGTGACTGTTTGCTAGAGTTGTTCAAGGCACTCTCTAAACAAGGCTTCTTGGATACTGTAATGAATAAAATAGAATATAAAAAGGTACAGTCTGTACAAGGGCTTCCCTAAACATGCAAACCTCCATGTCCCAGCTATATCTTGTGCAATATACTGTAAGATTAAGTCTGGTCGAAATAAATTCTATCCAACAGAATCACAACCTAACTCAAGTAAATCAAAGGAGGCCTTTGGGTTTAATGATCAAATATTTATTACGGTGGTTTTGTTTTTCTCAGTCTGTGACTTTACCCACCCATTGAAACAAAGGTTTCACCTTTAAAAAAAAATGATGGTTATATGTCAGATTAAGTAAATCATTATATATCTTAATCTTTTGGTGATTTTTTTTAAAATCCTATATAATTCATATAATCCATAGTAGATGTTTGGTTAATATGCCGTGCACCGTCATTTGCCAAACTGCTGGCAGCAAGAGCAGGAAGCTTAGTTGGTGAATCAGTTTTGTATTGTAAATACCTGAGCTGTAATTTTTGGTGTACAGAACCCTGCCTCAGTTGGAATGAATGACAGAGCAGACAGAGTTGCTTGTATAGGATTATCAGGTTGACTATAGCCATACTTGAAGATGCTTCTGAGAGTTGTCAACTTTACTTGAATGAATTTTTCATCTTGATTGACGCACAGCAGTATAAAGTTCACTTCTAAAGCTAGTGGTTAACTTGTGTAGGAAACTTTAGCAGTTTGACACTAAGGTAATGAACTTCTGTGTGCATTTTCTATGCTTATGTTCTACTTTTTTTTACTTTAGTTTCATTCATTTTCATGAGATGTTTGGTATGTCTATAAAAAGAATCCGAGGATGGTTATAAATACTGTAAGTATTGTAATGTAATGCAGGTTATTTGAAAGCTGTTTATTATTATATCATTCCTGATAACGCTGAGATGTGGGTGTTTTTAATAAAATTTATATTTATTTAATGCACTCTAAGTCTGTCTTGCAGAAACTTGTCTTTCCTTGTCATTTTTACCAGCTAATATCGCAGGCATCGCACTCAAAGTGCATTGCTAGGGACTTCAAAACAGGAGGCCAGGCAGCACATTTGCTCCTAGTTCTGCTTTGACTCTTACCTCTAACAGGCTGGGACACAGGCTGCTGAGCCCAGGCTACTGCTCCATAAAATCTGTGTTTACAGGGAAGGAGGGAGGCATTTCCACAGGCAGGAAGGACAGTAGAGCTTCACTGCTGGTTTTCCATTGGTGTTTGTATACACAAATTAATATGGCATATTCACTGTTTCAGTGATAAAATAACAGCCACAAATGCACACGTGGCAGAGGCAAGACTAAGTATTCATTGGTTTGTTTAGGGTTTTTAGCTGTACCTGGTTAAGCATTTTTCTACTTGACTTCAAATCACTCCCAAATGGTAGGATGCTCCAACAAAAAGTATTGGGCCAGGGGAGAGTTAGATTGGCTATTAGGAAAAATTTCTTCACCAAGAGGGTTGTAAGATTGGAAAAGAGAAATGGTTGAGTCACCATCCCTGGAGGTATTCAAAAGACCTGTACATGTGGTACCTGGGGGCATGGTTTAGTGGTGGTCTTGGCAGTGTAGGTTTACAGTTGGACTTAATGACCTTAAGTGTCTTTTCCAACCTAAATTATTCTGTGACCAAGAAAAACCCTAAAACTATAAAAGCTGAAAACCTCAGGTATAATTTAAATCGCTCACAAGCTAGCGAAAAGCAGAAGCAGTAAGAAAGCGTGTCTGAATCAATACCAGGACATTCTTGGATGCATCAGACAAAAGCTTGTTCTCCTGGTCCCTTTGTTTAACTTCAGTGTATATCAGGACTGAATTCTGAAACAGCCTGTTCTGTGGGAAGAGATAAATTGCTCTCTCCACAGTTGCAGAATGTTTCTGTGACAATTGCAAGAATTCTCAAGCTTCCTTTGTAAGAGCCCAAGTTTGTTGTCAGTGCTGGTTACCCCATCCATCAATGCCACACACCTTGAAAGCCCCCTTGCTGTGCACATTCAGATCACTCAGTGTCTTGAGAATGCAGCAATCATAAACTAAGCAATCTGTAATTCTGCCTTTGCTCTTCAGTTTCCTCTCTGTTCTGTCATTTCCCACCTCTTGACATCTCACAGAGAGGAGGACAACACAGCTTTTTTATGGAAATGACTGGAAAGCCTGAGGTGATAAGCCAAACCAGGGTGAACAAACCCCAAGTGAAAATTAAGAGCACAGGTGATGATGCTCAGAGATATGGAAAAGTATCCAACACAAGAAGGATCAAAGGGAAAACACAACAGATTTCTCATGGAGAAGCAAAGCAACTTACAGAAGGCAGGGATTATGTGGTAGGAAATGGTGGTTTCTCCAGATGCACATTTTCAGTACACTTTCAAATAGGAAATATTTAAGATAAGCTCAAATCTTTTCACTCAAGTAGAGCTCCAAGTAGAGGAACAAGACCTTGGATTTAAACATGAACCCTGTGGTTTACCCTGTCTGCCGAGCCCATAGAAATGCACTTTTTCTTGTCCATAGGCTGTTACCAGGAGTGCAAATCTGCCAGCAGAGATCTCCGTTACTTCTACACTTGTGTGACGAGTGCCACCCCAAACCTGCAAAGGCTTGCTCCTAATCCAGCAGCACTGATACTAAAACTGGCACATCTCATCATCTTGGCAGCAAATTAATACTCTGCGATTTAACTGACACAGTAACATTTATTTTTCCTGAAAAAATGCATCTGTCAAGTTCCTGTTACACTCAACTCTGTTTACCTACTGCTGACACAACTAGTAATTTTGAGGCACGTTTTGTCTCAGAGGACTGACAGTTCCACTCCCACCAACCCATGAGCCACAATGACTGCCTCACTCTGTGAGGCACACTGCTTTCCAACTGTGCTTATGCACTGAGTCCATTGACTTTGACCTGTAAATTATTCCCTAAGTTAGTTTAATTAGGGAAAATGTTGTGCTAGGAGAGATTCTTCTAGAACTTGGGAGATAAGTCAGCTCTATGTGTTACTTGCCTCACCTCTAACCAGCAAAGGGAGTATCTGCCATTAGCAGAGAAGGTGCTGGTGATTTAATTATGCTCATTTTTAGAGGGAAGAAAAATCTTGCACAGGGGGTAAGAATATGTGAAAGAAGAAGAAAGTCTGTTAAAGATCTACTGCTGTCCTTTCTGATGGGAGAACACTGAAGTTGGAAGCTGCCTACTTGATTTGGATGTTGCAACATGAGGCACCTAAGCCCCAAACACCACTGTCACTGCAGCAGAGCGAGGGCCAGGGGCCACTGTCCATGCAGGGGAACATGAAGGAAGGATCCCCAGATGCCAGGCCATGGAGAAGGGAATGACACACTTCCTACAACATGATGTAAAAAGCTCTCCAAAGCTTTTCAATTTAGAAATCTCTTTACTCTTGACTCCAGAAGGTTTCCTTCCTTGAAAGTTTGTGAGAACAAGGCACCATTCTTTCTCCCCCAGATCATTTTGCCATTAGCTGAGGTGTTTGGATTCAGGTCCTCCACACCTGAACAGATTCAGATCATCTCCATTCTGAAAGGCTTGAAGTACTCTGGGGTACACACAGGCACATCCCATCAAACCCCTCCATCCCACATCACAAAGAAATGCTTCCCACCATTATATGAAGGAGTAAGGGAAGCCTGCTTTTCTACTTCCTTTTAAGATGAGGTTTAATCCTCAATGTTAAAACCAGTGCCACCCTCTTGTTTCATGGTCCCAGCAAAAGCAGAAGATGGAGGCAGCCACAGGAAAGTTTGCAGGGATTTTTCTTTTACAGCCCAGCTAAGCCAATCCAGGTTAACCCATTTCTTCCACTCAAGACTTGATTCAACTACCACATTAAATACCTTGTCTTGATAGTATTTTACACAAGGAAAACTATCCCAGGGTAGGTACATTTCTTCCTAAGGTCATGGCAACACAGCTGTACACTACTGAATCACAGCAGAAAAGCCAGCCTGACAGGAGCAGCTTGGGATTGTGCTTCACCTTCCTTTTAGTTTCCACTGCATTAGCAACTGGAACCTCATTGCATTTTCAGGCGTAATCATCTTCCTCTTATTTTTCTGCTCCCGTTGTGATTATTTGTAAAAATGACAGCACCATTATCTTCTTCTGTGTAAGGCTTCATACAGACCACTTTGGTAAAGAGATTTAACTGGAGGGGATGGCTTAAAGTGCAGTCTGCTCTGAAAAGGGCTGGGTAAAGTGGCATCCTGGGGCTCCCAGACTGCATTTCAATTATTGCTGTAGGCAAATGTGCCTGATTTGGAAAGGGGGGGGGTGGCATTTTCCCCCCATCTACCCCTGCCTGAACAGATGCAACAGATCTCCTCTGACTGGCCCTGCTCCCCACCTGTGTAGTCCTGGCTCTGTTGACATTTGTTCAGGCACAAAGCTGGTCCGATGGCAGCAATCCAGTTCTAATTAATGGGAGCAAATGGTTTGCTATAAACAGAGGAAGGGTTGGCATGGGGGAAGGTGACAGATGTCAAGCAAAGGGAAAACATCTATTAGCTGTTCCATCCTCTACTGCCACCCCAGTACATTTGTTTTGCGTGACAGCCCTTCAGTTCAGGCCCTGATTTAAAACATCCAGACTCCAAATATTGGGTCTGTATTGGAGCACTTGCAGCATCTGCACAGCCCTCCTAGGACACGATAGGATACCAGAAGAGACTGTATAAGGCAGAATTTTAAAACCTCAGGTTTGCTGGCTCTTCAAGAATTTATACAGTCTTATAATCAGTAACTGTGGCAAATCTCCCCTCTTCTGTTTGTCTCTTCTGCGAACACTCTCCACACCAGAAGCCAGCAAGCATTTTGTCAGAGGGCTGCAGTTTGCAGGCATTTATTCTCCCAGCTCTTAAGATAAAAATGATTGCTCATTTGCACCAAAGAATTCCAGTACCTCTGGCACAGGCAACCAAGCACAGCCTGTTTCTATCTTGACCCAGCTCCTGCAGGTGCCTTAGGTGAGCTGCAGAAACTCCTCAACTGAGCTGCTCCAGGGAAGACAGGGACAATTCCGTGGCACAGCACACGTGCCTTGCAGAGGACACTCTGGGCTCCTCTTGTCCATGATGCCAGGCAAGAAATACAGAGGGAAGTCACCTGTACTAAGACACTGCCCCTGGGAGGGGATGCCAGGTGATACCAGCCAAACCAAAGCAGCACAGGGACAAGAAGGGAGTCTGACAGTTCCTGGAGCACTCAAACTGCCAGGCACAAATCCCAGCCACATAAGGTGAGCCTCTCTCATAAGACTACCAAGACAACATTTAGATCTGTTCTCTCGGTAATTTTCCCAGCAGTAATGCACAGGCATTTTACAGAAGGATTTGCATCTCAGGACTCCCAGCCCCAGCATAGGCAGAGTATAGTTTCCAAGTTAAATCAAACTAAAAACCAGATGTGCTTCTGACAAGGAAACCAGGTCAAGTGTATCCACGAGGTTTCAGATCTCCTGCAGCTGTGCCTGTTACATGAAGAAAGCAGTGCTGCCTCCTCCTCCACCACATTCTCTGTTGCTGCACAGCAGCAGCTGCTTCCTTGAGAAAGACAGGCAAGCAGCCTAGTTACACATTCTCAGACTCCACCCAGAAAAACTTAAATTTTAAGTGTGAGGGTAAGAAGAAAACTTCACAAAGTCTGAAGAGAACAAGTTTCCGTGAATCCAGCAAGTATTCCTAGGTGCTCTCTTCAAGCATCTGAAGTAAGGCACTATGGATCTATCCAAATACACAGTAAAGTACACAAATCACAGTCACAGAATGGGTCCAGCTGGAAGAGACCACAGTGGCTCATCTGGTTCAACCTCCCTGCTCAAGCAGGGCCACCCCAGAGCACATTGCCCAGGACTGCATCCAGACAGTTCTTGAATATCTCCAATGAGGGAAACTCCACAATCTCTGAGCAATCTGATCCAGTGCTTGGTCACCTGCACAGTAAAGCAGCTCTTCCTCATGTGCAGGTGGAACTTCCTGTGCATCAGTTTCTGCCCATTGCCTCTTGTCCTATTGCTTGGCATCACTGAGCAGAGCCTGGCTCCATCCCCTTGACACCCTCCCTTCAGATGCTTATAACAATGGGATCCCCTCTCTGTTGCCTCCTCTCAAGCCTGAAGAGGCCCAGCTCCCTCAGCCTTTCCTGTAAGAGATGCTCCAGTCCCCTCATTGCCCTTGTGGCCTCTGCTCCAGGAGCTCCATGTCTCTCTTGAGCTGAGGAGCCCAGAACTGGACCCAGCATTCCAGATGTGCCTCACCAGGGCTGAGCAGAGGGGCAGGATCACATCCCTCAACCTGTGCCTGTGCTCCTCCTAATGCACCTCACGATACCATTGGCCTTCTTGGCCACAAGGACACACTGCTGGCTCATGGACAGCTGGTTGTCCACCAGGACACCCAAGTCCTTCTCCACAGAGCTGCTTCCAGCAGGTCAGCCCCACAATCTGTGGTGGTGCCTGGGGTTATTCTTTCCTATGCATATAGTCAGGTACAGCTGACATCTGACTAGCTGGGAATACTAACAGCCACTTTCTTCCTCTTCCTAAGAAAGTTTGCTGCCAGTTGATCAGCACAAGTTAATCATGGCTGTTAAGTTACACTGTGAAGTTCTACCTACAGAGAAAGCCATGGACTGTCACTCTAGGAAAGCCAGTGCCCTCTTTTAGGAGGGTTATGTGTTATACTTGTGCTGATAAACAAACCAAAGCTTTGCTGCATATGTGGTACCTGCCTGTTTGCCTCTAAAGCACAGACCAAACAGTGAGCAGACACTGTTTGATCCATGGAAGGCCAGCAAGTATTCCCAAACAGCTCCTGCAAAAGAGCAAACAAAGTGCCTGCCTGTTCAGGTAACACTGATCAATCAATTACAGTTAAGAAGAGAGATTATACATTACATAACCTCTTGCCACAGAAGCTGGAAAGAGTTTCTTGCCAACTACACACACATAAACATCTTCCAAAACGCAGCTGGGTTTCTGTTAGGAAGCATGGTCACTGTTTTTAAGTGACTGCCAGAAGAGATTCAAGCCCTCAGTGCAGAAAGAGTGTTAGTCCAAGACATGCCTCTCCTCGAGGAAGGGGATTCCTCCTGCCACTCAACCCAAATTATAATAATGCATGTGCTGGGCCAGGGGAGAGAACTGTGCCTAAGGGAAAGCATGACTCTGTAGTATGGGAATGAAGAGCTTTGCTGCCTGTTCTCATTTCTGCTTATGGATGTGATGTTAATATTAAACAGCACATTAAAAGACAGTGCTCAGAAATCGCACTTGACCCCTGCCTTCCTCTTCACAGGCAAGCACCTTCCCCTGTAGGCTCTCTCCTTTCCCAGCCACAATTTAAAAGCAGCCAAAACAGAGTTGTGATGCTTGTCAGGAGCTTGGTTCCACCGAGCAATGAGTCTACTTTGATCACAACTTAGGCAAAGAAACCTTCATTTTGGGGTTAGGTCACATTTCCTTATGAGCTGCACTGTGGGACTCCCATTCTAAGCAGTCCTGGATGGGTGCAAAAGGAAAATCCCGCTGGTCACAGATGTCAGGGAGGTTCATCACCTCCAAGGGTAAGTAGTGGCTGAACAGGGAATAGACAGACTGACAACATGGATTTCAGCACCTAAACTCTGCTTAGAACCTACTTTAGGTATCCAAGCCCCTAAACTCAGTTTCTAGGTCACAGCTCCCTTCCAAAGAGTTCTGCTCCAAACCACATGGGAATGTTACAGCAATAAACACATTATGAATTTAAGTGTTCAGATGTTGCAGTAACAGCACCTGATTTTTGTATGCTTGAACCGGGAGAGCTCAACTGCTTTTTTTCTGTTTATGTTGACTTTCTTGTTTCCTGCTTTAAACTTCCATCTCTTATGAGGTAAGCCCTATTAAAACACTTGCCTTTTCCTCATCTTTACTTTAAAAGTACCTCCTTTAAAGAACTGCTCCATTGTCAAGCAGTTTATTAAAAAAAAAGAAAGAAAAAAAAGAAAAAAAAGAAGGGTGGGTAAGGGAGAACAAATGAAAGAGATGGCTTTCTATAAAATCTTCCACTTCATCTAGTCCACCTCAAAGCTGGTATAGGCAAGAATAGCTGCTCGGTGTGCGTGTAAAATTGTTTTACCAAATGTGGAAGGAAAAGCATTGATTCAGTCTCAGCCACGAGAAGTCAGGATGGCACAGAGTTGCCATTAGTGCTCTTGCTGCTGTGAACTCTGAAAGGAGTGGAACGGCCACTCGCTCAGAGGCCAACATAAAGGCAATGAAGGAAGCCAAAATTACTCTTCTGAATTTCCTCTCACTGCTGCTATAATTGGGCACCCCAAGGTATTTTCTTCTCGTTCACAATGGTGAGCAGTCAAACCCATCACTGAATACATAGTAGGCAGCACAAAACTGACAGCTTTTTCTTTGATTTTTCATAATATGATCAATCAAACATTTCACTATGACCCACAAAATCCTATGTGCATTATCAAAAGATGGGAAAGATGCTGAACAGGAAAAAAAACCAACCCAAAACACTAAAAAAACCCCACCGGAAACAGAGATGCAGATCTACTTACTGCTTTTTCCCCAATAAAAGTCCATGATTTCCTTTCTAATCATAATGACATCAAGTACTGGCAAGGGGAAAAACCAAACCCTACTGGCCAGAATCAACTTTCAGCTGGAGAAGTGCCACACAATTCAACAACCACGCTTGTACTTGCCTCAACAGCAAGAGCAGTGTAACAGGACTGGTTCTCAGCGTTACAGGCACACTCTATTCCCTTCATTCAGAAATAACAGCACAAAACACTGAACAAAAAAGTCCCCCATGCAAACTTTACCAGCTTGCAGTAACTGCCCCAAATGTCAAGCAGAGAAGTGCATCTTGCCACTGGCTGACAGCTCTGCAGGCAGAAAGGCCCTATCCCAACTCATCAGTGGTGACCTCAAAGAGCTGATGGGGATTGTAAATGGCCTTGGGGGAGAAGGTGTTTTCTAATGAAACACATTCTTTGGCCCATTAGGGTAAGATAATTGGATGTGAAGACAGGAAATTCTCTTCCTTGAGTGTAAATCCACATGTGCCAAAAGTAAAACCCTCCCATCACTGTGGCTGAAGGGCCATTAACTTCAGAGCTGGACTTGATGATCATTGTGGGTCCCATCCAACTTTGAATATTCTGAGAAAGAATGAAGCAAATCTTGAAATCTATAGAAAAATACGTGGCCAAATGCACTACAAACCCTTGGAACCTTAAAAGGTTTCAAGCTGTGGACGCTGAGAATCTTGGAAAGCCACCTGATTATCAGAATATAAACAGGTACTTCAACACCTTTTTAACATCTCACATTAACTAGCCAACACTCAGCTGGCCACTTTGAGAAGTATTTGAGTGCAGACTGACTGCGGATCAGACTACAGTAGCATCCATTTCCATACTTACTGAAACTTTTTTCTTCCCCCAATTACAGATTTACAAAGGTAAACCTTTCTTTAATACAATTTTTGATTGCCCACAGAACAGTCCAGATACACTGCAAAACCTGGGATATAAGTTGTAGAGATTCTGGGGAGTGGTGATGAAATGCAGAGCGTTTTCAGAGCCTTGCTTTACAGGGCTGAGCTCAGCATGTGAGAGATGTTTCAGACGGTGCTGCTCTGACCATCTTGCCCTTTTAAGACCCAAGAAGCTCCCACAGCAGCCTGGTTATCCAAAGGTCCTTCCAAAAAAGGCAATTCATAAAGCCTGAAAGCACTAAGATGACAGTGGATATAGGACTTGTGGGGAAGTTCAAGGCAGACAATGCAGCAGTTTTGCAGAGTGTTACAGAATAACCACGAAAGTTTAAGAGCGGACACAGAAGCGAGAGAACTGCACTCACCCTTGCCTATTAGTCAGCAGTACAACTGGGCACTGCTTGCACAACTCCAGCCAGGCTCACCACAGTTTTTACTCCAAGATGCACACAAGCTACACGGAACCAGAAGTAGCATCTGGTAACTGCTACCAAACACAGTACGACATGGACTGGGGATTTCTGAGTGGATCATATGTGACAGAGGAAAGGCTGGCTTGAAAGAGAGAAAAAGGAAAATGCTCCATCTCGATCAATATTCTCCTTACAGAAAAAGGGAAAAAAAAAATGGTAACAGAAATTATGAAAAACAGCACAGTCTTGGCATAATGCAAAAAGGGGAAGGAGATGGAGGACAGTCTGAGGGGAGAAATTGTGACTGTTTTCTGTTGTGGATGTGATTTCACCACTGCCTGTTACAAGCTGCAGGAGTCAGGCCAAGACAAAAAGGATCATTTACACCACAAAGGCAACCTATTGAATGTCTGGTTTCTCCATGGGCCTCATAAGTAGGGACCTGAACACAAACCATGACCAGACAGCACTACCTACAGAGCAGCCCCTGGAAACCGAGGTAAAGTGCATCCATGGGATGGCAGAGAAATCGATCCCAGCAGCAGGAATTCAGTTCTCAGAGCTGCAGCTCAGGACTACCAGGATGCCGATAAAAACTGCAAAAACCTCTCAGTTCTATGCAGAGCTCTAGGAGTTCCTGCAGTTTGCAAATTCCTCCAGGGATTTGAAGATTTCCTTCTTTGCATCCATTTTCAGGGGCTGAAGAGATCCATTTGCCCAACAGGTTAGAAACAGATTTCTTCCAACAGAGTAGGAGGGTCCTTAGTAAACACCATTTCCCGGGCTGCTACTTCTGCTTGAGACACCCAGACTTTTATGCATCAGTTACAAGACCTCTTACATCTACTAAGAAATCTTGCTTTCCTCATCCCTTAATCATCTCAGACCTTTAAACCTCACTGCACTGTGACTGTAGCTTTGCAGGAGCCTTTCAGAGCTGTCCCCTCTTCTACCAGGCTCACCACTCTGACTCAACAGCATCGGCTGGCAAAGACATTTTAAGAGCAAAATAAAAAAGCCATTCTGAGAACTATTAGGTGAATTCTATTTGTCATTGTGGTATTTCTGTTCACAGTGGAATATTTTAATAAATTGCACTCCTGATCACTACCATCCATCAGTCGAAAAAAGCCCAAATCTGCTTATGCCTTCATGGCATTTTCCTGCCATGGATCTTTAATACTATGGCCATTGAGACTAATCTCAGGAAATGAACAAAAGACTTCAACCATCAATGAGAGCTCACACAGGATTCAACAAAGGAACATCATACCAGGTTTTACAGTCACTGAAATGCCCATCTCTTGGTGCTTGCCAGTCAGAGTTTCCAGAAGAATCATACTTATGAGCTCTCTTTATTCCCCTCCTCTCTTTTTTTTAAATCCCCTCTACCCCCCTTCACAGCAACTCAAGAATCAGTTTATCATGTCTACAGAAACCAGTATTATAAAAAGAATACTTGTGACCTGTAAGAAAATTAATAAAAAAAGCTTTTCTCACAAAGTATCAAGGAATGGGATCTAAACCAAGATGCTATGAAGGACTCATATTTCATTGATATGCCTTGTAACCCTTTCACATATTCCATTTTAAGAGAAACAAAAAATATGAACAATAAAGCCCCTCACTTTGGATACTTTGAAAGGAAAGCCAGTGAACAACACTCTCTTCAAGTACTCTCACATGGGACCACACCCAAACTTAAAATTTTTTATTTTAAAACATCTTGAAAATGAGAAAGTTAAAATGGACCTGGGGATGACTAATTCCCTTGGGCTGAAAGATGGCATGATGACTGGATAGCTAATAAAAATAAATTATATTCAGAAAGTCTAGGGGAAAAGTAATAGATTCTAACGTAACAAGCAAACAGGAGGTAAGGAAACCCAAGGAGCAAATGCCAGAACTTCCTCACACATTAGAAGCAAGTCTGTCTCACTCTTTTTCAATGTCTTTCACAGGAAGAAAACACCTACACTTCTGTAGCCAAAACAGACCTCTTGTAAAGTGGCCTGACTCATTCTGGATAACAGTTTGTTTTATAATAAAAGTTTATTTATTTGTTCAACTGGCAGTAAGTTGTGCCAACAGTGTAAAATCACCAGGTTCCTTCACCTGCTCCGTGCCAGCCTTGCTCACGCTGGGCTTGTCCCCATCGGAACGGGGACATTGCACTGCTAATGAGCACTCCGAGGCTCCACCCTGCCCAGCCGGGAGCTGTCTCGGTTTGAATAGTACACTTCTAACACGGTTTGCTCCTTATCAGCTGAAGGGAGAGGTTTCACCCTGCAAAGTAAATGCTTGTAAGCTCCACAGGAAGAGAGCCTTAGCTGTGATCCCTTCTGGAAGGCACAGAAAGCATTAGCAGAGTAAACAGAGAGAAAGTTCAGCAGCAGCCAGTTAATAAATTCATTCATGCTTCTTAACTGGAACTCGGTCTCAAAGTTAGTAAAGATCTAGCTGAAGCTTGAAACATTTCCACATGCAGGCAGCATTTCAAATTTCTCTTGGGTAACCCAGAATTCAATGGCATCATTCCTCTTGATAGGAGGTTTTACCTGTTTTCTTGGCCTCTAAGACACTAACTTAATTAAAACACACGAGCTCTTGTGCTCAGTCAAGTATTTACTTCCAAAATGTGTCATTACACTAACAAAACAGTCTTTCCAATGCTATAGTTCTTTAAAAATCAGACAATTATCAGCTGTAAGAGCATTAAATCACAGCTTAAAAATGGTTAAATGCAGGAGCAGGCTTGTCCATACATCACAAAAGTCCTTTTCAATTTCCAGTGACAACACAGACAAGCCTTTCACTTTCTCACGGCCCATCACGAGAGCCTTAATCACAGCCTCACACTCATTCCCTCGCCCATCAAACAGAACAGATGCCACACCCCTCATCATCACCCACCCTTGGGTTTGCTCACAGAACACCTCCAGGCAAGGAGCCTGGGATGTCATTACAGACCCTCTCCCAGGCTATTTTATCACATGTGGAGCACAGAAAGAACATGCACAGCAAAAACCAGAGTGATTTTATAATTTTCTAACTGGGTTATATTTTTACTTATTTTTTTAAAAAACTTCCTTTTTTAGAAGTCATATAGTAAAAACAATCAACCAAATAAATAAAATCCATCTATTCTTGTCAGTTACCCGATGCTTTATTACACAAAGTATTTTACAGGTTTCAGTGATTTCTTTTCTGACAGTGCTGAGGTCTAACAGCAAGGAATTCAGCCACACCGGGACTCGAGCAGCTCCACGTGCAGCGTATGCAGGGTCTAACCAAACATTAGGCTTGAGTGGAACTTGGGACTGTGTCAACAGAACCACTGAGCTGACCCAAAGTCCAAAGAAAATCAGGTTCCTCAGGAGATGCAGGAAAGTGGCAGAGCCCAGACTCCCTGGGACCTTCAGGTCTTTATGAAGAAGCAGCATCACTGGTCTATTAATGCATATCCTCTGATTAAAAGAAAACTCCGCTAGTCCTACTTTAAAGACAAGAGTCATTGCTTTTAAACCCCCATTAATTTGGCATTTGGCTGAGATGAGGTAGATTAGGTTTTAAACCCTCTCCATTCTGGAGGGGATCCAATTTTATAATCCTTAGTTCCCAAGAAAGCATTTTAGCACTTAAGCTAACAGTATCCCAGAGCCTGAGCTTTCTCTTCTCTTCCAGCAGCTCGTGCACTTGTCATTATACGGAGAAGAGCATGAAACACTAGGGCCTCTCTCTTGACAGATATAGGCACTCAGACTACCAATCTCTCAGGTTGCAAGAATAATTCAAAAAGTTGGATGAAGGCTGCTCCCACTGAATAACCTGTTGTTTCCACCTCACTGGGAAACTCCACTGTAAGGCACAAGGCAGGGACTCCAAGCCCTGAGTGCAAGAAAAGAGTTAAATTTCTGCCTCCTCACAATTACCTACTACCATAATCTCCTTTTTCCCTCCACTGAGCTTTGCATTTCAGCCACAGCTGCCATTTCACAATGGGAATTACACTTTCACAGCACCAGTAATGACACCTGAGATGGCCATAAAGAACAAGTTCTGCTGAATCCTGTCAGAGCAGTTACACTACAAGGAAGAGTAACACATACTCTGAGGTGCAAACACAGTGGGAAGGCTTAGAGGCAACAGAACAGACAATTGTTACTGCTCTCCAACACACTCTTAAAATCCCTCAAATTCCAACCTTCATGATTTCCTGCCAGTTCTCAATGCCTTCCACACACACCAGAACTTAACTTAATTCTTCACTTGTTTTTCCCTAAAAGCTGTCATGATCTACCCTTGCTCATAGTTTGTAACTTCACTTAAGAGGCAGCAGGTGCGCCCTGGGAAGGGAAGACCCTCCCCTTGCTGCTGGAGAGCAGCCCCAGCCCAGCGCTGGACTAGTCCCAGTCACACCCACTCTGCCCAGCAGCAAACCTTCTCAATCAGCTAAGGGAGAGCAGGTGAACAATACTAAAAAGCTGTAGTATTGTGTCAAAACCAAAGCAGTTTCAGCTGGGCACTCTCCTCAAAATTGCCTATCATTTTCACCTGTAAACTAAAATACTGTGCCCTTGACTGATTCTGTCTCACAGGTGTGCCGGTTTATCTTTTAAAAAGTGGAAATGACCAAACCTGCTTTTTGCATTCCTCACGGTTAATTGGATTTAACTGGGTGGGGAGGAAGGGAAATCTCTCTGTGCTGGTTTGGTTACTTTCTGTGTAATGCTGTAATTCAGCTTTTCCCTGACACTACAGAACCCAGCTCTCCCTTGCTTAACAGCAAACTCCCATTCTGGGAGCCCAGACGCTTTCTGTGGCTCCACAGCAGACTGTCTGAGACGGCTGTCTGGGGCACAGAAGCATAATTATACTAATTATGAGAGAGAAAAGATAATAGATACAGAAGTTCTTTTCCCTAATCAGCTCTAGGTCAAAGCTTTACCTACAGCTAACAAGGAAATAATCTATTAATGAGCCCACATCAGGAACCAGCATAGTCACAGCAGTGCAAACACAGAAAGCCATAATTTGCAACAAATGGGTTAGAGCTACGTTTTAAAAAATGGCAATCTTGGGCTTATTAAGCTGAAGACATTATTATTTTTAAACCAACTGCCTTAGTGCTTGGTCTTAGCTAAGAAAGAAGGGATCCACCTAAAGCAATTAATAGAATATACTGACATTTCAGGGCAAATGCTGAAAGTCCAAATTAACTTTTGAAAATGCCAATGCATTATACCAGCTATTTGGAAGCCACTTTTTCTTATTTCTCCTGCTAACCATGCTGCTTATTAAGAGAAAGATGCCATGTATTCTTGAATGATGTCAATGCTTGTATCACCAGCACTCTGGGTGTTAGACCATCCCAGGCAACTTAGAGCTTTCTAGAGAAAGTGGACTGGCATTTTCTTGTATGACTATTTTATTGTGTACTCTGTATACAAATAGAAGTCTAAGAAACTGACAAAAATACCAGTGGAGACAGGATATGCTACAGCTGGATTTTTTTTGGTTTTTTGCAACAGGTGGTAGACATCCCACCAGCAGCAGAAGTGCAACAAGATGCAAGGAACTGATTGTCAGTTCTGTGTCACCCATGCTTCTAAGAGCATGGTGATGCACACATTAGAAGCTATCCTGGCTATGCCTCATAACTGTTGCTGAGACTGATCAGCTTCTTGGGGTAGCTGGCTGGAAGCAATCCTGCTTTTTTTTGTTTTTCTTTCAGGGAAAAAACAATTGCACAGATGCAAATCACAACTGACAGGTGCTATGCCAGCAGCCTGCGGTGAAGGTGGGACATGAGGTCTGGGCTTTATGGTAGCTCTTCTAATTCTATTTCAACTGTCAAAATCGTGTAGTTATTGGGGGAGTTAATGTATATTTAATATGCAGCCTGCTGGGAGGAAGGTTTGGGATGAAAGCAGTGCCAAATGCTACTTTTCCTCTGTACGAGTACATACTTCCAGAGTATTGTTAATGTCCCCTAAGGAACAAGCTGTTAATCTAGTTGTGGACCTAGGTCTTTGGCACAGCAGGGCTACACAAAACAGACATGAAACTATTGTAGTCTCCAGATTTTACAGCAGAAGCAACAGTTGTGATTTCAGCAAGTAAGTTCCCCATGCAATGTACAGGAAAGAGTGCAATCCATGCAAACTGCTCTCTGCACTGTGAGCTGGCTCAGTCAGCGCCAGGGAGCACCGAGGAGGAAGAAGCTCCTTAAAGCCCCCTCTTCAGGGGCTCAGGCTGTTCATGCAGGGCAACAGGAGGTCCTGCTTTTCATCTGCAGTTCAGCATGCTGAGCTCTGCCCTGCCTACCCCTTTGCTCTCGTGAGGAAGGGCAACATCTCTGCTACACAGCATGAGCAGAGGAAGCAGCAGTTTCCTTGCCCTTCCTTAGTGGTTACAGCACTCATTCAGGATGTGGGGATAAAACATAGTTCCGTGTCTACAGGCTGGAACTCAGATCCATCTGCTCAGTTTTGCAAAAGCTGAATTTCCTCAGAAATTGGAGAACTGAACACTCTGAGCCATTGTGTAAAATGACCTGTCTGGAAGCTGCTTGGATGGAGCACTGCAGGGAGAGCAGCCTGTCTATGGCTCAGGTGACACTGATGTGCCACAGCACTTAGCCATGACGAAAAAAAAAAGAGGTGTTTCTGAGAATGGCAATAGTAGACTGTCCAAGTCCAAGGATTTATGTATGAAAACCAAGGATCATAGAGTTTCCAGGTTTAGATTTCTAAACCTGCTCTGGTTTCCAGATTTAGATGGCCACAAGTGGAATACAACAGGAGCTGTACTAGTTCTTCCTGCAGACCAGTGCTTGTGACTTCCATGCCCCAGAGCAGAGGCAGGACAGACAGCTCATGTCCATGATAATCAGGCCCGGCAGAAAGCGCCCAAGCACAGTACTTCCCAACAACCCAGACATAAATAAATTATAGGACTATCTGCTCATTCAGAAAATTAAACAAACAATATCCACTGCCATGCTTTCTTCTCTTTTAGTTATTAAAATTTCCCAAAAAGAAACAATTCTAAAACTGTTTATCTGCTAATAATTTGCCCATAATTTCTCATGTTTTATGGCCAACCAGCAATCCAGGATTGCAGCCTGAGAAACACTGGTACAATGATGGTTCTTCAAATACTTTTCAAAAAAGATTTCATTTCTGAAGATAATGTGGAACAACTATCCAAAGCCAGGCAAAGCAGAATCTCATCTTGAGTTAAGAAAAGTCTGACAACCTCTTGTCAAAGACAGAGGTCATAGCTGCTTTGTTTGTGACCACAGTTAAGAGTTCAGAAAACAAATAAGGAAAGCACTCACTGTAATGGAATTGTTAGGTTCAGCTGGGAGAATGGGAGAACTAGCTTACACTGTAAACAGGATAAACCAGCTCCTACCGGTTTACATAAAACACCCTAAATAACAATGCCAACACCGTGTGTCAAATCACTGAACCAACAGAGCACGAGATCAAATTGCTGTTGGATAATCAACGGGGCCTCTGAGCCAGACTGTGCTTATCTTCAAAGAATGGTATTCACCTACTGATTCTTTAAGGTGTCTCACACTCTTACACCCTAATTTTCTTTGGAAAGTCTTAGAATGGCAAGAAGATGGTGAAGTACAGGCATAGTATGGAGAACACCTGATCTTCTTTGTTCAAATGGACCTTTTGTGGCTATCACAGGACCCTCAACATACACAGGATGGTGCCGAGCAATTCTTCCAGAGCCCCCTCCTCACAACCCTGCATTTCTAACATTATCTTCTAGACTCTCACCCAGCCAAAGTGACCTTGGCTGGTGTACAGAAATTACTTTATATTGCTACATACTGAATTTAAACCTATCTGCAGTGCACTGTGTTTCTGTTCTGTCTGGCTCAGGCAGTTCTGCCTCAGTACATTCCTGTATTTTTATTTCAGTACTGCAGCAACCATTCAATCACTGTACCATTCTTAAACATGATTCTAGAAATGACACAGCAAAAGTCCATTTTTATTTGTACCAGCAATTACTGATCACTGCCTGCTTGTCAGCTTCTGGGGTGGTTTGCTTGTTCCTGAGTTTTTGGTGCTTTTTAGGGATAGGATTCTATTTTGATTTGAAAACAAGAGAAAGAGAAGGGAAAGTAATTGTTAACCTTAAAAATCTGTGTACATGAAAGCTGTGTGTTCTTTTTCAAGTAATGCAAGTTATTTCCTGCCTTTTTATTTGTGATTGCAATTATTCTTATGTTGATAATGTAGGAGTCAGAAAGCAATCTGCTTGCTTTTAACTATGTTGACCATGCAAAGCAGATTTTAATCTAAACAATAAGCAGATTGAAGCCAGAAATAAATGTTGGTCTCCAAGTAAAGGAAGCCTACAGGATATTCCCAAAGTAATACTTTTCAGGATTGGTTCCACTGACATTTGTCAAGTGAAATAAATTGTCAACAATTCCATTACTGACAATAACAACAGAAACCACAGTAATTCAAATAACTATTTCCATTTCTTAACACTTATGGAGTCCACCAGTTTTTTTGGCTTTTGGGTTTTTTTTTCCTAAGATACTACACAGCATAGATGTAGTTAAACAGAGGATCAAAATGCATCTGCCCACCTTTGTCAGCGCAGCATTTCCCCTGACTTATTTAGTAAAAAACAAATTACACTCCAGATTTATGGGGTCTGAAAAAAAGCCATTAGTGAGAATTTGATTTGCATAATTAAAGTATCACCATGGAAAGTGAATGTTATTTATTATCACAAAAAAGCAGCAAAATTGAAGTGGTGTTATTAGGTGGTCACCTGCATTGCAATGGGGAGAAAGGTCAAAAGCATTTAGCAATTTTTGAAAAGGAAAAATATCTTCCAAGACGCTCACTTCCAAACACTTAATTCATTCCTAACCATTCACTATAGCTCCCATAATTTATGAATCCCAAGGATGCACTTATACATCTGCAATTTCATTATTTCATATTTTATACCATTAGCTTAAAATTTTGATGAGTCATTGTGCAGGTAACAAGTTGAGAAGTTGAATATTACTATTGCAGGAGAAGCAATGAACCCAGCTGTTCAGCATGATCAAGAAAGGATTATTTCCTGTGACAGGTCATAGCAGAGGATTTTTTTTGCTGTTGTTTAATACCTGCAACAGCTGAAAAAACAGCTGCTTGGTTTGAACATTTCAAAATTCCCCTGTGAGAAAATAACCTTAGTTTTTAACGTCTTTGGTGTTTTGAGGAGGCTTGTTTGGTGTGTGTTTTTCAAGAAAGAAGAAAAAAATGCAGAGCTCACAACCAACTTGTTTGAGATCTTTCATACACTAAAATCCTACTCCTCTTTTACCAAAGCATAGCAGTCTTTCATGAAAAACAGCAGGGTAGACATATCATAACAGTCTCACGAAATAAACAAGGTTGGTTTATATATACATTCTGCAAGAACTACTGAAAATTTGGAGCATTTCCAGATAAATATCTGCAGCCAGTACTGAAGTGCCTCTCACTTGTCTGCTTCCACAGAAGTGGCCACAGGCATTGGTAGAGCAACATCCCTTGAGGATATCCTTTGCCTCACACGACTTGCCTTTAGTCAGGGTCTAACCCCTTATGCCAGTTTTCTCTCCTTGTAATTACTGGAAGTGAAGCTGATGTCTCAACTAGTCCATGGCTTTCAAATTCCCACACTTTCTCTAGGAGTTGCTCCATCACAACAAGCCATACATGCCTCTCACATCCTTTTCTGATGTGTTCCAGGAAGCCAAAGAATTACAACAACAGAACTAAATTAGCCACTACCCTGTCTGCTTCTACCTCCTCTACCCAATTTCTTCATTTAGTGTTAGACTAATTTTAGAGAATGCAAACACTGTCTGATTCAGCACTTCTGCTAAAGATCCCACAGAGAACACCACTAAAGGGTAACAACTCCTTTTAGAAGCAGCATTCACTTGTGGCACTGTAGTTTCAAACAGGCTGAGAGCAGTGATTCAATGCCTTCTCTTCATCTAGGTCAGGACTTCCCAACCCGTGGTTTCCACATCACGCATGATGTACAAAGCCAGTTTGAAGAGATATGCACTAAAACCAGACCCGCCCACAGCTGCTTCTGTGAAGGAAACAGGGACAGTAAACACTGCCCATGCAGCTCAGTACTTCCTCCTGTGCCTGCCAGCAGCCCCAGATCTGCCTCCGCATCTCTTTGTGTGAAAAAAGTCAACGCCAGGGGTGGAAGTTAACAATCTTTGAGTGTTTACTCATTTGGACAAGACTTCTTTTGCTGTCCTCTAGGCCAGGCTTTTCATGGAATCAGGCTTTGTGCACAAAGGTATTTATTTCACTGCCCACTGTTTTCATTACCCAGCATGAAGTACAGCACCAGAGATTCTCCCATGCCACATG
>JAHLSL010000020.1:11821427-11865482 GCA_025920805.1 Petroica traversi | reverse complement strand
AGGCAGGAGGGGAGCGGCTGCCCGGGCCAGGGCGATGCGGCCGCCGGCCCCCGCTCCAGGCCACGCTCCCGCTGTAGGTGTTTAACCGAGAGTCACGCAGAGGTCACTAAATGACTCAGTCTGCAATAAAACTTGAAAGCCCTGCTGCTGTAAATCTGCCGCTCGCTGAAACCACAAATCACGCACAGAAATCAACATCTGTAGTAAGACTTCGGTTTCACAAAGCATGATCACACTTCAGATTTGGGATCTGGAATGCAAGAGACAATTTTCCAACTACTTCAGCAGAGAAAATTACCTTGGACTTGAACCCACTGTTTGTTTCTGATAGTTTTCAATTTTACTTAATATTTATGCAGCTCCCTCCCCCCCAAACATATTTCTTTTCATTTTCCTGTACCACTGAACTGTGCTCTCCAACCAACTTCCACAAGTGAACACCTTAATGAAATAAACCGTTGTCTGTTCTAATTCGATAAAAGGAATTGGACCAATCACTGGATACAGGGCAGTATAAAAAAGCAATTAACAGAAATTTGAAAAAAAAAAAAAAGGTGAATCCATGATCAAAGATTTCTGCAAACATGGAAGTACTACTTCTGTTCCTCCTGATATTTCCAACTACTGTTTTTCTTCTTGGGTCAGTGCCTGCACCCTACATCCTACAGAATCTTAAGACACTGTAACTCGGAAAATAACACAAGATGGATTAAGCTCTTGATGGCTTTTAAAAGGTGAATGAATCAACTGTTCCCCCCAAGATCATACTCCTTTCAGAAGTGATTGGGGCCTAAAATAACTGGGGAAGCTGAGGCTACCTCCTCTCTAACCCCTCACCACAGTCTGACCATGTTCTCAGAATGAGAAACAAGCTTTTGTGGTCAGTGTGTGTCACAGGGTTTTGCAAATGTTACAGAAAAGATGATGGGCTCTGAGAGACAAACCCAGGCAAAAGGGGCCTCTTTCATTCATTCCTGCTCACAAGTATAAAATCAGAACAGTGATGCACAAGGTGGGGAAAAAGTTCCCTCACAAAAATCTACACTTTTCAAGTCCACAATCGCTCATTTTCATATACTTCACCTTCTCTCACTTTCAGCACCAAGACACCTCCAGTTCCAACACTTCCTGCAAATCTGTGCTCTCCAAAAAGGAGCGCAGAAGCCCTCAGCTTGCCTGCACACTCACTATTCCCAGTCTCAGGAGCATCAGCTCAGCAAGAAGAAAACTCTCTAGAGCTCTACTGCTGCCTAATCCACATGGTAGATCTATTTTTCCTCTGTGTAAATTCCTCAGCTTTTCATTCTCCACTGTGTATCTCTTCTGCTGCCTTCTTGTCTCATAAAAAAAAGTCAGAATGCCTCTGAAGGCAGACTTATTTCATAGAAAATACACATGGGATACCAAAGGTCCATGTTCTGCAGAAATCACTTGTGGCTGTATCATCCTGTGATGCTAAGTCCCTGTCAGCCCTCTCCAAGAACATCTGAAATGGGCCTAACCAGAATTAACAACTTTGGAAGGGGAAAAGGGAGAGGGGGGAAAGAAAGAAAGAAAAAAAAAATGGCCTAGTGTTTGCCAACAAACAAACCATAAAAGTTCCGTTGAACTTCTCCTTTCTGCCTTCCTCAGATGGTTCTCTTTTTCAGATGGAAAGGGGAACTGTAAAAAGAAAGACTTTTCTGATCCTCTTTCCAAACTGGCTTAATGATCATCCAGGGTTTGAGGCTGTTGTTAGGAGCTGGGTTATGGTGGTTTTTTGAAGGCTGAATGCTTATTCAAATTCTGCACTTCACGGTCACATCATCCTACCACTAGCTGTGACCCCACAGTAATGCCCTGTTCCCTACTGTTAATACAAAATACAGGATTTTATTCCTGCATTGCAGTTCCAGTTCAGACACAATCTATGAACAGACCATTTCCTCTGGCTGCAACAGAGCAGAAGAGATGTCCATCACTTACTGTTCACGCCATGCTTTGCTCAGTTACCGCTTCCTCAAATCTGCTGACTTGTTTAGTCCGGTTATCCCTCTGTTAGACATTTCTATCAAAATGCCCTTGCTTCAGTTATACAATCAAAGCTATAAAACTTTGAAAGCCTGATCTGAGAGGTGGAAAGCTCATGAGGCATTTGCTACTGTGCGATATTGTGCATCAACAGCTTTTTGGGGACTCGAATTCAACTGCCTCAATCTTACCCATAAAATCTCTCTTCCAGAACTACTGCTTAATTTAACACAGCTAAATTGTGCATTGTCAAAAGAAAGACATGTAACACTTTCTAGTCCCGTAACAAGAGGGTGGAATAAAATTCTGGATATACTCACCTTGCTATCCCCCCCTCTCAGGAGCTTCAGGTTCAAGCAGAATACCTCTTGGCATTCCTGCTCTACACTGCGGCACAAGGGCTGAAAGTAGTGATTAGAGCACAACTTCTAACAGGGGCAGATCTGCCTCAGCCCATTTGAAAAACTAGAGAGGAAAAAAAGCAAGATATACTCAATTGAGTATCACAGCTGGTTTTTGCTAATAATACTGTAATTCAGTTAATAAAGTTGCAACTGAGTTTAACTTGGCTCCATATCCTTTAATGTAAATAATCTGCTGCTGGCATTAAACATGTTAACATTTGAGCATATGGTCGAAACAGCACACTTCTACTGAAACAAACATCATCAACTTGAATAAAAAGCCAAATACACAGATTCCTACACCAGAGCATCTTATTAATGGAAAACTGCTAACAAATATAGTTACCTATTGGGATTGTATGGATAGTTCAGCTTGGATGGCTACAGTCTCATCGTACAAATATTTTCAGCCACCATGCAAAGGAATCGCCTCTAGTTTATACTTCCATTAACATACAAGATTGGAAGTGGGAAGAAAGGAAGGACTACAATAGGTCTGCATTATGTGATGAAGTTTCTTCGTGTAAGAAAAGACTAACTTCCCACCCCTGCCACTATGTGTGAGGTGAGAGTTCTCTGTCAGTGCTGTAGAAGTATTCTACAGTTACACGGGCTAGGTAGGTCAGTAATCTCCAAGCTAGCTCAAAGGGCTTGCTAAAACAATTCAAATGATGCTAGCTTAACCCCTGGAAGGCAGTGACTCTTCACTCACAAACTCTTCGGTTTGGTCACATGTTGGAGAAATATATGGTGGTTGGTGTCATTCTTGAAAGCTCCAGAATTCAGCTAACAAAAGGACACAATAGCTAGGGTTTAGTTCTGGGGAAAAAAACTTCCTCCAAGTGAGTCACACTTTTGCCTCCTCTGTGAATACAAGGCTTCCTTTTCTGGCTCTCTGCAACATGTGGTATGTAGATCAGCAAGACATTAAGATACAGCAGCACGCATTTAAGGTCCCAACATTTTTACTATTTAAGGTATGTTAAATTTATCCTGCTTACATGGCTGTTCTGTGTTACAAGCAGCCACTCCCTTCCACATAATACAGAACTGTCAAACAATAGCACCATGACATTGCAGCAGGGAGCTCACTCCTTTCATACACCAGCCACTGCCCCTGAGTAACCAACTGGTGCTCACTGCTCAAGTTCTCTCCACGGCACAACAGGAATAGCATTTAATTCTTCTTAGCTTCTTATGCTTACGAGTGTTAGCTCTTTGAGGCACTATGTATATTGAGATGTACCTACTACAGTGTTCTCTGATCATGATTACAAGTTCTAATAGATGCAGAAAATGGTTAGAGCTGCAAAATTAGGTTCTTTCATTATTCATATTCAGGAAAAAAGCATCTTTAAAATAAAAAAAAACCAGTTTCCTAGATGTTATATAGAACGAGCATTTCATTTTTATCGATACTCTGTATCATTTGATGTGTCAGAATACTTCAGTGCAACATGGTTTTGAAATGAGTAATTTAAAAATAGACATTTTTAAATAGGAAAAATTGTAATTTAAAAATTCAGAAAGCAAAACCCAAAGAGAACTGGGAATGAGTCAGCTACATCTATTCACTATGCAACTAATCATCATAAAGAAACCATTTCTGCTGAACTTATTTTAATAAACTTATATTTAGAAACGGATTAGGCTTTTAAGTTAAAAAATCCTAGAGTTTTAGGAGCTGCTGTGCATATGTTTACTAACTGCATATGTTCACTAACTGGTCCCTTCCTGGAAAAGGACATATTCCCCCAGCCCACCCCTTATCCCTATTTCTCCCCCTTCTCTGAAAAATTTTATTTTACACAAGATCACCAGACCACGCATTCAGTGAAAAATCTCACGTGCTGAGAAACTTGCATATATCACACTTTTGGGCAGATCATGAGGATATTGGTATGATTCAGATTAGCTGTACTATGCATGCAACAGAGCCTGTATGTCACAGAAATATCATTACGATATTTTCAAGAACTGTGTCACTTCTTCCAAGAAGTGTGAATTGCACAGAGACATCTACAGCTAATTTGCATTTCAGTTGGAGGTATCTCAAGCCATTCCAGCTCAAGATAAAGTGCTAAGTGAATCTGAGAGCAGATTTTACAAAGCAGATTAGTAACCGGGGAGAACACCTTTATGGGGCTTGTAAATAAGGGACAAAGAGGTTCCAGTGACATCAGGTTCACAGAAACACATCTCCAATCTCTTCTTGTATTGGGACAGGAGATGCCATTTCCTTTCCCATCTTTGAGTTCCCTGGTTCCCTCCTCTTGTTCTCCCAGTTGCCTCACTAGCTACAACTTTCTTTTCATACGCTCTTCACAACAGCGCTTACCCTGACTATTTTCTCTTGCAGGGTTTCCATTCTATGTACACCCAGCAATAGAAACTCTTTTTGACAGGATCCCAAAACTCCTTGTGACTGAACACTTAGCTTTGTGCTGCCAACCTACAAGGTCAGAGAGACATCTGTTAGGAATCAGACTTCTTTGATCTTTAAAGTTTTTAAGCCACTAATGCCCACATTACTGTAACATAAAAATACTATCACAAAAAGTGAGGGAGAAGTTTGTGTGGTTTGTCAGACAGAAAGTTCTTGTTTCCCAAATCATCACATACAAGAAATCTAGTAAAAGCAAGGCAATATGAGGCAAAGAGTGAATTTCAGTGAACAGCTGGCAGAGGAATTTTGTCCTCACCTGACTGTGCCTTCCCTCTCATCCCAGCTCTCCAAGGAGAACAGGTTCCCACTAAGTTAGATGTGAATTTTTACTACATAGTTTATCTTAAGTAGCAGGATATTTTCACTTTAACTCTTAAACCAGCTTTGTTCCCAGGTCTCCTATGATTTAAGGTTAAAATGCTCAAAACTCCCAGGTGGTCAGGAGATATTCTTCGAATTTGGCATTTCTGCACTCAAAAAAGCCCCATGAAAAAGCCCATTAGGGGACTTACAGACCTGCTTAAAGATTGAGTCCAGTCCCCTGAAGAACTCACAAGGACAAGATGCTAATTGACACTTTGAACTTTCATCACCACTGATGCTCTTTTCACTCTTAAGATACTTATGCCATCAAACAACCCTTGGGCAGATCAGTCTGCCTGACAAAGCCTGCATCTTCAGTCAAATCCTACAGAAAGATTTTCAGTATAGCCCACTCCTCACTGTAAACACTGAGTGCATCCTACATATTCCTAGACACTTGGAAGGAGTTCCCCTCTCAATGCTGGGGGCAAGTCTCTATTAGAAATCAGACCACTCATGAAAGAAACTTTTCTACCCATTTTACAGGTAGAATAAAGATGATTTGGCCTGCCCAAGCCCATTATGGAGAAGGAGAACTGAAAGTTAATTCTTTGTACTCCAGCCTAAAGCTTTTGACACCAGGTAGATGTCTACTCTTCAGCATATTTAAAATGCTTAAGAGAATCCCCAAACCCGTGGCTAGTATAACAGCAGCAGGTAGATTCCATAGTAGACCAGCCAGTTTTGTAACATCCCAGTATCCCTATCCTCATACATACATCAATAAATGAGCACAAGACTAATAACAGCTACAAAGTGCAACCATTTCAGTGACTACACTTACTCTCCTCATCCCAAAAAAGCTTACAGGACCATCCAGTGATCTATTAGATCTGTACACTGCACAGAAAACCAGATTTTCAAGTCTGAAAAAATCCCCTTAATTTCCAGGCAAGTATTACTACATACACAGAAGCAAACTACTAGGTGTGCAACTGACCACATAAATTTGTGTATGTGCTGTAACACCTGAGTAATGCAAGTACTTTTTTTCCTAAGATAATGAAAAATAAAGTAAGTATTAAACTTGGTGACATCTGTAAAGAATTTGCAAATTTTGTGAGGATATTCTTAGGGGGAAAGCTAAAGGGCAGCAGTGCTCTGACACATAAGAAATATTCTTCATGCCTAGAACAGTGAAATTATTTTTGGCTTCTGCTTTTTCCCTTACAAAGAGAAACCATTTTTTGACCCTTGCAAGCAGAGCAAATCATCAACAAAAATCTTACATACTGACCTAGCATACTGAATCACTGATCTGCTGTAACTTAGCAGATCTAGAATGAAAATTTAACATAACCATGAATTCTTGAATTCTGCCTACAGCACCAGAACATTTTAAAACTTTTGCTTTTAAAGCAAAGTTTTAATTAGCCAAAGCTGACAAATTATTGCAAAGTGATAATCTACTGCAGTGAGCTTGGCTTTTGTTGGTCTACTCTCTAGACCCCATCTGTAACTTCAGGAAGAGAGCACAGCAGCAACAGCGAGATGTGAGAAATCAGACTCTGTGTGGGTGCATCAGTCAACACTGCTGAGCACCCAGGTCATATCTGCATAACCCAAGAGACTCCCAGGAAGTCAACTCAACAATAGATACAGTTGCAGCTGTCCATTATCTTTCTTTCCCCACTCAGGTGACCAAAGATTAAAGCAGTTTCTGAGCACTTAGGGGATGCAATTACAACTTTTGTGTGGTAGGTAAATGTTCTTCCTTGGCCAGTGCATTCTGTTGACCTCTCCAGACCCACAAAGCCAGTGTTGTTAGGTATTGCCCTTATTTTTAGGCGTGTTTTAAAGCATTTCAGTCAGTCTTGTTTAGAGCTCTATTCATTTTTTTTATTTGCCTGAACATCTTAGATTCTTTCTGTTCTCTTCCAGCAAGCTGTTTTTTGTATTTGTTCTCTAAATCCCAGAACTTCTGTCCATCAGGAGTGGAACCCAGATTATCAAACCTGATAGGAAATAACCTTATACTTTACAGCAAGGGCAGAAGAAGCAAACCCTTTGCACCCTACTGATGTAACACTGGGTCTGCCTTTTCACTGGAAAAACTGAACTACAAGCCATTAAAAAGATTCAGTCCCAGCAAAAGCAAAGAGGAGCATGAAATACTCCGTCAGTTTAAGACTGCGTTATGCTGTAGCTCACAAGTGTTAAACACAAAAAAGTTATGGTAAGGTGTAACATCTTGCATAACATCTGTGAACAGCTCTCCCATACATACCTCAGAATGACTTTCTATTCTTCTGGGGGTTTTCAGAAAATATCCATTATTACTAACAGCATGAAAATAACATCCTGACAGGGACACCACCATCCTATTTTCACAGTCCTTTTATTTTCACACTTTAAAGAATAATGAACATTATTTCCACATAAGTAAAACTCAAACCCCACTTTCGACTGGAGGGGATTGATGTGTGAACTCCATGCCAGGGAAAGGTATTATTTTGAGCAGCAGCTAATGATTTACGTAGTAAAAAGAACCCTCACTGTCTCAACAGCAAGGGGCAAAAAAAGGTAACCTCTCCTTTCTCTCGAAAAAGAGGAAATCATGATGAAAATTTATATTGAAAGGACTATGTACCTATGTTATATATTCAACATAGAAAAAAACCACAGTTAAGAAAAAAAAGTTTCTCATGTCCTCATTTCCAGGAGATATTAGTATCAGATATAAAAAAGTCCTTTTCATAAAACTGTTGAAAAGTGGACACTGCTACACTTAACCTTCCTGCTAAAATGAAACCAATTTTAAATAGAACAATATCAGCAAATAAATACAAACAAAAGACCTAGCCTGTGAATAAAGCCAAAATAATAATAATTTAAAAATGCTTATTTCGACATTTTTTTCCTGGGATATAAAAAAATATATCCTAGTTTCTCTGTCCCATCCCTCTAATGGTCTCATAGGCAGGCATTCTCTCTTCATCTCTTTCATTACACTTAATTTCTGAAACCCATGTTGGTGGCATTCAGTGCATTCTCATAGCAAGGCTACGTGCAACAGCACATCTTTAAATCCATCCTGGGAAAAATTTTCAGATGACCACAAACACTTATGAACACTTTCCTTCAGACTACTTTCACCATGACAGTCATCTGTTTACATACTCAATATGTAAAAAAATAACATTTTCAAATTAGGCATCTCTGATCACATCCATTTTCACTTTCCCAAGTACTATTTGTTATTTCCTTGCACAAAGCCTTATCTGATTTAGAAATTTATTTCTGCTTCTGAGATTCATAACCATATTCCATAAATATACTTAGAAATTTAAGAATACTGCTAACATTTACCTGAAGTAAAGAGGAAGTAACTTATAGTAACTTGATAGTTCAGCATGGGTACCTTTGTAATCAATATTTGGTTTTCACATGGGTACATCTTTTCACTCTATGTCTAAAAAAAAAAAAAAGAAAAAGGACAGCAGTGACCATGTAGAGGGAAAATAATTTGATTTTACACAGTGGCCTTCATTGTTCAGTTGTCCTTAAGCACTTCACAAAGCAGCAAGCCTCCTAGGTGTCCTACCATATGGGCAAATACAGCAGCTGTTCTGCAAGCCACAAGAGCTCACCTCTAACCAGAGGAATCTCATCCTGAGGGGCTGCATGTGATCACAAGGCATTTGAGAAACACTGAGAAACATTTACTCTGCTTAAGAAGACCTGGGGGTATAAAGCTGCATGTACTTAGAATTCTAAGGTATAAAATAAAGCATGAGAAATTAGTACTGTAAATGTATGTTGTATGAACATGTCTTCTGACTACAAAAATAAAAGTAGTCCTTAATAGCTGAGGTTTATGTTGCATTTACCATATCACATCTAAACTCTACATAAAATAATGCAAAACTCTATGCAGATGGGAGAATTTGATTTCCTCCTAAGTGCTGAGGCCCAGTCTAAGATCTCCAAAGCGACCCTGAACAAGCACTACAGGAGTCTAAAGAAGGGAAATTGTATCTAAAACCAGAGACATTCCCAAAGGTGAAAACTTTCTTATTAAAAACTTACACTTTGTAAGGAAAAGTTAGTCCTCTCTGGCAAGCCACAGCCTAACTTTTGCAGTTCTTTGTCTTCCATTTCCACCCTATGTCAGCAGCATTAACCTTCTGTTTCCGTCATTGTACAAGGCAGACAATGCTCACCTTTGGTCTCAGTAACAAGCTGGATAAAGCTGTCTGTCTACATTATCATTTCCTCTCTTTCTACTTAATAGCTGCCTTTTTTGTCTGTAATGAACACTGTGGTACAGATAGACCAGACATAATCCTTCAGTAGGAAAAAAAGGGAAATATTTGTACCATGAAAGCACAAAGCTCCGTTCTGTACATTTTATTAATCTCATCTCATTGAACAAATAACTATCAAAAGCACACACAATTCTAAAAATGGAAGCTTTCCATAAGGAAAATCCTTCCTGTGCGATGAAACACACAAGTTATCAAAACAGGATGTAGAACAGAGAGCACACGTGCATCCTTACTTCAATTGTTATGGCATTAGCCCTTCCTAGTTGAATTAATCTTAGGAGGAATGTTGTATTTTTTTTAAAGCAAGTATGCTCTGTTCCTAACTCTATCAAGCCAGCAGAGACAACTGGGCACAAAAGTGAATGCAACTCTGGAAACAGCCACCTATCAAAGAACATGGTAAACTCCTAAGCCTCTTACATGAAGATTACTGTCGACTTCAGATTATAGTCAGGGTGGCCAGAAAAGCCCTGAGACAGAAATTAACACTCAATGGCTCCATTATTCCAAAATCTGAAGAACAGGGTTGAAGTCAACTTATCTCCCATCTCATTTGGTACATTTCATGAGTGGGTAAGAGCAGTTCTGGAGATCTAGATTCAGAAACAAACAAGCAAGCAAGCCCCTCCTCTTCCCTCTGCTCCACCCAACACAGACAGAAAGGAAACATTCGTTTTATAATGGCAGTGTTTATTTACATGAGAGAAGGTTTACACAAGGTGAAATGTTATTTCAACAGGAATCCAACAATCAGTGCTTTTGCCCATCTTCAAAAAAGGGATGACTTTTAAGATTTGATGATTCACCTTCAGAAGACCTTGCTGATCACTTGGGAAAAAAGTACCAGGAATCAACTAAAACAAACAAAAAAACCACAAGAGTGACATTAATTCCATGCACAAACACTTGGAAAAACTACATTCTGCCCTTTCAGCTACCTTCCCTTCCATAACAATGCTGCTGTGTTAGCTCTATCCCCACCCTGTTAAAAGCATGGCCTCAAAATAATATCTGTTCATTTTAACAGATTGGCTGTACCCATCCTGCAACAACATCCCTGGAAAATATCACAGCTCTGGCAGATTATGTTCAGTTGTCTGTCAGAGGTCTGAGATCTAATACTTTGGTAAATAAATGCTATTTATTGGCATGCCATATAAAGGCAAATGGAACGCAACTTGCTTTCCCATGACATGGGCTATACAGATGTTGCTCCTCAGACAATCTGGAACTCGGCTCATGACTAAGTTTAACTTAGTATTTCTGTAACTCTCTCCATCTCAAAAAGCACATATGTCTTCTCTATAGTTCCTGCCAGCAGAAAAATCTTTTTTTAAAGTAGTTAAAACTGAAAATGTAGGATGCATTCTTATTTCTTAAAGAAAAACACATGTTCTGTTAACATGAAAAACAGTCATAACAGGGAAAGGATGACATTTTGTATTTAGAACTTACACTTGAAAAGTAGGTATGGTTATGTCCATTTTAGGAAAAGGAGCTGTTTATTTGATTAGTTAACTACTATGAGGAATGAGAAAAACTAAGGCAAAACAACCTATCTCCTTTAAAAAGGATAAATGTCATGCATTTACCTTGCATGATCAATAAAAGAAAAATTTTGCCATCTTTTTATCTGGACTCCACTTTCACTCAAAAGTAATCTTCTCCCACAAACCATCTATGAATTTCTGTTCATGTTCTATTCAACAGGAGACAGGCAATACCATATGACAGGATAGAACTATTATAATTCTCATATACGCAAAACTGCCTTTTTTCAACAGACCAGTTTTCATGTCCATTTTTAGAGCCAGCAATTAAGAGAAGTCATATGACATCTGAGAAAAAAAGGTACCTTCTGGGGAAACAGACTCTCCATTCATAAATGACGGTGCCTAAAAAAGAGAAAAAGGAAAAAAACCCCAAACCAACATATCAGTATTTACTTAAGGTTTCACAGATAGCAGCCAAACTCAAAGGTAATTCAATGCTCAAGTCAAGAGATATTAACAAAACCAGAACTTTCTGCAGCCCCACAGGACATTATTCTACCTTACAGATTTCTCATCCCCACTGTATAAATTTCTTTGTTGCTCATAAATGACAAAATAAGCACACAAACAATGAGTGATAGCTTAACACCTTACCTAGTGTAAAGGGAATTTTTGATGACTGTATCATCTTAGAGAATAACAGGATTTGTTGTTTACACACTAAAGAGTAAAAATGCCTTTCCAGTTACTATACATGTTTCAGTGTCAGGTATGCATGTGAATACATACATACACATTTTACATTAAATACATGCAATTTAAAATAAATTGTTGATACTCTTCTACAATTCCATTTAGACAGGATAATTCAGTTCTCTGGAAAGTGACCATTTGTTTTAAAGTTTGACATTTCAAAGCTGGATATGCTCAAAAAAAGCTTGAGATAAGACTCAGTAATTTCCCACTAGGATCAGATCAAAATCTCATCCCACTGAACCAGGAATCTCCTCACTCCACAACATTTTCATCTGGAACACCATTTAAAACCCAAATAAACAAATTAATTAATAAAAACAAAGCCCAGACTAACAATCCCACCAACCTTTTGTTTCACAACTGGCCACTGCACAGAAAATTCTACCTTTACTAAATCCGAAATGGAAATGTCCTCACAGAAAGCATGCAGGGAGAAAGGCAGCCAACAAACTTTCCTGCTTAGATCTGAATTATTCAGAACATGTCAATAAATACATAGATTCAAATTTGGATGGAGATTTTTTAAATTATCAGGAAAAGTCAAATATTTCTTCCTGTAAAACACTGTTCTGCATTTTATCAAAAGAGACACCATCTAGCAAAGCTTTCCTAGTTCACTTTCCAGCATTATAAGGAAAGAATTATGTGATAAGTCTGAGAAACTGCTCTACTAACTAAATATAGATTGTCCTGGAGATTTTCCAACTGCAAAGTCCTCAGCAGCTTCTTCACAGAGCAAGCAATTCTTAGGATTAATATTAAACAAAGGCTTGGCGGTCCTGGTCAGTTTTACAGATGGCAACACTTAAAAGCCTGAAATAAACAGTGTTTCTTAGCACTAACACATTCATCTACAAAGGTCTATTCCTCCTGGGTTTAGTGTGCAACATTCACTGACACTGGAGCTGAGACAGAGATGAAACAACTTTCAGAGGCTACAGAAAATTAGAAATTTTCCCCACATTGCATTAAAATTCAGGTAGATTCAAATATTGAGTATGTGCTCTTATATGCAAGATTATCTTCTATCTCTTTGGAATTGACTGCTCATGGCAATTCATCTGCTGTGGAATCATTCTTAAGTTTGCCCCCAATACAGATGACAGTACATTATGCCAACCATCTAGAAACTCACTCAGTGGAGTGGAAATTCCCCAACCCAGACAAGCCATTCTAGTTCCTCATCTGTAAAGTAAGAAAAGGTCAAATAATTCTGAAAACAACTGGACTATCTTGGGAACCACCCTATCAAAATCTATAGGAAATTCTGATTAGTGCACGCTTGGTAAGCATTTGGTAAGGATTTGAATGTTTTCCATTTGGTTCTGTTCTCTTGCCCACCATGAAAACTGTTCCACAGCGATACTGACTTTTTTCTTTTGGTGTCTTCTTTGGGCTTTTTTTTGTTTTGTTCCAGTTTTTTTTTTGAGAACTCAATATATCTGATTTAAGGCAATTATTACCAGCTCAAAAATGCTGCAACTAAAATCTGATGCTGGAAAAAGAATTTTAGAGAACTAGACTGCAGAAATAGCTCAGAAATTTTGCAGCAGTTGAAATATGTTTTTTTACTGTACTTGCATACAAAATCTTGTCTTCAGTTTTCACTATTTTGTTTTTATCCAGGAGCTAATAGATGGATAGAAATTAGAAGAAAATGTATCTGCTTTTAGTTTAAATTAAAATAAAAACAAACAACAAAACAACAAAACCCAAACAAAATCCTCTGCAAACACAGGCAGCTTTCATCTGAAATCACCATAGCCATTAAAATTCTGCAGCCAACAGTCACGTACTTTCACTTCAGTGTGAAAGAGATGAATGTCTGACAACCAAAGCACGCAGTGTAGTGTACTAGACAAAAAGATACCTGCTTAAAATGTGCAAGTCAACCTCCCTGCTTATATTTAGAGTTCAACTGTCCACAATTCCTATTTCAAGACCATTTTACTTTTTTTGGTTATTGCAGATTGGCAACTGCATACAGCATGAACAGGATTTAGTAGAGTATTGCATATTTTTCCTGTCTGGAAAGCACCAAGAGGCAGCAACCCACAAAGACGTAATTAAAATGTTTAGACTGAACTGACACAAAATGATGGAAAGGAGTATGTGGAAACAACTTCAGAAAAATACTATCACTTAAAAAAACGTGAGGCACAAAAAGAAGACAGGAAGTGATAATACTTGATAAGAAGGGAAGCTTTTAAATAAAAAAAAAAGCATTAAAGTTTGATACAAGGTATCTATTTTATGAACTGATTTTACTAACTTCCTCCCCTCCCTGATAACCACAGCAAAAAAGATTAGTTACTGAGAAACAAAGCAAGACATGCTGCTAATTTAATAATTACCTACCCTGCACGTCTCAAAGTATAAAGAGCAGAGAATGCTAAAGGAAATATTCCTTTGCACACCTGTCATCCTTCAAATACATTGGATTTGAAGTTCTTGTTGCATTTAAAGAATCAAAGTTACTGTAAATTTGAAAGTATAGAGGAGGTAAATACTTGCTTATAGCTATGACCGACATGTCTAAAAACTTACCTGAATTCCAAAATTAGTTTTCCTTTCATTTAAAACTTACACACCTATTAATCAACATTCAGAAATGCAACCATAGAGGTACTTTTACAGAAGTGCTGAAAGCAAGGTATCTGAATAGGAAGAAGTTTGGTTTGACTCATCTTTATAACTTAAACTAACATTTCTTTGCAACTGACAGTCTTATTTGCTTGTGACAAAGCAGCATCCAGGACAACACACTGTAACCAGAAATGCTGCTGGAATGTAACTGCTCAGACAGTGGATGGCCTGTCCTTTGACACCTGAACTTGCATAATTCTGTGACTGTTGAGGCAAAACACTGGGTACCCTGGCAGCCATGAACATGTGCAAAATACCTACTGCCCTCATAGCCATGAGCACAGGCTCAATCACAGCATGTTAGGGAAAAAAAAGTAATACTTGGGGGGCACTTTTTTCCATGTAATTTCTGTAACCTTGCTTAATTTCTGGCATTCAAACGAGCATATTTTAAAATGGAAAAAATTCTCCTCCACTAACATTTGCACATGAAAGCATCAAACCTGCAGGACATTTTTCTTGCCTGAAGAGGAAACCTGAAAGTTTTAATTTTATGTTGATTTTCAGAATATGACATGTATTCTTTAAGGAACATTCAAATAAGCATCCCTTCTCTTACAGCATTGCATTTAATTATGCAAGTAGACAAACAAAGGATCTGTTTAGTGATTAGGGACTACAGTCAGCTAGTCAATGAGTTCTAACACTGGGTGGTAACTCATGGCAACAGGGGAGACAGAGAAGACAGCAGGCGAGATACAAATAGCAGTCCATCTTGCTATTCAGGATCAGAAGAAACAGCACTGTAGAGGGAGAAAAAATAAAACAAAAAAACTCCACCAGAACAGTAATGAACCTGCCAGAAAGCACAATTGGACCACTGCAATGAAAGGTTTATATCACAACACTTACATTTCCCCCACAACATTTGTGCTCCGTCTTTTACTTAAAATTTTGCTTAAGGACCATTTCAGTTTAGCTGCTTTGTTTTACTTTTGGAGCTCTGAACAATCTCTTCCAATTAATCATTAAATAAAAAAAAGGGGGGTGGAAAAAAAGCAAATATCCTTACTGACTGCACAATCGATCGGGCATCCTTCTCACTGCAACAAAACGGGCTGCCACTCACCAGAACATTTGTGCTGAAAAATAAAATTAAAAACATGCTTTATCCATCTGTGGAAAAGAGCCACACACAATTAAGTATTTATGGAAAAAAAACCACTGTCATATATAGAGCTCAGAAATATGTATCTGCAAGAAATGAGGAAGCCAAAACCACCAAGTAATGCTGGAAGGAACAGGTGTGTGGAAGGGTGTTCTTTGTTTCTTTGAGTTTGAGGAGGGGTCTAGGCTGTGTATTCTGCATTAATGAAAGCAATGCTCACATTCAGTGCTTCTGGCTGCTGGCTTGGGTACAGTGCACAGGACCACAGTCAAGAAGTTAAATGCCCCCCAAGAAGTCAATAGAAATAAACTGCACTTCCCAAGGGAGCTGAGGAACACTGAGCAGGTTACTTCAGCTGTTACAACCTACCTGCAGTATCTAACAAGAAGGAGAAACAGGCAAAATTCTGTTCCTACATAAAACAGCAGATAACCATAGTATTTCCAGATAAACTCTGGGACCGCATCCTCTGCAGAAATGTTTCCCTATGAATCGGTATCTTTTCACACTGAAAATGAGTTTGATGATGAGTTTTTAAGGTCCTACAGAATAAACTGCACAAACTTCAATTCCCCAAAGCAACATAAGGAACTGTGAAAAGAGGACCAAGATTCTCCCAAAATGATTCTGAACAAACACTCTGGGGCCGTTTCTCAAAAGCTGAAGTAATGAGAGTCACATCTATGCAACCAATATATTTCTGGAACCACTTATCAGTAAATTATCACCATAAAAAGTGCCATTAATCAATCATGCTCTATTATCAATTAATTGTCAATCAAACCCATGAGTATTCATCTCAAATTAAGGAAAAATCTAAGCAGTTCCTGGACACCTGCAACTTGTTGAATAGAACTAATACTAGCACAATATAAAGAGCAAGAGATGTGGCTGGATACTTACCACTTTATAGCACCTCCATCAACTTTTTTATGAAGCAAAGCTTTCCAGTGTTCATGGGTAGATTTAATAATTTCAACAGCAAAATCCTAGTTTCCAACAAGGAAAGTTTCGTAAATTAAAACATTATTAAACAGAAAAAAAGCTACAGAACTAGTTTATTGAAACATACTATTTCATGTGTTATTTTAAGGCACCTCCTTTGAGGCCTCATCAAATTTCGTAGAGTACAACACCCTTCTTATAAAAAGAAACAAACTTCACTATTTTCAAATACACTGGCAACATGTTCAAGACTTTCCCTTCGTCTGTAGCCAGAAAACATGAATGCTACATGAAAGAAATGAAATCAGCACTAGATGCTGAGGAGATCCCTAGTGCTGTAGAAAATTGTACCAGGCTCTAAATGGGATCAAGTGTGTGAACTGTGACTCCACCCTTACAGATGGCAGGTCATGGTCAGAGTTTGGGTTTCCCCTCTAGTGGCAAAATTTGCATTTATTTCATTAATGCTCAATCATATATTTAAGCATTTACAAGAACATAACATGTCAGCTGCTCAACAGTTTCTGCTTGTTTGACACAAAAATAATATTGGGAGTGGGGTCGGGATGAAAAAGCTTCCAAAAATTAAAGTAAAATAAGCCCTCGGTGTCCCGATGATATTGCTAGAGTTGCATAAAGCTGCCAACTGAACATTCACATTTGTTAACAAGGAGTGACTTGGAAAAGTGCCACTGGAACATTGTGAACTTCACCAGAGCTGCTGGAGCACAGCCACAGCTGCCTCGCCACATCCTGGGTCTCTAGAAATGCCTGAGAATTATTCAAGTGCTGCAAACCAGCTATCTCAGGGCATTTAGTGTCTCCAGGCTGAGCTCCAATGGCCTGACAGGGATACACTGCTCTACTGCCACTCCACAGAGCAGGAAAACCTCTAAGAGCAGCTCCTGGGAGAACAGGGGAGAGATCAGGTTATCAAGCCTTACAGCTCCACATCTGATCGATTTAAAAGGCAGTTTTAATGCAGAGAGGAGTCAGGGCATTTCTTGAACCAGACAAAATATGTGAAGTTGCCTGTGCTGGTTAGAAGGCGTTATGTAACTTTGATAGCACCCTGCAAGGCTGAACTGGCTGACACATGGACAGCATTCATGAGAAAACTGTGATTCTTTGCCAAGAATAATCTACACAGAGCGTGCAATACACAAGTTGCAAAGAAATTTTACTCAAATTACATCCAATTTCACTGGAAAAACCCAGGTATTTCCTTCAACAAGGCCTGTTCCCTGGTCCAATCTCCTTTCAAACACCAGCCATTCTTACTGTAAGTAGTTTAAGAAGTCAATCATTAAAAAAACAAAAAAGAAGGGAAAATAATTTTTCAGCATTCAAGCCAACTGCTTCAAATGTTTTTACATAGAATTACCAGAAAAAGTGTATCTTGAGCAAATACCAAATATGAAAACGTCTGTAATACATTGTCTTAAACTGCATACCCTTAAAGAAAGTCAGAAAAAATTACCAACAGGACTAAAAAAACACCTGGAAAGATAATTTATTCATTACTCTGACACAGAGAAAGAAAATGCTTTGGAAAACACCTACAAACACACAGACACATGTGTAAATCTCAGCAGGATTAGGACTAATTTTTTTTCAGACTTTAATGGCCTACAGATTTTCCCTGAACAAAATGGAAGGCAGCAAACATTATTTAATCCTAGCCTAACAAATTGTATGCAAAAGTCCCTTCCATCAAAATTCTTTCCATTAAGCCTCCTCCTTTACAATTGCAGAAATTCTAGGATGTACTATACAGGCCACGTGACAGAATGATGCATTTTTAATTTTGCATTATCTTCACCTTGTCTTTAAATTCTCCATTAAAAGCAAAGTGATTTTCTGGTTTACCATCAGGGACTTTATATAATTGGAACCAGTCAACTGTAGCCTCAAGATAGCCCGGTTTGTGCTTCTTGACATCATCAATATCTGTAGGTTTAAAAAGATTTAAAAAAATGAATAAGTAAGGACTGATAATTTTTACTCACAGGTTTCAGAACATTAATTTTCTAAAGTTTTCTAAAGAATCTGCAGAATTTGATTTTGCTGAATACTTTCAAAGTCATTGGTAAACTTCACTTTATTACATCAGCTGCCCATAGTTGCTACCTTATGATTTCCCAACCACACTAAGCAGGTAAACAGTCATCTCCTGCCCTTTATTAATAAAGACCCAAAGGTACAATGAATAAAAGAACCATATTTGTGACAGGAGAAGAAAATTCCTTATTTATCTCAGTAGGTACCTTTTGCAATACTTAGATTATTCACTGAGGCAATGTTTCCCTCCAAGAACTGCAGGGTTTATGAGCTCTTTTTGATTATGAAAGAATAGCTATAAAAACAATTTCAAAACATGGATCTTTAAACCAGCACCTCTAAACAAAATACAGGCTTGACTTGTTAACATTATATTAAAAGGCACCCTTTTGCTCACATGAGTTCCAAATTCATCTCCTTCAAGACAAGACAGACATGTGCCAGAAGCCCTAAACCCTAACTTTACTGATAAACTTGTGGTATCTGCATATTCACAGGGATAAAGAATTCTACCTCTACCTCTATAATCCCAATGTAGAAAGATGTGACAGGACACAAAGAGGAATGCATGTCATTTTGGGACACCCTTGTGAGGCAGAGATGACCACTGCCATGGTATGTACAGAGAGATGAAACATCACAATAATTCTGCTTGAAGACTACACTGCCATTTCAAATGATGCAGTTCATGATCTTACACCCTTACCTGCTGTGCATATCAAATTTTAAAGGGCTGTCCTTTGACATCACTTCCACCTCTGTCACTTGCAATGGTGTGGTCCTATCAACCCCTTGACAAATTAACTCTCTGGCAACATGTTTACATGGAAAAGCTTTTAACACTTTTCAAATTATTTTGATATAATAAAGGATTTTGTCCTTCCAGAAACCAAATACCTTGTAACTGGTGTAATCTTCTATCCCCTTTTCCACAGTCACTTCTGATGGAAATGGGAGCTGACTTTTTACTGCTGTAGTCTACCAACTGTTTCACAACCTCACTCTGCTCAGGCCACCTTCCACGGTGTCACTCTCCTCTAGTGCAAGTCACTCACTCATGTCTCCCTTATTCCTTCCTGCTCTCTCTCAATACTGCCTGGTTACTTCATAATCTTCTCCTTTAGACATGCCTCATTTAATGACATCTGGTTGGCAGTGATTTCTGCTAACATACCCTTCTGTCTATCCAGTCCTATAAAATCAGAGTTGCTTAGTCCATGGAATTGACACCTAGTCATGTGCTTTCCATCTTTAGGTACCTTTTTTAAATTTCATTGTGAACCTGAACAAAGACATTAAAGTATTTCTGAAGAGAACAATAAGAGAAAAGGTCTTGTGCTACAGACCATTCAATTCTCAGTAGACCACCAAGAGAGATGACATGTAGACTGAACTGGGAGGCCAGACCTATGTGAGAAGACATTCTGAGTGTTAACAGGCATGTCACAGATGCCACTCCCAAATTCCACTGTATTACTACTACCCAAAGAATAAAACATAAAACCTTGAAGACTACGTGTTTATGGGCTCAGAGTAAAACACATTTTGAACTTGGCTGCTGGCCATCTGTCTGTAGGAGATCAGGGAGTTTCACTGGCAGAATCCCAGAAAAAAGCAAGGGCACATAAGGCTGTGCTAGAGGCAGGTCTTCTAGCTGGAATACGTGTCTAAGAGCACAAGAAGCTTTTCACTAGAGTGGGTGGGCGAGACCAGCCAAGAAGGAATGACTGAGAAAAGGGTGGGATCTTTGTTGGAGGCAGAATACTTCATTTGGGCACTAATAAAACTGCAGCTCCAATTCAAATCAGTTTCAGGACTCCAATGTATCATCCTGTTCTCTCCAAGCAAGAGAACATTCCTCCTCCAACTTGAGCCACTGTCATCCCCTCCTCTTGTGAGGTTTGAACTCATAACATCTAACACTTCTTGAAGAGTCAGTATCTCCTCAAGTCTGCACAGCAAATTTCCTTGCTTTCCTTGCTGCAGCAATTTCCTTGGCTCCCAGCAGTGGACAAACTCCAGACCTCCATCTCCAGACATTACTTAAATTCAAGCATACTTTCTCACACTGCTGTTCCTTTTTTCAGGTTTCTGTTCCAACAAATGTCTGTCCTCACTCTGCTTCTTCATTCCCCCCTACTTGGTTATTTGCCTCCTACTCCCATAAAAACTGCTCATCAGAAGTGCTTTACAGTCTACTAACTGGCACTTGGGACTTTTCTCCATCTGTTGCCCCTTACTTATAAGTTTTATTTATACTTATTTAAAGGACTCAAATATTAGGATAGGCTTTGGGACAGACTTCCATTAGCTCCTTATGATAGGGATTCTATCTTCATGGATAGAATAATCTCATACTCTCTTAAAAGGAAAATTCCTTACCTAAGTAAAATGACTAAACACAATCAGACTACAGCATTATATGGATGTTATATACTTTAGTTTTCAAGACTTAAGAAGGGGGGCATTGGTTGCTTTTATTTTCTGGGTTCCTTGCAAGCTATTTTCCTTCATCCCTACACTTCACTCCATTATTCTTTACTATAAAGAATAGTTACTGAATATCAAATGAAATTTGAAAGCTTGAATTTAAAAAAAGACTCCAGAACATCTATATTATAATGGAAGTTGGTGGCAAGCAGAAGAAAAAAGTGCAACAATGCAACAAAACAAACCCCCAAAAGTATCACTGCTGTTGCTGTGGAGTCAGCTTGCAATACAAAATACAAGGAAAACAGCAGCTCTTGCATCACTTATCAGCCACCTCTTCAGTTCTTTAAAAGTCACCATAGAAAAACTTGAAAGACAGTTTGTCTTCCACTGAAACCTTAACAGCCTCTTTGGGATATCAGAGGGGAAAGGAGAAAAACCACACTCAGAAAACAGAACAGTAAGCAAAGAAAGGTAAAAGAAAACATCGCAATAAGCAGTACAGTAATTTTCTACATTCTTATCTACAGAAGATAGCTACAAATTATTATGATTTTTTTAAAAAGCAAACTACTTAGATGTCTTTTCTGCAGTAAACACTGTTAAGACACCTTTTCCAGACTCTGACTGCTTATCTTCCCTTAGAGCTATGTACACACACTGATGTCAAAAGGGGCAGGTTGGGGAGCAGCAAGCATGCACATGGCCCTCAGCAGCTCCATCTCTGCCAGCAAGCCCTGCTCAAGAGGCACAGCAGGTCAGGCTCCTGCAGATACGTTATCAGCACATCCCCAGGGGCTCTAAGTGGGAATTTCTCTATGCTGCCTGAATGCAACCACAGGTCTCATTTTTCTGGGCACCAAAGTTAAGTGCCAAGGGTTAAAAAGAGACAGCGGATCACATTAAGGGTGGCAGTTCAGTGTCCATACAGAAAACCTCCAGAGGCTGGCACCAAGAACTGCTGCTAGCTCTCTGTCAATAGAGTGAGCCAATGTCAATTCTAGCTGGCTTTACAGAAGAAAGCAACAAAAGCATTTCTACAAAACTACCATTTTTAGTACAACAGATGCTGCTTCTTGCAAGCAAAGCTAAAAGAACATGTTTGCAGCAAGCTTTCTAAACAAGGTCTGTGGGAAGAGAGGACATATGTTTTTAATAACATCTTATAAACATTTACAGGAAGCAGCAGCTACATTCCATATAAAGGCATTTGGTGTATTTTGTGCAGGGGGTAGGAGGGGAGCCTTGGTACAGCTAATTAATTTCTTTATACTGAGTGCTTACACAAATCCACAACAAAGGTCTTCTGGGCCTCTGCTGCTTCTCTGTGAATAAATACACTCACATGCAAAAGTCTGCAACAATATATGGTACAAAATATACAATATGCCTTAGTTTTGCCATTTAGGGTTTGCTCACTAAACACTATCTCAATATGCATATTGTAAAAGCAGCATGGCAACCCAGCACAGCTCACTACAGCAGTGCCAGCAAACGGCAGCACAATAAAGCCAGCAGACATCACCAACTGCTGTTGAATAGATCCTGGCATCTTTCCAGTGAGCAGTGGCAGCAAAAATGGCTGCTAAGATCCCAGGCCAGTAAATCACCTCCAAAATGCCATCCAGCATACATGATTAGTCCAATTTGCTGAAGGAGGGCAAGATGACCTTTTGAAAGTCGGACTTCATAGGCTGCTTCAAACACAACTCCTGCTTCCACTGCCAGTGATTTTTAAAATCTCTTGTCCAGTATGAAGATGCCACATACATTTAGACCAAATCACAGCATAAAATTATCACTCATCCCTTCTGACCCCAAACTAGTAAAGCATCAGATATACAAGTGAACTCTAGTATCTTAAATTCAATCCATGAGATAAGCAAACAAGCAACCTTTCTACTCCAAGAACTTACTTCTCCTCCTGACTATTCTACAAAAAAAAAAAAAAGAAAAAAAAGCAACAAACAAAAAGCAACAACAACAACAAATAAAGAAAGCAACCAGCCCTATTACAGCACCAAGATTTAGTGCTTCAGTCTGCAAGGAGTTAGGTCTTTTCTCAGAGTTGCTTGGTCTAAAGTTGCTCTGCTGGTCCACTAATGGCCATCTGCCTAGCAACTGCCTGAGCAGAAACATAACAGCTACAAAGACAGATCTTATTGAAATAGATAAATCTGAAGATGTCTAGTTGTAGTCTAAAACTTTCTCACACAGATATCTGTATCTGACATACAGAGTGTATTTGGTGAGAGATTGTCCCCATGCTCACCAAAATTAAGTGCTATTATTTCAAACAGATTACCTTAACAAAGTCAGTCCAAAAAAGACACAAAGACCCTGCTATTCCTACTGATGACACAGTTCCCACTTAAACAGAACCTAAGCATTGCCTATCATTCCTGGGTATTGTCAGAATAAACAAGAGTTTCTCATTGCTCTGTGTGAAAGAGAGAGTTCTAGGCAGGGTTTCCAATTTAAATCAGTATTTATCAATAAATGCCTGCATGACACTGTCCAGTGGAGTGCTATGAATAAACAATGAGAAGCACTCAGAAGTTGTGACTTCTCAGTTCTGAGTTTTGTGAAATCTCAGAAAAATCATCTGCACTTATGAGAAGGGTCACAACCCCAAAAGGAGAATATCCCAGGTACCTGTGGTGTGCTTAGAGAGGCAAGAGGAGTTAACACATGGTGCAGGCTCAGGATGGGGTTTGCGAGTAATCATCGCTCTGCTGTCTCAGAATTGTATTTTCCAAATGTTCACTGGGGGCTCTGCACATACTGAGCTGAAAGCAAATGTGATGATTCTCAGTGCAGTTGGAAATGTTTAACAAATGATACAAAAGTGACTGGACAGGATTAGAAGGCAACACTTAGCCTCATGTTCCCCAGGAGGCCACCTCCGTAACACAGCAGCACATCAATTATGGAGGAAGAGACCGGTTTTATCCGTAGCTGCTGTCCCCTTATGCTGAAATAATTAACAACTTTGGGAAGGGGGAAAAACAAGTATAAAAGGACATATTGTATTGCCTGCTCTGACAGATTTGTTTGTTTTCAGACTGAAGAATGATTGCTGTTAAACACTGCAAGCCAGTCATGCTTTCTGAAAGCAGATGGGGGGCTTTTTTTCTCCCCCTTTTCTTTCTTTTGTAAATCTTGGGCTGAAACTCCAATCCCAAAGGGAAATCATATTAAACTGGGTGAATATTTCTACAATACTCTGAATCTAAGGATAGTTCTCTTCTTGAAGTTTTGTACATATTCCCTGATAAGAAAAGATGCACACAGGAATAAACTTCAGGCAATGGTCTGTCCATTCCTCCCACGTATTTTTCTTTTTTTTTTTTTTTTAAGATTAAAGCTCTTACTCCTCAAATAAACTAAAGTTGTAATAGAGCTGATATAAATCAGTCATTACCTGGGGGGGAAAAAAATAACAAAACCAACTAAAGAAACCCAGAGAGAGCTCTCAAATGCAGAAAGTTAACCCCAAATAATCAGTAATATAGGAATAAACTGCCACAGTTTTGCCCCTGCTTAGTGAACTCCTTCTGAATTCTTTCATCCACTTCCTGACCACATTCTCTCAGAAACTGCTAGGGAGAAAAGATAAGTCTTTAAGCAGAACAGAGTCTAGAAATGAAGTGCTAATCACTTTTATTTTAACTACTGACACTAAGATTGCATTTTGCTGCACATTACAGAGTGGTTTAAATTGATACTGACATTAACAGCAAACTATTACTTACTCTTTCCTTAAGCTGAACTTCTTAATCTCTAACTGTCAAAGTAGTTAAAGAGTCATAAACACTATGCAGTAATTCATCTGCCCAATGATTTTAATCAGCATCAACCCAAGAGTTTCCTTTTCCTCATCTCCTCTTCTCCCCTTCTTTCCCCACAAGTCAAGTATTCTCCATGTGAAAGTAACCTGCAAGAAAACTGAGAATGAAGGGCTAGTCCAGTGAAACACTTTACATGCAGAAACCATAAAAAACCTCAATGGCTGAGAAACACAATTCCTTACAAAGCTACTGGATTGCTCTACTCCTTCAGAAGGGCCCTTCTGCACCTTGGTGCTCCCTTAGCAACAAAGAGCAGGCTCTCATTGTACTTGCCTGATGGCATGTATGGTTTTTGTCTCCTAACAATCCTTTTATACAAGCATTCTCACTCCATTCTCATGATTCCCAATAATATTCCAGTTGAGGAAGCAAACCTCCATTTATCCAGAGAAAAACTGGACTTTATCTGTGCTGTAAAAACTTTACTTCCTGCAGTTTTAACACATCTGCAATCAGAATTACACCTCATGTGCTATTCACATTGACACATGTCAGTATTTGAGGTTCATTTGGATACCAGAAGATTGATCACAGGGAGGAAAAGTCTGAGCAGGGTATTTCCCCCTGCACAGCTAGTAAGCATCAAGGCTGATTAGGTTGAGCTGCACTAGCAGTTTACTTTGTAAATTTTCAAGCCAACAAACTCTGGAAGCAATCCTCTTAGAAGTGGCAAGACATTGGAAGTGTACAGCCTTTTCAGAATGCCACAAAATGCCTGCAAATATAAAAGGAACAAACAGTTTTAAAAAGGAACACAGTAGTGTGCTCCATAATTTAAGTGGGTAAATATGCACTATTATACAGGAGATAAGTCTGTAATTATTGGAGGTGACTTTGTAAGGCAGTTGTGTTTCAGAAGACAAAAGACCCTCTGCATGACATGTCCTCTTGAAAATCCAAGCCATCTAAAAACCATTTTAGAAGTTTAGTGTGAAAGCTTTCTCCTTGAAGGAAGCACCTAACTTAAACACCAACAAAAAAAAAAAAAAACCTTGCATTTTCACTGTCTGCCTCTTCTTATCCTGGGTGGCCTAAACTCAGGTACCATTCTGCTGTGCAAGTTTCTGACATAACGGCATTAAGAAAGACAAAAATACTTGCCATGGATTTTCTGAGCTTCTGGGTCATCTGCACTGATGGCAATTATCTTCCAGTCTGTCTCTCCTTCATCAACAAGAGCTAAAACACCCAAGACCTTCACCTGAACTATCTCACCAGAAGAACGAACCTGAAACAGAATGTAATGCCACAAAGATGTGAAAACAACACAGAGAACTTCTCCAAAAAATAGTTTTACATTTTTGATCAGCAGAATTGCAAGACAGATCTGCCAACTCGGTACACACCTCTTTAGTATTTCTAGCCTTTCTCCCATCATTACTATTCTCCAAACCCAAATTCTCCAGTCAGCATTTATTTAAGTAGACAAGTAGATAATTTTTTTCCCCTTCTCTTTTACCCTGGTTTCCCCACACTTTCTTGGTGTTCCCTCCAAACTGCAAGTCAGAAGTGTCCCAACTTCTTCCTGTCCCTTGATTCTCTATTTTCTCAACTCATGGTCCTAATTTCTCTCTTGCTATTCCCTCCTCTGGACTCCAACATACACATTTAAACACACAGTCCTCCCCAAGAAATACCAACACAACAATTTTTTTCATTTCCTTTGGAATCTTCTCTCTACCAGCTAGTATTTCCTCTTTAACTCTTTCTGGATCCCTTGAAATTAATCTTTAAGTTTCTTACTCCAAATAAAGCCACATCCAATGAGGACATAAATTAAATTTCCCCTTACCTAAAACATCCTAAGAGATCCCTCTTTCAAATTCATCCATTTCATGACCCCATTTTTGATACAGAGCATCGCCCCATTCTTTGCTGCCTCTAGATATGTAGAATTTTCTTTCAGTGAGTTAAATCTTTCCTTTATACCTACTAATGGTGTTTGCTGCACCTCATTTTAATCCATCCACTCCATGACTCATAACTCTACAACACTTCAGCATGTTCCTGTCTTCTCTAGAAAAGAGGATCTACTTCTGTTTGCACCCATGGGTAAACTCAAACCTATCTCTTTTGTGGTCTGACTTTGTAATTCTAATGGGCATGATGCCATCATATTTCCTCATCTTTCAGCAACCTACTCCTAGCTCCGACACTGCTAACAGGGAAAAATGGAATCAATCTTTTCCTGCCCCAAAAATCTTAACCCTCACCTCCTTCACCCAAAACTTACTGACCAGCCACACAATTTCAGGATGTTGCTCTTTTATTTTCCCTTTAAACCAGTATAAAGGCTTAACCAAATCCTACTATTCCCCCTCCTTTTTAAAAATCCACCATTCCCTTACCTATTCTTTCCTTAGATCCTCCTTTGATACTTCTGCCAGTCCTTAATATTATTAACACATTATTTCTTGTTTTCCATCTGATCTTCTCTTCCAAAAGTTGCTACCAAATTATTAAGTTAACCATGATAAATTAAATTAATCCTGATAAATACAAACCTTTGAACCTATTTCACAAACATCAATAGGATCATTATCCCCACAACATCCTGTAATGTTATCCTTATGGTTTGGATCTTCCCAGGTCTGCCAGGGGAAAGAGAACCATTAGTTACCAGCTGAACTGCATTTTCAATTCATCTTACTATTCAATTACAAGATTAGTAAAAACAACAATAAAAACATCAGCTTTCCGAGAACAGGTTTGCTCAATGGGAGGAGAAAAAATAAACAGCCAGAGGACTGACATTGAGTAACTCATACTCAGGACAAGTGACACGAAGATTACTGAGGACATATTTTTCCTGTGCCAATGACTCAACAGATACACTTTACCCAACTGCAGTTACTAAGGCATCAAAAGACCCTGAACGTGGATTTTTCCAGTTACTGGTGATAGTGGGATCAAGTTAGGTACATATTACAATTACATTTTCATTATACTTGATATACATGATATTAATACAAGTTGTTTTCAAAAACATCTAAGCTTCGAGCTAACCACACTCCTACACACAGATTTGTCAGCACCCAATAAGCTTCAGATTTAGGTATGAAGCATTTCTGAGTATTTTGAGACATGTACATTCTACAGGAAAGTTAAGAATTTAAGACCAAAGAGGCAAGTTTAAACCCCTACTCTGAGCACTGCACAAGCAAGGGATCCTAACCAAATTACACCAACTTAATTACGACACAAGTACTTGCTTTTACTTTTACAGGCAAGCAATGAGTAACTCATTCTACAGTTGAGAAGCTTTTCTCTTAAGTATTTTGAGTCCAATTAAGTATTGTTGAAAAGATTATAGATTTTTTTTTCCAAGAAGCTATACTAGTAGCTCCTACTGTCCATGATCATAATTCCACCTCAAACTTGTTCTTGAGAACTTTACTGATATTGGAAGGCAAAATGATGAAAAGAATACGTTTAGGTGTTTAGGTAGCAGAATCATTACCAAAAAACTGCTGAAGTGGAATCAAAAGAGAATTTAAACTTAGTATTTATTTTTCCAGTACTCCTCACAGAATCAACCAGGGTTGGAAGAGACCTTAGAGATCATCAAGTCCAACCTATGACCTAACACCACATTATCAACTAAACTGAGTGCCACATCCAGCCTCTCCTTAAGCACCTCCAGAGACAGTGACTCCACCACCTCCCTGGGCAGCCCATTCCAATGCCCAACCTTTCTTACAGTCTTCCTGTAAGATTTTTTTTCTAATGTCTAGCCTAAATTTCCACTGGTACAACTTAAGACTGTGTCCTCTCATCCTTCCAAAGTGCTTTTAATTTAGAGCTGCTTTATACCAGTACTACTCTTCTGCCCAGGCACACCTCTTCACCTCTAGGTTAGAAGGAAGGAATAGTATTGTTCTCTGGACAGCACAGCAACTTCTGCTATGACAGCAAATTGTAAAAAATAAAAATTACAATTATGCTCAGCCTTCCCCAGCTCACCAGGTAACAAGGGATGCTGAACATTTCTCCTGAGCAAAATACCCGAAATAATGCACTTTGTGAAGGAAAATTTTCAAATAATTCTGGCTTTACACTAAGGAACATATGAATTTCAAAACATTAAATGGAATTGCTGGTTTCCAAATATACCTACTTGGAAACTGCTACTGCTGACTGGACAGGAATTTCACTGCTGTATTCCAGCACCTGCCTAGTATATCCTCTTCAAGGATCAAACACATAAGCAGATTTTCAGAACTAAACTTTCATTGCTTATACAGTTAAGTCCAAAGAAAATAAATTACTCTTTTCAAGCCCCATCATGTTCTTCAGTACTAATTTAAGTCTAATGTGATATTCACAGAAATGAAAAAAGCTTAAAACTTTTCATTAAGCTCAAAATTTCAGCCATTAGTTGGGATTTTTCAAGCCTCAAAGTTTTGAATACTTCATGATCAGTCAAGTCTCACAGTGAAGGAAGGCAGTTGAGGTTTATCTAAAAAAGAACAGCCCTTGTGTTCCTCTTTGCTGAAGATATTAAGAAATCCCAATTAAAATTTATGCTGCAGTACATGAAAATCCTAAATGAGTTTTTAAATAAATGCCTTGTTTAAGCAGAAAAGGTCTACATGACAAAGTATTCTTGAATGGCAGACCATGACAGTTTAATTCTGTCATTCCAGTACAGAGAGACAAAGATTTGAGATTTCTTGATAATTTAACTCCTTCCTGAAAACACAGCACATATTTACTCCCACACCCAAATTCTGAGCAAAATTTATGGATACAATAAAGTTCAACATAAAAATCTCTAATTTACAGATGTCTCAAAGAGAATCACCCCTCTCGCAGCTGATTTGCATTCAGGCAGTACCCAAGACTTACAAGGCAATTTACAGAAGACAGAAAACTTTCACCATTATAACAAAAATGTTACCTGTGGGAGGGCACCATAATTCCATATATAACCCTTGTGAGGGAAGATATTTGCGACATAGCGAAGCTTGCCTTTCTTTATGTCATGTTTAATGGGATTCAATGGCTCCTCAGTGGCAATCTAAGCAGATCATGAAAAAGGGCAGGGGGAGCAGGGAGAGGGAGAGAGAGAAGGAGAATGTTAAAATAGAAAGCAATTCCTTCCATACCCCACCAGTGAGAAAGATCCATCTGGCAGCACATGCTTGTGGTTTGAAGATTATTAAAAGTACCATAGCCTCACTCTGAATCTCAACGGTCATATTCAAAAAGCAGCTTATTAAGGTATTAAATAATGCTGTAAAGTATGCAAGAAAAAAAATTAATCTAGAAGAGAAAGTAATAAATTTGTAAGGAGACTGTCATGGTCAAACATAAAAACTGAAAGGAACTTAAGTCAAAAGCTCTTGCACTTCATAGTACAAGTTCAACAGACATGCAGATGGTGGCACAACATCTTCCAACAACAGGGGCTTTGACAGCCACAGATAAAATGTTTCAGGTTCCTGCCCTCTGCTTGTTGCACAACAATTGCAAACATCCCTTCTTTCCATCACCTCTCAGAATATAAATGTTTTTCCACAGCACAGGGTCTCCACAATCACCAAACTTAATGCAGACTTGGAACAAGTTAAGCTACCATTTGAAGAGGACATTCTTATTCCTAAAGAAACACTCACAGAAGAGCTGAACTACAGCTGAACAGTAACATCCTCCCCCAAAGCCCATACACAAACCACACACTACAGCCACTGCCTGAGTTACCCACCACAGCTAATTCACACTGTAACCACCCTCTGACACTCCACACCACAGTCCAACCCATGTTAGCCTGGTCCTGCTTACAAACACTCCTGTGAGGGGCAAAACATTTGTTACTCAACTGGTTAAACTTAAGCGGTGCACAGCTTCCCTGCGTAAGCACACAGCCCTCAGCCCATATTCATTTCATATCTCTGTCCTTTACCTGAAGCACCACTACCAAAGCCATCCCAAAGGAATTCCAACTTTTTGAACCACACCAACCTGTCAAGAGTATGTACTTATTTCACAAATTAACACTCCCCAAGAGCCAAGGTGAAGGTTCACACATTTCTGGTTTCACACTGGATTCTGCCTGCTTCTGGTCAGAACCTAAGAGTGAAGAGCTCAAATATGCCACTTGGGACACTGACAGAAGTGGAGCTCAGAAATGCTTTTTGTTCAGGGAAACTGGGACAAAAAGAAGTAACTGAGGACAGTAAGGGAAAAAGAACAGAAATCTAACAAGGTAATGTTGCAGGGAATGTAACCATGGGTAATATTCATCCTAATGCAAGACTTAATTTCCTGCAGTCTCCATTCTATGTGAGGAGAGATCAGCAGACAAGATCAGGTAGCAGCTTACCATGGTCTGACTGAAGGACTGTCAGGACACAATGGCAAAGCAAGACAACTGCCTTAATGACTGATGCAGGAAATTTTAAGGATATTCAAAGTTAAATATGAGAGAACTACATCTAGTCTCCTCCATCAAACCCAAAAAGTCTAAAATTACTGATTTCTGAACCTACCAGGACAAATTTTTCTACCCTTGACATAATGTGCTGAAAGAAGCAGAGGGAGAGCAACCTGAGCTTTAGGCAGAGTTCAAGTAGTACTGTTAAAGGGATCCTCTGCAAAAGAGAACTCGGCTTCCAGAATAAATAGTGAGCTTAAAACACAGAGTAAACACCTGAGGTAATCCTGCTTGAAGTGTAACAACTGTGATGGCAAGCACAATTCTATCATTAGGGAAAGGAGAAAAAATTCTCAAATAACAGGTTAGGGAGGTTCTTTGATTTTATTTTCAATAATTAGAAGAGTTAACAGCTCAACCACAAACTTCCTTAAAAGCATCTGGGAAGCATCCCTAAAATTAATGTAAATGTTCAGGAAGACAGAACATATCCTGGTGAGATCTGTTGTTTCACAAACACTACAGATGATTTTACTACCTGTAAAATATCTCCCTGCAGGAATTCATGCTTTCAATCAGTGAAGTCCCCAAATACTTTTTTTCATCACAAGGAAATGCTCTTTAGTTGCAACTCCATTTGTCAGGATTTAGCCTAGCACACTATACAGTAGAAATGAGGAATTAAATCGTCTGAGTGGAACACTCCACAAGCAACAATAATTAGTCTAAATGCTGGACAACATCCTAAAAGTCAGTACTCCAGCACTCTGCTGCAGATGTGCTGCACTGCAGTCAGAGGGTTGTCAAGAAGCAGCATCCACCTCTTTTCATGTTTCCACCAGGAAAACAGTTAGAACCCCAACACTTTTTATAATAGCAAGGAAAGCACATGCACCACTTCAGACCAATTTTTTAACAGAGAACGTTTTAATGTGCAAAGAGTAATTCAAACTCTGATTAAACTCTGCTGCTGGAAGCCACTGCATTCTCATAGTGTCCACAAATACCTATATAAGGTATTTCTTTTAATTACCTCCAGTTTTGCATTAGTCCAACGAGGCACTTCTACAATCATATTAAACAGGACCTAAAACAAAAAAAATAGTGACAGAACTGAAAATAAATCCCACTTAGCAATTACTATTTTACTGTAATACAAATTATCTCCTTAGCATTCAGCAGTGACATAGATTGCATTTCTCTGTTACAGCCACTTTTATTTGTACAGTTCCTTTAGTTTCAACCCCCATGGTTCATCCTTTCCCCACCTCACCCCTTTGAGAATATGGACAACAACAAGCAATGGAAATACACCTGATGTTTTTTGTTCCCATGTCAATATTGCCCTTCACAAAACATTCAGAACGTCCATGGAATGGTTTGACACGAGGCAGTGGTTCAGTCTATTAGTAAAACAGGATTGGATGTCTCTACAGAACAGAGTCAGCTACCCTTAAACAGTGGAAAGGACAATGGTTTGGGTTTTTTCCCACAAAGATTTACTCTTTCAGGCCCTCCTCTTTTCCCTTACTATTTTTTAAAAACTCACGCAAATTTGACTTTTGATTCTCAGTCAAATCTGATTCAAGTGAGGCAATACTAATCCAAAAGTGATGCCAGAGGAAGGACATGACACAGATACCTCACATTTGTGTTAGCCTTCTTCCTAACAGGAACAAAGTGAAAGCTTTTTCAAGAAGGGAGTGTGGGAGGAAAAAAACAATAAACATGTGAACTTTCATGTTTTTAGAAGAAAAATAAGTAGTTTACACCTTCTTACTGAGGAAGTTAAAGTGACATTTTCCAAAGAGAACAATTCTGTGTAACTGTAAGATTTCTTCTAATGAAGCTGGGTTAAGCACTACCAAGGAGTAGAGTATGAGTTGAATTGGGTAACTAGATCAAACCATCAAGCAAAGTGTACAACCTGTTTTAGACTACTACAATAACCCCAAAATATCACTTTGCTGGGACATCTCAGCAGGATGTCAAGGAAAACTCACATTGGTATTAGCAATTGCAGCAAGTCAGAAAAAAAATAGTTTTTGCAGAAATTCTTAAGAAAAAAATATAAAGCTGAACCAAGTGAAGACTTGCTCTGACTCTTTAACCATGCCAAAATTAAGGCTCCAGTGAACCCTTAAATATTTATATTTTTGTTCCTTGTACCCTGCTGCTGAAAAAAACAAATACCATTACCAGGATCAATGTCACAGTCTGATTAAAGTAATTCCAATGGTTCTATGATCATCTCCTCCCAAACAAATCTGGAATGTGGAAAGCAAGAAAGCAAAGGAAAACCTCAACTGTCACTCAGCATTTCTAGTATGAGAACACAAGCTATGCACAATCCTGACAGCCAATAAATTTAAACTACATTTGCCATCCATTAGTACTGTGCCCATACTGTAATCAATGGCATGTCAGATGGAATCACTTTTACCAATCAGGTCATGACCAAATGAAAAAATACTTTAAAAAAAATAATTCAAAAAATAAAAAGGAGAAAGGTTTCAGATAAGCCTCAGTTTGATAAAATACACCTTATGTATATAAGAACAGTTGAAGCAAAAGTAAAGAGGGCTCAGAAATGTCAGTGCCAAGCAAGCAGATAGAACAAAACAACATACGTGCATGAGCAGGTAAGAGAAGGGTTGGAAGAGAGCCAAATAAAGTCCACACATGCATCTGGGAAACACTTGGAAAAGAGAAATGCACAGTGTGGAAGCCAGTGCTGACAAGAAACTCTTAGGGAGCTGCCAAGCAGGTCAAATAATTGTTCTGACTGGTAGCTACAGGCAGAAAATTTACCAACTACTGGAATTATACAGGATGTCTTCCCCTTCACCACAGTCCTGCATTTCTGTTGTTTAGATGCTGCCATAAGCTTTCCTGACCATGTAGAATACAAAGGCTTCAGCAGCCTCCTCACTTGGTTTTGAGCTGTTAGTCAACAGTTTTTCCAGGTCTTCACCAAATCAACTGTTGGGGCTGAACTACACTAGACTGAAATTATTACAGTGCTGCTCTCAAAAACATAATAAAACCACTTGGATTCAACTCAGCTTGAAAACCAGGCCCTCGTAATTTGTGGTATCAGTCAAATGTGAATTGTCAAGAGTCTTACATGTGACAGCCTGACAGATTAATTTGTATGCAAAAAAAAATAAAATCCCCAAAAGTACTCTCTCTAATGCTAAGCTGCCACAAGCATTTACAAAAGATTAATAACTTCATTCAGTGTTTACATTTAGAAATAAAAACTTTTATTTATAGGGCAATCAGATTTTCTCAGTGGTGAGACAAGATTCACTCATGTAGAAAGGAGAGCACATACTAGTCATTTTGACAGAATGAAAAAGAAGTAGACTCCCTGGTTTTTTTAGGATTTTTTCCTCCTCTTTTCTATCTTGTCTTCCTTCTTCCTCCTCAGGAATGTTTCCATCACTCTTTTTTTCTGAGACCAAGCACATATTCCTTCTAACTACTTGAATGTTGTCCCCCATCCCTTGCTGAAAACTGTCCCTGCCTCAGCTGAAAACAGAAATGTAAGTGTCAGACACCACCTGTCTTCACAGATTACCATCTGCATGTGTCATTCAGTGGTTAGTTTTGGCTGGTGAATGCATCTGGTAACTGATATTTTTATCTTAAATCAGTAAAATAAAAAATTCCACCTCACCAACCCCTTAAGTAAGCACTCCTACCCCCTCAAGCAATGGCAAGACTGTTTGAAAAGCCCATTTGACACACCTTCAAATCATAGAAAAAAGACCTCTCATTAAACAAAAAGTATTGCTTGCAAAGTTTACCATTTAACTGCCTTAGTACAACAGCAGTTAACTGGCCTGCCTGTGAGATCACTGCAGTCCAGATTTCACCCAGCTCTGCAAGTGCCTCATGTAGATGGGACTCCACTTCCTGAGAGCCGACTGTGCAACAGGCCAGAAGGAGGAGTTCCTCCAGGCAGCCTCATGCCAACCCTGCTGGCTGATGGTTTCCTCAGGACAGTATTCCTGGAGCATGCAAGAAAAAAGGAGGAAACAATGTCCCAGATTCAGAAAAAGGGACAGAATCCATCTGCTAGGGAAAGGGAGTTGAAGAGCCCAGAGGGACACTCAACCCAGGGTATTGCGTAGCTTGTTTGACTTTGGGTCAATGTGAGCACAAGACAGATATTTGTACTTAAACTCTGTTATACCTTGAGGAGGTGATGGGGGCAGGGGAGGTGTGAAACCTTCTTGCTCAACACAGAGAAGTCAAAAGTACATTTCCTAATTCCTACAACTGCATAAGAAATCAGCAGAGAATTACATCAGTAGGAACAACCAGCATGTCTAAATGATACCCTTCATTTCCTAAGAACTACACCGTAAGTAGATTACATGGGGACTCACATAGGTTGTAACTATTTGCTTTATTGGGGTGCTGTCTTTAACACTTCTTGGCACCTTACTACATTCCACTCCAGCTGAACATCATTTTTAACGAAACATGATTCAGTTTTTGCTGAGACAAGCAAAAATGTGTCTCTTTCACACAGAAAACAGAAACAGTTTTTGGCTTTTGAAGTGAAAAAACCACAGAAAGATAAAAAGATATAGAAAAATACTTCAGCATATTTGTACAGCAAGTATTGAGAAAAGCAAGGAACAGTTTACCCAGGTAAACTGTTAGTCATCATTCTCTCCTCTACGACTGATGGCCAAAAATAACAGCTAGTTCTGGCTGTACAGATTCTTACAGAAAATAGCTCATTTTGATCTGGGGTTGTTCTTAGAAACCTGAGTATCAGAAGGAAAAAAAAAAAATCCATGACCTTTCTGATGTCTGCATTCTGGACTGCCCTATACCCCTCTCAAAACCAATTCTTCCTTACCTAACTTTCCCTTTCTTGTTCAGCTAGTTTCTTTCCCAGTCATTCCAAGTCCCTTATTTCACACACTTGAGGGAAGGGTTTTGAATAGGTATGATTTTGCTCAAGGGTTGCAACCCTTAATGCTCCACTTTGAAGGTTCAGATAATTTGAAGCAGAAGTGGAGTAACCTTTATAGACTGCAATTTGCCATCACCCCGCATGACAAGGAGAAGAGATATGCTAAAGTTTACAGTTACTTTGGTAGTTTTTATAGTAGAATGCTTGAAAAAAATCTAAAAGCACTAGAGGCAGCATTTCAGGGCTGCTAGCTCTTTGTCATAGAGAAGTTCTGAGTCCAGAAGAGAGAAGAAAAAGCAGCTATCATTTCCCTTTTTTTTTGTCTGCTGATTTGCAAATTGGCAGGGATTCTCATCAACCATCACCTGAACATGGCAGCATGCACCTGAGGGCTAACAACAATGAAAATCATAAGCTGCAGCCTACCATTAGTGTGAACAAAGGATGGTGTTTAAAAGGAAGAAAGAAAATAAAAGAAAAAAAAAAGAAAAACAGGAGAAGGCAAATATGGACTATCATGAAATATATCCAGAAATAAATGGAGTGTGACTTCCTTATAAAATGAGTAGCCATGTTATAAGCATTCCCAATGTAACACTTGCTATAAGGTATTTGCCAATTAAAACAACAAACCAGCTGCCAGCAACATCTGGACACCAAAGAGAAAGTGGAACTTCTCCGGTATAAATTAACATGCCACATAGCAGAAGAGGAATGCAATGTCCAGCACAAATGCAGAGTGCCTGCAGTCCCCTCACAGTGTACTTCCCTCATGTTATACTGAGCAGGGAATCATGAACACTGTGTAGGTACAGGTAGGTTTTACACACAGGAATCTCACTGGTGTCAGGAATATTCTCTGATAAACCAGTTATGGGACACATTCACCTGCAAAATTACGCAGGGTAAAATCCTGACATGGATAAATATGAAACACAAGCTTTCTCAAGTATAAGGAATCATTTATTTGAAGTTAAGTTGGATCAAATCATTGCTGTAGCTTTCTCAGTAAACCAACTGTACTCTGGGCAGATTTCAACTGGACTGCTGAGTGAGGATTACTTCTACTCTCAGCCTTTGCTCATCTGTTGGAACACAAAGCAAGGCTGCATCTAATGGACACATCCATAGCAGAAGTCTGGGCAAGTTCAAGCATCAAGGTGAAAGCATCAAGATTATCACTGGTAATCTAAAATTTGGAACACAAATCCCTGACCACATAATGGACACACTGTAGTCCAGGTTACATACATTGAAAAACTGTCTAACATCACCAAGGACTGTTACAGAGGCTACAGTTAAGGCAGAATACCAAGTCAGCACAAAGTGCACGCATGTTCTGCATGGAAAAAACAGAAGCTGTTCCCTTCTTTGAAGGGAAGAGCTTCTCCCTTCTTTGAAGCATTACCAAACTACATCTCTGACACCAGTTTTGAACACGGCTGGAAACACAAGGTCCTCTATCAGACCACCTATGCAGACTGCATGACCACTCTGTTGACCCCTTATATCTCACCTGAGTAGGTAATTTATCAGAAGGTTTTGGCTCACAGAAGCATCTCAGCTGAAGTCCACAAGGGCACCCCAGCACTGTGTAACCCACAAGATGCAACGTAACAAAAGCTGTCTTGTTTTTCTTTCTAGGTTTTTTGTTTTGTTTTTTTCTCAAATGCTCTTCTGAATGTCTGCAAGTTAGAGGACTATAATCTCTACATGTTTGGACAAACTCCTTACCAGGGCCAATATATGAGATTAAACATTGTATTGCAAGAACACCTGGGTCCTCTGAATGACATGACATGTGAGTATTTCTCTAAAGATATTCAATGACAAGTAGATTAGAAACTCTTTCACTACAGCAGGGAAGCAACATGTCATATTTGTCTTGAAAAAAAAAAAGATGACCTCTTCAAACCTCTTTCCTGCCAGACAAGGAAGACCATATTCAACAGTCAGGCTCTGACAGTTTTGACTGTAACTCTAGTGGAAACATCCGCTTTTCCAGACAGAGATGTGAAACTTTTGAAACCTTTCACAGAGATTTACTTGGGCAGGAGCGGATTCTGAGTGTTTGCAATGCTTAAGGCAATGCAGGGGTTCAGACTGCAAGCTGCTAATAATGTTAAGACTGGAACTGAATATTACTTCTTTCAGAATAGTTTCTACCTCAAAGTAACTTCTCTCTTGTCCTCAAACAGCCAAAACCATCCACAAAAGCAAAAAGGTCAGCTGTCAGCAGTGTCTGCAAAGATAAATTTAACTGAGATCTGGGATGGTCTAAAATCTTACAAGAAATGGTTGAAAACAGTTAATACAGAAAGACCACCATGTTTCCCTTAGAAACTACAAACCCAGACTGAAGACAGCTGACATAGATTTGTAGAATGTGCATTCCCTAGCCTACAAATGTTGAAAGCTGAAACTCCTCTACATCGAGTCCTTCTTTTCTGGCATCAGGAACACCAAGGACAATTTAAAGTAGATTAGACAGACTAAAGAGACCCTTGCAAAATTATCTTCATTTTCCATAGCAAGACTGCCATCTGAGAAACACCAAGTTAGCATAATTTAACACAATTTAACTCTTAAGAGGGTTTGCTCTTGCCCAGAGTAACTGCCCACTAAAAGTGTAGGTTTCAAAGATGTGTTTCCAGGCCAAGAAGAAATATCACTTTCGAATTCTGGTCAAATTCAGTCCAAGGATCAATGAGTAATAGGTATCAATAGCATTCCTAGACAAGAGCAAGGAGCCCAGGGCTTCAAAGGTCTTCTGAAATCAGCACATGACATTAAACTCCTAATTTTCCCTTTATTCCCTGATTTAGCTACACTTTCCCTGAATGCAAGCACACAAGGATGTGTCTCTCACCAAGCAAGATGAGGAGAGCTGCTGAAGAGCCCAGTGTAAGAAGAAACTGCTTTCCTGAGTACAAAGATCCCCCTGTTTTCTCTCTCCTCCCCAAATGCCAAAGATCATGATGAAAAAGGTGCTCTCACATTTCACCATCTAAGGAAAAAACCAACCCTGCATATCTGTTTGCTTAATTGTATCAAAAGCCTGCTAGGATTGAAATGTACATTTGCCTTTGCTCATTTTCTGTAGTTCCATTAAACCATAGTCCAGAGCTCTCTCACAGAAGGAATTATGTGAAGCGGCTCTGGAGGCTACACTGGCCAAGGAAGCAAGAGCTGCTCAGCCTCACTGGCATTTCCCCCTCTTTTCATAGGCTACTAGAAACATGGTTTTCAACAAGCTACCATGCTTCCCACAGCACAGACAAATGCAGTTTTGAACAGTTTCAGATGCTGCATAAAACATCTTTGCATAAGTCAGTATTTTTAAGTAGCTGAGAAACTTGACTTTGCCAACAGGAGCTGTAAATAAGAATTGATGTTGCAAGACAATGATTTTGATAAAAGTCTACTAGCACATACTCTTTCTCCTGAATTATTCCTCTTTCAGGCATGATTTTACATCAACTAAACAGTACCTAAATTGAGTGAATCACAGGGCAAAGGGAGAGGAAACACACAGTGCAGGATTGTGTGCTGTACAGCACAAGAACCAGGGCACCACACACTGGCTGCAAACCCATGAGAACCCAGACAGTTAGAACAGTTCTTTCACACTGGATGGGTAGCTACAGTTTTGCAGTATGACTGGCCAAGCAGACAGAAGAAGATAACTTGGGACACACACCCGCCCACCCACACATCATGGCCTTAAAGTGTAGTTTGGCTCAGTTTTTTTATCTTTCACATTCTTTTACTAAGTTTTAGATGAGCCTATGCCAGGCAAAGCACAGCAAAAAATGTTGTATTTTGGAAAAGACACTTGCATAAACAAATTTTGTTTCACAGAATAAGCCTGAGCAGATCTTCCATGTTTTCTGGGCTTGCATTAGCCTTAACTTCAGAGCTGGATAATGCCAAACCATTAGCAGATGTGGTTTTCCTCCCTTTGGGCTTCCCAGCTGAGTACAGAAAACAACATAACCTCAGTTCTGAAAAGAAGATACACAGTATAATTTCTGCCCTAACATATCTGGGATTTCTGAAGTTCTGTATATAAACCAAAGATTATCCCCAGTCAGAGAATAATGAATATTTCATTAAGGGAGGTTTTATTGCAAATGTTTCTGAACGCAATAGCAAAAAAGATAACACATCTACCCTGCAAGAGTCATAACAAACCTTTGAAAGACTGGCATAAGTGTTTGCCTTTGAGAACATCTTGATGAATAAAGGAATTCTGACATTTTTGGTCCATTCAAAGAGGAGAATATTAAATCCCTTTAAGTCTTCTTCTAAAAGACTAGCATTTGAAGATATGTCAACTATTTTCAGTGAGAGCAAGTTCACTCTGCAGAAAAGTGATGTTGGAAAGAAAATAGAGGAAGTAGTTGAAAAAAACCAGCTAGAAAAAAAATTTAGCAGTACCTCAGATCCAGTAGTCTTTGACCTCTTCGCAGGAATTTCATTATCCTATAGGGAAAGAGTGAATAAAGAAGTGTATGAGGAACACTAGAGAGCAACACTGTATTCACAAAAATAAGGCAACAGCACTTTGCAAAGCAATTGAAACATCCCTTTGTGAACACAAAGGCCTAAATTATAACTTTTAAAAGCAAGTTCTGTTTCACTGTGAAATTCTAACCTTGGAGACATTAACAAACGAAGATAAAGAAATGTACAAGGACACATCCACTTCTCCCAGCTATTAAGAAATTTAAGCAGCAATTTAGGTCTGTACTCAACTAATTAAAAACAGTCATCCTTTTGTACAGTTGAAGATGACAAAAAAAAGTCCAAAATAAATAAAACCAGTATGAAAAATAAGGCTGGATTTATCCATTATTAAGTCCATAAATCTTAGACAAGGGGATGGAAAGACTTCAACATTCAACTCCATAAGTCATCCTCTTGCAAACAAGGCAAAATAAACATGACCTTAAGCCCTTAACCATGAGTTACCCCTGAGTTCCCTTCTTGTTCACCCTTCAGTCCCTATATCGGGTGGAATGCTATTCCCCTCTCACACAACAAAGTGAAAGTCTCTCCACACTCATCAGACATTGCTGTATTCTAATTTAACCTATTGACAAAATCATTATAACCTACTCCTCCAAACTTTTAACTCTCAATGCAGGGACAGCAAGGCCTCCAGGGAACATGTGATGAAAATGCCCACTGCTTTTCCAGCAATACCACAGCCCGAACACAGCATCTTAGTAATGACACACTGAATGCCCTGCCTCTCCCACTGACAAGTACTTGGGTCTGCTGCTCAGAAAGGTTTCATTCAGATTTTTAATCTCTCAGATTTAATAATTCAGGAGATTGGTTCATCAGCTCAGAAGTCTCCATCTGAATGTGCTCAAACTACTGACCTTTTGCACCATTCATCTCACCCATAGAGACTCAGCAGCAAAACAAGAAAACGACTAAAATGCCCCCAGCCTGTTTGTGTCACAAGCACCCTGTGATAAGCAAAGCCAAGCCTAAACCAAAGACTGGCAGTTCTCCCATCAGTGACAGACAAAACAGCCGTTTCATTATTGCTGTAATGAAACCCCAGGGAGGGTGGCTAACAAGACGTGACAGTGCTCAGCTGCACCTCGCGCACTGCGAATCTCCAAAGGTGTGATTGCCACTTCTCTCCTGGGCATTGCTCTTGGCTTCCAATTCTAATGCTCCTTCTGGGAATTACAGACATACACCATAAGTTATACAAGTGTGTGCTGTACATCCACGACACAGAAATGTACACTTTTAATGGCAGGTGTAGAAAACCGCTAATTTAAAAAGAGTAACAGTAGAAAATTAATTCAAGCACACATAAACACAAATCTTAAACACAGAGAATTATTACAAGATAAAGTGAGGGTTCCTCCTGCCCTCAGACCCTTGGAGACTTAAAGAGACACCTAGGCTCGTATACATAGCAGTTATAACGTTTCATGGCAAGAAACTCAACTCAGCAGAGAAAATTTGGCATGGTTACTGTGCCTGTATTACATAAGGCATCAATCTGCTATACATTTCTGTTGATTACCAAAGGATTACCCAAAGAACACCAACAAAACTATTAGCATTTTGAAGTTAATCATGTTTCAAGGCATAAAAACGTACCTCTTTAGATCCAGCAAACAGGGGAATGTCATGGAATGGGGAAATGTATTTACCATCTGCATTCTCTGAAAGACAAAACCAAGAAAACTTAAAAGATATGGCACAAGATGCTGGTGTTGCTAAACATCACACAATACAAAAATGTATATGCTATGATTGCGCATCCATTAAACTTTTTCTGAAGCGTAATTTCAAGTACATACCTACACAGAGGACAAGAATTTTTATTGTTTTGACAAGGATTCATTAGAATCAAAGTTATTGCTTTAGCATTCAACACTACGCTTCTCTTCTACCTGGCAATACAAGCTACACAAGAATGACAAGATTCTCTCACTCTTTTTTCCTTCCTGGCCCTACACAACCATTACCAAATTAAAAAAAAAAATTTAAAAAGAAAACCAAAAAACCCAAACCCAAAGAAACTTCATTTCCATCAGTGATAAGTGAATTCATCTGGGTTTCTAGCAATGTTGCCCCCATGATTTCACTGTATTTCTAACAAACTGAGTTTCATGACCCCAAATTCCCCAACAGCATAGGCCAAAGTCTGATCAAATGTGAGGGATGGGATAATTTCTCTAGGCTTTTGATATGAAACACCACACCTTGAAACCAGCAGAAATTGATGTTAACAGGGGCCCAATCTGCACCTCAGCCTTGCTCCCACTCTAGAAAGGAACTAATTTCACTGGAGTGTATGCTTAAGGTTTTCAAGTCCAAGTATCACATCAAAATAGTGCAAACACTAACTCAAATCCCAAGGAATTTCTCCTCTGCTAGGACCTCTAATCATACTAAAAGAAAAAGCAGACAAGGCACCTCACTTAGCTTTGTACTTTATTTTGACCACCTCAGCAAAGAGGAGTAAATAGAGGGGAGGGGAAGTAAATAGGCATCTGGAAGCCTCCCAGATGCTCCTCCCAAATAAAACAAAGTTTAGTGGAAGGCTGTTTATTCCCACCAAATAAAGTAACTTTCTCTAGACGATCTCCTGCGCTGGCAGCTCCATGAATGAGCTCAAGGGAGCTGTGGCAGCGCTGCCAAGCGGGCACACGCCGCCTCCGCTTCTCCCACAGCAGCACACGTCAGAGCTGACTGCAGGCCAATGGACCAGAAAGGCACAAACCCACTGCGGTAGGACCGGCACACAAACAAGACAACACTGTTAGGAAAATGCGTAATACCGAACACGGCACACCCTCCGCTCCCGCGGGGCCTAGAGACGCCTCCTGGAGCCCTGCCCGTGCCCTCGCACTGCCACTCGCCGGCCCCCGGAGCCCCAGTTTTGGATGTCAGCCTCCCGCCTCGCTGACGTGTCTGCGGGGAGGGAGGGCTGCCCTGGTCACAAGGGACGGGCTGGGCTCTCACACCACAGAGCCTCCCTCGGCTGTCCCCGGGATGCCACAGCCCCGGGGCCAGGCTGCCATGGCCCCACGGCGGCGCTTCACCCCCGGCGTCCTCCGGGGCTGAGCAAGGGCACGGCTGGGCCGGGGCTGAGCAGGCCCAGCATCCCCTCCAAAAGCCGAGATGTCTACAGGATCCGCCCTCGCTCTCTGCAAAAACACTGCTCTCCCCCAGCAGCGGGGGGAAGGCTCGGGGGCGACATCTCGGCCAGCCCGAGGAGCCTCCGCGGGAGCGGGGAGCCGCCGCCACTGCCGCCGCCTCTCCCCCTCCCAGCGGAACGGGGACGGAAAGGGTTTATGGAGCCCGGGGACTGCTACTTACTAAAGTAGAGGCGGTAATCGGGCGAGTTGGGCCGGCCCCGCTGTTCCGTGCTGTAGCGGGACATGGCGCCCAGGCGCCCCCACCCCCGCTGCAGCAGCCGCC
>JAHLSL010000020.1:11810937-11821027 GCA_025920805.1 Petroica traversi | reverse complement strand
GCCGCGGGCCTGCGGGCTCCGGGCAGCGCCTCGGCCGAGAGAGAGTGGGTCTGGGGCTGCCCGGCCCCAGGGAGGGCTGCATCGAGCCGAAATTAATAGTAACAACAGGCTCCTTGAGGGGCCGGGTGGTAGCCCAGGTGTACCCAGGCTGAGGGGCTCGCAGGCCACCGACACGGCGAGCATGGAGCCGGGCTCTTCTCGGTGCTGCCGAGCACTGGGACATGAGGTACTGACACACAGGAAGCTCCACCTGAACGTGAGGAGGAACTTTAACTGTGCCGGTGGCTGAGCACTGGAACAGATTGCCAGAGGGGCTGTGGATGCCCCATCCCTGGATGTGTTCATTTCCAGGTTGGATGGAGCTCTGAGCAACCTGGTCTGGTGATGATGTCCCTGTCCACGGCAGGGGAGAACTACATGATTTTTAAGGCCCCTTCCCCCAGGCCATTATTTGAAGAATTTCACCCCCACATGTTCAGTTCGGGGGATTACCCCTGAAAACCTTGCATTTGGTGAGCTCGGATGCCAAGTCCTCTGGAGAAATATAAAGTACTGTTTTGTAGCTTCTGCAGAAGTGGGCAGTGGCCCTGCAAAATTGCCCACTGTTCCAGTGTCTCACCACCCTCACAGTAAAGAATATCTTCATTATATCTAATCCTAAACCTATTTCAGTCTGAAGCCATTCTCCCTTGTCCCATCACTAGATATTCTTGTAAGAAGTCCCTCTCCATTTCTCTTCTAGGCTCCCCTCAGATACCAGCAGGCCTCGGTAGGTCCAAATATTTTAAGTTTTTCTAGAGGGCAAACAATCTGTTTTTCATATGGAGCAATTAAAAAAGGGAAAACCTTTTTTAATTATTTTAATAAAATCTATTATGTGCTTTCTTTAAGTTGATGTGCTGCTGAAACGGGCAAGGTTAAAAGGAAACACGTGCCATAGGCCTACATTCTGCCTCTGCTTAGTTGTGAGGAATTGGATTTCATGTATGGAAGGTCAGAGCCATTGAAAATCACTTACTGAGAACACACAGGATTTTTACACTTGCAAAGCTGACAGTTGGGTGTAAGATTATTCTAATAGGAGTCCGATACATATTTATTTCCCTGGAAAGTGAAATACACTGCAGTGGCCAGGAGTCCCAGTAAGAGGCACGAAGTCTGAGTGCAGAGTTCTCCATTGCCTTGTGTTGTGAACATGGTCTTACCTAAAGCTCTCACATCTGTAGTGGTAAATCAGCTGTGAAGCACTTAGAATTTATGAAATATAAACGAGTTTCTGTGCAGGCACTCTTTAGATGCATAAATAAATGCCATCATGTTACCTGGCAAGGGTAGATGATACAGCAAAAAACCACACTGAAACCCTGCTAATGCTACCAGAGCAGAAAACAAATCTCTGACAGATCCAAAATTATCCCAGACTGCAGAAATATGAATGCTTTAAATAGGTTTGATTGTATTTTTCAGTACTGTGCATTATATTACACAGAATATGACTGAAGTACACCCAGTACTCCTCAAGTTATATTTGGGTAAGACCAGCTCCCTGCTTAGAATAAATTCCCCTACCATCCTTGAATCCTTGAAACAAATGAATGTTTTGGTTCCAGTGTTTACCTTGATCAAATTTTCCAGGGTTACCAAGTCTTTTACTACCAAGGGAATTTTTCACATTCATTCCCAAGCATTTTGCATCTAGCTCTTTGCATATCATTCCAATTGGGCCAGCAAAAGGCATTTATAGGACTGATCCCATTCATTGACCTTGTAAGAGCTCCCACTGAAAAACAATGAAAATGTTGCTATTTATTTCAATGGAATTAGAGCCAGGTTCTTAAGACTTAAGTAGAACTTACATGGTGCTTAGGTTTTATGCTTGCCCTCTGCACAGGGGTGAATCTCATTCCAGCAAAATGCCACTGGAGTATAGCAAAAACTCAGCAGCAATATAACCATCTAAGCCTGAAGGACGTCCTTATTTTAAAAGTTTGTACTCTGCAGTGTACATTTACATTTATTTTAGATAAATTTTTATACACAGACATATGTATTTAAAAATTAATGTTTTGCCCATTAAAATGCTGTGCAAATTAAATGCAGAAAATATGCTCTATATTATAATTTAAATAAGACATCCTCCTGAATGAAAATAATTTTAATCTTTTCAGCTAATAACCCTTTGAAGAATTTCATTAGTACCACTATGTGCTATTTTAGTGTGTTTGCTCTTGACTGGTGATCACATCATTATCATTAAATTTTGCTGTAATGGAAGTTCTACCTCCATGCCTTATAAGGTCGTTAATCTGGAGGAATCAATTCCTGCCAGCCTTCTGTTTTGCTGCTACCTGTGTGCAGAAGTCACAGCTTCCTCCCTGCCCAGCCACCTCAGACTGCTTTTTGGCCAAAGCAAGTTAAGGGCCATGAACAACTCCTGGAGGTCTTTGCACTGACAGTCCTCAGCAGGAGAAGGATGAGGAATCACTGGAGTCAGTGACCTCTTTCATTGGCACAGCTGGATTTGGCAGAGGATGCCTTGAGAGGATGTCTACGAGCAGCCAACTCACATATGGATTTATATATTGCTCGCTGATGGATGCCTGATGGCAACAAAAGATTACATCATCTAACTAAAAGGAGTCATTGTGTATTTCAGTAACTAGAATTAGGTTTATCAGGTTACATTACTTTCCATCTCAATGCCATTAAGAGCAGAGGCTCCTATCCCAAAGACACCAAGTAACTTGGGTCAAACTGTGAACCCTTGTTTTGTAGCAGTGAACTCACTTCCGCAGCCCAATTGTTGATCCTCTCTATTTATGCAAAATTTGGATTTAGTCATAAAGCTTATTACTGTTAGAAAGATTTCAAGTTTACACCTGTTTTTCCTTGAATAAATTGTTTGTCTGAGCTGTTTTGTCTAAGCTGTTTTGTTAGTTTCTTTTTTAACCTTGCTTTTTGTTAGGCTCCCCCGCAAAGTATGTTAGGATTCGCTTGACAGACTTAACTTCTCTGGACCTCTGCCTGGAAAGTGATTTGCCTATCAAGAGGCCAGGACACCATGGCTGAGTCTAGTTTTATAAGATGTGTCCATTTTTTTTCCTCCTAGGCATCTGTACTGAGTTAATTTTAAGCTCTGTGAAGCAAGGATTTTCAGCCTACCCTAACTCCCATTAAACTTGTTTGTGAGTATGAACTGAATTTTTTTTTTACGACTCTTATCTTTGTTACTCCAAGACAACTCCGCCATCAGAAAACAAAAATCACCGAATAGTATTCTCTCTGGTTCATTCTTTCATTCGTTCTTCCACAAATGTGCACAAACAGAAATGTAGAGAATAAGAAAAAAAACCCGCTCCAGTTCAGCTATAAAAATACTGTCTGGAAATATAAAATTTTAGTGTGACGCCGCAAATCTATAATTATTCAAACTAGAGACCTAAAAGGAAAATCTTTCCAGTTGCTCATGATAGTCCATTTTTAGGTTCCATTCCTCTCTTGATTTGTGAATTGCCAGACATGAGGTTCTCAAAGAATTCCACAGCAAATATTTCATCTTGGTAATTTCTGTGCCCTCTTATTTTACATTGAAACACACCAATAATGAGGAGTCATCTTCTTGTTCCTCTGCTTATGCCTCGCTCTCTCACTTGTCTTTCCTCATTGGCTTTGATATCACAGTGCCATCTACTTGATCAACAGAGTCAGGTTATTTTCCTTAGCAAATTACACGACTGTAAGACTGAAGAAATCAAAGGGCTGCTTGGTTTCCTGGCAAGTTCCCTCTCCTTCACACCTCCCAGCCCTTTCAAAGCAGCTCTGCCCTTAGATGTCCCCCTTTGGGAGCTGGCCCTGCTCCAAGCCTAACAGAGCTACACAAAGCCCTGGCTGGATAGCGGCGGAGCCACAGGCGCTGCGAGGACAATTCAAGCCCTGCCGACCCCTTTCTCAGCACCCCTTCTCCTCTCTGGCAGGTGTTTCAATTTGAGAGATGGGTCCCCCTCTGTAGGCAGAAAACACGTCAGCCTTTTGTGTGTGTAAACTGGAGCAGAGGCTTTGTTTGGAGTAAGAAAGCATCACAGCAGTCAGAGGAAATGGATTGCATAGCTTGAAAGGTTGAGCCATCCCTTCTTAGAAATATCCACAGCCTAGCCTGAGCCCCAGCAGGCATGTACTTTATGAATTTTTCCTACAAATATTTAGACAAGAAACACTGTAGACAGGGCTAAAAGAAATTATCGCTGTGCACTTACTTCTAAAGACCTGTTTCTCTACAGGAATCACCAGTCTGGCAAGATCAACAGTGGGAGTGAAGGTGAGACTGCCACACTAAATAACTTTTCACCTACAAGACAGGCTTTTTTCTCTTTTTGTACTATTGAAAGGTGTTTGAAGTTTTTTTCCTATGTATATTTCAAAGTAATTTTGATTCATTCATTCTGAAAAATCAGCATGTAGACTCCAGTTTTACCTGAACCTAAGCCTTCTCTTTTTTATTGCTTTTCCCCTCACCTGTCATGCTGTTCTTATCTTACCAGTAGTGTTGCAAACAGGTAGAGTGTAAGTACAAGCAACTTCCCTCTGCTCAAAGTCCTTGGTGGGCCTTACACAGGATTGTTCTTATCAAAGCCTCCACATTTTGTCCCTCAGAAAACATCTTTGCTGTGACTTGTGCATACAGGCAGAGAGACAAGGTCCAGGCTTGCTTTTATATGCACTGAGGCTTCTCTGTATGGAGATGGGGAGCTACAGAGACATCTGCACTTTTTGCTGTCATGCTCCACCTGTGGGGATGGTAGGACAGCTTTCTGCAGCAGTACCACGGTACCTTTCTGCTTCTCCACTACCTGACAAATGTGATCTCTTTATATAGGCAAAACTGGCAAAGTCACTCTGCAGCTGCAGACTGAGACTGGCTTTTCTTGGTGTCTGTGCTGGCCATTGCAGAGAGCAAACTTGGAAATGCCAACCCTATGCCGTTGCCACAGGACTCCAGCTGTGGTCTGTGCATCCACTCAAAGGGAACAGGCACAGTGGTCAACCCACATCACTACTTCTTGTCTAACTTCAGGGATCCTAAGTTATAAAGAAATCTTCTGTAACAGCTGTGAGGTATTACAAGAAAACAAATAACTGTTTGCTTACTTAATGGACATCAGTCTTTATGGCGCTTCTGCCTAGTTTATAGCTCAGTACTGAGATAAAGGTTGGCATTGACCACACAACAGTCAGCTCTTATATGTGGCCAATACAGTTGCTTGGGAACACAATGCCAATATTTTCCATGTTGACACCAACACCTGCTCTGCTTCTTAAGCAGAGTGGCTTCCATGCAAATAGCTCCTATGTGAGTGTTCACATCAACTGGATTCCAGTTTGCTTTGTAGAATTAAATGAGCATAACGTAGAGTGGTAAGCGATTTCCACAGTCATTGTAAAAGGAGCATTTTGTCCCCATAGATACCAAATATTCCTCTTGCCTTATGGGTTAGTGACTTTGGTACTGCTTTCCCATCAGTTGCTAACGGGGCCAGAAGAGAGCAGGAATAATTTGAAATTGAGAGAGGGTTGCCCGTACTATTGTATTTCACACACAGTTCTGACCATGCTTTCTGTGGCATTTTGTTATAGTTTGGTAATGATCAGTAAACAGTAATAAGAGTTTTTAGGGGTACAGTAATAAGATTTATAGGGGTCTTGCTCAAGTGCACATCTAATTGTTTTCATGTAAGCCCTCTGCTGATTGCACAGGCATAGCCCACCGGTGTAAATCTGTGATGGGATTTAATGTGATGATGGATAAATCCAGTTGTGTCTCAAATCTCCCTCCCACCAAAGGGGATAGGGAAGCCACTGGTCCTGAATGTGTCCCACTCACTTGGAGTATCACAGAAGATTCACTATTTTCAGCCTTTCCTATTTTGGGTGGCACAGAGGAGATATTTTAAGGTTGCAGAAAGTTCTCATCTACATTCTAAACTGTGGTGTAGGCCTGATTTGAGTTCCTGGCTGCCTCCAAAATAATGCTGCTGGCTAAAGCCATGTAAACCATTTCAAATACAACAGCAGCAGCAAACTACAGCTGGCTTTCCCCATAACAATTTTGTTGCTGAATGAACCCATACCTTTTCACGCCCTGTGACTGAGCTGTGGAGGAAGAGGAAGACAGCTTTTGCATGTGGGTAGATTGCTGTCGTAATAAACACCTGAGCAAACTTTACTTTATCCTATCTTGGTTGTAATTCTGTATATGTGGAAGAACTTACAATGCCAAGAATTCCATAAAGTTTATTCTTCTAGCTTCACCCAGCTAAAATACATTCCCCAATTCTCCTCCAAACCATTTTAATTTAAATAAATGTAATGAAATTTCATATAAAATGATGGGACTTCTGCATTCTGAGAAGCATGACACTAAAATCCTGGTGGGGAGATACCTTCTCTGGTTTAAGCAACCATCAGCCCTACCCACAGATGCTCTCATGTGCCCTGCGTCATTCCCTGCTTCATGCTGCCACAGCTGCTTCCGTAGCTGGTTGAGGAACTAATCAGGAGCACAGATCCAGATGGAAAATAGCCCAGGGAAAAGGGGTGAGGGAAGAAGTTTTCTGCCAGATCAGGTCCTCCATCTCATCTCAAATTCGTGTGCTTACACCCTGCAGCAAAAATGGGAACAAAATCATCTGGGGAAGTGCGGGCAGTCAGGGTGGTGACTGTTCAAACCAGTTTTACCACCCTCAATGAATACCAAGCTATTGCTTAAAAAAAGAAGCTCCTCCCCAAGTCCCCAGTGTAAGGAAGTGGGTGATTGATTTCCCTCAACTCCCACTTTAGTCTGTGTACTACTTGTTGCTGGAGCTTTGATGCTTGTCACAATTGTGTCACCAGTCTGTCCCTGCCTACGCCTCTCCCTGCTGTCACCACTGCTCTGCCTTTCAAGGAACTTTTGTGGTCTGACTTGCAGAATAAAGAGTTTCTTAGGAAATATCAAAGAGGAGGCAGGACGTAACACATGAACTGCATATGTAATATGTGACTTCTCTGTGTGAGCACAAAGCCTTCCCAGTATTCCCCTCACCACTTTATTCCTCTGCCAGACCGTGTTTGGGCTGGACACTTTGTGCAGCACTGGCATGGTGCTGCAATTTGACGTCGTTTATTGCTTAACAGTTTCATAACCTCTTCTTTTCACTACTGGGTAGAAACGAGGGCCTTTGATGAGGAGATTGCATTACAGGACCAGTTCTGTAAAGAAAAACAAAAGTCGGAAATGAGGTTACACTACTACATCTCATCCCCGCTTGTTTTTTCTAGGCAGTCCTTCAGGGACACAGAGTGGCAGTGCTGAAGCCAAACGCTCTGCCAGCGTCTGTCAGAGGGACATTAGCTGTGTCCCCGGGCAGATGCTGTGGCAATGATTGTGCGTGAGGCTGACACCGATTAGGCTGCACCATGGGGCTCCCACCAGGCATTTCCTGGGGCAGCGAGGCCCGCAGGGTTGGGTATCACAGCAGTGCCAGTGATTGCTACTGATGGCTGTTGGGGCTCTTCCCAGGATAAGTCCGGTCCAAGCTTCGGTGCCAGCAACTCCTGCTGTTTTGACATGAGCTTGATTAGACCGGCGCTGCAGAGGATCACTAGGCAGTACATGTGTGCCAGAGGCCATTGCTAACAGACAGGATAATAAGATCCCTTCCAGGGGCTAATCCAGAGGTATTACGAGCAGGTGTTTTGGTGTGCACTCCCCTGGCTGTCACAGACAGTGCTTTGTCACAGACAGTGCTGTGGTTCCCTCACAGGTCCCTGGCAGGTTTTTCCCTTGGCTTTGGCCTCTCTGTGCATAGTATAAAGCAGGACAAAGCTTGGTTTGAGACAAGCATCAGCTCCACGCTGCTTCCTACCTCCTGGGGAACCTTTCGTGTCCTTCTCAGCCCTTTTCTTCATTGTCCTGAGGGATTGGACCCCTTTCAAACCTGTATATCCGGAGTTTCCAGCCCAAAATGGGGTCAGGGACTGGCAGATGCAACTTGATATGCAACTTGATTGAGGGTCCTGAGCAAGCCGCCGGAGTGAGAGTCGAGTGGGTGGCTGGGCTCCCGCTCCCATTTGCCTTGCCCTCTGCTTCCCTCTGCCCGGCGCTGCGGAGGGACAAGGGGTCTGCCATGGCACACACATCTCCCTGCCAGACAGCCGGGAGGAGGCAATTCCCGCTCCTCCGTGCCGGCACCCCGGCCCTGCGGCAGGGAGAGGCCAGGGAATGGCTGCGGTTTGGGGCTGGCTCCGAAAGCGGCCCCACCAGGCGCGCTTGCACACGGGGCAGGTGAATGCAAACGCTGCCCGGGGCGGCAGCTTCCCGGGGGTGGAGCTGCTCCGGCACAGGTGGCAGGGCTGAGCCCGGAGCCCTGCCGAGCCTGGCGAGCCCCGCTGCAAAACCAAGCCCGAGGCAACCTGGGCAGGGAGGTCACCTCCTGAAAATCAAGCTATTGACCCCCGCCACCAACACCACCCGCACCAAGCATGGACTGTCCGGGGAAGGAAGGCACCGGGGGAAGGAAGAGGAATTTGACCCTGCTGAGGACCAAGCTGTACATGGGGCAGAGGAGGAGGACGACGGAGCCCGTGGTGGAGAGCACCACCACCGCCGGAGATCACGGCAATTTGAGGAGGAGTCAGTCCGACCGGACAGAGTACAGCCAGAAATTGCAAGGTACTGGGGAAGATTGTGGGATGCTCTGAGCTCGGGTGGTGCCTCCATGCCCTACAGGAGGCCTTGAGATAAAGAGGGGAATGGCAGGCTCTGCCCCCCCCGCACCCACAGCTGGAATGAGCAATGGCCCCTCTCACCCTTGCCCCCGCCTCCAGGCTGGGAGATGTTCCCCCTAATTTTTCTAAATAGTGTTTTGTAGACGGGACACAAAATACAATTGAAGGTTTTGGTGAGTTCCTACAAAATTCGTGTGCAACCAAAATCTCATTCACCAGAATGCATTTGCAACACAAACAGTAATGTGAAATTAGGAAGGCTCCATCCTATCTGTCTCTGGCTGTCATATTAAGTGGAGTATGTGCCAATTCATTAGAAGCATCAAGGATTTTTTTTTTTTCTCTATTAAAAATATCGTGGTCTATAAACTGTTGCATAGATTGTACAAGCCTGGACTAAAGCATGTCCAAATACATGTTTGGATGAGTATAGTGGTGCAAATTATACCATTCTGTGATTATGGAGAGGATTGCTTTTCAAATAACCAAATTGCATATGGACCACAAATTGTAGTAAAGTATGTCAGTATTGGGTTTGTCAATCAAAAATTGAATGTGATGCCACAAATTGAGGAAAAGCATGAAGAATGTGAATGGTGATTTCTGGGAGTCCTCTGGAACACCAGCTAATGAATTTCTGTGGGTTTCCAGGGTCTTGATCAACAGGGTTTGAATATTATTGTACCGTAAGTGTGTATTACTAATAGTGCTATAACTGCTTTGTGGCAGTCATTCTTGCAACCATAATCCTTTATGAGGAAATAAAATAGAAAAATACTTTGGATTGCTGTATTGAGGTTTTGATGCACTTAATTAGGAAGTAGCATTGCTTCAGAGAGACAATAAAAGCAGAAAATAAAATAAAAAGCCTGAAAATAATAGGTTTTCTATGGGGACTGCATATGCTGAGAACAGAGAGGTTCATCAATTGTGCTTTTCCCTCCTCATGATAGCTAATCAATGAGAAGGTGAAAAATAGTCCGTTAAGTCAGGCCCATGATTCAGGAATCAGTCAGGGGTGTTTCAGGGCACAAGCATGGATCACTGTGGCTGGGCTGGCAAGTTCCTGGCACATGTCCCTCCAAAACAGCAGTTTTTAACTCGTGAATGGGGTTGGCCAGGTGAGATCAAGATTATCAGAGTATCCAGCAAAATAGTCTGAAATATTTCTGTCCTGTGTCAGCCGTATTCAAACCATGAATATCTCCTGTTTAAAACCTGAAGCAAAGGTGGTGGGAAAGCCTAGGAAGTCATGGCAGAGTCTGAGGTTATGTTTATGGCAGCAGTCCAAGGAGACAGTAAATCCAGCTTTACAGCTCCTGTTACC
>JAHLSL010000020.1:11771110-11810927 GCA_025920805.1 Petroica traversi | reverse complement strand
CAGCTCTGAAGTACATGCTCAAAATGCAGCTCAGTGTGCTGGAAATTTAGGTCCCTAAGTAAAAGCCCGGGAAGAAAACAAAACAAAAAAGCCCAAGAGAGCAAGCAGTCAGGCATAAAAACTCCCAAGAATTCAATTTCTGCGCTTGGATTTCTTTTAAGTTTTGTTTTATGCAGTAAACCGATGTTTTCTATGAAGAGTTGAGAAAGAGAGCCTCACTCTCCAGATCTCCAGGGTAATCGAGCTGGTTTGCTGTCAGTCTACAAACAGCAGTGCACAATAGCATTGCCAAAGGTGAAAACTTCCGCAAGTGTTTTTTACTTTAAAATTAAGGATCCCTTAAGACACAAGAAAGCATTTTCATGGTTAATTACTATAGTAGATGCATCTATTCAGCAGCTTATCTGGTGTGAATGGCCATGCAACACCTCCTGACTTTACTCTTTTTAAAAAATAAATAAAATGCAAAGTAGCTATTATATTCTCAAGGACCTTGGCAAACATTCGTGCCTGTACTTCAGCTCATCCTTGAGATAACCTAATGCCTGCCAGCCCCATTTTAGACAGGGCGAAATAAGATGATTGCTATCAAATGCCAGGTTCATGATAAAACCATGCAGTCATTTAGAACTCAGATTGTACTTGTATACTCAGAAGTTTTATAATCAAGCCATATTTAAAAATATTTCTTTCATCAACTGGACAGAAGCATCACTTTTCTGAAGAGGGAAGAGTAGGCTTGAGGAAGATATATTCACTAGCTTGTGTGGTGGAGATGCAGAAATAATATCAAGGATGATTATAAGAGCTAAGGCAGAGCTCCTGTGACATTTCTATGCATTGCTCTGCTCTACATTCACCAGAAAGTTCTGCAAGTATACTCTTTCAAGAGGAATGAAGAAGTTGCAAAACAAAAAGTAATATTTAGCACCTCTATTTTCAAATGTATTATCTATAACTGTTTAGCCAGTAGGACTTATCTTTTCTACAGTGAAAATATATCAGTAGCAGCTTTAAAAGTAACTATATTAATATTTATGCATTGTATGAATGTTGAGATGTGTCTTTGAATTAACCCAAAGCTTCCAGTCTATGAGTACCTATGTATTTCAGTAAAAGGGGTTTGCTCAATGCAGTTTTTGGCATATAAATGTTTGCAAGATCAGGGCAGATTAACATGCAGCATGTCATGGGGATAGATGCTGTTAACTATAAAGGACACACCGTGAAAAGGCATTTAAAGCAGTGTTCTCTGTCTGTTGGATTTTGGGCAGATTGCTGGTTTTTGTTAATAATTGTATGCCAAACTTGTGCTTGCTGTGAAAAATGAGCTATAGAAAGAGGTGTGTTTCCTGAAGGAATCAGAGATCCTATTTGCAGTGCTCAGCGAGACAATTCATGTCTCAAAAAAAGACCTGTCTTACAAATTATTAACTCCCTTACAACTTTGTCTGGGAATGGGTCAACCCTCCTGGTAAATGATTTGCACGCACTTCAATTTAAAATGCATCAGGGACGTACCTGTATTCAATAGTGATTCAAATCACACAGCTACCACAACTCGCTGCCTCAGAGCTCATAACTGATCCCTGAATGCCGTGTGTTTTCTCTGTCTAATGCAGTTATGAGAAATAAGAACACCAGTTATGCAGAAACTTGCAAAATTATACAAAATCCTGGAAGGCTACTATCCCTTGATAGACAAAAGCCCAGTCAAAGGCAACTCATCCTCCTTTGCTCCGTCTCAAGCAGAGTGTCTTTTTCCATCCTATCCTCCTCCCTGCTTGCAGAGCACACCACTCCCTCCTGCATGGGCTGCCCGTGCTCTCAGCTTCTTGCACCTCCCAGGTGTAAAGATCCTCTGTGCTGCTCCCTAGTTCCTTATTTGCTTTGGGCTGTACTTACTGACAAACTTTCTATGGACAGCAATGCAGATAATATCCTATTTCACTGCAGAATGTATTGATCTGTGGAGCGGCTGGTTTGCTAAAGTACAGGAAGGAGTAAAATTTCAGATTATTTCCTAAAGTGCAGGAGATGGCTCGATGAAAATTCTTCCCCCTGTGCCCTGTGATGAGAAGTCACAATCTAACAAATACTTCTATTTTCTCCCATGCAAATTTAGGCTCGGGGGATCTAATTCTGTTAACTTGTGCTGCAATAAAGCTGGAGTTATTCCTTGAACTTATTGCAGTATCTGTCAGGCTGGGAAGAGAGCTCATCTTTTCGGAGCAGAATCCATTTTGTGCTGCAGTGTTTGCACAGCACTTAGCACAACCAAGCCCTGCCGTGGGGCTGAGGGCTCCTAAGAGCTGCCACAGCAGAACTGGGAACTGCAGCCAAGGAAAGACTGGGACACAAGGAGGGTTTTGGATCCTCCTCTGAGGATATTAGCAAGCATTTTATTAATTGGGATACTTTTCCTTGTGGGCCACATAGCTGTTCATACAGCTAATCCATGCCAAATTTTGAGGTGCATGTGTCCCGGAGGAAGCAGTTCAGGTACAGCCCTTCCTCAGTTCCTGCTGCATTACCATATTAGCTCAGTGCCACAGGGGTGGTGTATTTATGCCGGTGTGTGACACCCTGGAAAGGTTTATTTGTAAGTATTGACGCTAACAATAAGGGCATTCTTCTGTCACCTGATGATAAGCTTTCTTCCCTTCCACGGTGGTCACATGGGAGCTCTCTGTAGTCCTGTCAGCACACACATAATTAGAGCGGTCTGCTGTCAAGCAATTGAAGAGAGAAACTGCGCGTTGAATGTAAATATTCTCTGTGCCTTACGGAACAGAAAAATGATCAAAGATCGAATGACCTAATTGCACGGAAGTCTCTGATGCAGATTTCATAGGCAAACCTGTTGCCCAGGAACACGGGTGCAAGGTCATTCTGGTCCTGCAGCGTTTTCCTCCCGAGTTCAGAAGATAGGCTTTTTGCATGTGTGGCTGACAGCCTGTGCACAACAAACCTGCTCTGAACAATGCTGCTGTTATGAGCCTCTCAGTAAAAGAAAAGAAAAGGTTTTCCTCAAGCCCCTCGCAATACTTTTCTATTTCAATGCCCAGCTTGGTCTTCAGCAGTCTAATTCGCACCATGTTTGCACTGTATTGTTGCAGAACTCCGGTGCAGAACTGTAAGGACACCCCGTGTGGTCCCTCACAAGGGGTGGGGCGTCTGGGGTAAAACTCTTGTGTTTTATCTCATGTGATGCTCTTCGTCTGCACACAGGGTCACACTCCATCCTTCCCCGCTGCTTGTCCTGTTTCAGGCCCCTCACCTCCACGGATCCCAGTGTCTCTGTGCCCCGCAGCCCTCCAGCACTTGCAGTGGGAGCAGGGGTGTAGAGAACAGATCCAGACTGACAGTGTGAGGAGAGAGAGGAAAGCTGCCACGGCAGCAGTCTCTGGAGTTGGCTGCCTGCATTTCATTCCCAAATCCAGCTGATAAAAGCCGGTGTACATTCCTGTGTGTAATAGCTAGGTTATCTGAGGGTACAGGCTATCTGAGGACTTGCTTTCACAGAGGAATAGTTTATCCAGGGTGATACAAGAGTCATGTTTCACATGTGAAAACACAGTAATTCTGTAATTCATTCGTTATACCTTGATAACTTATGCCTTCACCTTTGCCAGGCAAAATCCTCAAATTAGCACAGTGCGAGTGCAGAGCCTGCATTCCTTTGGCATTTTTCAAATGCTGCCTAAGTAACAAAAAGGTCTGTAACTCACACCATGCACTGGCATCACCGTATTTGTTCCTATATTCTGTGCTAGTGCCTTTGGTTCCACGTGGGAAGCACTGGATGGGGAGGAATCTGGGTCCTCACACCAAGAGTGAATGTGATATTCAATCAAAGCATCTTACCTGGAGGAAGGATGGATACAACAGGCCTCTTGGAGCTGCTCACTCTCTAAGCGTGAAAACCAGGGAAATTTATGCACTGAGATCTTGCAGGCCTGCTATGGCTGCTCCTTTAGTAGCTTGCTGTGGCACCCTGCAGTGAACAAGCAAAAAGTAAGGAATGTTTCTCCATTACCTCCTCGAAGGTCAAGTGTTAAGTTGCCTTTAACAAAAACTTTAGAAACTGCTTTATTGTAGAAAATGAAGCATCCTGTTGACAGTTTTCAATAGAACGTGCAGTTGATACATGGAGCGAGCCCGCACTTTCGATACACCAGAGGAGCGAGAGGCAAACTTTTGATACATTAATCGAGCAAGCAGCAAACTTTTTGTTACATCAGCGAGCCAGCCAATGAAGTTTATGAGGTTGGTGTGACTAAAACCCTCTATAAGCAAGTGCCCGAGCTGTCACGGGGCGGGCTGTGCTGCAAAAATCGACCCAGTGCTGGAATCTTTGCTGTCTATACTGCCCTTCGCTGTCCTGGCTGTTCTAATGAGGCTGCCCATGCTCCCCACGCCTCTCTGGTCCTGCTGCTGTGGCCTTGGTCCCTCGCTGGGTCACTGGACTCCTCTGGATGGGACTGCATCAGACACAGAGCCACTGTGCCCGCGCGGATCTTCCCCATCGCCCTCCATTAGCCAGCGCTGGAATCATGACGGTGGTAACCCCTTTCCTGTGCTTCTCCTAATTACTCTGGCATTTTCCTACGGTTCTGATTTTCTCTCTTTCTTCCCTTTTTTTATTAAAAATAAAGTTGCGTTATCGCTTGGGATCCCAACATTTAACCTAATTTGTGTTTTAATCCCGCTTTCGTGTATGTCTGGAACTGATTCCTTTCTGCAGTTGTGGATTGAGGCACACCTGCCTCTCCTCCCTTTAAGCGGATCAGAACAGTTCCCCAGTACCTCCCCTGGGCCTAGAGAGAGCTGCTGCGTTTGCACATTGCCAGCTCTGTTCCTCCATGCTCTCACCACATTGTGGGATGTCTCCATCTGGGGGATAGCTTTAGATTTCACATTTGCAAGAAACTGTTTTTGTAAGACATGTGGCTGCTTAGTCCTTGTCATCACATAATGAACCTCTTGCTTCATGCAACTAGAGCCATGCACTTCAGTACACAGGTGAAAAACCAAAGTAATCTCCAAAGGAAAGTCCTCCAGCAAGGCAACTCCTGCAGATAGCTGACATAACAAAATTACTAACATTGCCTTCTACTTTTTATTCTTATGTCTAGTAAAAGTACTAGTTAATTTTTTGTAAGCTGGGCTTAAAACAGAATAGTTTAATAAACTATTCAACAGACTATTTTTAAATTTTTCTAAACCTGGTATTTCTGAGGACAAATGAGTCAAATTTTACTGTAGCAGTTAATCCTCAGCAATGTCTCTTCCTGCTAATCCCCTCTCTTCAGCTGTTCCAGGGCTGGTACACATTACCAGGTAGAAATAAGTCTGATTATAATCTAGATATGCACTCACTGTTTATGCATTCATTAAACTTGCACTTACTCCACGAGGATTTCAGCAAACTACTAACGTTCTCAAACTGGTCAAAAGCAATCAGCTGAACATGAAATCATACGTTTTGGATGTAATCATCACTTCAAGATCTTGCTGTTGCATTCTATAGAGACACATATGCCTGAAATGAAAAAGTGAACGTATTGAGTGAAAATGGAAAATTATATTACATTTAACAAAAGGAAACATTTATTAAAAAACATGTTTTCTATAAGGAAACAACATCTAACTGATATTTCTTGTGATTATTTCTTCCTGTTGAGAATAGTTTTTCTTTCCTGGCATTAATATCTATCATGCAATAATGATAATAGATGAGCCCTGACATAATTCAAGAATCAAATTTGATCAGGGCTATCTAATGACACAATCTGAAAGAACAGCCTCTCGAGGGATTGTGACTTCCAGCCTGAAGTGAAATGCATTGGCTTTATTTTGCTCATATAATGGCCTCCCCTGCCACCAGTATAAAAGATCTGAAAGTTATTTTGTACAGCATCTTGTGTTTGCCTTAAAATTCCATCTGATATCATAACATCTGCATCTGAGACAAAACTACACTTCTGAGATCTTTCTTTCTGTGCTTTCTTGGGAGTTGCCCTGAACTCTTCACATAGTTGCATGCAAACATTTTCACACCCAATCTCAAGAAAGATCCTGATTTTGGTGCAAAACTGGAGTAGAAATGGATTGTTCATGTGGTTCCTTGACAATTTATAAATGTGGTTACATACTGTAAGTTTTTTGAAGAAAAAGTACCTGCTGGTTTAGCATGTCAGAGCAGGCAAAGTGGTCCCGTTCTGCAACCCTAGCAGGAAATTTCTCCGAGGGAGCTGTGAAAGCTACTGGTACCAGTTTTGCTCTCCCCCTCACTGAAGGGCAGAACCTGTTTTGTCCAGCACACAGCATTTTTGGTGAGTGACCTCTGCAGCAGTGCAAGATCCTGTGCTGTTCATGCACACACACCAGCACAAACTCACCAGGGCAAGGTTAAGCCTTAAATTCTTTTGATAGCCAAGGCCTTGCAGAGGGAAGGCATCCTCTTCATGTTTCCATTTTATTGTCTCCGTACAAACTTGAGGACAAAATGTTCATGCCTGTGTTGCACACAAACTTCAAGGCTAAAAACTCTAAGCTTGAAAGCATATCTAAATACAAAAAGGTTTGAGAAAACAGCTCCCCTACCCCCTGCCTTCCATCCTCCACCCACGTCTGTTTAGGTTCTTTGTCGTCACTGTTTAAAACTAACGGTATAGAGAGAGAGGTGCAATCTCGAAAGCAGCTATTTAAAACTATCTGTGGTCACATCAGTCTCACTTGAAAACCTGGTGGGAGAACCATTAATAACAAACCTGTCCTTGCTGAATATCAGTGGTCAGCATAACTGTAGACAGGATGGGCAAAGATGATACATTGAATTTATTGTATTTTACACCTCTTGTTAAAAGATGGCTCAAATCCCTCTGTCCTGAAGGCTGCTTGGATCCCACAAGTCCAGGAGGGGGTTATCCTCTGTAGCCTTGGCTGGTGTTGTGTGGGGGAGCTGTGCTCTGTTCGAGTGTTCACTGGAGTGCTCATGACCTTACCCTTTACCATCAATTCAAATAACTGCAATATAATCAGTACTGGCTATCAGTGAGCAAAGCACCTGATACTGCTTGTTATTGCTTCCTTCAGTACAGTCCCTACAAGAAGCTGACAGGAAGGTGTAGCAGTCTGATCGTCTGTGGAAATTCCCATCCTTTGCTGCTGAGCAATAAAAGCCAGAGCTGTCAAACCTCAGCCTGAGTGATGCAGACTTGAGCACACTAATGATATGTCCATCTTTGTTGGTACTCTGCACCATCTTGTGGCTAGCAGAAAAACACCAGAATAGCCTCTGAAATCTGTGACTTGGGTTTTTTGGGGTGTTTGTTTTGGGGTTTTCTGTGTGTATTTCTTAATGAAAAATACAAATAGTCAGTGTACACAGATACAATTCAGTGCCCTTTTTACAGCTGGCATGGATCTCAGCAGGCTGGCTTACAGACCAGCAAGTGGGAAGACCATCATTACAGATAAGCAGGTTGTGTGCAGGTCCTGTAATGTACATAACTTACTCATCTGTAGGAGACTCACTTGCATTTTCATGTATTTGAAACAAATCAGATATCTTAGGTGTTAAGTACTGAAAAACAGGGAAGGATATCATAATCCAAGTGATCTCTGTTGTTCCAAGAAACACTTTTATTGGTCATTAAAGGTTTTCCCATATTCCCCTTGAATTCCTTTGTCCCTTTCAAAAAAGTATTTTTAAACAGAGTTGGAGGATTCATCTTCATCGTTAGCAACATTGTCTTCACTTGAAAGTTTGTCATCCAGAACTTGCAGCCCTCAATTTCCCATGAATAGACTCAACGTTACATTGTACAGAACAAAGGTTATTATTGTGAAGCTTTTTTATGGTAAACAGCCTTTTTCTTTCACAGGAGCACATTTTTTCCCATCCTCCAAATCATAACAGATGTCAGACCACGACTGTGTTTTCAAAGAAGGGCATCAGCTATCCTTGAATATGGCAAGAATCACTCTCCCATGCTCCATAGAATATTTCTACCTGATATATCTAAGCCAGGCGAGCCAGAGATGGGTTATTCCCTTAATGCCAAATGGATGAGTTGCTTTGGCAAACTCATCACTTTTAGAAGAAGGAGATGAGATGACACTCAGTCTGATTTGGGTTTGCCAGTTCTTATGCTTCTTTTCCTGCTCGCCATGACCATTTGTCCACCTCCCATGGTCATGCAGGGCACGCTGGGTGAGCATGTGGAATTATGACGCTCCTCACAAATCTCTCCCTCTTTTAAACAGAAAAAATGGCTCCACAGGCAGTGTCCTCAGCCCCTGCCACTCCAACGCAGGAGGATGAAGAAGAAGTCAACAGGCGCATGATGGCCAGAAGAGTGAGAATCATTGCAGAACTCCTGCAGACAGAGAAAGACTATATCAGCGACCTGGATCTCTGCATCAAGGAAGTGATTCAGCCCCTGAGAGACAAGCAGGTGAGAGCTGGGGGTGGAGAAGGAAGCAGTGGTGCCAAGGTCTCCACTCAGCCAGTTCTGCTTGCAGTCAAACTCAGTGCAAGCACAAGTGTCAGCACAAGGGTGATGTGGTGCTGGGAGCGGGTCTGGAGCCAGCACTACGGGAAGGGATGTGTCAGGGCTCTGGTGAGGAGAGTGGAAGGTCAGATATGCTCCTGACCACTTGTGCTGCTCTTGTGTAAAGCCTGCATCAAGGTACTTATCCAGAGGTCAGCTTGGATATTACATCCCTGCCATTGGGCTGCAGTAGCTCTGCATACTGCTCTGTGGGAATAACCCTTGTTACGTGCCATGGCAGATGTTTACTGGTGCTTCCAAAAACAAGGTTTTTTCCACAATAGAAAATTGAATGGCATGAACCTCTGAACCAAGGTTAAATTCAATTGTTAAGATAACTTTATCCATCCTTTCAGACAGCTGTGCTGGATAAATACCATGCTTGACAGGCCAGTGAGCACTTGGGAAATTTGCATTCCACACAAAAGAGGTACATTTAAAAAAGAAGGCTCATAAACTACCTTTCATGGGAAAGATCTTATTAGGCCAATGATACCTATTTACTTTTTCAGCTGAGACTTCAAAGAGCACCTTTTCCTCAACAGTATTTCAATTTGTAGAAAAATAGCGCTGGGAATAGAAGAGATTGTCCAGAGAAGGATTTGTGTTTGTGAGGCCTGAAATGTAGCATTCACAGAGGCTGCACAAATGACATCTGCTGCAAATATGGAATAAAAATAAAAATAAAAAATACCTTAACACAGGTATTCTTGATGTAGGTTTTTGTATTAAACTGGTGACAAAATACAAGTGCAGAGGCCAAAGTGTCTTTAGATGACATTGGCAGCGCCTCTTAACCTGTGCTGTTAAAACTCTGCAGGACCTTTTTGGACAGCTTTCCTAAAACACTGTCAGAATTTGTTCCAACCCATTTTCAGAAGAGCTGGCATCTGCTGAGATACTTTTCAGGAGTTCTTGACTTTTTCTTCTTCTTCCTCCTCACTCATTCATCCACTTAGAAATGGTCTCCACTTGACTTCCTCCACAGCCTGGCCAGCACCAAGCAAGGGTATTCCCTGGTTGAACTCGCTGAGGTTTTTTGACAAATGTGCCATATTCTGTTGCTCTTTTACACCCAACTGAAAGCATCATTTTGATTCTGTCCTTTGTCACTGTGTTAACGTGTGGAAGTGCCCATGCACAACGTAGTTCCAACTACTATGGAGACTTGCTGGGGAGGAGCTCAAAGGTCCTGTGCTAGATGTATACAGGAAAAGTAATTTAGAGATTTTAACTGTCTTAATTTAATAACCTCTGCATTTTTGAAAGGCTTTCAGGAATGTTATATGTTTTTAATGCTAGCTATCCAATAAACTACCATATTGAAAGTTTGTAATGTGTTTAGAAAATTGGTCTAGCAATGAATCTGTTTCATATTTCCAAATGGATAAAACATGTTTTAGCCCCTATAATGCTTATAAAGAAATTAACTGCATCAGTACGGAAAGCGTATTTCTGATTTTGTTACAATAGCATGCAATTTGATCCTCCTGGCATCTGGTAAGCTGCTATGTAAATCAGCAATTGTCTTCAGCAGTACCTCTCAAATGGAGAGGTAGGTTCATAGAGTATCAATATGGGTGATGCAATTGGTCTTGTCTTTGTTCTCAGTATGAGCACATTACCACTGGTTATCTCCAGTGCTCCCATATTGTAACTATTGCCCTGCTACGCAATGAAAAGTATGTCCTGGAAATCTTTTATTTCTCTAAAATAAATAGGGACATGGAACCAAATTTTCTGTTCTAGAAACTGATTCAACTCACCGAAGTCTATGTTGTGAACCCAGGCTCTGTAAAGTTCTTTAAGTTGTATTAATATCCAGAAGTGTAAATGTGTTTGTTTCAGTGGAAGTTACATGAGCTTGACTTTGGGTTTATAGGACAACTATCTAGAAGTCTTTGTACCTGATAGCTGGCACCCAAGTGCCAAGCTCTCAGTTTATGTAGTGCCTCTGATAGTGAGTGGTAATCAGGGAAATCAAACCCACTGTCAACTATTGTTTTCCCCAGTGGGAAAGCAAACAGACATTTCAAATCCAGCTAAGGATCTTTTGTTTATTCAGATGATAATATTTATTTCCTTTGTAGGTAAACAGTTTCAGATTAGGGATAGTACAAAATAAGGTTAAAAACACTTGATAACATACCCTTTGTTAACTGCGCCAACCATATTATACTATTGTGAAAACTGTGTATGTGTCCTTAAAGTCACAAGGGGGATGTTTATAGGAGGTTTTGCAGAGTGGTGCTTCCTGGAGTGTTAGACACTCTGGGCATAGCAAGAGAAGCTCTGTAATACACAACGTCCTTCTTTATCCTTTGTCAGTAGCTGCTTAATATTTGTATTCCATTAGATTGCTCGCTTTGACGTGGATGGCTTGTTTAGCAACATTGAATTGGTCCATCAGCTATCAGCCAAACTGCTGTCATTGCTGGAAGAAGCCACAACAGATGTGGAACTACCCATGCAAGTAATCGGTATGTTTACTGTCCTCTTGAGTTCTACAAAGCTACGCGAAAGAATAAACATAACACTCTCCTGTCCTCTACTCTCATCAGACTTAACTAGTACCCCTCTCAGAGGCTGGCATGCTAGAAGCTGTCCAAAATGACATGGGAAAAATGACATGTGAAAACCTGTCCAGTTGCTGTACTGTACTTGTATGATTATAATGGGTTTTTTTTTCAATCCATCTTGCTGCTGAGGGGAAGGAAAGAAGGAGAAAATGAATTTAGAATGAGTAAAACCTGTAGCACTGAGTTATACAACTTTCTGCTAAGATCTGTTTCACCTAGTTTGGTATCACCTACATAAATCCACTTAATGCTGACTCTAACTCTTACACTGCATACTCAGAGTTGTGCCGTTCAGGAAAAGCATTAAAAATGTTTGGAATAACAAGCATGTCAAACCACAACCTATCCCAAACTCTCTAAACATGTATCTACTGGTGATATAGTTCATGTAAGAGGTGGTTAAATGTGCTTTACAGCATATGGACAGTAGAGAAAGCTGTAATGAATCTGAAATTTGTAGGATTCCATGTGGGAATGCCTGTAGGGATCACAGGTATTTTCAGCAGACAGGTATTTTCAGGTTCGCCCTGTATATGTCACAACAGTCACAAGTTCTGCAGGTCAAGTCATGAACATTAAGGCTGTGATTCACTTGACATTCTGGCACAGCTGGAGAGATTTAAGAAGTTACCAGCACACATCAGCTCTCCCAGGACTGCTTTTTCAGTGCAGAGGCAGTAGGTGAGCCACCTTAAGAGATCAGGTGAGAATTCTGAATTTGCTTCAGTGCAAAGTCAGACAGTTTAGTTTAAAAAACTAAACAGTTGAGTAAAAAACCTTCCAGCTGTGATTCAGAGGTCAAGAGAGGTTCTTTCTTTCCTAACTAGACCACATAGCACAGGTAACACCTTATAAAAGTCCCCCTCTTCTCTCAAATAAAAGGGTAAAAAAATATCAGTTGCCACTTTACTAAGAAACAGGATATTAAAGCATAAGAGGCTTGGGAAAAGTATTAATCGTTGCACGTCTCAATCTGGTTTGCCAAGGCAACAGCTTAACGTAGTTTGATACGTCTGTGTTGTTTGGCGGTATTTCAGTAAAAGTGCATCATGATGAGTCATACTCTTAATAAGCAATGTTCTATTCTAGCAGGAAGTGCCTTTCTCACAGCCAAGAGAGTCATTCTATTAGTTCCCTGCCACATTCAGGAGTAGAGACAAACAATTTCATCCATCTATTAGGGTGCATTTCTTCAGGATCAGACAAAGAACTATGAAAATGCATGGGATCATTGATCACAGAGTTGGCTAACTTATGACAGGAAAAAGGTTGTCAAGTAAGGTGTGAGACATTCTTCCAAAGGCTGAGACATAAACAGGGAGAATAATTGCATCACTATAAGCAGTAAGTTAGTCGGTTTATTGTCCTCTAGAAGTACATCAAAGTAATAATTTTGTTTTCAGGATCTTCAGTGTAAAAGTTGTTGAAGCCAGTCAATAGAAAAAGCACACCCATCATATTCTGTCATGTTTAATGTATTTAAAAATCTTGCTTTGAAAGGCAACCCAGTCTCAGTGAGGTTCAAAAGAACTGATAATTCACTGCTTTGAAAGCAAAACAATGTGGTTGCTCATATTCATGATTTATTTTAGTCTATGTTCTCCACACTTCATGTTATGTCCACATTGACAAGGGGTAATGTCCAATAGAAGCAGACTTGCAGAGTGAGAGTTTCTATAAGGAGATGGTATCCACACTCCTCATTTCAAGATGTTTTACTTCAGCTTGGCTGTAACCTGTGCCTGTGGATTGAGATGCCCCTTATGGTTGGACTGCATAAGCTGTGCCCTCGGAGTGTGTCTTCTGGTAATTATCATCCTCAAAGGGATCCAGTCTGTGTCACTGTGACTGCTCCACCACACAGCCAAGCCATGGGAGATGAGGACTAATGAGTGATTGGTTTCAAAATCTGACCTAAAATAGCTTAAATACCTTTTGTAGCTCTCTCCTGAATCTTTTCACCTCTCTGTTCTGGATACTGTACATGGAGGAATATGAAGACTTAGTAACCTTAACCCAGCTTTAGCTATTAGACTCCTTCTTCCCTCTCCTACTGCTGTCCACACTGGAAGCACATTGACAGAAAAAGGGAGAAACTGTTTTGTTACTGAAGCCTTCCTCCTAGGAATTTCTCTTTGAGGCTGATGAGCACCATACTCCAGAAGAGGCACATGGCAGATTTGCATCTCTCAGAGTGTTTTTAAGCTGTGGCCAAACACAGTGTGCTTTTGGTCCATAAAGCAAGCTGAAGTGAAGTGCCCAAAACTCATTTGATTTGGTCTGTAATGCTCTGAACCAAGAAGGGCTTTAGGTTTTAGAAATCCATCTGCTGTTAAAAGGCCCTGTTCATGAAATCAGCACATAATTTTTCTCATCATTGAGCATCAATGGAAGTATTTGCAACTGTGGCACAATATTTAAATGAGCAGACCTTGTCCAGCTCTTTCCTCCTAGAGAAGATAATTTCCAGCATCTAGTATACACTGAAATAAGCTGTAAGGCTACATTGAATTTTTCCTACTGGAAACGTGACCTTACTTGTTGGCTTACATTACAGGCCATGCTAAGCACTTGGAGCCCTGCTTAATGTTAGTGAAAATTATGAGGGCTCATCATCTCTAGAACTGGGTGCCAAGAATGCAGGATCAAGGTTAAGGCTTGTTACAGTTTCCCCTTATTGTTGGCTGATAAAGACCTGTACAGAGTTCATGGGAAAGCCAGGATGCAATGTGCATTGTTACCATCAGCATTAGCAGTAAACACAGGGCAGAGAAGACAGCTACAGAGCATTTAACTATAGGATGCTGGTGCTTTTCTGGCTGTGCCCTTACAGCAACTAAAATGTACAGTGGTGGTCTTAGCTCCTCATTGTTTTTCCCTCATTCACACCCTGAAACCAACATGCATTAGACAGCCCAGTTAACCTTCACTGCCAGGGGAAAAAAACCCAGGGCTGTGTTACTGTGGTAACTGCATCATTTTTCACTTTCAGATGGAGCAGTTCAATGCAATGTATTATGGAACAGCACACCCTGGTCAGGATGAAACATGCAGGATGCCTGACAGCTCAGCTCTTGCTCTGTGAATGCATAGAGAGCTCCCAATTAATGCAGTGCTCAGCTTTTAACTTTAATAATCATTGCTATAACTCAACAGGAATGTTTATAAACATCTATTTGGACTGGTGGCCACATAGATATAATTTTCAGTTAAATGCCCGACAGGAGTTTACAGCATTGCTGTTGTTTATTATATGTATTTCCAAGGATGCTGATCCTTGCTGCATAAGGGTGTAAGAGTGGAAGTAATATCTCAGCAGAAGGGATGAAGTATGCCTTCCCTGCTCAGATTTCTCACATTCACAGAAACAGACCACAAGAGTTTTAGGCTGAGAGAAATTAGGCACCAGAAGTAAATGGGAAATGCATGTAGGACTACTTTAGTGCCTCTAAAATTCCCAACTGTTCTTTATGGGAAAATGGTGGTGTGGAGGACTGGAAATGGAAGTGTTCTCCCTCTTCAATTGTATATAAACCTAGATATTATATAAAAATGGCTGTAATCCATAATGGTTTTATTTAATTAGGGGAGGGGTGGAGGTTTTTCTTCTGTCATGTGGAGAAAATTCTCTACTCTAGGTCATAACAATTGCCATTTCAGGATTTTGCAAAACAGATAAAATTGAAATGGCTAATGGAAGATAGAGTCATTATTCCTGTTATTACCCACTGAAGTTCATTTTCAGGAAAAAAAGTCTAAAGGAAAACGAACAGGCTTACATTTATCCCTCCTGCCAGCCCATGACACAAAAATGATCTCCCTTTGTTAGTTAAGCTCTCCTGTGTGTTTTCCAATGAAGGGGCATTAAGCTGGGGCAGTGAATTAGGAGGTTGTGTTTGAAGGGGTGTGAGGTATAGAGATTTCATGCTTTTCCCCTGAGGGAATTTTTCTGCATTAACACTGATATAATGGTGCCTGGCTATGACAAAGATGAGCAGCTGAGAAATACATGTAATAAATAATGCACATAAACACGCAAGATCATTTCTAAGGGAAGTAAAGTGGAAGCCAGCCTTTTTAGCTCACGGCTAATGTGGTGGAATAATAAAACTCCTTCTGAGATGCTGTTGTCTGACTTGACACCCTTTGTTTTTCTCCTTAACAGGGGAAGTGTTCTTGCAGATTAAAGGCCCACTAGAAGACACATATAAAATCTATTGCTATCACCACGATGATGCACACACCATGCTGGAATACTATGAAAAGGATGAAGAACTGAAGCAGCATTTAAGCGAATGTGTACAGTCCTTAAAGTAAGATCTTTTCAAATTATGATTTCCGTACATAGTCAGCTGCCTGGCAGGGAACATTTTAAATGGATGTAGATGAAAGGTCCCCTGTAAATCCAGAGTTTTATAAGGCTTGCTGGGAGCTCTGGCTTATGCTGCTTTCATGAAAAGATGACAAGCCAGGGGCCATGATTAGATTTCTTTCTCTCTAAGATGGCCAAAAATAGCACAAGAAAGGTTGCTCTTTCCTTAGTTTCAGTGCCCCATACTGGCAAAAAAGGAAAAAATAATTTTAAAAAGTGCTGCATCATATTCTGGGCTATTTGGAACGCGTTTTCCAGCTCCCAGGAAACTTGCTGCCCCCTGCAAGTCTGCTCCTTGAATTGGAATAGCCTCTTATGGAGCTATTCAAGTGCACTGGCTTTTCTGGGCTGCTGCTACAAGGCCCCAGGATGTGGAGCTGCTGTGTAGTTCCCAACTCCTCGTGATGGGGGTATTTGAGAGGAAACAGTGGTGGAGCAAGCTGCCAGCTCCCACCAGAGGAAGGTGCTTTGTGCCATTGTCTCCAATGCCAACCCTTCGGGAAAATACCGTGAGAACTGAGGATGATGGCAAATAATGGACCCATCTGTCTTCCCCACACAGCTTTCTCCTGCAGCCAGCCACAGGGACCAGCTCACCCACTCCATGGAGAGCACTTCTCTTCCCACCCATAAATCCCCTTGCCCCTCACTTTCCCAAAAGCATCACACAGAGCTGCCAGGAGGGAAGATGTCACAAATTCAGAGGCCTGACTCCAGCTCTAGGAAAGGCCCATGCTGAACACTTGTAGGAGAGATGTAAAGTTATCACAAATAAAGGAGTGTACATCAGCAACAGATATTTCAGCCACATCCTAGTTTGTGATTGGTCTGCAGAGATCTGTTAAGACTTAGGAGATGGGCAGTATGTCCAAGTGAAATCTGGAAAGATTGGTGAAGGAAAATCTTAGTAACATTAAAAGAGAAATGTTTGCTTTGGAGACAGGTTATGGTGAAAATGAAGCTTATTTTGTGCAACATATCTGGCTATTAAATATATAACAAAGTATATATGCAGTGTTCTCAGGTTTTAGCTGCCATGGAAGTTGAAAGAAATAAATTTTATATAAACTCAGACCTTCAGGCTAATGGATGGCCAGGTATCTCCCCTAAGTGGGAGTTTTACTGCTGATGCCTACAATATTCTTTCCTGACTAATCAAGAGAAGCCACTACTGTTGCTCATTTATCCCTGCTGCTGAGGCAAGGGGACACGGAAGGAAATAAAGATAAAAAATAATGTCCATGTACATCCTAGGGTGGATGTTGCCACTTGAATTCCAGAGTCAGCAAGAGGTGCTCCTGTTCTAAAATCACAGCTGGGCTTTGTGAAGAGAAAAGATATTTTGTGCTGAGCCACTGTAGCCTTTGCTAGCAGGAAGTGAACAAGGCCTTCCTTACAATGAAGCCTTGTTTTGTCTTGTTCTTTCCTGATTAGCCTTTAAACAGGAACCAAGGATAAAAGCACTGGTGTGTGTGTATATTATGTAGTGCTTTCTCCCAGTGCCCAAAGATTGCAGCCAATTCAACTATTAAGACCTGAAATGTGCATGCTGAGTTTCAGAACTGTGCTCATCTAAACCTGTTACTCCCCATTGGAGAATATTTGCCCAAGGAAGAAAACTATGCAGGATTGTTACCAAATAAATTGTAGGCTGTTTTCCATTGAGAGACATAACAAATGTGGGAGCTGGTGCCGACTGTTTTTGAAAACTGTTTACTTGTTAAATATTTTTCTTTTCCCTTGGAAAGAATATTGTTCCACTTTAAAAAGTCTTAAATGAGCTGACAATAGTAGAAGCTTCTGTTCCTCCACTGAGTAATATCTGACATGTGAAAAACAAGTTCTATATCAGGAGCAATTTGAGAGTGGCACTCTGCACATCTGTACAGACAAATCAGATTTAATTAGCTATGTTGAGATTCCTATTCCTTTTGACTGAAGAGGAAAAAAATCCATCCCAAAAATGTAGGTGTCTGCATTGGAGACATGTGCAAATCCAATTTCTGTGGAGTCCTGTGTTTCAGCAGCGATTATGCAAACTGGGGATGTTGTTTGCTAGCCTAGCCAAGGAAATGCAGCTGGTAAAAATGAAAGGATGCTGGCAACTACCTGCTCAGCTTTCAGCCTGAAGTAGCTTGGTCAACTATTACAGGGGCAGAGGGACGTCCTAAGCACATAAAATGCTGACAGAGCAGAAGCAGTGAAAGCAGCAGCTTCCAGATGCTCAGCTAGGCACTGGTGGGCCAGAAGATAAGAGTGCAGGCAGTCAAAAAACTGTGGCTGAGGATGTGATGTCAGGAAAGCCTAATGCAGAGATGGAGACATTTGGTTCTCTTGATTTGAGTGAATTCATTCCATAAGAAAACATTCTATGCACATGTTTGCAAATTACAATTTTAAGTCACTCTTTCAGTATGTGTATCAATACTATCCTACTCTGGAGAGGTTTCAGTTGATGTGTAGTCTACAAAAAGTTAACAGTTTCATTGATTCTACACCCTAAAAGGCTGAAATGTGTTCTCTTCCTCTTAAAAATACATTTCTGTTTAAAGAGAGTAGACAGAAATGTATGTAAAGTGTAAGAATGATGTTTAGTTTTACTTTTTGTATTAATGCCTTGATACTACCTATGACTGTTAGCAGAGTGATCCAAACTTCCTTCTCTAACAGCGTAAGGACAAGGCTGGGTCTCCCAGCCAAAGCCAGGTTTCTGACAATCCTTTCTCATTTGGGTTGTCCATTCAAAAAGTTATAGGGCCAGATTCCCCAGTACCCTCTGGCTGCTTTGTGCAGCTCTGCTGACACATAGCAGCCATAGCCCTAAGTTAACTGGCCAGTTACAGCTACTCTGTTTCACTGAAGTGTATCTCAGAATCTGGCTCTGTATAAATCCTTTTAGGAGGAATCTAATGCATGTTTTGTTTTCTTCTCTTTTGCAGAAAGAGATTTGAAGAAGAGTAAGTACTATGCCTTTTTTACATGTAAAATAATCTTTAAAATAATTTTAATTTATATTTAGTATGTTTAAAGCGGTTTAAAGTTGGAAATTTTAAGAACACAAGCCTTTTGTGTCAGTAGAACCTGGAGAATTTCCCAGGACATATGTAGATTGCTCTGAAGTCTGCAAGAGTGTTTGTCAACAACTTGGTGTCAGTCTTTGAAATGCAATTTCCTGCTACAATTCAGGCAGGCCCGCAGGTAAAGCTGTTTCTAAGCTGACAACCCCTTCTGAAGCCCTATATGAGAAGCCCACCTTAGGATCTTCCCCCCCGATAGTGGCTGGAAGAACATCAGAAAAGAACAATATCATTGCAACTTAGCCAGAGAACTCCTCCAGCCACTGAAGAGTTGTGGCTAAGGGACTTCCGTGCCAAATGTGACATCTTTGAAAAGCTGCAAAGGAGAATTTATCACAGCTGCAGTTTCTGGACATCCAGCAGGTTGGGTTCATTGAAATGCAGCACTGCCTGTAGTTACCTGCAGCGAGAGGTCAGAGGAGGGGTTGTCTGAACTGTAGAGAAATATTACAACCCCAGACAAAACATTAAGAGAAAGGAGGAGTAAGTGTGGTCTATAGTGGAGGAGAGGAACAAACCTGTAAAGTCAGAGAATTTGTTTATCAGTCAGTCAATTGCATGTTTTAACTATGATCTGCATAAAATACACTTTGAAGGACTTGTGTGTTTAAACTCTACTGTTGGATGTTTGAAACTTTCATCTATGATAGGAAATAGTTTTCCTGCATTTTGTTTTGATAAGGGATATCCTTGTGTAGGCCTGTCCCACAAGGAATGGGGCTCCAAGAGATACAAAATATCCAGAGGGTCACAATACGATCTCCTGAGACAGCAACACCTATAGAAATCCCATAAGACTGGCTGTTCTGCCGTATGTAACCATAACAGAAAGAAATGTCTGGTTTTCTCCTTCAAACACTTTCCAGTTGAGTGTAGGAGACAACTCACTTTCTGAGTTTTAAAGGGCTTTTACAAAGCTGTGCAGGTTTAGCTGTGGGACCCTCCCTGAGCTTGGCTACCTCACTGGCAGGGCACTCAAGAAGTCCCATCACCTGCAATCAGAGGTTGCAGAGTCGCAACAGCCCTTGGGCAGGACTGCACCCAAAAATCTGATCAACGCTGAACTGGAAAATACAGCCTAACTCCCCCCCAAATGGTCTGTGATGTTGCTGCTCCCAGACTGCTTTTCATTCAAGCGTGATCAAGAAAACAATTACATAAATACCAGACAGTGCTGCCCTTTGCTAGCAGCTCAATAGGTTAAATTCTGCTTGGCTTAACAACTGTGCAGCCTCAGTGAATTCTCTGGGCTTGCTTGAGAGACTCATGGCATAGTGAATTATTTGTCCTACACGTCTTGTATCGAAAGCAATGCATAGTAGACCATGAAGCTCAAGACTGAGTCCTGCTGCAGCCTGATTCCTGCACCATTTCAGAACTGGCAGCCGCATATCACATCAGCCCCAGCCTGGCTGCCCTGTTTGCCACTGGGCCAAGCGGCTGGGTAGCGAGACCAAATGAAACCAAATCCTGCCTCACCTGCCTTTGTGTAGCTCACCACCACAGGCTTTTTAAGCAGCTGGGAATGTGTCTGTATTAGTGACTTTGTTTTGTCGGGAGGCAGGAGGGAGGCTGTGCCTTGAAGCTCACTGCAGTTTGCCAGCTGCATTTACTGCAGAGCCACAGTAATAATTTGCTGTGAGATTAGTACGGTTACATGTGACTTAGCATACTTGCTAAATTCACAATAACATGGGGGGAAGGCTGAAGCGGCATCACAAATGAATTATCAACTTAATTTTCTGCACAATAGATGTCACAAGGCGTTAGTCTCCTGCTTGAGTAGTGTGGCAGGGCCGTGTCCTGCCCAGGGACAGGTTGGTCCTAACAGGGTGCACTGCAAATGGGACTCATCCAGGGAGAGTGGCTATCTCAGCTAATCTTGCTGGGGAGAATTAGATGAGTCGAACTTTGTGGCATTTAGTGCCCCAGGGAGTCATTATCTTATAACAAACCTGCTATCTCTCACACCATATTGCCAGACTGTGTCATGCAGATACTGAACAGAGGGCTGTTTATCACTTGGGCAGCTGTCCAAAGTGCAACTATATAAAGAGAAGACACTTGAAGATTTTCCCATTCATGAGGCAGCTTTTATAGATTTGCATTCATAGGGCTTTTCAGAGAAAACAATAACAATTTAAGATTTTTTTTTCATTATTGCTGCCAGAAGCTGAAAGAAGGAAAAACAGCTCTCTATTTAATGTAAGATACAGGGGAAATGAGGGGGATTGAAATGATGAGAAGGTTTCGGGACATGAAGAAGCCTTAAAAGGCATCTACTGTTAATTTTTTTTCATGCAGAACTTTTTTACAGATAATGCCTTTTTGAGAGAGATGGTTTAAATATGCAGATGTCTCTTCTCTGAGGCATTGAAATTGTTAGTTAATTAGTCAGCAGTAAGGATTGGCTCTTGTACATTTTACACATATAAAAGTAGGAATGAAGGTTTTTTCTTTCTTTTACGCTTTCTGCTGCACAAAACAATAGATGTCAGCCTGCAAAACCAAGTGGCTGTTCCCTATTTTTCATACTCTCCTTCTACATTGTGTTATTTCATCTTTCCATATGCAGAAATCCTTCTTTGTCTACCCTTAACTCTTGCATAGTTAATGTCAAAAAAACCTTTTCTGCTCCCAAAGAGGCCTTTTTGGGCATGCAAATGGAAAGCTTGCTCTGCTTTATTGCCTTCCACACTGCTACCAGCAGCTCATGTTTACTTTCAGCGGGGAGGTGCCAGGGAGCTGGTGCTGGAGCTGTGCCTGGTTTGCTGAGGAGTGTGTTGTCATGAGGGGAGGCTGTGGGCACTCTGTCCTGCTGCTGCAGCCTCAGCAGTGGCTGGCCCTGGGCTTGGTGTTACCCTTCTGGGGAGACCCCATGTTTCTACCAGCCACATGGATGGTAATGAAGGCACATGTGGCTCAGTCCTTCCCTGTTTCCTTTGAGGCTCTTGTGGCAGCCAGGAAACTGCACAGCCTCTCCCATTCCAGCCTGGAGAGTGTAAGCAAAGGCTTTTGTCAGGAGCAGGGCTGGAGCCTGCGTTCAGCAGGCTGGGGCCCAAGAGCTCAGGGTGGCCTGAGCCACTTGAATGCCTGGGGATGTGGCTCTGCTGCCCCTGCCCAGCCAGCAGGGATTGAGCCCAGAGAATCCATGTGCCCGTGCTGGAAGCTGTGCCTGCCCTACACTCATCCTTCTGCCACCCTGGCCAGTTGCCTGTTTTGCCTTTATGTAAAGGAGTCTTCCAGCAGGTTGGATCAAGTGTGAATATCCTGTGTGAATATCCTGTGTGTTGAACATTTCCCCAGGCCAGATTTGGTACCCTGTGGAAGCTCAGGCATCATTAGGGATAACTGACTGGCAGCCAGCAAAGAAAAACCACGGGTGAAAGGCAGTAAAGCTGAAGGGTCCCTGTGCCAAGCAGGGGTGTTGTGAGAAGGGATGCACTGGGAGCAGGCATCCCAGTTACTCACAGCACGGAGATGTTGCAATTCTGAGCCTGAGGGCCCAGAGCAGGATGTAACAGCCCTGCTCACACGCTTTTCTCAAACTTCCTGTTATTTGTTCTTCCACCTACGTCTCCCTGCCTGGGTGTTGTGATGTGTAAGTTATACTGAGTGGGACAGTTTCAGAGCTGATGTCTAAGCAATAGTCTGCTAAGTTCTGAAAACAGAAAATTCAGAGAACCTGGGGTGTATTTCTCATTGAGGGGGCGACAGGAGAGTTTCATTTACACCACCTCTGTTCCCTCACAGATGTGTCTTATTTTCTGACTTGAGTGGTAATTGCAATTCAAGGAGTTTCTAATTTTGTGACAATTACTTTGGTGTAAATTACAGAGGAAAGCCGAATCTAATGGACTTGGGATCCCTGTTGATAAAACCAGTGCAACGGCTGATGAAATATCCCTTGTTACTCCATAAGCTCTTGAACTCAACTCCTGCTTCTCACCCTGACCACGACGTACTACAAGATGCCCTTTTTGCTATGAAAAACATTAATATGAACATAAATGAACATAAAAGGAGGAAAGATTTAGGTAAGAAAAAAGCACAGTAAGTGTTTTCTTTGTAGGTTTGGGCTGGCCACTACAAGACAGGTTTCAGCTCCAGATATTTCACTACATCAATTTTGGCTGGTGCCACCCAAGTTGTGCAATACACTGAGTTTCAAGAGGATAACAATGCTTTAATGTCCCTTGTCCTCAGCCAACTATCTTACCTGACTGGTAACTCCAGTATGAAAACAGGGAAAGAATTCATGTTATATTGTCTAAATGCAATTGCAAACACTGGTAATAACTAAGATGTAGTAATAGTAATATTTTTAATAAACTTGCCACATCAAAGCCTTCACTTCACTCTTCCCAAGGTTAGTGTTGATAATGGGGTTTCATCCTCATGCGCATTATCACACAAGATTACAGCAAATGCCATCAAAGTGTCTGCTCTCAAAGCGTATCATACTTGCGTGCCTGTCCCTGTGAAAAGTCCTGCAAATACAGACTACTGATGTAATGAAATTCTGTCTGCAGTACTGAAGTATAGGAAGAACGATGACGATGAAACCCTTAAAGAAAAGTTTTCCCGACTGAATATTCACTCCATTAGCAAGAAATCCAAGAGGGTCACCAGCCATCTGAAAATACTGACAAGGGGAGAATCTCAGGTACTTACTCTCCCAACTGCAGATTTGCATTGACAGCTTCAGTTCTGCTTTTGCACTGGGTGCTTTTCAAAACTTGTTGGAAATGGAGTTTGTGGTGCTGCTTTTTTTTTCCTGCCTAATTTATAAAGTCATTTTCTGACTGTCTCAGAAGACAGGAAAGATCTTTGTGATTGAAATAGAAAATAATGTAATGTGTTCTCCACCTTTTCCTTTTTTACACAGGAGTTTCTCAAACTACTGGTCTTCAGCAGAGAGGAAGTGAGCAGTAGTTTTGTGAAACTCAGCCTGAGGTCAGCATTTTGCAGATACCTTGGCAATAATTATTGTCGGGGCTGAGAATGTGTTCAGTCCATCTTGTTCATGTTGTAGCATTAAGGTTTGAAATCCACCATGGAAGATGAGCAATTCCTCTAATTAGGAAAGGCCACAGGGTTTGCCTCTACATGTGTGAACCATCAAAACTGCAAGAGACAAAGAACTCTGTGATGAGTCTGATGGGTGTTGGGCGGCCAAAAGTAAAATCTCCTTCATAATTTCAAAGTTGTAATTCAAAACCTAGCAAGATAAACATTTTCAGGAAAGCTCAAATCGAAATCTCAAAGAAAATCAATTATAAATGACCTTGAAAGTGATATCCCATGCACCTCACTGCATGAGATGGCTCATTATACAAGGTCACTTGACTTTATAGATGTGACTTCACAAGATGCATGCCATTTTTTCCTGTTTTGTTGTTTTACCAGTGTTTTTCCTCTTTCTCTGATGCAAACCACCCACATTTATTTTTTCTGTTCATTTATTTATACAGTGGAAATTTTTGTATTCAGAATGTGACAGACACCAGCAAGGCTATAAAATCAGAGAAAAAAGGGAATAAAATTTGATTAAGAGGATATGTGATTTTTCTTTTTTTTCTTTTTTTTTTTTCTTTAGAAGCTTCTGGTTTATGATTTTTTGGCTTTGTTTCTAATTAAGCTTAAAACATTTGAGGATCATTTTAGTATCAGGATACATCTGTTAGAGATTCAGCCGCCTCTCCTGCTTCTTTAGAGTGAGCGAGTTCCCAGCTCACAACTTGAAACTCGCTGCGACCCTCACGGCAAAACCACGGAGATTCCTGAAGCCCCTGCAGAAATGCCCGGCGTTTCCAGGGTGTTCCCAGCCTGGCACAAAGAAGTTTCCCGAGGCCATTGCCGCTGGTGGCGTTTCCAGAGGGAAGGCTGGCCCGGCTCTGGGATAACAGCTCCATCTACAGCCGGCCTGCGGGAGAGCGCCCCGGCTCCCAAATATCCCATTTTTCCTCCCTCCTTTGCTCAGCAGGAGCAGCAACACGCGGAAAAATGAAGCCTTTTGTCCTCTGGGCTTGTAGTAAAGCAACTCCCAGCTCCCACAAGGATTAAAAAAGAAATTCTCTGCCGTGTTGCCCAGCGGTTTTGACTTTTCTTGAATTACAGGTGCAGCCCGGGAGAATCAGGGTGGATCTGTTTTCAAAGGGAGGAGTTCAGGGATTTTTATAGGAGGGCTCCGGATGTTTCCTTCATTAGCTGGGCTCTTTCGGGCTGCCAAAATAACAGTGCGAATGTCTGTTTTAGGTGAAAGATCAAACTTTTAATAAGGAAGAAAAGTTGTTTCAAAGTCTAGAGAAGACTGTGAAATTGTGCGTGAAGAACATTTCGCTCTGTTTGCAACATCTCCAGGTGGGTACATGCCTTTTTGCAATCTGTGGTCACAAACCCTGTCCATAACCAGTTTAACACACATTTCTGCCACTGGTTGGGCAACACCAAATTATTTATATAGGCCTGTCTACATCAGAATATTAAATAAACAAGCTGTGCTGCCACTGCATTACGGCGCTCATGGCAAAGAAGTTTTGAAGCCCACACTTTTGCATTTTTCCCCTGACAGAAGCAGGTTCTGTGGAGACCCTCAGGTGCAGAGCAGAGAAGAAGGTGCAGTCTGGTGGCACAGTCAGGACTTTCAATCTCTATGAGAAGCTGTCAGCCCCATCTGCTGCAGTGGAGCACTAGCTGCTTCTCATTAAAGATGGAAGAACTGAGCTGCAGCCACTTGAATTAAGTTGTCCTAAAATACATACTCTGGATGGAAGGACTCCTTCCTTTTCCCCATATTTAAGTTGTGTTGAGGGCTAGCATTAGATGTACAGAGTGCTCGAGTTCTCTAAAATATCTTTGCTTCAATCCTTCTCTCCAAACATGAGGGCTGGCTTGTGACTTTATCAACCTGTCCCTCCCATGGACTGCTTGCCAGCTTTGTAGGTGGCTTGAGGCCTGTCAAAGTGCAAGTGTGCCCTGAGCAGGCAGGAAGGTTGTTTGAGGGATAGGCAAGATCAATAACCAGCTGGCCAGGGCTTATGGCAAACACACCTTGTTTGGTTCAGCAAACAGGGAAAGGCCAGGGAGCTCAGCCAACGAGGGCTGCTGCCTGGAATGGTGCTGACAGCTCCTTATCCAAATGGATCCACACTTCATCAGGATTTAAATTCTGAGTAACTGAAATACACCACTGCAGTCCTACTTAGTCCCCCAAAAGAGGCTTTTGAGGATGCATGGGAAGACAGCTTCCTGCTGAGGAGTAGCTGACTTCCAGTGCGATATTCATTCGTTTAGGGCATGGTTTTTTCAGCTGAACCTTAACAACTTGATTCTTAAGTAGTTTGCATTGAAAATAGACAAAGCACGGGAAAATATTATCACAGTAAACAACCTCACAATGACTGGAAACTGCACGGAAACTGCACAGCAGCTGCACAGGTGTCAGAGATGGAAAATATTTCTGATTCCATCAGTATCAGTGCAGTAGCTGCATGAGTGAATATTAAAACAGATTGCAATAGTTTCATCTCCCTACCGTCTTTTAATTTAGGATTCCCTACATCTGGCTGCCCAGAATATAACAGTGCTTCAGGAAATCCTACAAGATGAGGAGGACAAAGTTGATGACTGTGCAGAAAAACAGACCAACACTGCAAATCTGTATGAAGACTTTGTAAGTCAATGCAATGTGCAAAGTTACACAGCTACCTGTATGTCTGAGAAAACAGTAGTACGTGAGGAAGACCAGGACAGAGAAAAGAAAAAAAAAATCCAGTTTAGGAATCTGTTGGGGTTTTGTTTGAATTTCTCTAAGATAAAAATTAAAATGTAAATGTATTGTGTTTTCCTTAGAAGAACTAAAGAAAGTTTGTCAAGCTTAATTCCTGGGTTTAATCTAAGATCTTTGTGCTAAATTTGTATCACCTGAAAAAACTTATATTTGTTTTACCTGAACTTCAGAAAAGAGCAGATCTCTGCCTTGCTGCTTTTGTTACCAGCACTTGCAGTTTGAGTGACTTTTGTGATTGATATTGTGCTCATGTACTGTTAGCTCCTGGAATCACACATCAGTAAAAGTCTCAGATTTATTAGCTCTTTAAGTGATTTATTATCTTTATAGTCATGGAATCATAGAACTGTTTATGTTGGAAAAAGGCTTCTTGGACCATCAAGTCCAGATATTAACATAGTGCTGTCAAATCCTTCATTATAAGGAAACCATGAAAAATCCAAATATAGCCCATAGTAATTAATAAAGCAATTTTAAAAATAGTAATAGTTTTTCAACTATTCAACTAGACTTCTGTTTTCATTAAAATGAACTCTAATGCCTGGCTTTAATAAGATACCTAAATTTCACTTCAAAATGGGACAGGCTGCTTCTTCAAACAGCTGCTGAAGCTGGAAAAATTCAGAGGTAGAGGTTTTCTTACACTTTCCTGGTTTAGTGCTGACTCAAATATAGTCATTCAGTCCTTTCCAAAACACTGAAAACAGAGTGTGCCAAGAAACAGAAGGCTCTTTGACAGACTACAACCTCCTGGGTAATGACAGGGAAGTAAGATGATATATTTCCTTTCCTTTGAAATTCCCACATGTGAAAAGTATCTCAAAAATTAACCTCAATAATCAGAATGATATTTTAAATGTTTTTACAATTAATTATTGCATAAAGTGCAAAAGAATATCTCTCTATCATTGCAGTAGTGAGTGTGCCCAGTATGGAAACTGCCTCCATATTCAGAAACATAAAAGAAAAGTACAAGTAATTCCACAGTTGAAACCGAAAACTTCTGTTTAGAAAAAAAAAATTGCAACAAGCTATTGTTTAATGACCTAGCTGTTCTGAAGGTCTATGTAATTAAAAAAAGAAAAACAAAAAACAACCAAACAACTTAATTTTATTAGCAATTGCTAATTTATATTTAAAATCTGTTTTTTTCTGTGACTTGCATGTACAAGATTACAAGTATTCTATATCCCATGCATAAGGGTTTTTGAAAACACCTTTGGCTTGACATTGCTCAGTGAGTAGATATTCTCACTGAACAACTCATAGTGTTCCTCACATGTTTTCCTGAAAGGTTATTATCAAGGGGGATCTCAGCAATGGACTCAGGTTAATAGTTTGGGTTATTTTCCCTTTGTGCATTTGTCAATAATGTAACCTTCCTCTCCCATTAGACTTTTTGGAAAAATTTCAGGGCAGAAATTCCCAGTAGCCTCTTTTCCAGAAATCAGGTCCAGCAGTTTGGAAGAATTGTTTTCTTAATGCATCAAAAATCGGTTCACTAAACACAGCCCATTTTTTCAGGTGGAAATAAAATAGGAGCTATTTAGCCAGTGTACATCATCTTGGCCTTGAATCTGTCCTCAACTGTGGTATGTTTTTGAGAATGCAGAAGCAGCTGGTTTTTTATTCTCACATTCAACCCAACAACTTAATTCACACAGAATGTCCAAGAGCTTTAATGTGATGATGAATTTCACTCACTACAAGCCTGTGCTGTATTTGAACAAATTACTTACAAAAATAAATTTTATTTCATGCAATATTAATCCCTTGAGACAATTAGAGACTAATGGAAAAGTCTGAGGAAGACTGCTTTTTTACCAGGTGTCTAATTTTGTTGATTACTAGAGATAAAACCAACAAGCATAACCTAATTTAATCAAATCAAGTGATTGTTTGTGTTTGCTTAAACAGGAATTGAGTTACAGCTGTTTCCAGGAGGAAAAAAAAAAAAAAAAAAAGAAATGCAGCTTTGAGAGAATTCAAGACTGCTACTTAATAAGACCTCATTGGCTTTATTTAGACTGTATATTGATGTGGGCCTTCCCATTAAGAAGATCCCAGTTTTATTTGAGCACTTGACCAGTCCTTGCTGTTTTCCTCACTGTGGCAGCTCCCTAGGGGCAGTACCTGAGGCTGCATGCTCCAAGGGACCACTGCCATCAGCAGGCACTGCAAACTGAAAAACTGACACATCTCCCATTATGGAGGAGATTCCAAGTCATGCTGGACCCTGCTGGAAACTGCCTCTGGCAGCAATGCTGTGTGAAGAGTGATTAGTGGATTGCTTGATGGCTCAACTCCTTATGGGGTCTGAAGGGCTGGATGAATAAAGTAATGACTTTATACTCTCTGGTTTGTACTTTCCAGATGGCTCAGCTGGACAAGGTTGTCTTGACCCCTCTCTCAGCACTGCAAGCCCTGTTTCCAGGCCCTCAGAAGCTCATCCAGAAGCGCTATGACAAGTTGTTGGACTACAACAGCTACCGCCAGAGCTCAGCTGGGGAAGAGCTGGATCTGGCAAAGAAGGACTATGAGGCTCTCAATGCTCAGCTAGTGGAAGAACTTCAGGTGTTCAACAGAGCAGCCAAAAAGATTGTGTTGAACTGCCTACATTGCTTTATCACCCTCCTCAGGAATATTATGTTTGCAGCACTTCAATCAAACTCTGCTGCTGTTGTGATGCCTGTTCCAGTAAGTACATTAGAAACAGGTGTAGGTGTGCCTTAATTTGTCTTTTTTTTTTCTTTCTGGATGCTTTAGCTAAAGTTATGCAGGACACACATCTACAAAGCTACACTGCTTTACTGATTTTATGATTTTGTAGTAATGGCAAGAATGTTACAGGAAGGCAAAAAGAAGGCAGCTGCTAGCATTTTGTAGCAGCCACCCTGGCTAGCCCAGAAAACACAGGAAATTATAAGAAAGAACAGGAACACCTCCTTTGCTGTTAGACCTGCAGATTCACAGATGACTGCAAAAGAGAAATGACTTATGAGATCCAATGAAATAACTTTTATGAAAATCAAGTTGCTTTAAAACCCAAATATGATGCAGAAGCTCCTGCAGACATCTCCTGGCAGTATGGAATAACTTCACCCAGAGGACTTGCACCCCCCTGAGAAACACATCTGCAACTGTGTCTTCCACACATAGAAATCCACTCACCTGAACAGAAGCAAGGCTGCTTGGGAAACACAGGAGTAAGGCAATTCTGGAGTGTTCCTTTCCATCAAGGCTCAAACAGAGCACGTTATAGAAAGGGGCAGCTGGAAGATTAAGCAAGCAAGGTCAGGATCAAAACATAGAGTTTAATGGGAAAATGAAGGCTTTTTCTGCATGGAGAAATTTCATCCCTGTAATTTGATGTTTTTATGTTTTGAAAGCTGTTGTATTGGGCATTGTTTTCTGTGAGGGTCTGGTGACAGAATTACCTTCTTTTTCTTTTTTTCCTGTTTACATCAGCAAATGTATTTGGTATTAGGCATAGACCAAAAGCATTTATCCAGTGCCACAGACAGGGACTCAGTTACCCAACAATTTTTAACCTGTTGGCAGCTCTCAGTTGCACAAACACACAGCTGTGGGATAAGCCACTCCAAGCCTTGCAGCACATTGGCCACTCTGATAGCTGCTGAATGCCCATTTGCATCTGAAAGCAGGTGGCTCAGTAGCATAAAAGCAAGGCTCTTCATTTTCATCACCATACAGAATATTTTTAATTATTTAGCTTCAACCACTATGTCTTTTAAATGTAATAGCATCTATTAGGAACTTTCTTTAAGCAAGGACCTTTCTTCTCTTTACATTTCATACGTAGAGAGTGCACTGCTTATGGGCTCTGCAGAAAATGGGCATAACTTGTCAGATTTCCTGACTCCTAACATTCAGCCAATTAAATTCAATCTGCTCTCTCCAATCTCCCTGCCATTTTGTACATGAGCTCTAACCCACATTTGTGTTTGCAGCTGTCCTCCTCAAGCATCTGTGAAGTGCAGAATCAATTGATAGAGGAGGTTCACAAGCTGAATTTTGTAAAAGAAAACGGTGGTGCAACCTTTATTGAGAAAAAATTGAGCTTGGAAAAAAAGAAACCTGTTCCTTCTCCTGTGAGTACCATACATCCAAACTGTGTATAAGGCATCCTCTTTTGATCACTTTTGAAACAAATCCATTTTTATGCCACCTAAAGGTTTGGGCTTTGTCTCTTCTATGACTCTCAATCAGGTTGTTGGAGTGAAGCTTTCATTGACCAGCAACTTCTGAAGATTTGTCACTTTTTTCATGTTAATATATTGAAAATCCACTTGAAATTACCTCTGATTGCCTTTAGGCCTTTAAGTACATGTTAAGGCTAAGGCATATGTAAGGTATTTGGTAACTTCTTTTGTTAAATAATACCGTGCACGACAGTCTTCTATTCAGAATATCTTTTCCTTGTGCTCAGCTGTGGTTATGTGCACTGATATTTACACATATATGCACAAACATACACACTCAAAGCAGAAGATTCAGAAAATCCACCAGGAAATTTGTGTTCCCAATATTATCAGATGTTTCTGGAACTTTTTGAAGTCTAGTTTACAGTAAAGTAAGGACTTGTGCAGGTTTACAGGAGAAGCTGGGGCAGTTGTAGAATTCCATTTAGCATCAGTGAAAGTACATGTGCTATTGCTTCTGTGGTATGTTAATATTCCATTGATGTGCAGCACCCCCTCCCTGCCCTCTAACCAAACCCCAAAATTAAATGGTTCCAGCAGCTCATGCCCTTATTTAGAGAGGTAATTTCACACAAAAAGCAGCCACTTTGGCTACCACTGATTTCTTTGCCTAATGCCTTATCATGCAAGTTGTTTTGTGGCCTTAGCATGCCTCAGCCCATTTTTGGGTTATGCTTTTTTTTGTGATTCTACATAGGAATACAAAGGTCATGGGTACGGAAAAGCAATTAAGCAGGAGACAGTTCACACACAGAACATCACCTCTTTGAGAGCAGAGGGCAGACTAAGAGGTCTTTAATTAGTTAAATTTCTTTAAAATCTGCCCTTTATTGCTCACCTGTTAATAAAGTGGAACAGGTCCTTCCTGCATATGCAGAGATTTAGTCCCCGTGCAAGTAACTCCCTGGTCTGTGTGTAAAAACGCTGGGTCAGTTGCCACATGCAGCACACACAGATTTTTATCTAGAAATAGCCCCAGCCCCATTCCTGAGGATGACTATTGCTGTTTGTTTCCAGCTGGAGTCCCCACGCCAAACAGAGGAGCACAGGTCCAAGCTGCTGTCCTCCTACAGCACTGAGTCTCTGTACCAGGCCAAGCGCAAGTGCAACGCCGCGCAGGAGCTCGATATTGACCTGCACGAGGGAGAGCTGGTGGCTGTGGTGGAGCAAAAGGACCCCTTTGGAAGCACCAGCAGGTGGCTTGTTGACACGGGAGGTAAGTTCTCAATGAGAGCTTCCCTTTGGGATATTGGTTTCTTCTCATTCTGGCCCCATCTGTTTGCCTCCATCATGCTGGCAGCTGCATAAAATGGTTGGTTTTGGAATTATTTTAGCAGTGTTTTGCTGTTTATTTATTTTCTGTCTCTTCATTCTGGTTTCCAGTCCTCACAGGGTATGTGTATTCCTCCTTCCTGAAGCCTTACAACGCAGCCAAAGCACAGAAGGATGTAGCAGAAAATGGCTTTGGTGATGATGATTTTGATGACATCAGCCTCTTTGTCTCTTCACGGCCCCCTACTGACAGCAGCACAAGAAGTCCAGGGTACAAGAAGAGTGACAGCAACTCACCTTTTCTCTTCTGTGAAAATCCCAAGATTAATGGCACAGGGACTGATGTTCTTCAGGGTATGGATGATCAGCAAGTAAGTATGAAACACACTGTGCCTGTCTTCTTGTCGTTCCTGTTTAAAATCTAGAATTGTGTTGTTTGTAATTTAAAGGGTTTCCTTTTCCACTGCAAAAGAGTGGCACTAATCTGTCAGTGTGACATAAGAATTCCTTATCCTCTGCTCTGAAATAGCTGTGATGTAGGAACAGAGAATCAGTTAAACTGTGAATTGCAGTCCTGAGTCTCAGCAAACACACCCTTGCATTATCCCACCCCATGCCTCAAGGTTCTCATATGGAGCAGGAACCTGCAAAATAGTTCAGTTTGGGGGGATTTTTCAACATAGTGTTGACAAGAAAGCTGATCAGCAAGGCATGGAAGTGACCCACGTGCCACATTTGAGTACAGGAGCTGTAGGAAAGGTGGTTCTCTATCACCTTGCTGAAAAATTCTTCTTCCAATCCATGGCCACTTGGTGTAAGCTGAAAACCTTACCAGTGTTGTAAGATGAGGAGGTTCTGGAGCTTGGTTTGTTCCTCATGCAGAATTCCCCAGATCCTTCAATTTTACTTTTTATTTTGGCCCTGTCTATAAGTTGCAGGCCACGTAGTTGAACATTGGTTTGTACATGATATTACATGTTTTCTGTACACAGAACTCCTACTGGTACACAGCTACACAGTAACATGTGGCTACATTTTTCAGTTCTGATTTTGGTTTATGTGTCTTTCCTTTTTCAGATCTTCTATGCTGTTTATGCATTTCAAGCTAGAAGTGATCATGAACTCAGCCTTCAGGAGTACCAGAGGGTGAGGATACTTCGCTTTTCCGACCTGAGTGGCAACAAGGAATGGTGGCTGGCTGAAGCAAAAGGTCAGAAGGGATACGTACCATCTAATTATCTAGGGAAGATGACATATGCTTAGGAGGGGAAGGGCCTGTTGAGCCAGACTCTCTGAAGCAGACAGAATAATCATCTGTTAGGTTTGCTGCAAGCAAAGCAAGCTCACAAGTGATTGACAGAAGCCATGGTATCCAGCACACAGATGATACTGAGAACCTCCATCCTCCAAAGCCATCACCTTGTCAAGACCTGAGGGAGGAAACATTTAACATGAAGAGTGATTTTGATTAACATTCTGAAGGGCTTGCTTTTATATTACCCCATAATTTTCTCTTTTGTAAAAGCATTGTACATCAAGACTCAATCTACAAGTACAAATCACAGAAGAAATTACATTTTTCTTCCATGATATTTAGAAAATAATATTCAAGATTAATAGAATTAGCCTTGAAAAAGGACAAATTCAGTCACGAGTCATACTGTAGGCTGAGTTGTTCCTGAACTGTTATCTCAGTGAACACAGACACATCTTAAAACTTAAGCTTTTTTGATTATTTGTTTTTTATCCTCAGCCACTTTTGTCAAGAACCTTTTTTTCCCAGTGGAGGTTATTGGATCGGGAAAAGAAAAAGGGCTTCATTTCTAAGGAAACATTTCAACTTAAAACATGCCAGATGTGGTGGTACCAATGACTAGTCCCAAGGAAGAATTTTTAATTAAATATGGAAATGCAGGGAGGAAAAGAGGGGACACAAGAAACAGGTACTACAAGATAAAGAAGTCATAATTTTCAAATGAATTACACAACTGCTTCATATGGTAGAAACAGTTTGTAGCAATATGGAAGTGCCCCAGGTTTGAAATCCACATATGTCTCCTCACTAACTGCTTTAGTGCAAGATCTGTGCAGTGAAATGAAACCTGTGTTATTAGTCCTGGGAAATTTACTGGTGGAAAAGAGAAGGAAAGTCAAGTGGTGCCTTTCAGTGAATATTTAGCACCTCTCTGATTCCTTAAGTCAAGATACAGGGATCATAATATCTAGTGAATAAGTTTCTTTAGGTTCCCTGACTACACTGATTCTTAGGTCGGGCTGGTGCCCTGCACTTAAGGTAAACTGAATAATGACAGAAAACACCTCCTTGCGATTACCATTGATATGTAAGTGCTCCTCACAAGGTATTTCACCACAGCAATGCTGAGGTCTTCTAGTGATAAGCAAAGGCCTTCTTGTACAAAGCACTGCAAAAAGGGAACAAAAAAGTGATAATGCCTGCAGCAAATTGCATAATTAAAAGTAAAGTCCTGTCAGGTATTTTCTGTATTGCATAATTGTTATGTTATGTGTACTGATGCCTAGAGTGACAACACTGTTAAAATCAAGGGTGGGAGGCAGGCAGTGTTGCTGATTGAGGGTATACAGAAATTGTTCTAAAGCTTTTGTCTAAGTTTCTACTTCCCATCGTTGAAGAGTGGGGGTTGAAGATGAAAGGATTCAAAATACTTAGTGGGATGTAATAGAAAATAATCTGTCAGCAAAGAAAGTATGAGAAAACTTAGGGCAGTTGCTACACACAATAGTTTCTGCTATGCTAATGAACCTGGTTTCATTTTCTTTAATATCCTCAATTTTCAGATTATTTTCATTAAAGGGTAGAAAACGTTCAGTCTTGCTCAGAGCCTGAATGCAGTGGATTACATAGATAAAATCTGAATTTTTTGTTGGATTAAATCATATGATAGAGAAACTTCTGGAGTTCTCAGAGATGGATACCCAGAATCTGATGTAGCAATCTGTGTGAACTACAGCCATCCAGTGAGCATTATTTTACCTTACTGTACATCACCTCAGGCACTTAAATCTTGCTGTCCCCATAGCAAGCAAAAAGTGTTCTCAATCATTTTATGAATGGATTTAGCTGTTTTTATGGAAAGCTTCACCTTTAGTTAATTGAAGAAAATAAAGTGCAGAGGGAGTATCAGCTGGAAAAATGGACTGAAAGACTCACCCCTACCCTTTTACTACTTTGGTTTTTATATTTTGAGATTATGGGGAAGAGACACACAAGGTTTTCAGCTCTGTCTTAAAATTTAAAATATTTTATTTGGAGATGATCTATACTTTGCAATAGTTGAAACAGTTTCAGAAATTACTGAATTGTACTTAATAGGCTTAATGCCATTGTAAGCACAGTGATGAAGTTTTGTGTTTCAGACAATTAATCAAGGAAAAGAGTCAGGGAAAAAAAGATTTCTGAAGTCTTAGCACAGAGAATTCAGCTTGAGTCACAGGGAGAGCTCTGATTTTGAGAGTTAGGTTCATTCCCCATGAAAAATCAGACTCTGTGAAGGTGTTTCAAAGTGTACTCGAATGCTGCTCTCCAAAATATTTCTGGGTATCCTGATCCTGAAGTAAACAAGGAATGAAGGATGAAATATACTGGAGATGACAACCTAAATTTCATTGAATTTCTGGGGGACTTGGGAATTCCTAGTAGGCCAAATGAAATCCTGGTGTATGATTAGGACCCATGATTTTTATATTCTGGGATAATTATATGACTTTATTATAGCCTCAGAACCTGGGATCCAGAAAAAGTACATAATTAGGTACCCAGGTAGATTGGCTTCCTGCATTTCAGAAATTCAAAGTGTTAGCCATTATCACTTGATATTATGAATATATTGCAAATTTTTAGTTTTGTTCAAAACAGAAAAATACAAACAGCAACTGCAGAAAATTAAGAGATGCTCCTTGAATCTAAAGCCTTCCAAATTAAGGAGATTTACAACAATTCATATTAGACTTGCTCAGTCACACTTTTGTTAACACAGTGCTTTAAATACCAGAAACTGAGCTGTGTTATGGCTCAGAAATTCATAAGAATATGCAATGGTTTTGCCACTGGATTTTTCTAATGTAGGGAAGGTTACAGTATTCTAAGAGCTTTCTTATTCTCATAAATGACAAAACTGATTTATTTTGATTGAAGTGGGGACAGGCTGCAGCTTACTGCATTGATCTTGCGTTTGTTCAAATGTGTATTTTACTTGAGCTGTTGAGACAATAAGTATGTACAAGTACTTCCAAGATTGGGTCCACTGAAGTGCTTCTCCATTCAGGGAATATTTTTACGTGTTGCCACTGATAACCTGGAACCCAGAACTTGCCCAAGCCAGTACACAGCAGAGTCCTAAGCTCTGACCTCTGGCACCTCTGGGCTTCACCATCTTCCCTTTGGCTGGATGGTTCTTGTGACCTTTGAGCAGGGGTTCAGCTTTTCAATGCAAACACAGATTGAAGAATTATTTCTTCTGACTTTTCATCTTTGGAAGCTTCACTGAGTAATTACCTCCATCAAACACTAAAGTATACTTTTGCTGTCATTTTAAGATAGCTTTTAAAAATGAAGATAGATGAAGTGGACTTACCACCTGCACTTGGAAACACAGCCATGATAATCTTTGTTCCTATAGATGTTATTGATAATTCCTATTACAATATTGTTTGTTGAGAAATAACAAAAAAATCTTCTTTTAAATTATTGTAATAATAAAAATCTATTTTTGTAAAAATGTTTCTTCTTATTTATTTTTTTAAACATGATGTTTTCCAGAAGCAAAGAGTTTTATATGCCATCCAAGAGCTGCCTGCTGCATTTCTAGGATGCATCCTAGCTTATTGATCAATTAGAACTTTTTAAGACATTAGAACTTTTCAAGCACTATCAAAATACTAAGTAAGATAAAAATACATTTCAAGGTTCCAGATGTCAGCATAGTTCTCTTCTTTCCCAGCTGGTCCTGAGAGTGTGACCAGTGCTGACTGCTGTGTCCAATGTGAGGTCTGCCACAAGCTGTAGCAGATAAAAGTTTGTAAATCACAGAGCCTTGTGTTAGACCTTTCCTTTTAGACCCAAATATCACCAGCATCCCCATGTCCAGCCAGAAGGGGCACTCATGGAACCAGAGTAACCTGTCATTTCACATTACTGAGGGTATCAAAATTTGGGCATCTGTGAAAATCCATCATATTTAAATGGAAGTAAAACATTACCACACCCATTTCTAAATCATCTGAGGAAAGTCTGGTAGCTATTTTTACAGTAAATCATGGAGCAATTTGGTTTGGGGATAGCAAAATCACAGGACTATTTTCCAGTTGTTTTTACTGATTAAGAGGCATTCTTCTCAAAATTCAGACGGGCAATTCTTCTTCCTGCCCTACACTACATTCCTCAACCTGACACACAACTTCAGTCAAACAAGCCTGTAGAACAGACTCCCTTCCTGAAAATACAGTTGTTAATTCCATCCTAACTATAACATCAAAGCAAAAAGCAACTGTTCCCTTCAATCTACTCTGTTTTTCAGCAGAGCCTATCTAACATATTCAAGCTAAACACTTGATTTAAAAGACCTGGTCTACGTTACAAATCCTTTCTGATATAATACTTCAAAGAATCACAATCCTAACTGACATTTTTATACCAACAGAAGTAGACTTTGTATTTTATTTAGGAAGCTGGGAAAGTTACAGTGGAAGAAAGTCTTTTGTCAATGCAAACTGTACCTGTATTGCAGATTTTTGCTAATGCAGTGCTCTCAACAAGTGCAGCCAGACTTGGCCTTATTAGAGGGAAAACAGAGGCACGCACAGAAAGCACAGCATCACTCATTTCATTCTGAATGGAGGGACCCTACAGTCAACCCATGCCAGAGTTATGGATGTAAAGCCATCAGGGCACACTTGAATCAGGTCTCAGGAGTATTCTGAATGGCACTAGCTACCACAATTTCAAAACAAGGATCATTCTTTTCCTGCTTTTGCCACCCCACTGGTGGTACCTAAAGCATCTGCACTTGGAGATGCAAGCTCTTGCACTCGCACAAGCAAAGCTTTATGTATGTTCAGAGGCAAGACAGAGGCAGCAAGCACCTTCAACATTCCTCTGGGAGCAGGTTTTCTACTGGAATGAACACTTCACACAGGAGCACTTGGCCCTTTAAATAATCTATCTTCACACTACTTCTTAGTGTAGGCAAGAATCTTCTGATTAACACTTAGGAAGAAAATATGCCTTCTGTTTGCTAATGGAAACTGCTTCAGTGTCTTTTCCTACTATGCTACCATTAAAAACCCTCTGTGCTGGAAAGGAAGAAGGATGGGCTGATCAAAAAGCAGTAAAAGTTCTGGATTCCTCCTCCTCACGCTGCTATTTTTACACAGCCCTGGAAGCTGCAGGCACTACAAAGATAAAACATTTCTTTTTCTTCCGCTCCACAGGAAGTAATAGCTGAAAAAATATGCAAATTTTCCAGGCAGCTGAGGCAATACTGAGTAAATAAAACTATTCCTTTGGCTGTTTAAGAAACTTAAGCCTAAATCTTAATTGTGGAGAAGGGAAATGAGGTATTGGAAATAGCTGCCACATATCAAGCTTTACACATACTAAAAACACAGGATGGCAAAGAAAAAGAGTAGTTTTCAGCTACCTATGCCAGTCTGTGTGGTGGGCACCATGGACAGATGCCAGGTGCCCATCCCAGCTGCTCTGTCACTCACTCCCCTCCTCAGCTGGGGGTGGGACAAAAAATAAGATGGAAGGGTCATAGGTCAAGAGGAGAGAGTGAGAGATCCCTCACCAATTACCATCATGGGCAAGACTTAGCTTTGAGAAGATTAATGTGATTTATTACCCATCACATCTGAGTATGATAAGGAGAAAATAAAACGGCCATGCAAACCCAATGCAGTCCAAGATGTTTTCATGTTTAGGGATGCTTCCTTCACCACAGAAAGAATGGCAGGGAAATCGCCATGTGTGACCACGAGGTCACAGAGAGCAAGACTCAAGGTCATTTTCCAGTGCCCACCTTGAGCCAATTCTTAGCTGAACACAACCTGGAACAGTGGATGAAGAGAGGAAGAACAAACTGTGAAGAACAGCTCAGGGGTAAGAGTGGAGAGCTGGAGTACCTGATACTTCTCAACCATGGGATGGTTCTCTACATTTTAAGAAAACCTGAGGACAGTTTTGACTCTTTTCGGTTATTTTAATTGAAACTTCTCACTGTATAAAACCAAAATAGGCCAATTTAGCCAACTGCCAAACCAAAAATCTCTATTTAAATACACTGTTGTCGAACAGTTAAATTTTGAAATTAAAAGAAAGTATTTTTTCCCCTAACAAGCTTTATAATTTGAGACAATAAACTCTGCATAATATAGACAGCTTTGAACATCTGAAGCATTTTAAATATTGGAATATGGGCAAAAAAAAAGTGGCAGTGACTTCCCCAATTAATAATCCTTTTATTATTAACATTTAAGAACAATGGTTTCAGCAAGTTCAATTTATTAAGTATCCACACAAATGTGGGAGTTTTAATATTAAAAAATACCCAACTTTTACAATTTCAAGTTTCGGAGCTTTGAGCTACAAAACCAGGAGCACGTAAATAATGAATTCCTCCAACACATTCAATCCACAGATTTGCAAAGGCAGAACGAATACCAGAATTATTAAAATTTGACCTCCTGGATAACACAGCGTTTGTGCTTCCCTGATTATATCTCTTTCAGTCCAGTACCTGGGGGATTTTCCTTAAGAACAACACCGGAATGCAGCCGACAAGATCAGCAAGCACCCGGACTACTTCTTGAGCTTCTTTTGAGCTGCCTTCTTCTTGACCATCTGCAGCCTTTTCATGGCGTTGAGCTGGGACTCCTGCGAGGTCGGGCCCTTGAGGGGTGCGG
>JAHLSL010000020.1:11703545-11770710 GCA_025920805.1 Petroica traversi | reverse complement strand
CCGGGGCTGCCGCCGGAGCTGCCGCCGGGAGCGGCGCTGCCGGGGCTGGGCAGCCCTGCCTTGCTCACGTTGTCGCTGCTCACCGAGCGGCTCAGCGTCGTCTTGCCCAGGGTCAGCGGCGGGGGAGGCTTCAGCTGGACGGGGTTTGTGCTGTTGTTGGCGGAAGCGATCTTGGCCCCCAGTCCCGTTTTGGAAGTCGCCAGCCCTGACAAACCCACGGGTTTCTGGTTGTTGGAAGAAGCTGCGGGTTTCCCGCTGGCACTCTGTGCTGTGGATCCCAGTTTGGCAGTTGATGGGTTGGCGGAGGAGGTTTTGGCTGCAAAAGCAGCCCATCCTGTAAGGCCACTCGTTGCTGAAGAGGAAACGCTTGTACTGGCAGAGTTCCCCGAAACTGCTGCTGAGGTCTAAAATAAATAAGCATTCTTATTATAGCAGCATCTACTTGTGTAACACATCACAGCAGGAATACACTGGGCCTCAGTTATTTTCCCAGGAACACCCAGTGGACAATATTTCATCACTGGTGACCACAGATGAAAAGTACTAACAAGAACAGGAAAGGATGCCATGAGCAGCCAACTTTAAATCTCCCAGGCATATAGAACAAATAATACCTTTTTTCCCCTTTCTTGGGTACACTTAGCAGACTACCAAGAAGCACTGTGATCCCTCCATAAACACAAAAAGCCCAAATTGTGAACTATATAAAAGGTCATGGCTTGCCTTCTTGTTTAGTGTTGTTCCCAAGTGTCACCTTTTAACAAGCTGACAGATGCTCAGACAAAAATTACATTGAGCAATTAAGTATTGCATTTATTAGTCTTACTGTCAAAGTAGCAGTATCTAAACTGTTTTCCTTCTTCTTGGTTCTTAGCTGCTTGTACCATAGATAGAATTTAGGGAAAAAAAACGTCACTAGACTTTTATCCGTAGTCTCTTCCTATTCAGGTACTGCAAAAGACAAACTTTTGGAAACATGGGTTTGCTTGCCTGAGGAGCCCTGTGCTATCCATACTAACTGAGCTCCCACACCTCAAACCCTATAATCCCCAGGCTTCAGCTGAGGATGATCTGTTGATTTAAATCAGAGTTACACCAAACGGCAAAGTTGCAACAAAAACTACAACTCTCTATTCAAGTAACACTCCTTTTATAGTATATCCAGACAGCTTCTAAACAGTAAAGATGATGGAAGAAATCAGGCCCCAGGTCTTACAATGTGTTTAGGCACATAAATAACTCTGCTGAGGTGAGAAAAGTCATTCACAAATGTAAGTGCTAGAGAAATGCCCATCCTATTACTCATGATGGCTTGCATTCAGGCACAGCAATGGCAACACAACTTCGAGCACATGAATAACTGCTTTGATTTTGAGTTAAAGCTGTGTTTTCCTCAGAAAGGGTCATGCTTTATTAGACTACTCTGTTATTTACTACACCGCTTCTGGTTTACCACCTTTGACAATATTTTAACTTGGAAAAACAGAAACACGAGGCAACACAGAATCACAGAAGAGAATCACAAAATGGTATGGGTTGGAAGGGACCTTAAAGATCATCTTGTTCCAACCCTCTACCACAGACAGTGATGCCACCCACTAGATCAGATTTTATGTAAGAAGCTCCTAAATTAAATTTCACAGGGTCAGCAACACTTTCCCTACAATGGAATCACAGACCCTCTAGGCTAGAAAAGACCTTCAAGGTCACTGAATCCAAGTGCAAACCATCACTGTCAAGGCCACCGTTATCATGAGGAGAAACCTTCCAAGCGTCAAAACACACATAGGTTACTTGATTAGAGAGAGAAAATAATGCATTTTTTACAATTCACAGAATCATAGAATAGTTCAGGTTATGGGAAGGACTTTAAAAACCATCTAGTTCCAACCCGCCCGCCATGGGCAGGGACACCTTCCACTAGACCAGGCTGCTCAGAGCCCTACCCAGCCTGGTGCTGAACACTTCCAGGGGTGGGGCATCCACATGTGAAGTGGGTTTTTTCCCCCACTCTTCCAGTGCTCATGCAAACCCACTTGCTATGGTGCTACTCAGTCCACATGGTGTGGCAGACTGTTTTCAATTATGGTTCTTGTGTGAAAAGATTGGTCCAATTGAAAAAAACCGTATTATCTGTGCTGTGAAACAAACTCTTCCTCTGGCAAATTTCAACCACATTGCTTTGGTAAATTTAATCTATATTACCTTGACTTCTGTTCTCTTGAATGCCAGAAAAGCTGGTGGGGTCTCAGGTTTTAACTTGATTTCTGGTTTCTTGACCAATGGGTCCTTCAAAGCTGGTGCAACTGAAACCACTGCAGGAGCTGGTTTTTGAGGTGGCTTTTGTGTCTTCTGAGCCTGTGTAAGTGGTAGGAAAAAACACCCCCAATTAGTTAAGGGCCATATAACACACACAGTTTTGACTGTTAACAAAAAGCACGAGCATTTAAAGATTGTAACCTAGCCTTTACAATTTCAGTTTTAATGGTCCTTGAGAAATGAGGTAATAGAGGTGTGGAGATGTGCTGGGTGTACTACTGGGGAGAGGGTCCAGCCAAAAACCATCCTGAATACAACTTGCTACTTCAGCATGGAAAGAGTGCAGTGCTGACACCTGGAGAACAGGAAAGCACTGGGCCTTTGCAAAGAGAAGTGAACCAGCAGAAGTAGGGACATAGTCCAGCAGTACTGGGATGTAGGCTGCAAGAGCCTGCTAAGAAGGGGCAGGCAAAATGGCAGAATTCATGCCAAAACAAAAAAAGGAAAGGTCATATTGAAGGCAACTGGCTAAACTGGCTACCCTGTGCAGGAACTGACATCAAGCAGACATTCCTTTGAGTTCAAAGGCCTGATGATCATCAGAATAATCATGTATTTCAGTCAAGGTTGGTACAGCCTAGGCCAGGATCTTACTTTGCATTCTTTTCTTGTTTCTTAGTGGAGCCGTTTCAACAGAAAACACTTGCTAAGTTATCATAGAACAGTTTCAAAACACATTGTCGGCTGTGTTTTTCTGTATTGTGGGTGTGATTTTAAAACATTGTAACTAAAGTCACTAATGTTGCTCTCAAAGGTACTGGTCTTATGTTTCTTTCTCACAATGAGATGAGTGGGATTATGGTAGGATCCTGTTCAGTCATGAAGATAAATCAAAATAAAGGCTTTTTGTGTTTTTCAGTGCTTTGTCTTTTTTTTTTTGTTTTGTTTTTTTTTATTGACACTGGAATGTGCTACTCTCAGCTTATTTTTGATCCTGAAAACATTCAACACTTAAGATCTGGACTGAAATTTGCAGTATTGTCCTGTAAGAAATAAGCCATTCATATCCAAAGCTGAGAAGAAAACTTAAACTGCAGGGCTATTACTAAAAGTTGAAAATCACCCGAAATAAAAAAAAAAAAGGTTTTAACTGCTGCTTGCCAAGTAGGAAATAATCCTATTTCACTCTTCCTCACTCACTTTCTGATTTTTAAAAAGCTTTGTTTAAGAAGTGCATTACAGAATACTCTTCGAGATGCTACATTAGAAACCACAGCTGCAGCAAGGGAAGCACTCCTGACAAAAATAGTTCTCCAACATGCTTCCTAAGACTTGTCTAACCCAGGAAATACTCTCACCCAGTAGAAATAGCCTGCTATATAAATAGGGCTCACATGAGACAAAAAACTGACTCCTACCATTCTCTTCATCTGCCTGGTACAGCGGGCACAATACCAGACAAGTCGAGGATCATTCACTTCCTTGTCTGTCACCTGAGGTTTATGGCAATCCTGGTGGTAGAGATTATGGCACTCCTGACACTCCACTAGCTGATTCACAAAAGTAACTGTCATTTGCCTGCAGAGCAAATAGTTAAGAACAGATTATGGGAGAAAGCACTTAGAGGATTATCCAATTGTTGAAAATTTTGCAAGGCTTAAGATAAAAAATAAAAATATTTTTTCTTTCACATATATTTTCTACCTGTGGCAAATTAAATTGTATTCCTTTTCTTCCTGTATCAGTTCTTACTAACTAATATTTTAGAAATTTGGTATTTTTTACAGGTAATTTATCTCAAGAAATTTGAAGACTTTCATTCTATTAATCATGTGTACATGACAATCTTGATTTCCCTGTTTGATTTTAGATTAGAAATGTAAGTCTTGCCCGTTTTAGCTCACCTGGGCATTTTATGGATACATCACAGTGTGCCAATTATGACTTCCTCATTCTATTAGCATATGAAGGCCTAGTCTCCATTTGGGTAATTTTGCTGTCAGCTGCAGAGCAATACAGTTCGAGAACAAATAATTTCTCAATGACAAGCATGTAGGAGTGCTTTCTGCTGCAGGATTTAAAAGCATCATCACCCAAGCTCTGTGCTACTTTGAAGATGTTTTATTAGCCATCCCTTTGGTCCCTACCACATAAACAGACACGTGGAATTTGAGATAATACCAGAATCAGGGAGAGATGGAACAGAAAGGATTAATTGTGCAGTCCTGCCTTGAAGCAAACACACAAGCTGGTGATGAGGGCTTCATTTTGCGTGGGCCTTGCTGAAAGTAATCACGTTGTATAAATGACACATTAGTGATACACACATGGCTGGGAGTCTGCCTGTGAATTACCCAAATACCATTTTCTAACGATTCCTTCTTTCAGATGACAAATCAAGCTATTTAATTGCTAAGCTGCTTTTGCTCATATCCCCGAGGAGCAGGTACCCAGGTAACCATGGAAACTCTATTTGTAGATACATGGGGAAAGGTAATCCCTTATTTCTTTATATAAGAGAAAAACAAAGTCTGAAGGTATTGTCCATGTAAGTACTGGAACATTTTCTAAGAAAGATTTCTCTTTTAAATAGGCTTCTTAAAAACAGAGGGAGAAACCCATCTGAAATTCTAGGGTCCACTATTTTTTATGCAGGATACTTAAAAGGCATTTTGTTTGTTATTTATTCCTAAATAAATTGGATCAGAACAAATAGTCTCAAGGAGAGAGACTCACCCTATTTTAAAATTACAGAAACCAATCCCAAACTGATTGAAAACCCATGAACTCTTCATGCTCAGAAACAAGTTAAAACACTTACTCTTAAATTATAAGATAATTAAGAAACAAAATTAATGATTTTTTACCTTCACGAAACAAATATACAACAAGTATTCACAGAAAATTTGGTTGTTATTTCCAAACCAGTCTTTTAAAAATATTTTTTTGGGAGGAAAACTTCACTATCATCTACAAACTGCATGAAGTATTTCCTCTTTGTACAAATGAGGAGCCAGTGAGGAGCCACCATTACTGGTGAGTTGTCCTGTTTTTCCAAGGCCTACAGCTCCTGGAGAGGATGAAGTTATTTTAATACTCTCCCCTTCTTATGCCTTAGTATAAAAGAACAACTAACTTGATATAAAAGAACAAGAAGCAAAACACCACAGGCATCAACATTAATTACTCCTAATCACTATGAAAATACATCTGACACTTGGCCAATCTTGAAGAAACATTTCATGCCTCTCTTCTAGTTTCTACATCTATAAAAAAGAATAGTTACTATCAAATGCACTTTTTTGCATTTGTGAACCCACAGTTGGGTTCTTGCTAGCTTGTCTTCTTAAGGAATATAAAAATAAACTCCTTTGCTATGAACTCCACCTACCCTGCAATTTGACATGCTTTCATTCACAACTGTTTGAATAATTGAGTTATTAAAAGATGCAATTTAAAAAACGTACAGGGATGTTATTATTTTGGCTTAAGATGATTATCCCAAAAAGGGTGTACATTTTGAAAGCAAGCAATAAATAGAGGAATACTGCTGAACAATGTGCTAGATTCAGAACATTAAAGCACAAGCCCTCTGAAAAACATCCAGTCCAGTGTGAGCTGGAAACAGAGACCCATGTGACAACAGTTTCAGCAGGTTCTGTGTAAAATGAAAACAATCCAGAGTGTTGGGGTGACTGTTGCCACTCTCCCTCCAAGTTGTTCCTTCCCCTGCAGTGCTTCTCCCTCTGTCTGGCATCAGAGATACTTTAGTTAGCCCGGGTAGATACATCTTTTGCAAGAACACCTGAGCTGGTGACCATGAACAGGTAGAAGCAATGCCTTCAGCAGCCAGGTTAAACATGGATTGTGGAACAGCTAATGGAACCACATATCTGGCTTGTGCTTTTCAAACTCTTGGCTACACTGGGCACAGGAATTGAACTTCCTTTCTTTAGCTTCTTTACTTTGCAGGCCTTTCTCATTATGCCTGTAAGTGTTCTTCTTTGCCAGAGAAGACACAGAATTAATCATCCCCAGCAGGTCAAGACTGTCTAAACAAGACTTCATTATCTCTTCCTGCCAAATAAGGTAGTACCTTACTATTTTTAGTAGCATTTTAACATACCACTGAATGGGACTTTGCCTCTTTGAGGAGACCGCAAAAACGGGATTTCCAGGAAGAAAGGTAAAGTTCAGATATTTATATATTTCTTCCTTTTACAATGTCTGTAATAAGAGATGAAGTATTTGAGCTAACACATGGGAATAATATAAAATCCCATCAGTCCCCAGCTGGTCACCAGTATAATCAGCTGTAGCTGCAGAAATTCAACCTCCATGCACTGGCAACACCTCCCTGTCTGCAGAACAAGAACGGCCATGGAAATGATGGAAGAACAAAGTTACAAGGCACAGTTTCCCAGCTGACTCAATCTGACCTACAGGACACACTGCTGCCAAAAGGCCTGTCCCACCCTCTTCCCTGTCCTGGCTCTGCACTCCTGTATCCTCACTTGTGCCAGCATAAGCATTTACTCTTACTGAGCTGACTGAAACCCAAACCTACTGAAAAAACCACTTGGAGAGCTGATCCAGGGGCTGACTCAGCTGATCACAAACTGTACTGGCAATACACCCCCTAAACAGTCCAGGGAAGGAGGTACAACTGGGAGAGCCAAACTGTTCCTTTTGGCAGCAGTGGGGGCCTAAGAAGGATATAAATGGTCTATGAAACAAAATCCTGATGTGAGAGATTTGATCCTAGAGTACTTATTCAAAAGTATTTTATACATCTGTTAACACTAAATGTACTGCTAGTACCATGTTACTAAAATCCAGTTTTAGAGCCCTTACTGGAACACAAATCAACCTGTCTTCACTGCAAGATATATTTGCTGATAAAACATGGCTACGTGTAAACTAATGTCAAATAATTTGGAAAAGAAAAGCAACACATACAGATCTCATATTAATGCCACTTAAAAGTGCCTTCAGATGAGAACTGATTTTTTAAAAGTGCTTATCACTAGCCATCAATATTTTGCTTTCCAATAATTAAATACTGGTATTTGTCACGACAGGTTTTGCAATTTGTCTGGTTTTATTTTTCATTTGCCCTTTTGTGCAGAAGAAAAGCTGGCTCCTTCTCTAAATGGTCAATTTTCAAGAAACCATTCTTATTCCTGAAGGAGCCTTAAATGTATTATCAATTTTGGATACGTGCTTAAGTGATTTCCAGAATAAAACCTATGAGAAGCATCAAGTCAACGGAACACAATTAAAAAAAGGTAATTATACTTAGCTGCAATGAAGCAACGTTGACTTACCTGCAAACAACACAGGCTAATCCCATTTCCATTGCAAAGTCATCAGCACTGGTTTCCTCAAAGCTAGATAAATCAGGCATGGATAAATCCTTGCTTGTCTGAACTGTAATGGGAGAAGAACGAGCCTCCTGCTTCTCTACTCTGGGCTTCTTTGGTGCATCAGCTCCTTCAGCAGGATCCCCTTTCGTCTATTAAACACACACAGAGAATGTAAACATGCAAAAAAGATAACAGATAATTAAACTGAGAAAATGTTCAAATGGAACAGTTAGACTGGCAGTATATGAAGGTGTACTTCACACAGCATACACACAACATATTTTCTTTGATTACATATTTTCTTCAAAATATTTACGAACTAGAAGCTCAAGCCCACTTTTTGTTCTTCACCTTAAAATCCTTGAAAAAGCTTTGGGAAAACCACATTTCAACTTGCTACATTTTAGTAATCTCTTATGAGATAACCTCTTACGATTTAAAACAGAGAATGGTTTGGAAATAACCCCAAAAATCCAACCTCCCCACAATAAGCAAGGAAAACAATCACAGAATAATTACAAGAAGACATTTATTATTATTTATTAGATTGCCTAAATGGCAACATGACTGGCTAATGCAGCCCACAGGCTAGGCATCATAAGATGAGCTGGAAAGGGGAGCTTCTGTCTAAAACATATTTAAGATTATCAACCAAGTTATTTCTCTAGAGAACAAAAATAACTTACTTTATCTGCAGATCTCTTTTCTGTTTCTTTTTTCACCTTTTCTGATGTAGTGGGCTTGCCATTGTTGTTGCCAGAAGGCAAACTGGATGAAGCTTTAGGCTCTTGCTTAATGGGTTTGGTGACAGATACCTTTGGTTGCTCTACTTCCTGGAAACAGAAACAAAAATTGAATCCAAATTCTGCAATTGAGCTCCTACCTAATTTGCAATTAGTGAGATAAGAGGACAGGCAAACAATATGCCATACAACACTGATCATCTACATACACACTTTAAAAAAAACGCATTTCTTAAAATATTTTCATATCAACAAAGTACTGTTTAAATTGCAGACAATTAATAAAATCTTCCCTTACCACTGACCTTTCTGAGGAAAAGGTGCTCCTTTTCCTAAGACAGATCCTCTTTGGAACATTAATTAAAAAGGAAACATTTCTGCTTTTAAAATTCAAAGAGAAAATCAACACGAATTTTCAGATAGCTCTGAGGACAAAATTCAGTACAAGCTGAAAACAGCAGCTGACATCTGATGTAACCAGACATCAATCCTTCATGGCGAGAAATATTGACCTCCTCTTAATCTCAGTCCAGATTTGTCTGTTGGATTAATAAATTCAGATCTCAATGGAAATCAATGGCTCTCATTAATGACACATTAGTGTCAGCAAGGCTAGTAGCCAGGACAGTCTGTAAATGAGTGACCAATCACACTGATGGGCACCAGCAAGGTACCCCCTCCCAGATGGTGAGATGGGAGCAATTCTCTGCTGCATACTGGGACAGGTCCTAAGGCCTGAGCTTTAGCCCTCCAAAGTTTGTTGGCTTTACTGTAGTAATTCTGTGCTTCCTACCCTGTTCTTGGATTTCATGGTCAACCACAAACTGACCCTGCAGCCAGTGAATGCAAGGAAAGGAATTCTTGTACTTTTCTCATTTCTGACCCTTGCAGTCTGGCTGATATTGGATATATACTGAAAAGAGGAGAACAAAAGATTTCTTCCTCTGGTCTGGGCCCCAGTTTCACCTGAGGGCAGGTGACTGCCAGCCAAGCTGTTATTAGAATTGGCTTCCCAAACCTCTTTGCACTGTTACTCTGCTCCCTGCTTCCTCTTTAAACCACATATCTCTTATTTGAGCTCTGACTCAGAGGGCACCTGAGAGTTTTGAGACCTGTGTTGGGTTTCAGGGAGTTAACAAGATGAACAGAAAGGAGTCAGACCACACAGTAAAGCATGATGTTTGCTGAGCAGTACCAGCAGCTTTTAGTGATTTGGAACCACATAGCAATGAAATATTACAAATGAATCAGCACACAGCCTATCATTAGAACACAGCAGGCTGACTTGCAGGCATCCTAGGGGAGAACAAGACCTCATTATCCATATGGCAATACACAGCAGTACGAGGATGTCCCTACTTGGCTATTTTCATACCCTCATCCCAGATTCAAATATGCTCTCTAGCAGGTGTTCAGTGATTTTCAGTAGATGAAAGATAATGTTTGTCCACTGGACAGCAATGGTTTCAGCCTGCAAATAATTTCTGCTTTGAACCATTTGGTGTTTTTCTCATATGACTTCATTAACAGAATTTCAAGGAATGAGATACAGCTTTATTGGTAAATAGCTTATTTTTTTTCTTATTTACCCGTGGCAAAGCTAATCTATATTTTAAAGACCTTTTAGGTCTGAAATGTAACTGCAGAAATATGTAAGTTGGGGTGCACCTTACATAGCATGTCTGATATAATGCTGAATATCTCTTTTAAGTCTTGGTGCACCAACAGGATAAAGAGACTTTTTTACCCATTAACTTCCATTAATTGAATGGATTATGTTGTATGAAAAAGGGAATGATGAATATGAACACTCCATAATGACTTTTTCTTTTTCCTCAGCTTCTGATTCTCTTTTAACTCTTCAGCTCTAGAGGAGGAACCAGGAATAGCAGGAGCTTTATTAAGGCACCAAAAGAGAGCTAGGCTCCCTAACACCAGTACCTTCTGGGAGGGACGATAGCTCGAGTCAGTTCCTCTGGCCAACGACTCGTCTAGAAGTGCTTTCAGCTTTTCAGCAGAGTCCTTACTCTTGGAGTGCAAAAAGCCCAGGGCTTTCAGAAAAATGGGATCCAGCTCCAAGTTCACTGTAGCAGCCATATTTGTGTCTTCAGCATGAATTAAAAGAAAATAAAAACAATGACAACTTTATTCATATGAGCATAATTCAGACAGCATGTGGCTAACAAAAGATTTCTTTGCTTTTTAAAATGAAATTATATCAAACCACAGCAAGGATTATATGTCAATTACTTATCATTAGAAGATGACTGTGCCTTCTGTGCTGCAGAACCTTGAATATGACTGGACATCTAAAATGTCACATTCATTCTTTGGTATATATGATATTCAGAAACTAAACTCATCATACTTATGCAAATTAAAAAAATTTGTATTCTTGATATTTCATACATAAAAATATTGAAAATCACGCAAAATAAATATTAACTTCAAGAAAAGCAATTACTACCCTTCTTCTTAACACTTTTTGCATGTACAGTGATTTCTAACTCATTGCTCGTTTAAGAGTAACTAGGAAAAATTTTACTTGTAGAAAACTTAACTTTTGAAACTTCTGAAAGAACAGCTCATTGTAGCATATAAGATATAAACAGCTAGAGTATTACTTCATATATAAAAAACAGCTGAAAAATAAATTTTTAAATTTAGCTGAAGCAGTGAAAAAATAACTCAGATTGTGACTTATCCATGTACTTATGTGACAGTCTAAGTTTAATGTCACATAATGACTACCCAGAGCTCCGAGATGCCTCAGTATCTACGTAAAGGGAATAAACTGAGAAAAAGGTTACAATGACTTAAAGAAAATGTCTGCCTCATAGCAATATATCCCTGCACTCTGGAGCACTCTGTGTAAATTTCCTTAAAAAAACTCTAAGAAACTGCATTTACATCAGAAATGGTTATTATGAGGATAAATATCTCACTTAAATCAACAAATAACAATTAATAATTTAAGAAATAACATGGGAAACTTCCTGATATTTTCTAAAAATATCTGTGAAGTGTTATTGTTAATCCCTTTAAACCTCATTTAAAGCACATCAGGATGGTTGTGGGTTTGAGTTTTTTCCTACAATAATCTAGAAGACATTCTTGAAAAGCCTTTCATCAGTTCTTTCATCAAAAGCACTGTCTGGACAGCTTTTCCAGCTGAAGCTTCCAAGGTTTTATCTGATGAATTCCTTTTGATATTCATGGCAGTGAACTTTTACCTCTTTGGCCAAAACACCAGCACTGGCAGGCTGCTCCCTCAATGCTTGCCTAGAAGTCTCCAGGAACCTTTATCTCATGCTGAGCTTTCACGAGACACCAGAGAATCACTTGACTGAGATCATCAAGGAGTTCAACGCACAGAACTTCACAGGGATTTTATCAATGGACCCAGCAGAGAGTTAAGATACCTCTTCAAGAGTCTCTCCTCTCTTCCTTAATCTTTGCTACTTGACAAATCATTTCCTGGTGGCCACAGAACTTCTGCCAGGAAGTGCTACACACCAGCTACTCGGCTGTACCACTGATCAAGCACAGAGCGCAGCGCAAGCCCCGTCCCGGCAATTCTGTCTCTCTCTGATGATTGCAGAAAGTGAATTCACAGAGCACAGAAAGCACATACCCTCTTTTCTCTATGCATCTACCTCTGATAAATGTTCAGGCTGCTCTTGAGATCTGTGGGTAGGTTATGTCCCGCATTTCTTTGTTCTGTGAACATGCCTTCCAAGTGTCAGTACCCTGTACTCTTAAACCAGGGCTCAGCTAAACCCTCTGTTGAATGAAAATGGTAGAAACGAAACACTAATTTCAGAAATTTTGTACAATCCCCTGTTAAAAAAAAAAAATCCTTTAAGTTCTTCTCTGAGGGAGAGAGGAATTCTACGAGGAACATATACTTGTGTACATGAGAAACAGGCAGCCTCAACAGCCCTTCACAGCCATTCTCTAATATTTAGAGAACGAGCGTAAACATAATTCAATTTTCATCTCTCTGAAGGTAACACTTCCCACATTTGATTCTAGCTCTAGCTTTTTAAAGACATATATTGAAAGGAACTGTTAAACCCCAAATTTCAAAAGGATTCTCAGTATTTATTCTTTCATTTGCCATGCAACTGCAGCAATTCTTTCTCTGTTCTTGAGGACAATTATAATGTCCCAGGCTACTACAGTTACAACTAACATATCACAAGAAATTTCTCATAAGAAGAGACGAAATTGAGCTTAGTAAACAGTTCAAGCATGCTCAGTTTAGGCATGTATTTTTAAATTTAAAGAAACTATTAGTGAATTAGAGAAGTATATTCAATGGAAAGATGAACACATCAATAACTGTCTTAAAAACAGCATCATCTGAAAAAAGCAAACTGATAATTATGCTCTCCTTATGGGACCATAACACTGCTGTCAAACAGGCTTATACCAGTAACTGTCCTGGTCCAAAAGGCAAATTACTGCTTTTGGTAGTGGCCTTTCCAGATATTTCCAAATCAAACAGTTTTTAAGTATCAAACAGTGGTTTGACATTTATAAATGCAAGATCCAATTTCATTCATTCATGTTTTCATTCACAAACTGCTCCTCTGGCAGTCAACTCAGCACACAGCAATGTGATAGCCTTGAGACAAGAACAGCAGAGTGTTTCAATGATGATGCCATGGGCTATTCTGCAACAGACCTCCTTGACTTTCTTCTTGAAGTAGAATCTTTGTATAGGAAATAATTCAAATACTGTTTCGGAAAAGGATGAATAGAACACTGCCTTTTCTGTAAGAGATTGATAATGCAGCTGTGAGATCAGAGGGCTGTGCTCAACCCTTGAGCCCTTTGTGCAGAACTGGTTTTGCACAAAGCAAGCACATCCTCTTGCAAACCAGCATTCACACATCAGCCTCACCCTAAAAGCACCTTTCTCAACTTAGGTCTCTCTCACCTGCCAAGGTGGACTATTCTAAGTGGTTTAAATCCACGGGGAAACATAGATGTTAATCAGAGGGTTGTAATTCTTAAAACACCCAGGAAGTTTTGGATTCTTTCATTTCTTGAGTATACTATTGTCTTCTGCCAAATACAATCAAGCTTAACTGTACACTCTACAGAATACATGCTCTTACAATTTAAGATTAATTAGATTTATAGGGTGTAGGAGCTCTCTTCTTTCTTTCATTCATTTGCCATCTACTATTTTGCATGCCTGCCCATGTATTAACTTATTCATCATAACTTGCAGCTAAATGGATCTCCTTCCATTACCTTTTCAGATTCGTCATATTTTCAACCATGTGTTTCTGAACTCCTATTCCTATTATTTTCTAAGGCAGGTGCACTACTAAACATGTTTTTCCAAGAGAGTACACATCTTCTACTTATATTGCAATGCTATTATCAAACGCATTCTTTTACAGACTCACCAATATTTTTATTTTTTACTGCCACCGCTGATTAAAAGGCCTTTCACTCACATATCCTTTTCAGCTACCTTCAAGACCTGTAGCAGTTCCCTTAAACACAGTCACATGAATCAACATCTTATAATTCCTTCCAACACAGTCACTGCACTGTTTTTCACTTAGCACCATAAAATCAATTCACTTTTCCCATCCCTTTGTTGCTCAGATTTTGCCCTCTTCCTGACCACATCTATTAACCATGACAGTGGCAGGATTTGCTTATTTACCAATAATGCCTCTTCCAGGTCACTTTCAGACCTAATGAAAGTCTTAAGAAAGTAGATCAAGGAAAAATCTTAGAAGTAGGAAAAAAAATGAACTTCTATTTTCAGTTTTTACTATAGTGTCTTAATCAGCACTTGATTTATGACAGCATAATTTCTCAGTTACTTTCCACAAGGGACATCTCAAAACTCACACACTTCAGTAGTCTGAATAACTGTATTAATAAGAACAATTGTATTAATCAGTTCTAATTTTTTTGTCATCTTCTTCAAAGACTCTTTTCAGACATGTGTAAGATCTCCTGCTATGGAGTTACTAGTACTGGCATCCTTAATTTTACATTCTATTCTGCAACATTTTTATAATGTACTTATAAATTAGTATTCCAATCAACATCACCAGTTTATCCAGTATTTTTAAGATTACAGCACTGCCATAATATTTGCTGTTTTCTCCAGAGAAACAGTGAATTATTTAAGAATCACAGAATCATTCCTTGTGGAAGGGACCCCACATGGTCACCCTGTGCAATCTCCTGTTCAACGCAAAGCCAGCAGTGAATTCAGACCAGCTTGCTCAGGACTTTTCCAGTTGCATCCTGAAAATCTCCAAATCTGCAAAAATCCTTCTGGGCAACCTGTTCCAATGCCTCATTGTCCTCATTTTCTTGCTTTGAATTGGAGGTTCTAACTTGTGCTGTCTCTCATTCTCCCACTGTGCATATGAGTACAAAGACTAGTGCTAACTTTCCAATAATATCCTCAGGTAAATTAAAGTTTCCATTATATCCCCCTAAGCCCACAGCAAACGCTATCCAACACTCCCTCCATCTTCAGATCTAGCTATTTTGTCACAGAGGACAAGCCAATAGCTCAGGCATGATTTATCCTTGGCAGATCTGGATCTTCCCAGTCTCAATCTGTTCCTACTGCTGCCTGCAAATGGCTTCCTCCATGATCCTTCCACAGGAGGAAGGAATGAGACTGACTAGTCTGTAGTTCCCTTGCTTGTCCTTCTTGCCCTTTTTGAAGATGAGCATAAGATTTGCCTTTCTCCAGTCTTTGGGATCTCCCCAATCTCATGGTCAATAAAAGATGACAGAAAGCAGCTTTGTGAAGACCCTGTTAGCTGACCCTTGAATGGAGACCACCTGGGCCCATGGACTTATCAGGGAGACAATCCTGCTGCAAACCTCTTCCACAGCCTATAGTTCCCACTCTCCTTGAACTCTGCCTTGCAGCAAAAGGCCGTGGAGACCACACAGGTCAAGTCTGTGCAAAGAAGACGGCAATTATTTGACCCTCATCTGTGTCTGCTGTCACTAACACACTTGTTCCAGGCAGCAGCGATGCTATATTTTCCCTGTGAATCCTTTCCCTGATAAATAGCATGATGCTTGTGGGTGCCTTTCAACTCAGGATAGTCTGTGACAATTGTACCTGCACAACTGAGGTTTGCTAAGCCCTGCTACCACTGAGCTTAATATTCTGCAGAAAATGGACCTGAAGATTTCAATGCTCACTAGCTTAAGATATTGGTAAATTGAGTGCACCTCCACAAGTGTTTTCACCTTTGCCTTATTCAATGGCTACTGAAACTTATCAAGTGTACAGATTCCTGGCTATCACCCCCCTGGCAATTTCTCAGGGAGAGAAGCAAACTTTAGTTAAAACCAAATTTCTGAAACAGTTCTGCCAAAGCCGCGGCGTGACCCTCTGCAACCTACTTGCCGCAAATTCCTCCCTGTGGTTCCTTTTTACCAACGAACGAAAGGCCTCTGATCTGAAAGCAACACTTTAAAGAATAAAGCACCACGCTCCTACACTGCTGCCCCGCAGGGAATTCCCCAGAACCGCTCCTGGCTGTCCCTTGGCACCCCCGTGTCCCCCGGGGGCACCGCAGGAGCCCCAAAGCCCCCCGAGGGCTCCCCGCGTCCCTGGTGCTGCCGAACACCGCGCTTCTCCCACCCACACCTACCCGCGCTCTCCTCTCCCAAGCCCTTTTTTCCCGTCCCACACCCCTCTTCCCTCTCCCTTCTCCTTCCCAAACCCCCTATGCCGCCTCCTAAATCCCCCATACTCCCCTCCTCCCCAACCCCTTCTCTGAACCCCCAAATTCCCTCCTGTTGCCAAACGCCTTCTTCCTTCTCTCAACTCCCCTCTTCCTTCATCCCCCCAGCCCCCCTCTTCCTTCTCCCCCTTCCCACCCCAAATTTCCTCCTCCCAATCCTCCCTTCCTCCTCCCAAGTCCCTCTCCCACGCCCCGCAGACGCGGCCGCCGGTGTCTCACCGGAGACGAGGAGGAGGAGGATGAGGAGGAGGATGAGGATGAGGAGGAGCGGGGCGGAAGCGGCCGGGCCGGGGTAAGGAAAGGAGCGGGATAAAGGGAATGCGGCGGTGGCCGAGCCTGGGGCTGCGCTGGCAGCTGGGGGCGGCGGCTTTAGGGAGCGGGTCTGTGAGGGAGTTGTGGCTCGGCGGTGTCGCTCTTTGCAGTAGCCGAGCTCAGGCGTGTGCTGCCGTCCTGAGTCCCGGCTCTGTGCCCCCCATGTCCCGGCTCTGTCCCCCTTGTCCCGGGTCTACCCTTCATGTCCCGGCTCTGTCCCCCTTGTCCCGGGTCTACCCTTCATGTCCCCGCCTGTCCCTCATGTCCCGCCCGTGTCTGGCTCTCCAGAGCCATCCGCAGCTTCCACTTTATTGGTGGCCCCGCCTGGAGCTCGGTCCGAAGCTCCTCGGTGCTTCCCTCAGGGCTCCCGTGGGTGCAGGGCTGGTCCTGAGCTCATCCAGCAAATGGATCGTCTTGGATGGAAACACAGCTCCAGCCTCTCGAGTTATGTGCCTTAAAGCACAAATGTTGCTTTGCACTAAGTTAAATATTCGCTACGCTTTAAAATGGCTTTATATTAAATGTTTCTCTCACGTTAGTGCATCTCCTTGGCAAAAGTTTAGTTTTGCCATGTAGTAATCAACAAATGAATGAGATCTTTTTCGGGGACTAAAAGGATGCTTATGTACTTACTTATTTGTCTTTATTTTTATTTTTATGGGAAACACTTGTTTTTAAAGCAGCGATATTTCCCTATCACGTTGTTAACAGGGCAGCTGAGTGAAACTAATTTAGCTGTTGTTTCGTGCGTGCTGAAAGGGAAGAGAAAATGGTAAAAATCAGCACAGCTAGTGAAAATTACACTTACATAATGTTTTACCCAAATAAAATGTATTGTGGTAAAGTAGGTATTGCATTGTGTGTTGAGCTGTTTTTTGTGTGGCAGTGTATTAATTAAAGAAGAGCAACAGTACTCATAGCTGAGCCAGTGTTCTTGTCATTTAATGTTTTAAAAATATTTTGTCGTAACAGTCATTAATATGTTCTTAATGTCTGGTGGACTTGATTTTGTTCTTCCACTGTCGCTTTTTGAGCAATTGGTTTGGCCCTGGGGTAGGTAATATAAAGTAGTAAGTGTGATGTACATGTCTACATGGAAAAAAAATTTGAATAATCAAGATGTATCAAATGAAGACGTGGGTTTTTTTCTTTTTACATATTTACATCATGTTCATGTAACTGTGCAAAGACCTTAATAATCCAGACAGTTCTGTGAAAGACTGGTGCTGTTCCAGTGTCGTTCGTGCTTTATAGATCTGCGTGTAAAACCCCACTCTGGCCTTTCTTGGGCACATTTAAACTTCTTTTTCCATCCTGCGCTCGGGCTGTGCTCTGTGACACTCGTTGTGAGAGGGCCATCTAGTGCCCGAGGCTCTTCTGTGCCACCTGTCATCTGTTCCCTAATGGGCAATTCTGCTGAGTGATGGAGCAGGAAAATTACTGCATCAGTGCCTTATGGTAAACTCCTATGCAATATTACGGCAGGAAAAATGTAGCTTTCAACCCGCTGTAAGGAAAATTAATTTGAGTTTTTAATGTGCTGAGAAGAAATTAATTTCAGCTCTGCTACTGTTGAATTCAACTGCTTTAAAGTAGTTGTGTGTTTGAGGTGTTTGTGCAGTATCAAGAGATGAATGTTTACTTGCTTATGTCTCCTTCAGTTATTATCTCACCCAACTCTAGAATAATTTTTAATACAGAAACCAATATTATTTCCCATGGCCTAAATACCTGCTATAAATGCCTTTTAGCAATTACAAAATGACAAATGTTTGTATTAGGGAACTGACTATTGTAGATATGTGCTCAGGACCTTGTTTTTTTAATAATGCATGGTTAATACTGTGGGAGATTTTAATGCATAAAAATAAAGAAAAAGCCTTGCTCTTAAATGTTTATGCACTTAAAAATTGAAAATGAAACATTTTCTTTGGGTTTTGTTTGATGTCAGAAATATGCTAAAATTAAAAAAAAATAAAAAATTACAGAGATCATTTTCCTATCCATGATCTGTATGTGAAGAGACAGCGTAGATGTGAAACCAATCTTTTCTCTCAAAAAGGAACCTGCCAATTATTCAGGCAGGATGTCTTTAGTAGTATCTTATGTTAAAATCAGTTGTAGCAGATAGTGGAAAAATCAGTGATTTTAATACATTTTTTTCCTTTTTTATTTTAATTCTGTATTCTTTTATGAATGCTGTACTCTGATTTCTATTTCAGGAACTTCATCTCAGGAAGAAGATGAAAGATAATGTCGCTGAAGAACATTTATATTTGGCTTTTTCCCATCAGTACAGAGATAGTATCTTTCCTCTTCATACATCTATCTCACTGTTTCTGCTATCCTACTGTGACTGCAAATTATTTAAAGTTTTTTTAGTGCCGACTGGCGAAGATGTGGGTGATCAGCGTGTGACAAAAAACCTCGCTGGAGATCTTGAGGTGCATTTAATCTCCAGGTGTCAGCTTCCAGTGGTTGTGCAGAGCTGCAGTTTACCTGCTGTTGTCGTGAAGGATGACAAATTCTGCCGAGCTGGGCTTTCTGTGGTCTTGAGACATATAATACAGAAAACATTCCAGGCAGATCCGTCTAAAAAGGATGTTTTGGAGCTCTTGGGCTTTAAGAAGACCTGCTTAAAAGCCTGTGCTGAAGTGAGTGTGTATCTCTCTTTGAAGTGAGTGTGTATCTCTCTTGGATACATTAATTGGTTTTTTATTAAGCATTAAATGCTCTGAAGTAGACTCTTAATATTAATGTCAAGTAAGTTCTTTTAGTAAAAAACTTAATTTGCTCAGAAAATGCAGTTTCCTCTGTGGAGAAGTACCTGTATTTTGGCACAAGGATGAAATATAATTATTTTAGAAGATACTACTTTTTAGCAGCACAAAAAGAACCTTAGTGTTAAAAAATAGGTCATATCTTTGTTTCATGTCTAGCAGTATAAATGAGTTATAAAGTTTGATGTAAACTAAGAAATACCTAATGTCATGCTAATTTTAATTTCAAGAGCACCATATGTTGTTAGCCTCCAAGGTGCACTGCTGGCTTTTGTTTAGCTTGTCCTCACCATTTTTCCAGTGTCTTTTCAGCAGAGTGGCTGCCTGGCCAGGTGGTCAGTCCCTCCTAGGTGTGGCATATTCTGTTGAGTTTTACATCAGTTCCTCTCAGCTCATTCTCTAGTCTGTGCAGGCTCGTGTGAATAGCAGCTCTGTCATGGAGTTTGTTGGGAACTTGTTGTCTGCTCTGCTCAATTCCCTGTCATCCTTGATGGGAGTGTATTCCGTCTCCCCAATCCAGGTAAAGATGATGGAATGGGATAGGCTTCAGTATAGAGCCTTAAAGATTTCCACGATTTCCACTCCTAACTGGCCTTCAGGTAGAGTGTGAACCATTAACCCACACTGCCCTTTGAGTTGAGATGTCAGCCCATTAATCATGTAGCAATTTACTCATCTGGCAGCTCATCCATCTAGACTTGCCTTCCCCACTCCTCTCAGGAGGCTGAACTCCACCCTGTCATGATTGCTGTTCCCATGGTTGTCATTGATTACTGTGCCTTCAACTCAGTTCACAGCTTTGCTTCTTATGAAAGCAGCCACCCTAATTTCATATCAATAATAAGGAAATAAAAACATGTTGTACTGAATAACTGTTCTGTTACATATAAAATTTAGCTTCCTAACTCTGCTGTTGCAAAAGTAATACAGAAATATCTGAGTTTCTAAGATTAACAAAGAATGTATTTATAGCTGGAATTCCTTTGCTTGAAGTGATTGAGTAGCTGAAGTAACTGAAAGTTACCCTGGATTTTGTTTGTTTTTCTGTAGAAACATTAATTATGTAAATTTATTTGACAGGTTAGCCAGTGGACTAGACTCTGTGAGATCAGCATACCTCTGGCTGTGGAAAGATTTTTGACAGCCTCTCCTGAGCACTGCCAGGCCATTCCTCCTGACATTTTACTGTTTGAAAGGAAGCTTGGAGAACCTGTCCGAGTACATAATGATGACAAAATTCGAAGGCAAAAGCTTCAGCAACAGAAGGCAGGTGCCAAGGCTGCAGTGCTTGTGCTTGGTGAAGAAGCTGCAGAGGAATTAAAACCAGGGGAAATCCATGAACATCCACCCTCAAGTTTGGAATTGAGCGTAGCTTTCTCTAAACTACTTGCCCAGGAAGCACCAGATGCTGTCAACAGGGAGGCCCCTGACATCAGGAGAACAAAAACCTCTGACCTTCCACTCTTGGACCACGTTTTTGCAGAGGGGCTTTATTTTACTGTGGCAGATCTAGTGCTTTTGCCATGCATCCATCAGTTCTTGGTAAGCTGGCAAATTCTGCAAATATTAACTAGTGCACATGTATGTTTTTTAAGAGGCTAAAAGTTGTAAAATGTGTTAATTTGAAACATGTTGTGGTGTTTACAATGTGACCTTAACCCTTAATCAAAGATTTGTCTTGTTTTTGTACGGACACAAAAAATAGGGAATGGTGAGGTCACTAAAGTTACTTCTAAATACAGAGCATATCAGTGGTTAGTAAACACTGTTAACTTTTTAAATATTATACTGAAATACTTTGACATCAATTTGCCCAGAAAGTAATAATTTAAAAATAATAGTACAGGTGACTTGAGCTCAACTTAAAACTAGTTCTACAATGGGAAAAACTTCTTTGGTAAGACTGTGCAAGAGTCTTGCTCAGCACAATCTGTGTACTTAGTTTTATGAGGATAGATGCACAGGAAAGATGTAAGGAAATGGCAACTATGTCTTTATTTCCCATTACAGTAAAATGATACAATGAGTTTGCCTCCTACCAGTATTCCTGCAGTTACTCTATGAGATTTACTGCTAAGCTGGTGTCTGTTCCAGGAACATTTGCATTTTGATTTTCAAGTTGGTTTGCCAAATTTCCCTTATGGTATGTGAAAACAAGTGGAATTCCCAGAGAAGATGCTGTTAATCAGATTGAGGATAACAATTTCTAAAATCACAATAATGACTATAAAATATTTATAATGTGACAAATGTCCACTTTATGACTTCTTTTACCAATGTAATCATCCTCAGTGGATTTCTGTATGACAATAGCAATATGCTGCTTTTGAATTGAGGTGATGAGTTATTTTACAGAAACAGTTGTTAATTCACATCTGCTTTGTTTGTTTTGCAAATCACATAATTGGAGGTGAACAGCAACTTCTGTATGGATGACACTAAACAAAAGTATTAAGACAAAATGCTTTTTTACTATTAAAAAAAGCCTTAAATGTATTTAATTGTTTTTCCTTTGTTTTTCCAAGGCCTTTTTAAATAAGAGCATAACTTTTTAGAGTAGCATTTTATTTACTGGTGCTAGGCATGAGAAGATTTTTCCATCAAATGCTTAATTGATTTCAGCGATGTAGTTGAAATCATTCTATAGAAGTCCTGTGAGCAGCTGAGAATTCTGTATTTATTGACTTTTTATATGTTACCCTTGAGCCCTGGTGTTCTGCAGCTCATGAACTAGGTATTTTACAGTGCACTTGTGTTAGCTCACACCAAAGATTGCCCTAAAAACCTGGTTTTCAGTTTCATTTTTGCCTAATTTACAAGAGCTCTGGGATAATGTTTGTTTGTTTCTGTTCTCTGGTGAATGATTATTTTCTAAGCAATAATATCTTGATGCCTACAGTTATCATCAAAATTGAATAACCTACATCTGAAAGCTTCTTGCAGGCACTGAGTTAAAACTGCTCTTGTTGATGGAAGTGCCAGAGTTCAGTATTAAATTGTTATTTGTCACTTGTATAACTGGACTTCCTGGATTGTGTTTAAAAAAATCACTGTAGTTGCAGTTCCACTTTGAATTAAGGGTGTGAATAATAATGAAGTCTTAAGTGAGTGTGTCTGGAAAATATCATCCCATAAATGTGAGGAGACCTAACTAGCTGATTGTAATTACCAAAAGTAAGATAATGAAGCTGAAGGGTTGTTTTTCATTACCTCATTTCATTGCTGTTATCATTCTGAGCTTACCTTTGTTACGCTTTCTATTAGTTGTAACTGTTGAAAATTAATAGAAGTATAACAAAAGCCCAGTTCCTCATGTGGGAGAAACCACTTTTTAAAATACAATTTAGAACACTTGATAACAAGTGTAACAGCACCTCTTAGAATTGCTTTCCTAAATACTTCTTCCCTAACTGAATTAATGTGTTTTTTGCTAGAGTTACTATTAGGATATTAAATTAGATACTAAAGTTACACAGTTCATTCTTCTTTTGCTCCTTTAGCTGTTGCTAATTACTTGTGATTACCCTTAGCATATTACAAACACGGCATGCAGGAGGGCTGTTGGAAATTCTGTGTCATTTCAAATTTACCAATTTCTATTTCCAAACTGCGGACAGATCTGTGGAGGAAAGCTGTTTTTGCATGGCCTTTACTGCCTGTTCCTGTAATCGTGATTTTTAATTTTCTGTTTAAAGCAGGCACAGCATCAAAGAATAGTTGAAGTTGGAATAATTGAGGTTGGAGGGCACCTCTGGAGTTGCTCTTGTCTCCACCCTGCTCAGACAGGGTCAGCTAGAGCCATTTGCCCAGGATCGGGTCCAGTCATATTTTGAGTGTCTCGAAGGAGACTCCACAATCTCTCCTGTAAGAGGATAATCTCCATTGTTATAGAACATTTGGGGATCTAAACAAAAATTATTTAATTTCATCAATTGCACCTTTTTTAAAAGTAGCTGGACTTCATGTTAAAATGTGATTTGGGTATATTTTAATATGTGCAACATTTTCTTACTTGGGAATTTTTTTTTATTTCATTGTTTACACTTAATACTAATTTCTGTTGGAGGTCACATTAACTCATAATCACATACACTTAATTCAGAAAGAACACTATTTACCATTATTGAATAAAAATATGCACTTAAGATTCTAAAAAGTAAAAAAATAATGAGTTAAAAAATATTCAGTACTAATTAAAAAAAAACAGGTGTAGTACAAAGACTTGAGGAAAGATCAGGGCTAACATATGCCTGTTACCACATAGTTTAAGGTATTTCAGGCTTGCAGTTCCCAGCAAAGCAGCTGTTGGTGGGTGAGCTTTGAAGGGGTACTTGTGGGAAAGAGAATTTAAGTTCCATAATGTCATGCTTAGAGTTCAGTATTCATTGCAAATTACTGCATTGGGGTCTTTTGTCTAATGACCAACCAAAAATCATCATTCCTATGTTAGGATATAGCACATATTTAAGAGTATTATTTAAATGGAGTATTCCTGTTACTGACTGAGATTCTGATTAAAATTGATCATGTGAACCTTTTCATCCTATGAAGCAAAAAGGAAGTGCAAATAAAGTCTAAGTGCCCAACTGAATTCTACCTGGAGCTCTGAACCAGCTGATTTTTGTTTTGCTATCAGGCTGTGAGTGCATGTGCTCAGCTTGGAGCTGAGCTCTTTTCTGTAGTTCATGCCTTGTGGTGGCTTGTAGCAAGAAATTTACTGTAGCCAGTAACCTTTTCATTTTATTGTTCTAGGTTTCCAGCAAGAAACAAGGCAAAAATCTGGTAAACCTGCCACTGATATCCAGTTGGTATCGAAGAGTTCAAGAAGTACCTGGAGTAAAGAAAGCTGCTGGCAAATGCAACATGGAGCTTCTCCAGCTTCCAGAGTTGGTGTCTGCTCCAGAGGAACAGCCACAGGAATCTTCTTCAGTTCCTGATGAGTTAGAAGAGGATAATGAAGAAAGTCATTTTATAGGTGGTCCAAGGCCAACCATGACTAAGTTAATGGTAATTTAAGCTTTTTAATGAGTTCTTTTTATAGCCATATTTGTTTGATTTGGAGTAGATAGCATTTATTAGAATTGTACAAGCTAATTTTGACAGCCTTGAACAGTTTAATACCCTTTGTTTGTCTTAAATCTAATATACATTGACTTAGGAGTGATTCTGTTTTTTTCTTCTCTTCTGATATTTGATTGATTTAGGAATTGTGCAAAGATAGGACTGCTAGAGCCCTATCAAGAGTTCTGAATAATCAAAATAACTTTTTGTTTGAATTGCAATATTGTATTTCTCTTTTAAAGATATTTATATAAAGAATGACAGAACATTGCTTTTATGTTTGGCTTCATTATCCAATCTTTTCAATTGGATTGTTTGTTTTGGTTTTTTTTTCTTCTTGATTAAAGGTTTGAACATCTGGGAACCCTCATGAGTTTTGATAAAGTAAACTGTCCATCATGTTCCATAATTCAATATTTTTTGTGTAAAAGCGGACAGCATTTCCTAAAAAGAGTTAACAGGGCTTTTTTTGTGAGAATGAGAGAAATGCATAATTTGACTGTTATATAACTTGGAGTCACCTGCCTGTTCAATTTTGCTTAGGCTGACAGTGTTGCAGTTCGGTCTGATGCCATTAAATTTAGTGAGAATTTTGATACCAACTTAAGCAGGTAAAGGGCCTTAATTTATTTTTTTTTTCTTCTTTTCATGTAGGAAAATGGAATTGAAGCAAAGTTTTCTCCTCATCCATGCCCCAATTGGACCCTAGACTGGACCAGTCTTCCATCTGCAGTCAGTCCTGGGGAAGGTGAGGGTTTGTATGTCCATGTGTGTGTTTAACAGGGTCTTCTTCTGGGGAAGCTACTTAACTGTTTCATAGGAAAATATGCCAGTTTTCAGTATGTTTCAGAGCTAAGCAATTTCAAATCTGTAGTAACATTCAGTCTGTTTGTAACATGTAGTAACATGACTTCCCTCAGGTCATCTGCAAAAGATTGGCCTTGGTTTCAATAGCAGTTGTCACAACCCAAAACTCTCAACCAAGCTAAGTGCTTGGTTGTGTTGAGTTTTCCATAGAAGTAAATGTATCCACAGATACCTTCCATAGAAATAAAAGTACTGTGGTTGTCAGTATGTACAGACACTAAAAAGAGGGTGGCAGGTCAGAATAAAAAAGTGTAGGTGGTCACAGTGTGAGACAGAAGGAAAATGGGATACATCATGTGATTATTTCCCTGTACTGATGCGTGTCATCACAGGAAATGTTTTCATTCTTTCCCTAGCAAGGCAGTAGCTGAAAATTTTGGGAAGAGCAGTTGAAATAAGACTGTTGAATGGAAATAGTGTGCTACTGCTGATTATACATGAGATTTGGGATAAAGGAGGTTTTATTTAATCTCTGACCAACAAAGAAATGCAACATCTTCTCCGTGGTTTTATTAGGCAGCAGTAAAGAGGGGGTTTTTAATCCTTTTTGGAACTTCAGTCATTCGTGGAATCTTTGCTTCTGTTCCTGGTTCTGTGTGTGTGAACACATTCATTGTCTTCAGGTTCATGTCCTACTCACTGCAAAGTCTTTGTGGATATTAAGGTAAGTTTGGCTGGATATGATTAGAGGTGCTTCCTTTAGGCTCATCCAAAGCACGTTAAAGGAAGGGGTTGGGCAGTGATAACCCTTTGCTGCTTTATTACACTGAGGATGTGTGGAGATAGAAGCCTTTGGTACTGTCAGGTTTTTTCATCAAACATTATGTTCACTGTGAAGCAAACAAAAAAAGAGATTTTTTTTAAAACAGATTTTTTTTCTTTAAAGCAGCTTTTTAATTATTGACTTTCTTTATCCAATTGAAATTCAAGAATGAGAAGTAACTAATCCACCTTACAAACCCTTACTGCTTTCCTCATGAGTTGAAATACTTGTTAAGCAGGAAGTAAAAGAACTGAAGTGCTTTATTTGTGGCATGTAGTCTGAAGTGAACCATCATTTCAGTAACAGTATGCATGAGATGGTATTTACTTACAAGAGTAAAACAATGTTTGCCTTTATAATTTAGAAACATCTCTGAAACTTAGGTACCTTTGAATAACACAGACTAGAGCAGTAAAACAGACCAGAGTGTTCCAGTTCTGTGGAAATAACTGATGTTTTGATTGAACAGTCTTGGTGGCTACCAGACAACAGTCCTGAAGGATCACTGCTAGCTTCAGCTTCCAGAACTGATATTAAGTAAAGGGTACTTTTATGTAGTGTGGGCTTTCAACTGAGAAAGAAGAAAATGTTGGAAAATTTCTACCTCTCATCAGAAACAAAATTAGTTTTCATGGAAGGAACAGCACTTAATGTAATTATCTTCTAACCAAAATAAAAGTCTGTGACTTTGTGTCCATGTTAAAGCTGTTTGTAATTGCTCATAGAACTGAATAATGGAATAGTTGTGGAATAAATGGTATATTAAATGCAGAGTTATTGATTTGAAATTGTCAAAATTGATTCAATATATCCAGGTTGTTTCTGGGAGTTTTTTATGAGGCTAGGTCACTGTTATTTTGTTCTGCTTTTTATACTGGTATTACCTTTTGAATCTTTTGACTTGAAAGATGCTTTCCAACTTAAGAATACATTATGCTTAAAAATCAAAGATGGTTTAGGGAATCTGACATTTTATGAAAACTTTTGCTAATCAAGAGATGCAAATTGTGTATTTTACTTTAAATGTTAAAAGCAACTGTATTTTTAAAATTAAATCCAGACAGTCATTTATTCTGTAAAACAAAAAGAGTTAAAAGGAACACTTTTAAGTTCTCTATTTTCCTTTCAAGCCTGTCAGAACTTTTTGAAAATCTTTGAAGATTTTTTTAAAGAGTTTTAAAGACTCTTTCAGTGTCTCAGGCATCCTGAAGCAGGAACTCATCCTTCTTCTTCAGCTGATTTTTCTGTATCAGATAGCTCTTTGCCTGCAAGCCACATGGGTGTAACAATCCAAGGGAAACTCAACTGAAGCTGCTTCTCATTAACTTCTCCTGAAAGTTACAGTTTTGCTGCACTCATTTAAATAAGTTCAAACACGTCTTTGTGGGCATTGTATTTTGCAGTTCAAGATCTGGAAGACCTGTGATGGCAATACAGCCTGGTTGCCTCATATTCTTGATACTTCCTTGAGAAGTAAATAATTTACTGTTACAAAGAAAAAGGAGAAATTCTCATTTTTGTAATATAGACAACGTTGGTATGTTTTCTTTTACTGGCTTGCCTTAAAAAGGGTAATCTTGCAAAACTTTGTATTTCATATGTGACTTCTTAGGATCTTTTGACTGGTCAGGGATGTAACATTGCCTAGTTGTCCTGAGGACAATTTTCATGGAAGTTTAATGCAAATACTGATTTTTAGACAAAAACTTCTTCAGGTTTAGCTGGAAATAATAACTTAGACGTGTCACCAAACCAGAAAACTGGTGGATGACAACATACACTGTTCCTACTGTTACTGTGCTCTATCTTCCTTTTTCTTTTGTGATTGTCTTGGGTTACCAAGCAAAACAAGGGAAGGGAGTTAATTATTTTATATTTTTGTAATGCCTGTTTGGAGACAGGAGGCAAAGATATTATATGACTAAGTTAAATTAGTACATAGTAATGATTTTTAGGCACAATGATTTGCTAAATGGAATACTCTTTGAAAGCATAGCTGGTTTCCATGCCTCGTGAAATCAATGCATATACATTATGTGGGATACAAGTTCAGTACATTTATGCTTGCTTGAAGTCTATTGCATTTTGTTAAGTGATGTTTTGATCTAAATGACATGCCTACAGCCTCTGAAATATTGAAAATCTGCAAAGGAAAAACAACAGTTGCTAGTGTATCTTATTAAAAAATCATACTGGAAAGAATGATACCAAGTTCTAACAGCTGCATTTTGGTTCAATGAGGACATTCTCCTTGATGTTTGGCCTAATCTGTCAAATCCCATTGTGATGAGTGTGATTGATGGATTTTATGTAGCTGATAGTCATACTGGGAAGTGTCACCTTTGTTTTAGTGCCTTGCTTTGTGCAGTAAGTATAAGCCCTCAGAGACTTACTGAAGCCTTAAAGCTTCATATTGAATATCCCCTGCAACAAAAGTTCAGGTTTTGATGAGGTCTAATTCCTGGAGGTGTGATTTTTACAGTTCACAAGTCCTTGTTAATTGGGGGTTTATTAGGCTTTGGAGAGATTTGTTTTGCAGAGTACTGTGCATAAAGTTCAGTGTATGCTTCTTTTTAGTCCTGTTGTGGTTTGGATTTGTTTCCTGAACATACCTAAAGAATTAAAATTAAATACTGCAATTTGCCGGTTGAAATATTTTACAGATTTATGGCTTGGACACTGAAGACAATTCATAATGATTAGATTTTGTAAATTCACAGTTGTCTTGGTTCTGATGATTGAAGCATGTTCTTTAATCCCAGAGCGAGCTTTGACAAAATGTTTGTGCTTGACAGTCACTGGCCTGAACTGACTTTACCTACATGGAATTTGAGTTGATCTGCCCTAGATAGAAAAAGTAGGTTTACTTGTTAGACTGTGAGGGTTTTTTTCTCCTTAGTCTCTGAAGTTCTTAGACACGTGGAAGGGCATAAAACCCAAAAACATTAACTCATAGGTGCCTTGCAGATAGTTTTTAACAAGGTTGTTAAAATAATTTTCATATCTTAATCACATCTTTAATAAATGTGAAGAAGCCTGCTAAGTAACTCTGCCCTTTGTTTCATTTAAACTATCTGGTCTTTCTTTTCCTCCTATACTTGTAGTAGGGTTTACAAGTTTCCTTCTCCCTTTTATAGTTCTATGTTCCTTGTTCATGGGATAGCAGAGCTCCAAAGTTACATTATTCATTTCTTAAGCCAGAGGTTTAGAGGTTAATTTGTACTAAGTACTCCATAATATTGAGGTGCAGGTTATTTTTTGTGGAAAAGATAACTGCTGAGGAGTGAAGGAATGCTGATCCTTTCTAGCAGTTATGGTTTGGAACACCGTCCAGCAAAAATCCAGATGATTAATATGATTAAAAAAGACATATTCTTTTGAACATGGCTCAAAATCATCATCAGAGGTGTTTTTGGGGAATAGAAATAGAGAAATTAATATCCTTTAATGATCAATAAGGTGTACTTAGGAGTGATGCTGTGCTATGAAGTGTCACTTCATAGAGAAGACAGTGACAACATATTTATCATATTTGTATTAACTAGAAAGATTTAGGAGGAGGAGGAGTTAACTCTTTCTTATCTCCAAATATTCTAGATATGCTAGTGGATAAAATGTTAAATTGTTGTTAACATTACTCTTCATAATCTTTTTCCAGAATATACTATCTTAGTGTTTCCAATTACTGTAAAATTTAAATTGATTTTCTGTAGCACCAAACTTGACTTTAAAAGGGATATTTAATCTGCTTCAGTATTCTGGTATTTATTTCTGTAAAATGTCTCCATTGCTTATTTGAAGATTATTCTGTTAGTTTTGTAATTAGATTTAAATCGCAGCTGCATCAATGATAGGGTGTGCAGCTCGTGTCCTTAAGCTGTTTTGTGTCACCCATTTGCCATATCCCAAAGTGTGGGGATTCATAATTCACTTACCTATGTACCATAATTTAGCAGGATATAAACTTATGGGGTTTTTAATTGTTTTTGCAATATTTTTGTAGGTCACTTACATTTCTATTTTCTACGCATTGTAGCTGAGGGACAGCTGAGTTTTAACAAAGCTGTTCCTCTACAAAGCCTAAGTGGTCCTTTCAGGCAGAGGCATCAGGAGACCTTTGATACCCCTGCAACAGCATTTTGGCTTTTTTGCTTTCTTCAAAGTGTAATGTTTAGCTTTGCAATCTGTCTTTCAAGAGCAGAGTCAATGTTTTTCTCAGCTGTGTGTGTGACTTCTGTAGATTAAAATCTTGGACCACAGGAGGGCAGCACAATCTCTTTGGATATGGAGCTGTACCTGGATGGATGGAGCTGTGCCCTGGGCTAAGTCATCCAAGAGAAAAATGCTTTTTATGTGGTAGTTTTCAGGTCAGTAATCTCTAATCCCAAAATTTAGGACCGCTTGTTGTAAAAAGTGATGTAAAACATTTTCCCCCCCTCTTTGAATTAGAGCTGATGATTTAACAGTTGACACATTCACTGTGCTGGAGTACCCCTGAAAGCAGTAATTGCTGAGCGTGTCTTGCTGAGTGCTGTGTAAACACATAGCAGAGTGACACCTTCTGCCTTGAATGTTTTCAAGTCTAAGAAAAGAGGGAACAGCTGAACAGGGAGTGAAGGAGAGGGAAAGTTGATCAGCTCAACTTCTGCTGGAGTTTTATATTTTTTGGGGCAAAGGATAATTCTGGGAAGATATCTGTAAGGAAATGAGGAGCTTACTGGAAATTTCTGAAGCCTTTTTTCCTGGCTTACAAGTAATAACATGAGAAAATTTATGCAAGAGATTTACTTTTTTTATAAAATTGATCAATAAGTACTGCAATAGTTCAAGGGCAACATTTTGGAAGTAAAAAACATGGTAGCATTGTGGACTGGAATTCAGAGGAAAGGGAAATAAATTATTTAATGTGTTAGAAGAAAAAAATAGGCAATTGAAAAGACAAAAACCAACTAACCAGTAATTAATTATTTTTTATTTTGTAGCAATGCTCTGAGCACATGCAAATATGCTCATGAGGATGGGAGGAAAGTAGAAGTGGAAGTCGGAAAAAAAGGAAAGTCAGAATGCGAAGAGCTGTTTGGTCTAAACATTGCACAGGAATAATGCATTGCAAATGAACCCCAGAAACAAAGCAAAAAAGATTCTCTTTCTTAATTGAACCGCTTATGACTTCTCTTCCTGATACAATCTTGCTTTCAAAAATAAAGGCACTGGAAAATTACACAGAGGATAAGATCAGAAGGTTGACTAAGTATGAGAAGGAGCTCATAGTCTGTGTGCTTATTCACTGAAAAGCCTACAACCTAGAAAGCAAATGAAACTGAGCCCAAGTGTGTCTCCTTCTCTTTCTCAGTATCAAAATAGTGCAAACACATCAAAATAATTTATATGATGTTCTCACTCAAGTTTATTGACATTCATATTTTGCTCTGGGGATAAGTTCTTTAAAAACAGTATTTGGTGTTTATTTGGGGGGAAGGCAGGGAATGCTGGAAGTTAAAATACTTCATAGATGATTACATTTCTTCTTTTTCTGTAATGCTCTTTGGAGAGCCCATTAGATTATTTGTAGGTTATTTATGAATAGACAATTCAAGCTGTGTTCTTGATTTTCAGTTTTGATTTACCTGATTACTGGAACTCTATTAATTTCTCCTACTTAGTATTTAATATCTTTAAGTCGTTACTCCTAAGGCTACTGGTTGTTTCCAGAGTCTGTGATTGCCCAGATTTTATGTGCATCCGTAAATTATCATAGTAAATAAAATGGAGGTTTATTTTGTGGTTATTAAACTAAACTGTTTCCTTCAGAAATGTAGACAAACATGTTTTGGGCAACTTATTTTCCAATGTTAGGGTTTTGTACACTGCAAATATAGAACTGCCTCATCGTAGTGTCAGAGTGCTTACTGAGGTACTGTCAAGTTTTGTGCAGCATTAGTGAATTCCTGGAGCTCTTCACTGACATTCTGTAAGGAGTTGATGAGTCACAGGATATTTCATCCCAGCAGTACAATAAGCTCATGCACATAAAACATACCTTCACATAATGTTTGTGCTCAGAGGTGAGCACTGTGCAAGGGGCTGCATGTACCTCCTTCTTCCCTCCCCCAAGCTTGCTATGTTGTAAAGTTGAGGTACAGGATTTGCTTCCAAACCATAAATCAGCTGTGTCAAAGTGTGAGTTAAGGAGGAATTTTTCTGTCTCATGGAGTTACTTATGGCTTCCATCTGCACTTGCATTGGTTTTGGATATTCGTGTTAAGAACCATGAATTCATTACTTGATTTGGATACAGTTTTACATTGGATAAGGTCACGAGTTTGATTTTGGCTTTTCCTGAAGGTGAGTTTTTATGCACAGTTGTTCATTTAAAGTTCTAATCAGCAATTTTAAGGAATCAGTGCACTGCCATGTTTAAGAAAAAAGCCCCAAACCTAATAATATTAAAAAAAAGGTAAAATTATTTTGAGTGATTCATAATCTGTTCTGAGTAGTTTGATGCTTTCAAACCTTTTAATTACGCAAAGGAAAGGCCAGACTACTGTATGTTTAATGTTTTATTGAAGGTGGTATTAATTATTTTGTACTCAAAAGGCCTCTTCTCCAGATGGTTTGGAAATCCTTCTGAAAAGTTAATTTTTGGCTCATGTCTCATGTCAAATTTCTGGCATCTTACCATAACAATATCAAAAGGAGTTCACATCCTTTCGAAACTTCTATAGTATTGAAGAACAAAGGCAAGTAGGAAGTTCATCTGTTTATAGAATTATTTTGTAAGTGTAGAAGAATTGGAAATCAATCTCAATATTAAAATGAAACAAACCTAATCTGAAGCAATACAATTTTTCCCCTCCTATTGTAGAACTAAAGATGCAGAGATGTGGTGCTTGTATTTCAGTTTGTGCTCTAAAAGTTTTGCAGGTCTGTCATGGAGTTGTTGATCTTTGTGTTGGTGTTTGAATAGCTCATGTAAGTAGTTTGAGTAGAGCAGAGGAGATATCATTCATGTAGTCATTCTGTCAGATTTTTGATAAATCTGATTGGTGAGGGGACTCTTAAATCTGCTTAAATGCTTTTGAATACCCCACTTGCAGATCTTCCAAACACTCCTTGCTGTCCTAAACTTTGTACCCAATACGTTTAAGGCTGCACTGGACATCAGTTCAGGCTGTAAATGGTTTTAGGCTGGATGGGATGTTCGAGACTGCATATGGAAACTGGTTTGCTTTCCCTGTCCTTTATCAATAAAGACATGGAGAAATGTTGGTGCATGTCACAGACTGCCATGAGCTAGCATTTCATGCTGCATCCTGAGTGAGATCATGAGTTTTGGTACAAGTTCAGGGGGGTTTAATTCACAGTGTCTTTAGCAAAGAACATGGTGCTGTTACTTGCACTGTATTTGCTATTTCTATACAGAAATAAGTCAGTTTATAGATACCTATATTATATTTCTATTCTATCTTACAGTAGTAATGGATAGATTTTGTTTGAAATTTTATGTATCTATCTAATTCTTATGTTTCTGTATCATCAACAGAAGCTACTTGAATATGTGTTGTCCGATCTCAAAATGCATGTTTCAATAATGTAACTAGGATATGGTGTTTGTAGCTCATTTTCCCCCTCAAAGGGGGAAAAGGATGTAGTTTAATCTTTGTTTAGAAGTAGCAAATTGAGAAAATTAACTAGATGATCAGACTTTGCACAAGGTAAATTTTGTGGACTTCAGTGACAAATTCAGCATTACTATGGATAAATTTCTTGTATTTGTAATATTTTAATTTGATTTTTTGGGCTTTTTAACATATATTATTTAGACATTTTCAACAATAATATGAAGAATTACTGGTTTTACTTTTAGCAAGTATCATATGACTGTAACAAATCTATCTATTCAACTTTCTTATCATAGTAGTCATCTATTGGTCTGCAGAGTTCTAAGGCCAGGGACTTTCCTGTTGTGTGTGTTCCTGCAGCACCTCAGTTTCACAACAGAAGCAATGGTCTCATTGTCAGATCTCTTTGCAGTAGACATCTGATCTGAATGAGACATTGGCAGGCTGCTGTACCTGTGACAAATTAGTGTACACAGTTTGGGACACAGTGCTGTGCAGAAACCTGGCTGGGCTTGACTTGGCTAGAGAGAGAATGGCAGCTAAATTAAAGCTGTTTCCGAACAAGTTCAGTGTTTCTTAAAAAGCTGGTGTGAGGGAGGTGGAATTAGAAGTGTTATTTGAGTGCCCAGAGTGATGTTGAATCAGTGCTTTGCCGTAGGAGAAACCTTCATTTTTGCTTCAGTGATAGTAGCACACAAGTACATTATTAAAATGTATTGTAGGATATCTATGACATCCTTTAAAATAATTAGGTTTATGGATTTGCTTCATTTTTCTTGGAATGGAAATACAAAACTGTAAGCAAGTACTGTGTAAAGTCTTGTAGCCAGGAGGTTTAGAGTTTGGGGGCTTTTTTGTGTGTAACTTTTAGAATCAAGGGTTAAGAAAGACTGTTTACTCTTGAACAGCTTTTGAATTTACTCTCAAAGTTAATTTTCTTCTTTACTTTAACCATGAACTAGATGTATAGTTTTTCTATGTGTGCTAATGCTGCACATTGAGGAATATGATTATGAAAGCCAACATAAATGGATATATCTCTTGTCTTTCAAAATCGTTAGTGTCCCTGTGTTCTGTAATGTATTTTTTTGAGCACAGTCTATTTCTGTAGAATTTTTGTGAAGCATTGCCATTATTTCTTCAGTATGCTCTCATCATTTTTGAAAGACTGGAAATGATTTCTTCATTAAAATAATCTGCTTCTCTAAAAACAAAACAACCCCTCAGAAAACCCAACCTGAACTGAGACAGAACACTTTTTAATCATCTGTTCTATGCTACTCAGAAACATCTGCCAAATGGATTACTTTCCACCTTATCTAGAGCACGTCTGTGACATTCCTTTGCTTGTGCTTGTTACCACTTGCTTTGGCCCACTTGTGATCTCACTTGATGGATATTGGCATTATAAGCGCTCTGTGACTTATTTGGATGGTGTTAGGTAAGACATAATGGAGAAAATAAATCATACCTTCAGTCAAGCTTTCTTGACATTTTGGATCTTAATTGTTTACAAAACAATTGTTTTGTAAACATAGAAAGGTTTGTTCTTTCTATGTTTGTGACCCTCCCTTTTTTTTTTTTTTGTAATTAATACATGCACTGTGCACCTCTGTGTTTTTCACTGTGGCATAAAGGTCATAGTCACTGCTGATTCTCACTTACAGGGTGCAAGCAGAACATATGGCAGAGATTATCAATGTTGAACTCCTATTTGAGGCACAAGGACAGAAATCTTAGATAAAGATAAGGTTGGTAAGTTGTTGCAATGACCAACAGTTGGGGCTGGAAATCACAGGAGTAACTTTCTGCAAAATGTGGTAGTTTCTTGTAGATTGCACTTTGCCTGAATTTGTGTCACATTCAAAATAGGCAGTTTGAGGGGAACACACTCGGTCATGATTTTGCTGTCGGGAAGGTGAGCAGATTTTGTGGTATATTTTTTCCTAAAAGTCCTGCAAGGATAAATTAATATTGAATAATTAGGTAATATGTCATATCTAGTTCAAGACTCTTTTTGAATGTTGAGCTTTTTTTTGAATAAGTTGTTGATAATTTTAATAAATATGGAAATAGTTGCTTAAAACCTGTTTCGTGAGATAGCTGAACAGATATAAGGAAACTTCTTTTAATTTTGTTTTTATTTAGTAAATTTAATTTTTACAGCGCCTTGTAGAGCTTACTCTTCCTCACTGCAACCATAAGGTTGTGTGCTTTTTTTTCAGAGTAGAGGTCAGTAAAAACTGAGCAACAAGAGCTTCAGTAGAATCACAACTTGTTAATTTTATGTTATTCATTAAGGTGACTCAGACTTGCTACTGTGCAGTGTACACAATGCCAAACAAATATGCATTAAGGCTAGTTATTTCTTTCAGTTTTGTATATCAAATATGCTGCATAGGTGAGTGTTCCCTACCTCATGGTTTTATATTTCATTTAATTTTGTTGTGTGTCAGAGAGGGACAAAGCACAATGCTCAACTAATTCTTTTAAAGTTAATTTTCTGAAGAATTTTCAGCTCAGTGCTAATTAATTAATTAGAAGAAAAACCCTAGCACTGTAATATTTTAGTTATTAACTCAAAACAGCTTTATGGAGAAATCAAATCTGATAGAATGTGGTCTGTTGTCCATTTGTAAGACATTCAGTGGCTGCTGCATGAGTAAAATTAGAAGCATACTTTGTTATTATATTTTTGTATAAAGCTGCAGTACAAGAGAAGAAATGGGCTTTACAGACTTTGATTTATCAAAGGATGTTGAATTCCTTTGTACTTAAGGGGGGAATTGAATGAAAAACCATTGATTCTCCTCCATCCTCAGATTTCAGTGCCTGTAGATTATCTTGCATTTTTCTGCCAATATTTGCCATTATGCAGGCACGTAGTGGAGGTTGTGATTACTGTTTTGCAGCTCAGGTTTTCGTGGCTTTTTGAATTAAAAATACCTTCAAAATTACTCAATACTCAGTTAAGGATACTTCTGTAGTTCCATGTAGTCTTTTTTTTCCCCTATTGTAATAAACACATTCCCATGTAACTGCAATATAATTTTTTAGTATAGATATGATTCCGGAAGTGGTTTGTTCTAAGTTAAATAATCCCATCAAATTGCCTCAAAATATTCCCACTTTTAAAGCAGAAACACCCATTTTTAAGATTTTATTTTTGTAACACTATTGATTTGACTGACTTTCTCACTGTGGGTTAGGCTTTGTGCTGTGCTGAATTAGTTACTGTCAGAAGAGTTTTGTGCCTTTGGCCCTGAGGAGAATTTGCAGACAACATCCATACCCCATTAGCTTGCTCTTCTCCAAATGCTTCCTTTGCTCTCTGGGTAAACAAGGGCTGGAGCACCTGGAGAACATCTGTCTCAGAGCTCCCAGCAGGAGTGTGGGTGTGCCTTGCTCTCAAAGGTGGACAATCCCACGTTTCTCAGTTCCTTTCACCTTCTTAGGGGAGCTCTGATTTCCTTGAAACCAGTGTTACTGGCATCTTTCCTTCTCAGTTCCCCCCCATAGTTATAGTCCAGAGAAAGAGTGCTGGCAGTCAATGTGTGAGCTGTACATAGAATGGGGTGCAGTAGGAATCTTGCAGATTTTTCTGTGGGGAGTTTGTGAGTAGGAGCACTTAGGACAGTGGGGTAACAGAACATGCAAACTCTTAACCCCACTCTGAGATTACTCCATTGCTGTCTGAGCTTCATGTGCATTTGCTTAAGCCCAATTTGTGTTTGTGCAAGTGACAGGCCAGCTTTGTTCAAATACACCAAACAATCCTTGTAGTACAGAGGTTTTATTTTCCTCCTTTTGTAGTGATCTTAGTGTGTCCTCATTTGTAAATTATGCGAAGCTTTCCTACAGTCATTTATCAGAAATATGTGTGCTTATATATATATATTTGAATAGATTTTATGTTTAAGAACTACTAGCTGAGTTGCCTAGAAGATGCACTAGTGAGGCATTTCTTTGACAGGTACTGTTGGAATGTTTACAAACTATTCAGTTTTTCAAATCTAGCATCTCCTCTTACAGGAGGAGATGTGTTAGGTGTTGAGAGGGTCTGTACCCACAGATGCTTGGTGGACTATTGGATGTATTTCTGCATCAGCATTAAATGATGGTGTCAGAGTAAATGTGTCTGTATGACCTCCACTACCACAACTCTTTATCCACATTTAGTGATGGTGAAGGAAAAAGAGTTTTGGGACGGTTTTTGCACTAGAAGGGCCTCCCGAGGTCTTATCCAAACAACAATTGCAGAGATGACTTTTTGTGCTGGGTTTTTTTGTTTGTTTTCCAGCTTTTGGCTCCTCTCACATTGTACTGGCACATAAAGTTTGTGTGAAAGCCGTTTTCTACACAACACACTACAAATAATTGTCTGTTGTTTAAACATCTTAGGTTTATAACTCTGTGTTTAGTTGTGTAATTTTCATTAAGGCAGATGTTTCATGAACATGCCTTCTAGCAGTTAGTGGGAGATATGTTTTCTTTTTTAGTTCCTGAAGACAGATTATTTCTTTAGTCTGTGTCTTTGTTTAGTTGACTGAGCTGATTAATTTCTGTTGGAAAAGAGTTCATAATTTTTCATTTCTGTTGGCTTCATTTTATAGAAATTCAGCAAGCTGTTTGAATTGACTTTGGTTCATGCTGCACAACTTTTCTGTCTGTTTTCATCCCCTCGCAACTGTTTGTCTGATTTTGTTAACATATTATAAAGTAACGGAAAGAGAACATGAAAAGGAAGAGGATACTGTTGTACATTTCCTCCAGATTAATTAGTAAGGAGTTTTTGTGTGGGAGATAAGTTTGTGGATGACCTTTCTGTTCAGTTAGGTGGCCTTAAGTATGCTGGTAGTTTGTGGAGTAAACAGAGGTGATGTGTAAAGCAGAAAGTGCTGCTTTTTTTCCACAGCCAGCTGCTCATGGTAGAAGGGCCAAATGAAGTCATGACTTTGTTTCCTAATGCTCCTGCTTGTAAAGCCTGGGGAACTGGAGTGCAGTACTGGGCTGGTGCCCACAGTTTCCTTTTTTTTTCCCATTTAAATCCAAGTCTCTGTTTCAAAGATGGCTGAAGGGATTTATGGATTTTCCTGATTATTTGCTTTCATAAACTATGTAAGAATAATACAAAAGGCCACCTGGTACAAAGCTGCTTAAGACACGAGAAAAATGAGCCTTTTATTATTAGAATTGCTGATTGGGCAGCAAGTGCCAATTTTATATATTTGTGGTCTTGGAAACTCAATTTTGCCTCGGCTTTAGATTTCAGGAAAATGAGTTAACCTGTGACAATATTTTCAAGCTTGGGTACTTTTATTTATTATAATAACAGAACGCCCTCTCCTGCTCTTTGATAAGCATGTATGTAGGTAGTGGAGAACTGTGAATACAATTAGCTTTTCATCAGTGTTTCTGAGGTGATCTTACATTGGATTAGCCATAATTTTTAAAAATTCCACCATTAGACAGCTTTTTAATTGATGTAATCAAGTTGTATCTTAAATGGTATTTTATACATCCTCTGGAAACCTTCTAGGAATGTATTTATTTGTGATGAGTTGTGTAGTGTAAGCTGATAGTCCTGTCAGTAATTTGAGAGGCATTTCCCCTTTAGTGTGTAGTCCTTCACAACCTTCTGACATAAAGGGTGTAATAAAGTAGCATTAGTTGCTAATGGGTGATTATTGCTATGTAATATGATCCAGATGACCACACCATTATTTTTAGATATTAAAAGGAAATGAGTGGATATTTATTCTGTTTATATCATTGTCTTCCTCTGCATCATAATTTTTTTTGCTGATTGTAGACAATTTGTGCTTTACCTAACTTGGCAGGATTTAAATGGGTGGTTTGGGTTACTGACAACAATGAAAAGGAGCACTTTGAATAGAAGCATTCTGCAAAATGTCCTGATTCTGTTAATGTGGATAAATATCTATTACGACTTTAAAGGTGCTGGGGGTACCAATGGACTGGCTGTCCTTATGAATACATTTATTACAATGCCTGAGTTTTTTTCCTGTGATAGTAAATCCCAGTCTAGATAAGCAAGTGGTCAGGTTCTTTCTGTGTAGTTACAGAACTCCTCAAAGCTGAGAATTCTGAGATTCATGCTGGTTTGGACCCAAATGGGTTACTAGGAGCACCATAGATATGTGAGCACTGCAGGGAGAAGACCAGGGAAAAGAAATGCTAATTGAAATGTTTTGTTAGTGGTGGTTTTGCTTGTTTGCTTTTCTAAAATCTGTCATATGTGCTACTTACAACAGAAGTTTATTCCAGAGTGCAACTCTGGAGGTTGAACAAACTTTAGTGCTGATCATCAGCATTTACAGAGGTAAACTGGTAACCTGCCACAAACAGATACTGATGTTCAACATCACAGATTAAAAGAACACTTATCCAAAGCTGGTGACTCACTTAAATTGTACAGAAAATATCTTATTTAGCTAGATATTCAAAGGAAGTAATTGTGTTTACTATCAAAACTGCAGTTCATTTGGATTCCCCTCTGCCCCAACTCCTTTGAAAATTAATTAGGAAAAAAAAGAAATGAAAGGAAAAAAGTTGAGTGGTCAAGCAGGTACTATTACTCAATCAAAACCTTATGATGGAGTTCTGTAATTCCTATATTTCCTCTGAACTCTTGAATGTTTTTTCAGCCCTTTTGGCTAACATAAACCACATGAGTACCAAAGACACTCATTTCATACAGCAAATTTGATTGAATTTACTAAAATTGTCATAAACTCCAGATTTAAACAGGATCAAGCTATAAATGCTGTAATAATTGCAGTGTAGATCAGTCAGAATTCAGAGAAGAGAGAAATGTGTAACCTTGGCCTTTTCCATGCACAACTTGGATACTTTTGTTTGGAATTTATACACAGGCATTGTGAAATGATGTTGTTATTTGCATATTGAAACGTCAGTCATCAAACTTTTGCAGTGTGGGGTTTAATTTTTGTAATGACTAAAATGCAGGATGAAATTTCAAGGCTGAAATTCCTTTTCATCAGGATGTTTTGGAGGAATTCCTCCAGCCATTCATCTTTGTAAAGTAAACAGGCATAATGTGTAGGGTTCAGCTGAAAGTCCTGCTGTTTGTCCTGCAGCCAGCTGTCCAATTGCTTGACACATAAGGGCCAAATGAAGCATGTCTGTCTTCTAAGCAGCTTTTTTTTTTTTTTGTTTCTGGATTATTAGCTCAGGCTGTCTCACTCTTATTGATAAGCAAATCACAGGAATCATCCAAATTATTAACATAGCTAATACTTAATTTTTTTAATTAGAGGTAGTGATGGGAATTAATGAGTTGGTGTAGAAAATAATATATCAGAAGGGGTCTTTTTGGGCTTTCCTTTAATTCCTTGCAATTCATGAGTTCCTGTACAGAGGCAAATCAGTCCTTACCTTTTCCTTAACAATCAGTTATAAACAATTTAGTTTAAGGAGCTCAGAAAGTCAAATATCTGTTCCTGATACCTCTTAACTGCTGAGAGCTGATCCCGGGCAGCAAAGCTGCTGCTGGCCAGCTGTGAGTGAGAATGACAGGGGCTTCTGGCCCTTGCTCTGTCCTCAGCAGCAGCCAGCTCTGTTCCTGCTGGGGAAGGAGCTCTCCTGCTTTTGCAAGAGATGGGCACTCTCAATCCCCAGTGAGAACTGACTCCATTTCCCCTTTCTCAGCAGGACAGTAGCTGTTAGACCAGTCTATAAGGCTTATGAGAGGTAAACAATTTGATTCTGATTTCCTCGTCAGGCAGTGACATCTTCCTTTGAACAAATTTTGCAGAAAGGGAGCAATCTCTGCTTCCCAAGCCCAGATGTTGCTGATATTGGTATAGTATTGTGCATGGGTAGAACAGCACTCCTTTTGGGGTTAGAGATCTTTTCCACATTTAGTACAGCAGAGGTTGCTTTTCCTTTTCCTTTATTCTTCCCCAAATGTTTTGTCATCTTTCACTTTTTATGTTTTGTATTGCTGTGCCTTCCTTCTCACATCTTGAACAGTTTGCCATAAGTGATAGATGGTTTTGGGCACCTAAGGAGCACAAGATACAGGCAAAAGAGCTGACTTGATGGAATCCTGACCCTTAAGGAGTGAAGGTAAGGCAGAAAGGTGAAGAAAGACAAGTACAAGAGAGGCAGTGTATGAATACATGTGCAAAGGAGTGAAAGAGGGTGATTTCAGTCTTTTTTTCTGCACATAATTCTTTCACGGCATTTTAAAACAAAATAATTCCCTAATCTATGGGATTATAGAAAAATAACTTGAAAAATTTGAACCTCAAAGGCTTCAAAATGAAAAGAAGGGTGAGCAGACATTGTCAGCTTAAATGTGTAGGAGCTGAGAACTTTGGAACTAATCTAATGTTTTGGGAAAGGTGCTGACACATGATTTTTGTGAGATTGCTGTTGGCAATATTATAATGTGAAAAACTTGGAAGAGTATGGGTTGCAAATACATACCAATGTGGATAGCACTCATTAAGTACTTTAGAGGCTTTATAATTTAGTACAAAATAGTTTTAAAATAGTATGAATAGTAGATTAACATGTAAACATTATGTTAGCTGTTTGTTTTCTAGTTTGCTTTTTGCTGAATATTCAGAAGAAAAGTTTTGGAGGTAAGCAATTGGGGAAAAAAAATCTTTGTTAAAGTAGAAAATAGTTACATAGTTAGGGGACCCCAACATAGATTTTGATTTCTTTTTATTGACATCTGTATGTCTTCATGGTTTTTAAAGGTGCTTTAGTCTTTCCTTGCTTAAAATACTTTAATGCAGAAAAAAGAGAGCAAGCTAAGCTCCTTCTTAGGTTGTCAAGGGTCAGTTTGCATAGCTGTCTGACCTTTTTAGACTACACCAAGACAGTGTATGTGAGACGTAGGGGGTTTTTGTGCCTGAAGATAAAACTATTTTGCACAGCTTGCCTTAATAAAGATCAGATTTGTTAGTAACATCAGGAGGGACTCCTATCTAAAAAAAAAAAAGGCAATGAAATGGTCTCATGGAGTGCAGTTTTCTTTCCTGTCGTTTTGATTATTACCCCATATATTTTAAATCGTGCATTGTAGCATTCTCTTCTCCTACTCCCTAGACTGTAGCTAAAACATCATCACATTTCATCATAAAAAAACTTCATGTAATAAAAAATAATGTGGCCTCTGGGGTTTCCTTTTCTGGCCTTACCTGTTGACTCAAAGTATATGCTGTGCATTCTCCAGAAGGGGAGTTTATAGGCTTCATTTGTAATTAGGAGGTCTTGTTTGTTTGTTCTCCCCCAGCCCAGTGAATGCTAAGGCCATTTTTACATATGTCCACATGAGTAACTCTTTGAATACTGCTTGTTCTCTGAGGCTTCTCAGGAACATTCAAGTGTTCCAAGTGTGGTCCTTGCAGAATGGAGATGCCTTCTGAACTGCCAAGTGCAGAGCAGCCACGTGTTCTCAGCTGTAAGGAAGCTCCAGGAAAAAAATGTTGGCCTTTATCAACCCATTTGTTCATCCCAAGCTTCTCAGAGGTTAGTTAAGAAACAAAACTCATCTTCCCTGAAAATCTAATAGTTGTGGTGATGAACTAAATTAATGAAGTGCTCTGATAGGAGGTGGTGAAGAGACATTCCAACTATGCCAAGACAACTTAATAGCAATTTTGTTCCTTTAGTAGAGATTGCTGCTTTTAGAAATTTGTGAAGCTGCAGAGTTGGCGTGTGTGCTTGTTACCTCTTTAAAAACTCCGCATTTACATGCCCTTTTACCAACTAGTAAAGGCATGTAGGATGTTTCCAAACCTCATAGTTCCAGAATATGTTTTGATAAACATCCAGTCAGGGTGGAAAAAATCTCACAAAAACAAAAAGAAAAAAATCCCAACCACCTTCTCTGAACTGTGTGGATAAATGTGCCTGCTGATTGTTTTTATTCATAAAAATACACTCTGGCCTTCAGGATATGTTTGTTTCCGCTTCAGACAGGCTTATTATAAAATAGCTACTCCATAAAAAGTTAGTATTCAAAAGAAAGGAAATTTAGATTTTCTGCATTGCAAATGCCTCTGTAAAACAATGTTTTCACTGAATCTTTAGCTCATGTTTTAATTCTCCCAGAGTAAATGGAGACGGTACATAAGAATGTGAAGAGGTGAGGTCTGGAGAACAGTAAAAAAAACACAGCCCTTTGGTTAACATTGCTGGGTTACTGCTCACTTCTTCTCTTTTGCAGTGTCTGTGATAAAGTGGTGTATTTCATGATTGGACTAATGCATTAAAAGTCTGATGCAAAAGTAAGGAAATATTTATACAATCAGAACTAGATGGTTTGTTGGTTTTTTTTTAATTATTTGACCTGACTCAATTTCTTTTGAACTTAAATCAGAAAAATGTTTTAAGAAGAAATTGATATTTTCATATCCACTGTGTTAGAAGAGAGATCACAACAGCAATTTCCAAATGTAAAGGAAGAGCAAATGAATCAATAATAACCCTAAGTTATCTGATCTTGTATCTGATTGAATAAATGTTTTAGCCTCTGTAAACAAACAGATCAGTTTAATTGTAATATAATAGACTTCTATTTCATTGAGAACTAAAATATGATGATATATAATGATAATGATCATGAGTCACCTGTGTTAGCAGAGTTAGGAAGCAGGCACTTATCATGGAAGCTATTCCAGTTTACACTTTCCCTTAAGAATTTTTCAGTGAGCAAGCTCCTTTTTTACCTTGCAATTATTTTAATATTAAATCCAAATTTGGGGAAAAAGAAAAGGTTGGTAAATGTTTTCCCTTGGTGGCACAAATAATAAAACATATTCTTTAGTCCTTGCATAGGAATTTATACCTGCTTAAAGAGAAAAAGTGAGTTATACTCTGAGGGCTTCACTCATCACCATGTGCATTAAAAAACCTACAAGCACTCTATGTGTAAGTTAGTTGCATTAGACTTTAAAAGGTTCTTATGGAGTGGAAAATGTAAAAGCAGAGAAAAGTTTTTGGACAATTTGATGATGTGTTCTTTGTGAATTCCAGCAGATTTGGTATCCCACATTATAAGAAATACTTTTATGATCAAATTCAACAGGTTTTGTGTTTTTTGAGTATTTTCAGCCTTGCTTCTCAGTCTATTTCATACTTCTTAAGCTTCTAAAATTTCAACATTAGAAGCACATGGACCTATTGGAGAGAGTCCAGAGGAGGCCAGAAGATGCTCACTGGTCTGTAACATCTCTCCTCTGCAGACAGGCTGGGAGAGCTTGGACTGTTCAGCCTGGAGAAGTGAAGGCTCCAGGGAGACCTTACAGCACCTTCCAGTATCTGGAGAGCCTACAGGAAAGCTGGAGAGGGACTTTTACAAGGGCATGAAGGGGATGAGATGAGGGGCAATGGCTTTTACCTGAGAGAAGATTGGTTTGGATTAGGTACTGGAAAGAAATTCTTTACTGTGAGGGTGGAGTGACACTGAAACAGACTGCCCAGAAAAATTGTTGGTATCCCATCCTGAGTGTTCAAGGCCGGGATGGATGGAGCTTTGAGCTCTGTGGTATAGTAGAATGTCTCCCAGCCCCATGGACTTTTAAGGTCCCTTCCAACCCAAGCCTGTGATTCTATGATTTTAGCATGACAAGTAATTTGTTTTAGCACTGGTCTGGATCCAGAATTCCTTTTTTTCCTATGGACTCAAATTTATTTTTCACTCTTTAGACATACCTTAATAAATTACTTTACAATGAAAAGAAAAAGATTATTCTCCAGATGAAAGTGCAAGATTATTGCTAACAAATTACTTTTCCTTTATGTTGAAGTAAAGCAAGAAAAGAAATATACAAAATCAGTTTTTAAAACTGCTCTGTTAGGGGCCACCCTTTGAATTCTGCATTCAGGTCAGAGCTCAGAATCTGACCCTGAGACTTGACAGACATAGTAAAGAAGTACATTTTTTGTTGCTGAGAGGCAGACTTCAGTGACAGATACTTTTTAGTCCAGTATCACTCAAAGAGCCAGACTGAATTATTTCACATCTATAAGGGAGTTGAACATAAGAAACAAATTTATACTGAGCCTGACAAGTGGAGAGCCAAGTTCATTCTACAATCTAGATTGCATTGAGGAATTTATTAGAGACATTTTGTGGTGTTAATTGTTTTATGGCTACTCTGGAGTGAAAGTCTGCTTTATTCCCAAAGCTGAAACCATAAGAATGTAAGTTTTTGCTGTTAAATGGACAGATTTATATCAATGAGGAGATATTCAAATCCCAGTACAGGATGAGAACCAGCTTCTCTCTCAACAGCCACGCTTGCTGGATCCCCTAGTTTGAGTTATGGCCAAGTGACCAAGCCCCAGACACACTATTTGCTGTATTGAATTCAAGTAGTGCTCAAAAAAATATAATCATCCCTTTTGCCCAGTTGAAGTTGCCTCCCTCTTCCATTACAAAAGACAGAAGAGAACTGAGACACATTTTCCTCTTGCATGCCTCTTTGCCTTTGGATGTAATGTGCATTTCAGACTGTGATTCAGCTGGGTCTTTGCCAGGGCAAATACTTGGAGATGATGCTGAGACTGGCTGGCCCATCTCCTGATACTGCTTCTCTCTCCTCTGGTGTGGTCAGGCAGTAAGCAGGAAACAGATGTTGCTGAAAGCTACCAGGCTGCTGCTTGGGAGGGAGGGAGAGTCAGACAGGGCAGTGCAGTGAAAGGGGACAGCTGGAAGGTGGTCCCAGGCTGGAGAAAGGGAGGGCAGATCTTCAGCTTTCAGCACTGGCCCACACAGATTGAACAAAAGCAGCTGAAGTTGGAGAAGAACACTGTTCAAGTAACCAAGATGACCAATGGACCACAACTAAGTTATTGGCTTTACTAATTGTATTTATTGCAAGATTTGGCAGAGTTTGTCAAAAGACGATGGTATTGTTTTTGACTGTTGAGAGCATTTATTTGTAAGAAAATGTCAGCTGAGCTGGAATCCTTACATCTTTTTGAATTCTGCTTTTTCTAGTGTTTGCATGGGAGCCTCTGTACAGCTGTATTAATCTGACTAATACTCTGTGTAAACAGAAAACACCAGCCCATAACACAAAAGTACAGCAACCCCCAAAACAAAGAAGCAAATAACCCTCCCTACCTGCCCAGTGTGAAAATTTGATGGTGTTTTCAGGAGTTGTACTTAATAAATCCCAGAACTCTTAGTAAAACCTTTGTGTTGGAGAACAAGAACAGAGAAGTTGGATAAGGAAGTAGAAGGATTTGCATGCATGGAGTTTTTTGCTGTTTGGGGCATGACAGGTGTGTTCTGTCCTTCAATATAGTGCAGGAAAATGGCTCAGAACATTTGCCTTAATACCCATTGTGATGCAGGATTGGAACAAAATTGTCTGCCTGATCCTTGTCATAATAAGATTGAAGTTGAAAGTGAATGTAAGAGAGTGATACAAAAATTACCAAGAAAAAAAAACCTACAACAAATCCCAATAAATTAATTGTAACAGTTACTTGAACTCAGGAAGACTTGAATTCTGAGGGCTTTTCACCAAGGGAGCTTGCAATTTTATACCATGAATGAGCTTTAAGTACTTACATTACTTATTTTCAGTAAATAGGAAAAAAAAAAAGAAAAAATTGTGAAGGTCCAAGTTATTTTTTTAAAGATAGTTCTTAAGAACCAACCCCTGTTAAAAATGAATTGCAGTGTAAATGAAGCCAGCTAAGCTCATGAGGCAAGTTTTGTGCTCAAACCCAGAAGAGAGCTGACCTTTTATTGTCACAGTGAATTTCTAGCTAGGGGTTTCTGTGTGTGCTGACTGTCTTGAGGTTATAAGGGCAAGTCCATGCTGAATTCTGTCAAAGAAAATCCTCTGTTTATGCTTTTGATGTGTTTTTGAAATGCTTGTTTTTCTGTTTTTAGCTGAACCTGGAATTTTATCAAAGATAATATCCAGGATATGTCTCTGCTTCTAGTTGCTTATTGCTGCTGCTGTCCACTAGTTCTGGATCTGCAATATCACAAGAGTAGGTTTGTGCTGCAGTTAGAAGTGTGCTTTTATTTTATAGACATAAGCTGAACTAATTTTAAGGGGGTAGCGTGGTTTTTAGCAGCATAGACACTGAAGAGGTTTTTGGGAAGCTGGCTTGTCCTGCATGGAGAGCTGTCATAGCAGGGTTGCTGTCAGTATCCCAACTGGATTTTTTAAAGCAAGGTCAGATTTACTGTGCTGAGCTGCAGTCACACCTCTTAGACCTGTGTAATCATAGTCAGATGGGGATGATGTGCATGTACAGTTTCTAAAGCTCTTATGAGGATGGTGGATCTCTTGGGAGTCTGACCTTGCTTGGCTGCTCATTTGCTTATCAGATAAAACAATTCAAATGTGACTCAGGTTCTTGCTACTTCCATAAAACAGGAGTCTGCTGATTTTTTGTTTGTTGTAGAGCAGCAGCATTTTAAGTACTTTTTCAGATGGAGTCAAAATAATCAAAACAAAACCAATAAGATATGCTGATGGATGAAGAAAAGCCCTAGTAGTAGCCTGTATTACCCTGATACAAGTCCCTGTGCTCCCCTTGCCACCGCTGTATTTCAGGTGTGGGCAGTATAGCAGGCAAACATGAATTAGATATCTTGATTCCTTTAATTTATTACTCAGGCAGTCTCAGTGGGATTAAAGGTGTGTTCAGGATAACTGCTCCTTAAAACTCAAACAGTCCTTTGTGTGTTGTTTGTGCAGGTATGTGAATGTACATACATTTACAGGTACACAGAGAACATACTTGTGTGGGTGTTTGGTATAGGACTAACCCATTCCAGGTTTGACCTCAGAAGCTGAATTTTTAGCTCAAACACAGTGACAACACCTGATTTTGTAATTGCTGGAATTCCTGCATCTTCACTGGCTACAGTTTGAACTAAAGGTGTTGAGAACACCTGAACAGAAGTTTATTAAATGGAAGCATGGAAATCTCTCTATAGAACAGTTCACATAGATTGTTGTCCATTCAGAAGTAGTACAGATCTTAATATGTCACTGTGCATAGACTTAAAAACATATTTTTAAAATATCATTACTGGTTTTTAAAAAAGTCTTCAGTAACTGTGCAAGATGAACTCTACCCTTCTTCCTCTGCCTTCTCCTGAGTTTTTTCTTTGCACTGACAGTATAGAATGTAGTATCTTAAAGAGATTGTTTTTCTCATTCTGTCTGAAGTGATGAAGCGCGAACTTTACCTGATGAGTTTGTTGAAATTGGTTCTTTATTTGTAAACTGAAGTATTATTTATGATAAAATATACAAAACCTCCCCCATTTATAGGATACAGTTTGAAACAAACTGAAATTTATGATGATGAGAATTGAACAGTTTTTGTAGTGACCAGGAAACTTGGCTGATTTGTGGGTTTTATTCTCAACTACACCACAATACTGGGAAACACAAAACTTTTAATAGGTACATTGAATGAATTTTGACTGTCCATACTCAAATATAGTGTGGTGCTCCAAGTAGGAAAAAAGTTTTTCATATTTCAGAAAACATTGGAATTGTTTGGTACACCTTATTTTTCTTTGTGAAAACTCATTCAAAAAGAGTTGTTTCAGTACTTTTTTCTTATTGTGGAGATGAGCTGTCAATATCTATGTCAAACTCTGCTTTTTGAACAAGCAAAAGGAGTCTTTATTAGGTCTGTCAGCACTCAGCCCCACTGAGACAAAATGCAGCTTTACAAATCTGTAAGTGCTGACTCAACAAATTCATTATATCTGAAGCAGCTCTATGTTGGACTTTACCAAGCACATTTGAAAGAAATTAATACTTTTTCCAGTCCTAGTTGTTACAGATGTGGTGGAAAGCCAGTCTTTGCTATGTGGAAATAGTCATTTTGAGAAGTACCTCCTTGCATGTGCAGTCATTTAAATAAATAGGGCTGGTTAGAAAGAAAAGTAAAAACTGACAGTAGAAAGAGTACAAGTTTTAGAATCAAGATGCTTAAGGATTATGTATATAGATTCAGTAAACGAGGGTTTATTTTGGCAACCTTACTGTGAATGTGTTTGAACTCTGTCTCTGGGCATGAATCACAGGATTGGAGGAGAATTAGGCCAGAGTTTACACTGCTTTGATTGCTTTAAGTTTATATGAGTTTGTTCCTAAGGTTACATTAACAGCAACAAGAGAAAATTCATTTTGGAGAAGGCTCTACCAAATAATTAATACGTTAAATATGAATTTAGCTTGAAGTGGATTAAGATGCCCAAGTGTTCCAGTCAGTTTTAATCTCAGCTGTAAATTGCATCTGCAGTGATTTGCAGTTGCCCATGTAGAATTGTCACTGTTGAGAACTGCTGATCACTACTTAGGCATTTTCTCTGTCATCCCCAGGAAAGATGTCCAGAGACCGGGCTCTCAGGAAGCAGCAGCAGCTGAATAATTTGGTAGCAGCAGTGACAAAGCTCGCAAAGCCTGGAGATGTGATTGTGGATTTTTGCAGTGGAGGGGTAATTTATATTTTTGTTTGTGTAATGCAATTTCTTTCAGCTTTCATCTTTGCAATTCTAGGTGGTTGCAGCCACAAAGCAAAGCAGAAGTGCAATTGCTGAAATTTTAGCTGCTGTCAAAGATTCTCTCATTAGTATGGGGATGCTCATCACATAATGAGTGAATGACAAGGAGCATTGAAAAGTGGCTCAGATTTTGTTTGTTTTTGTTTTCACAGGGCCATGTTGGAATTGTTCTTGCTTATATGATGCCATCATGTCAGGTAAATTCTCAATAAAAAGACCTTTGGTAATAATCTTAAAAAGATGGGTGTGTAGAGAGAACACATAGAAGTCACAGCAGAGAACTTAGGTTTGAAATGTGTAAATTTTGTAGCATAATCCCTAAATGTGTGTGGTACTTTCCAGAGAAGACAAAAGTTATAGGAAAATATAAAATAATTTCAAGCTGATCAATATCGGGAAGTGTTAAATGCCTTCAATTGTTCCTGTATTTCCAGGTAGTCATTTTGCAGATCTCAGACTCTGCCACAAGTGATTCAGAGGTTTTCTCAGCAATCTACCAAGTTTTCTGCTTGGTAATGTTATACTTTGATTTCTCAGTATTATTTTGCCTTACTTTCTCCTATGTGTGAAATCCAGGTGGTACTTATAGAAAATAAGGAGTTGTCTCTGATCCGTGCTAAAGACAGAAGTGATGAGCTGGGTTTAAACAACATATGGTTCATTCAAGCAAACTTGGACTATTTCAATGGGACATTTAACATTGGGGTAAGTGATTATAACTTTCCCACTTCAAAACTTCTGTATTTGATTAATTATTCTTAAAACAACTGAAATACATGAGAAAATAAAATTCTGTATGTCCTTACACACTGTGAAAGTAAATGAGATTGATGTCCTGTCTAGAATTCTGCAGCCCTAGAGAAGGAGAAGGCATAAATAGTGTTTTGTAGCTCTGCAAATATTCCTGTCATCTAGTTTTTTTATGCTGTTAATAGACTATCAACCTCTGTGGCAAGGTGCAAACTTTCCGTGCAAGAGTGACTGTTCTTTAAATCATCCATCTAAAAGCCTGTTTTGACTGTAGCCAGGGATGGTTAATGCTGAAGGTTTATGGTACATGAACAGTGCTGTTTAACTATTTGGTTGGTCTGTTTCAGAAAGGAAAAGAAATATAGTGCAGGAGAAAAAGGAGAGAATAAATGATTTTAGCCCAGTCCTTCCAAGTGTAAATTTCCAATTCTCTAGGTTTATTTTCTGTGCTACATTGTCATATAAATCTCAGTGGGTGAACTCCAGAGAGCTATTTCAAAATATCAGGATCTCATGAATAATGCACTGGATTGTGTGTGTGAAATGTTTAATAGTTGTTTTATGAAATGAGTCTCCAATTTTCTTGTCATTGGAATTCCTGTCTTAATTTCTGGGGGCCTATTTTAAAGGTTAATATAATGTTAACCCTGTGGAGGTTTTATTTAATAAAAAATGTATTACATTCCCTCTTTCAAGGGACAAGGAAGATATTGAAGTATATGTCAGAAGAGTTCACTTGGAAATTCTTCTTTTCCAGGTCCTCATTTCAAAATGCATTAGTCTTCACATTTTATTTTGTTTCAGATAGTGAGTTCAATATATAGGGTATCCTGAGAAAGCTTTGCCTTTAATTTTATTTGGAATATTTTCTTAACTAAATGGGTTCACAGAAAGATAAAGAAGAAATCATTTGGTGTAACAGGTCATACAGGCTCAGCAAAGCTACTGCTTTTATCTGCTACTTTTTTAAGGTCTCTTTCTGCAAGCAAAGCAGACAGCTTTGTTTTCTACTTGGATAGACAAGGAAGTAACTATAATTACATTTTATGATAATCTGATGTCTGTGATATTAAGAATCTATTTCTGATGCTAAACTAGTTTTATTTTTGTTGTTAAATTTGTATGACTACAAAATTTCATTGTGAAATTATTTTCTTGTTAATTTTTAAATGTTCTGCTCGAGACAAGAATATTTGTTTCCATCTGTAAGCAATTACAGTTCAGTTGATGATTAATGGTCTCCTCAGCTGAGCTTACAGCAAGCAGACTGGAAACAAAAAAGACTTTGTTTTAATCTATACCTGAGAGCAAAGTTTTTATCTTCCAGTTGCTCTACCTTGAAAAACAGCTTTGAACCCTGAAAGCTGAGCTGTGCAGTCTTAAACCTCTTCTCTAAATTTACAGTGAACAAAAAGCAAAGCAAACAATGTAGTTTTATAAATCCACACTGCTGCATAAAATCAAAAAAGTCCTTGGGGAGGAGGCAGAGGAGGTAATGCCCCATTTCAGTGGAGCATTTGGCCTCCCAGGTATAGTTAGGAGCGAGCAGCCTGCCTTCCCTTGCAATACATTGAGTACTGCAGTAACTTGTCTTTCTGTAGCAGAGCAGGAAGAATTTGGGTGCAACCTGTATGTTGCCCAAACATGTCTGTGCTTGCAGGTAGTTGTGATCAAGTGTTATTTTATTTTTAGTTGAAGAGCTCATCACTAAGAAAAAGAAAGAAAATAATAAGTAGGGACGAAAAAATTAAAGGAGGGCGAATTGTATTTGATGCCTCCCCCAGCTCCAGTGCTGGTTTCCTGTATGTGTTACTCAGTACTTTAAAATCAAATTATCTAAATTTATGCACAATTTTTCCATCAAATGTGATCTTCAGGTATATCTGTTTCTTCTCTAACTGCTTAGTTGAAATCCAGTTTTGACAAATCACCACATAGTTTTCCTGTCACTCTCTATTCCACACCTACTCTTTTTCTGGAGGTTTCTCTTTAATTAATTTTATATCACAATGAAGTGCATACGCATTTTGAGCACTTTTGGTGAGTGATCCTTCTTCATTCAGTGTTGATGCTTCCCTTGTTAATGAAATAAACCATAAATTTTCCTCGACTTAGATATGAAGGAGAGGAATGGAAAACTGAAGAATTAAGGAATCAGGCCTTTGGTGTAACAGCTTTAGTTGCAAAAACTTCCTCATGTATTTTAGTAACTCAGTAAAAAAAAAATGCTGGGCTGTATTTAGAATGTTCCAACGATGAATTTTCTTGTTTCCTTGTTGTTTTTCCTGCTGTAGGTGGCCCTGCACGCCTGCGGAGTAGCCACAGACATGGTGATTGAGCACTGCCTTAGGGCACGGGCAGCCTTTGTCATCTCCCCCTGCTGCTACGGCTTCATTCAAAACACAGTCAAGTTCAAATATCCCCGAAGGTGAGCTAAAGCCTTCAAGATAAGCCCTAAAGTATCAACTGAAGTGAGGGAATGAAATCCTCAAAGAGTACAGAATTAATCTGTTGAGGGTCATTGTGAGTGACTAGACCAAGCTGATTCACACTTATAATGAAACTGTTTCCTCCTGGTTGTCAGCCCATCCTGACATGGCGACAGATTGGTAATTCCTGGATAATTTTGTATGGATTTATCTATTCATGGTTCAGAAGACTTTATACAATCTAATAGTAGATACAGTATCTAATATGTAGACCTTCTACCTCAAAATCACAAAGTTAATAAAAAACTCATGAAAATTACTCTAAGAAGGGGAATTGACATTTTAATGTTGTAGGAAGATGTAAGCAGTCATTTAAAGAAATGGGTCTGCTTTATACCACAGTTTACTACTTGTGGAACTCCTTTGATTTATTCCCAAGTAGATAAGCTCTCCTGTAGTTCAGTTCATATTTTTAATACTTTTTCAGTGGACTGTGTACATATTTTGTCTTCAAATCTGCCTTGTGGGACATACTAATATATCTTATGCTTAAGAATTTTAATGCCTTTGATACAAATAAAATGTAAAAGATAAGCATAGAGTGGCAGAAGATAAGAGTTAAACAGACTTCTGAGTCAGAACTAGTTTGGGGAAGAGGATTGTGTTTTGGTTGGCTTTTTATTTTTTGTTCATAAAACTGAGCACTGCATTTTGGATGTCCAAGACAAATTAGATTTAATTCTACTAGGAATTACATCAATGACAAGAATATATTTGCTAAAATAAGAAAAGGAGACATTCAGTCTTAAAATGAATCAAGAAACTAAAAAAAGATGTTATACATTCATATTTTTTCATATTTTTCTGTAATATCAAAATGTTCTGTCATAGAAGTGTGTAGAAAGTAATTATTTATACTTGACAATTTGATAACCTTTACATTTAATGGTGTTTTCTTGGTCAGTTTCATACTTTCATCTCTTTGTGTGTGTCCTTTTTGTTTTCTCTGGTGACAATAAAACAAATAAGTCTTCTAAGGAAGAGGCAATAAAATGTAAACCCTCTAAAATTAGCAGACATACAGCTTTTCTCAGTTGATTTGTTGTAAAATTGGCTGGTTAATGTTTGACTTTTGACCAGCTATGTTTTTAGACCACAAAGGCTGGGAATGATCACTTAGAAAATGTTTTTTGTTGTAGATGCTGCAAGAATGTTTGTGTTTGCTAAAATTTTGACTCTAACCTCATAAGTCTATGAAAAAATTATCAACCTGAGCTTGAGTTTTAGGGTTTGCTTTTCCTTTTTTCCCTTATGTTATATGATCATAAAACATGATAGCCTGGCCATATCCCCATAGCACCTGTGTTTTGTACTCAATTCCATTGTAAAGACCCTTTAACTTTGTGATACAAACAAAATATATGTGGGAATTATTTAATAACTGTTTGTGTGACAATGAGAAAACAACAGTAAGTATGTGTTAGCATTTATAATGGTTTAAAGAATTTTTTTAATACTTGGAAAAACCACACCTATAAATACACTTTTCTAGTGAAGGAACTGTAATGGGTTTTGGTATTTTTAATGCCTTTCTGTATGATACAGATATTGCTCTTGAAAATGTGTTCAAGTATGTAATGATTGCTTCTATTTTCCACCTTTGCTGGTTTTAGATGTTAATTGAATTGATTTTTTTTTTTTTCAGTCATCAGTTCAAAGAAATTTTGTCCTACAAGGTATGTAAAAGGACAGGAGGAAGATGTTTATGTGCAGTTTCCTGCATCTCACTGGGTCTTCTTATCAAATGAAATATAGGTGGTTATCTTCAAATTGTGAGGAGGGACATGTGTTAGATGAAATGTTCATTATTAGTGCAGGTGTCATTGTGTTTTCTTGCCACCATCCATTTTTAAAGGCTTTTTTCTTCAATAAAATTAAATAGTTTCTCCACAAAAATACCCCTTTTTTGTCATAATATATAAGAGAGCCATTCCTAGAGTTCTTCAACATGTATCAGTTAAAAATTACAGGATACCAGTTTGTTTAGGTGTTAAGTACAACTGTTCTAATAAACATTAAATTTCTACCTCTAATTTATGTCTAAAACATTGGACACAGTAAGTACGAAGAGCTTATACAGAGCAGCAAGAATTTTATACAGTATATATTTTACAGAGTTTTAAAAATGTTATTCAAAATTATTTTTAAAATATTAAAGTGTGTTTTGACCCTGTGGAGCTGGAGTCTGTGGAGATAATCTGAGAGGAATACAGGAGAAATTTTCACTGAAGCATAGAGATCTGACAGAGTGTAGGTAAGAGGGGAGTGGAAAAGGACTAGAGCAGAGAGGTGGACAGCAGAAAACTGGTACTGGTCTGTTTTGTCTTGTGAGTTTAAATCAGTTAGTGATGAGCAACCCAAAATTTGAAGGTTAGAGGCACTTAATGTGGCATGGAAAGAACATGTTTCCTTTTGGGAGAAGCAAGATTGTATAGAAACTTTACTAAATTTACAGCTCAAATCCTAGACAGGGTTCTTGGTTTTTCAATAAAGAATTGAATTTTGGAGGTGCAGAATAATTATTTGTAACAGAAGTGTGGAAGTGAAGGAGGGTATTTCTAATATCCAAATGCTTTTAGGGACAGTAGGCAATGCAAAGATAATGTATGTGGCGGGAAAATAGAGATAATCCTTTTCAATCCCTAAATTAGAGTAAGTTTTAAAAATTCAGAAAATCTCCAGCCATCTTATAAGGGAACTTCAGTTATCAGGTCATAAATGTCCCAAGATTGAGATGACAAAAGCCACATGATGGGTTTGGAGCTACCATTATTTTTTCCCACGATTAAAGTTCCTTTCAACATCTCTAAGACTTAAACACAAAAAATTCAAGTTACAGTTCAGAAAAAAAGAAATTACTAGCACTATTAAACCTGCTGAGAGTACAGAGAGAGATGGTGACAATTATAAAGCTGAGGATACCTAGATTAGGATAGTGCATAAAATCTCATTGCAACTCAGTGAATTTTTTCTTAATCTGTTAATCCACGGAGATTTAAATCATGGGGTATGTCAATACTGTAGAAGCTCCAGAATTTTATGATTTGTGTTGCAGAAGGGCACAGAAGTCAAAGATAAGGCTAAAAAATATTGCTGCTCTTAGTAATGTAAGAGTCTATACAATTGGTCTAGGCTGGTTGGTGCCTTAAATATTCCTAGTTATAAATAACTTCTGTTATGCAGCTAGCTGGATGGGTTTTTATATTTCATATTAATAAATTCTTGCAGGTTATTGGCTAGCAGCCAGAGTTGCCATGTGTTAGCCAGACTTTGTCTGTGTCATCCACTCCTGTTCCCATTTTAAATTAATTTCTCTTATCTTTCATTTTAGTGAGATCTAAAAAGGCATGCAGAAGTTTGGCATTTCCAAAACTTCTTTGATGAGAACATTATGCTGTAATTCATTAGTTTATAGTTGCAAGGAATAAGGTTATGATGGCTGTAGATTTCTACTATGACACATTTCGAGACTCTGTCAAGACACAAAAAGAATTGGAAAGCAGGACTGTATAAATTTGCAAATACAGCTTTGGAAATTTAGTAGAAACTGAAGGTGTGGGTGTTCTAGTAAACAAGCTAACTGTTTATACACACTTTGGAAAGTTTCTAATCATTATTTTAGAAATGCTTTTCTTCTTATTTCTGCCAACAGGGAGTGTGACAATTTAATCACTGTGTCAGGGCAAATCATGTAGTCATTACAGGCTCTAGTTATCTTTTTGGATCACTCTGCAAGAAGCCAAGGATGGGAGTCAGTCCAGATTTTCAGGTTAAGTGACAAGACTTACCTTGGCTCTGGTCTGATCCAAAGAGCTGGGAACTTGCTGTTGCAAAGAGCCAAATTGTATCGGGTGCCTGAAGGCTGGTGAGGAGTTGTGTGCTAGCATGGATCTTCTCCCTCTCCTCTAAATCCCTCTTTTTCTCCCCAAGCTGCCCATCACTGCTGCTTCTCTCCTAAAAGGGCCATATTATCCATAGTACCCGTTCTCCAGTAGGCACATCTGGGTTTGACATTTTCACCTCTTTTGTTCTACAAAAAGCGCTATATTTGAGCTATACTGACTGGGTGTAACATGTTTAAGGCCTAAATGTGTAATGATGTGTTTTTATTTTTGTTTCTATATATTTTATGAAGCAGTGAGCTGGAAACCTTCATGGCAGTGAGCTGTACTACGGAACAAATACCCTTGCATCATTATTATAGATGTAATATTTATAAATAAATTAGTAATATTTGTGTATCAACTGATGATAATATTTTATTTTATAATACATGGTAAATTTTTTGCAGTCAAGTATCTATGAATTGGATGTAGTACTGGAGTAATTAGCATCTTGATTTAATATGAAGGGTTTTTGTGGAGCGAAGACCTGGATGTTTATATCCCTCTAAAAAAAGCTGGAGTAAATATCCTTACTTCAGAATACTGAAAGAACCTGAAGTATCCTTAGGAGAAGTTGCTCTCTCCACCTGTTACAAGAACCATATTTTAAAATAATGATTTTATATCAGGCAAGAATAAAAAAAAAATCTTTTTGATGCAAGACACATGTCCTGTTTCAGAACTATAGCTCTGGAAGCTTTGCTTGGGGGAGCACTTTGTGTTGTTGCCCATTTCTGTTTTCTCCCCATGACACTGCGGGACACTTGAGAATGTTGTGTGATTCTAAGATGGTTCTGATTTACTCTGTCCTGTACTAAATATTGCATCTGTCACCAGAGCAGTCATTCCAGTGCCACACCTGCAAGGCTCCTGCTCTCAGCCCCTGGCTAACTTGTCTTCCTTGGCTTTGTCAAGCTTTGAGGAGCCATTGTGCTGGCAGGGGTGCTGGGCATTGCAGGCAAGTGAGGATGGGGCTCTGCTGCTGCTCCAAGCAGGGAGAGCAGTGCACCCTCCCCTGCACCACCCCCTGGCTGACTGGGCAGGGAGAAATTCTTCTGTAGAAGTCTCTGCAGAAAATTTTAGTGGAACAGGGGTAGTTTGGAAGTAAATTGTACTCCTTTTGATGGAGAAACTTTCTTATTCACAGCCAGGTATTTTTTGCCTTCAGGATTTAAATGGATTTGGCAGGGCAGAGGAAGTTTGACCCACCAGCCTATCCTGATATTCAAAATCACTGCTTGGGAGAAGTGTTCAAATCAACTGTTAAAGAATTTTGTCCTGCCTGCTCATTGATGCCCTATTATGACTGTGCTAAAGGATGGCTGTGTTGCTCATCAGTTGTTGAAGGCAAAATTAGTCTGCAGGATGTCTTTGGAGAAAGCTGTCTTGTGTACAATGCATCCAATTCAACTGCTGCAAAGAATTAGGAAGTTTAGCAAGAAACTAATAGTCATGAGGAGAAATGAGGCAGGGATTACAAACACTTGACTTACGTATTTTGCAGTATAAAAATTGGAATTTCCACATAGATAATTTCTTTTAGAACTACAGTCTTCAACATGGTAGCATTTCTGATACTTTTAAGCATTTAATCAGATACTTCTTGATTCATGTTTTGGTGTTTTTCATTTTTTTTAGGAGCACATGATCCTTTGCAGATTTGCAGATCAGACAGCTGTTCAGCTTCCACCTGAACGCAGGCTAATTGGTATGAATTTCTGCAGCTTGTTGTGTAAACCATCTCAGTAGGGCTTTTACCTTGATTCATGAAGGAAGGAGTAGACCTTTGTGAATGGGCATTAAGTAGATGTATTGAGATAACACTTGGAAAATTTGAGTTTTGTCACATTTCACTTCTTGCTATAGAACTTTTTTTTTTCTTCCAAAATCATCAATATGAGAGAGAGTTTGCATTTTACTGTCTGGTATTATTGTTTTGATGGAAGCTGTAAACTATCTTCTAGCTCAGAAAAGACTGAAGGGGCTAGGAACTCTAAGGACATAACTCTGCTTTTTTTGGCTTAGAAGAAACATTTACAAAGCATATTAAAGCAGTACTAGCTATCAAGGATAATGTTTTTAAAAAGCTTCGTTTGAAGAATTGAAAGTATTTCTTATACTCAGTGCACAAAAAGAAAATAATAGAGATCCTGCATAAAAGCTGACAATAAATATGTCAGTTTCTTTTGTCATCATCACAATATTTGAAAAAAAATTTAAAAAGATCAGTACTCACTCATGTAGGACCCCACACTGTGGACTGAAAATGGAAATAGGACCCCACTTTTTTTTTTTTTTTTTTGGAAGATAGTGACATTTATCTGTTTCCAGTATCTGAAAGTGCAGTGTTTTTTTCCACAAATGTAACTTTTAAGTGTTTTGCTCTGACAGTGTGTACACTTGGAATAATAATAATATTGCAGTCAGTGGCCCTTTTGTTTAACCAGACACAGAATGTGAGAGGATAGGGCCACAAAAAGTAATTTGCAGAGTTCTGTCCTGGTTGGTTCTATAAACTGGTAATTTCTCCCTGCAATGTACAAACCCATACAGGACTGTGTTGGAAAGATCTTTTTCAGGCCCTCCTTTATTAATGTATCTCTAAATTGTCTCCTACCCAGTTACTACCCCTCTCAAATCTCAAGCCACCAATAGAAATGAGTCCAAATGTCATAATGTTGCTAAATTCAAAGTAGTGAAATTCTTTTGTGACTAAGGGACCCAGCTGAGAAGATAATTCTGGCCATGGCCTCACTGTGGACAGACAGAGTAGATTGGACTGAGCCCTGCATTAAAGTGTGATGTGCACCAGCTGCTCTAAAACAGGATGTGCTCCTGTCTCTTTATGTCAGACCCCAAATACATTGAACTGTACCATTCTGTCAGGAACAAGGGAAAAGGTAGGATCATTATGTTTGAAACGGAAGCAGGATTGTGCCCTGTTTGTGACTTGAGACTCTGTAACTATTGCTGATAAAACATTTCAAAGAAACATTACATTTTTCTTGCAATAGAGTTTCAAGCTGCTGAAAATAAAACCGAACTAGTCAAATCTCTATTTCAGAGCATAATATAATAATATATATATAATATAATAATAATATCTGTAAATATATAAAATCAATTATAATGAGTAAAGACAAATGGTCCCCCATCTTGTCATGGCTGTGTCATAATAAAAAACTTCTAAGCAGAAAAACATTCATGCTTCCTGGCTTTTTTCTGCAGGTAAATCTGAAATAAGCTTAATTTGCATTACCAATTTAGTATATTTGTTTATAAGTAGTTACAGTAATATGTCTCAGATCAGTTACACTGGATCACTTTTGGTATTTTAGTCTATTGTTTATGTTCAATAACCAGAGATCTTCAGATTTTAGGTAAAAGTACAGGAGAAAAACAGTTAGGGTTATAAAGGGAGCAGAAGAATTCCGAGTGCTAAGGGCTAAGGCATTTTTCTTCTTGACATTTACATTAAAGCATGATTTTTCTGTAGGTTTTGGTAATACTTTTAAATAGTTACACCTTTTTCCACATATAAAGAGTTAATAATCTACTGAAGGTCTTTGCTAAATGAGGGCTACAAGTCACAGATGTGATTTGGAACAGAAACCAGATAAGGATGTTTTTTAAATCAGATTTGGAACTTATTTTTTAGACGGCTTACTGATGTGTTTTGCTAACACTGAATGTTTACGTGCCCATTTCTGATAATGTTTCTACATTTTGAGTTTCTGTGCTCTCGTTTTAGGAAAGCAGTGTATGGGACTCGTGGATCTGGATCGGGCATGGGCTGCAGAAGAACAGAACTACTCTGTCCAAGTGATATCTATGGAGCCAGAGAGTTGTTCTCCAAAGAACAATATGTTTGTGGGCATCCCTGCTTAGAGTGTGAAACTTCATTTTATTTGAAGCTGACCATAAATCTTCAGTGCTTAATGACATCCAGCAGATAGAGGCAGTGCTGGGAACCAGACATCCCGCATCTTGAACACATTGCCTTGGGAAAGGGAAGCAGCCCCCAAAGTCCTGAAAAGCAAACTGCATGCAGAGCATCACAAATCAACTTGTAATGTGTCATTAAGCAACTTTTGGTTCTCGTACTGAGAAGTTTCTGGATCTAATGACTGTGCATGGAATTATACCCATCTGTAAAAGTTTAGAAAAAACTGGCTTTGTTGAAGGAAAGGTAATTTCCTTTTTGGTAAAACTGTGTCTTGGCTGCTTGGAAATTGCGTTCGTGGTCAAAACAGAGTTTGTGTTCATAAGGACAGCAGTTATCAGCCAGCAGTGCTGATCACCAGAGGAACAGAGAAGATCAAATTTACGGTGTTGCTGAAGATGGCTGTGGAGCAGGTGGTGGCCTGACTTTGCTGAAGAATTCCATACTACTGTAGGAAGATTATTTTTAATAAAAATTCATCAGAATACTTTGGGCCTCAGTCTGCTTATTAAAAATGTATTCTAACTTGCCAATCATTTTTAAGAAAGACTTCAAAATTATCTTTAAATATTATTCAAGGATTCTGTAACCAGGCATTTGAGATTTGGTTTAAAGAAACCAAACTCCTCATTATCCATTGACCAGAAAATGGGAGCTAGACACGGTGTTAGTGAATGGATACCTCACGGTCATGTTGCTAATAGAAGTGTGTTGATTCCCATTTGTAAGAAACTTGCTGTCAGAAGAAATATTTAAGAAGTTCATGTGCCTAAATACATCATCTTCATTGATTTTATATTCAGTTTAAAATTTGACCAAAGCTGCAGTGTGGAACCGTTTGAAAAGATAATCACAGTTATGCTGCTGTAAAATGAAAATAAACATTCTCCTGTGCTCTGTTTTCCCCCTAATTTTAAATCACCTGTTGACATGAACACAATAGAAGATAGCTCCTAATGAGATTTTTTACTTCATGTTTAGGGGTTTTACACATCTGTGCTTTCTGCTATGTTTTAATTTAAATAATCTGAAGTTTAAAAGCTGTGAACATAGCTTCAGGACATGGCAAACTGAATTACAAACAATAGGTATTAGAGCAAAAAAAGGATCCAGAAATATTTTATTCCTCATTAAACTTAGATATCTAAAGGATCTAAATACTTGAGGGTTTTTTAAAGTGAACACATGGAACACTACCCACATTTAAAAAGCACGAAAGTGAGCAAGTTGGAGTGAATTCCTACTTTTAGCCTGAGTTCTTTAGTAGATAATGGTGGAATACTTTTCCTTCAACTATTTGTGGTTATAGGAGTAACTGAAGTTTTGAAGAATATATGGCAAATACAAAATACGTGGTAATACCAGTTGTTTCCAGGGATTTCTCCAATACTTGCCTAATGAAAATTCAGTTTCTAAGTCAGTAGTGTGTCAATCTGAACATTATTCATGTTAAATTATTTTACTGGAGTGAGCAAATGTCTCTTTATGACCTTTTTGTGCTGAAGCAAGAACTCGTCAAGGTGAGGCACCTGTTAGAAACTGTGGTGCTGTTACACTAAGGGTTTTCACACTGCTCCAGGCAGTGGGTAGCAATATGAATATTTTAATTATGGTGATGTTGAATATTTGGCACAGTCTCAAAGTACGCAATAACACAGACCTTTCAGTAGAGCAAAATTCTGTGCTCTTACATCTTTCACATTTTCTGCAATATCTGTGTCAGTAGTCTGTTATGGTTTTTGGATCTACCTGAAAAGAAGGAATACATTTGGGATGTGCAACAGGGAACATGTGTGCTACTGAATAAAAGTAAAAAATTAGTTTTTTAACAGGAAAACCTGGTATTTTTTAAAACAAGAAATTGAGAAGTAGCCTTATTTGTACAAATGTCCAAGAGGTTATTAGGTGCTTTGGGTGGTCAAGAAAAACAGGTTAAGTCATACAAGAATCCAAATACCAGTCTCTGTTTCATTTGTTGGATTTTTTAATTCCATGTTATGGAAGTACCAGTTTTCATGTTAATGACAGTTTCCCACAGGTGTTGCTTATTTGTGACTCAAGCAAATTATTTTGTATCTGCTGCCCCACGAAGAAATAGGCTTCACAGGAAGAAAAGGTTTGTAGAAGCAAGGGAGGAAACCTGCAAAAGTAGTGCTGTGTTTATATGCATCATTACATCCTGTTTTATCTTGGATGAGCCAACTTATACAAAGTGAGTTTATGACAAATTTTTTTCCTCCCCAAAATTTGGAATATTTTAAAGGCATCTCACAGTATCCATCATCTTGATGGCTTACAGGATTAGTGAGACTGCATTCCACTTGTGATACTGGTTTGTGAGATTGTTGCTATTGGAATCAATGGGCTCTGGTTTCTTCTCAGGAGAAGAGAGTCTTTCTCATGTCCAAGGATGGAGTTCTGTTACTATGAATAGTAAAGCCTGAACCATACTTCAGATGAACTGATGTTTATTGAAAACTGAAGAGAAGCAGATGAAAAAAGGCATAAAATTCAAGATTTGCAGCAACAGATAATACCTAATTCAGCACAGATTAAATTGCTAAACTGTGTCATGTATTTTTCTCTAGAAATGTGAACTCAATTATATCAATTTTTAGGTACGTTATTTTGCCCTATGCTTCTGTATACATAAATGGTATGGAATTAATAGAGCCTAAAATTGCCTAAACATGGTCACTAGATGGAGTGGACCTGGTGAGTGAACAGCTGTTGTTCTAGCAGCTAGTTATGCAAGGAGCTGTCTTGATGTCCAAGGTGCATATCTAAATACTGTTTGTGTTTTTCATTTGTCTGGCCCAGTGGGACCAGCTATAGGATGAACAAAATGCTGTCCTAGAATAATAATGATTTTCCATTTCCATCTTGAAAGTCTTCTTTTATGTTATCCTTGTAGCCTGTAATGCTGGGGAAAGTAACCTTATAACAGGAAACAGATGACCAAGCCAAAGGTCCTCGGTGTGTTAAAAGTTAGTCATCTGTGTGTACATATATCCTTATTTTTGGTTTTCTGTTTTTGTCTTTATTGTGTTTATTATCTATTTCCTCAGTCATACTTTAAGAGGTCTTTGTATTACCATATTTAGGCAGGGGTACTAATAAACTAGGGACATTCCTAGTAGGTTCATTGTACCCCCTAATTTCTATGTGGCTTGATCTTAACAAAAAGATATTACTATTATTTTGATAAAGCGATATTTTGATTTTTGTTTTAAATAAAAACTACATGAGTGGTCAAAATTACTCAAAGATAATACTTCAATAGACACACATAAAATTATTTACTTACAGGGCAGCCATAATTTTTAGACTGATGTTTTCTGTTTCTCATTATTGCTACACTTCTAGCTAATTGGTGGATGCAATGACAGTAGGCAGAAATATCTTTTTAAATAGCTGTATTCCTAGGTGATGTGCTACGCCAGGTATTCTCACTGAACAGAGCATTTAAAGAAACCCTTTATGGTCAGGGGGGTTTGATCTTAAGTAACCTGCAGTGAAATGGCACTCAGCTGATTTTATAATAGGTTTAAACAGATGTTAGTTATATATGTATATATAATTCTTAAAAAGTATTGAGCAGGAAAAGTGTAGATAGCAAAATGTAACTGAACACTGGAAGCATTGGTTGTGGTTGTGGTGCATATTTTCGTTTAAGCTTAATCAAGTACTACTTTCAGCGCTTTTGCCGTGGACCATTTGTCTGTCATAACAAATTCCTTGTGAACAATCTCAGTCTAAGTTCCTGTGGTTTTATTACCATTTCTTAAACAAAACCAAGACCTAGATATCATACATTTACCTATCTATATGTCTAGTGTTACTTACATGCCTCTAATAAAATGAAGAAAACCTCTGAACTTTCTTTGCTCAGACTTGCACTTAAACTACCTGGCTATCAAGGTTTCAGTTCAGTAACTTGTGTTTAGCAAGTTTCAGCGTACTACAACTATCATTCAAAGAAATTCAGTTTCATGTAATATATTAAGATTGTATACTAAGAGGAAAATTGGAAGCAAATTAATTTCCTATGCTTGTAGATTTTATTTAATCAGGAATTAAATGAATAATGAAGTACCCTTCTCTGCAGTCTTCTGAACATGAATTTAAGAAAATACTTGAATTTTCGAAATAGATAAGGGTGTTGAGGATAGTTTTATAATAAATCACTTAGGTAAATTAAAACAATAAAAGGAGAGTGCTAACCTCTAAAAAGACCATCAACCACTACAATTTCCCCTGTTTTCTGTCTCACTTGCAGGACTTCAGGCCAGAAATGTGTTTTCCTGGGCATGGAACCTGCAGAGCAAAATGGGAGTGAGCCTTGGATGGCAGCTGTCCCATCCCCACCACAGGCACATGCCACACCTTGGCAATGCGATGCTTTTTCAGTCTTGTTTTTTCCCCTTGGTAATATGGGACTAATGTCACTAATTTTCTCTAAATTTCTTAGAGCCTTAGAAAACAGGCTCTAAGTATTAATGTGCTCTGTTGGAAAAAGATCTCTGAAGCCATGAGATTATTTGATTCACAATAGTTAGGGTTTCTTCCAAACCTTGAATGCCTGAAATTCTTGCTGTAGTAATTTTAGTCCTTAACTTTTCCTTGTTTTGCTTTACCAGTTATGATGTCTATACTCTACACTAATTTCTGCTGCTTCCAACAAATGGGGGTAAATAAGTAATTTTTTATGTCCGACACAGCTATGGAAAATAGAAACCATAGGTGCTTTATGACTGAGGCTCAGCAAAACTTTGTGCATTGTTTTTGCACTGCAGCTGAATCCTAATGGCAGTGTTCCTAAAACTGGCACAGCAGAGTGTTAGATGTCCTCATTTAATGGGTGGGAAAGAGTCTGGCATATTTTTACTTAAACATTTGTGTATTTAGATGTCACCTTATTCCTGCAGTCCACAGAAGGCTTGGAAATGCAGTTTTTCAGACAAGTTTGTTTCCAAGTGCAAAGATTTCTCTCCTCTTCTGACCTGCCAGCTGCAATATTGTTGGATCACCTGGTGCAGTTCAGGAAAACAGAGGGTGACACGCTTTAATTCGATTCTCCCAGAGGATGCACAGGTACATTAATTCACACCTGCTTGCCCCAGGGATGCAAGAATCCCAGTGACATTTTCAGTGTCAGGATTTCTCCTCCTTATACTTTTGATTTAATTTAACGCCTGTGTGGAGGTAGAAAACTGAGTGTGTGCACAAAGCACCGCCACAGCTGACCCAGCTCTGCTGTGTTGAAAAGGGCAGTTTTTACAAAGCCACGTGGAGGAGGGCAGGGATGTGTTTTCCAGACTGCAGATGACACAGGAATGACTTCTGTGCAAATTCCTCCAAGGAGTATATGGTGCACACTCTACCAAGGAGACAATCCCCAAACAGCTCATTCCATCACTGAACTGTAGGCACAGGAGAATTAGGTTTTTGAGCTTTGAAAGCCAAGGCTAGAGAGACAGCATATTTGCATCATTCATTTCTTATTCAGTGCTTTGGGACTGGTTCGAGATGCTTAATTATTCATATATTAAATGTATATATGGAATTGCTTTAGCACCATACCATTTTTATATAAAGCATTAAATCTCCTTTTGGATTAAAAAAAAAATAGAAAAGTCATCCCCATCTATTCTTCAACACTCAATATGTTGTCAATTCCCCAAAAGCAAGAATTAAAATAACAGAAAAATTATTGTAAGACATGAGCCTCCTCATGTAGAACAAGAACTGAAAATATACTTGTGTTCTCCACAGCTCTGGATCATTTACCCCTACACTCTTCGCATCTGAGAGCAACCAATGGGCTCAGGGGCTGAGGAGCATCCCTGCATCTGGCAGGGCTGAGAGGGGTTCCCTGCTGCTCTCAGGAGCCCCAGCGCATCCCTCTGAACACAGGTTTTGTGGCAGAATGGCAAGAAAGCAAACTGAGTATGAATTCTGCCTTTTCAGCTGTGTCACCTTTCATAGCAGAACAGGGCCCCCGGGGG
>JAHLSL010000020.1:11671803-11683545 GCA_025920805.1 Petroica traversi | reverse complement strand
AATTTTCTAGAGCTATAAAAATTGGACATAAGAGATCAAAGAAAATTACTTCTGTTATATCAAAGTAATAAAGAGGAAAAGGCAGAACTCAGGTAAACAATGTAACAGTAAATTAATTCTGCCATGATACAGAAAACTGCAAACTAAACTTTCCTGACTTCCAGAATTGTCTTGAAGCTAAATTTTGTATTTCTTTCTCAGTTCTAGTGGGTTTTTTTTTCTTTTGGATTTCTGTAATTTTGGTCACTGCAAAACAGTAACACCTCAAAGGCCTTGGTCACTGATGCATCATTTTGTAATGATTAGGCACTGGTTGGTCATGCCTTCTTAGAATAATGTTGTACATAAGAAGAAGGATACAAAGCTTTGCAGTTTTAGAGCTTATGTGGGGAGCTGATACCCATTTCTTAATGTAGCTGCAGAGTTACATGGAAATCACAGATGTATCAGGTTAGAGGGCTTCCAAGAGGGCTTACTCGGATTTTCCCAGTGGTGGAAGTGAGAGTGACCTCCATAGAGGTCCTTGAATAGTCCTTCTGGCTGTGAGATTTACCTTTCTGAAATGATTGGGAAACCTCCCAGGCTTCACAGCCTTTCAAAGACAATAAGCAGCAGCCTCAGGGTGTCGCCAGCCAGTTCTCCTGGGACTCTCATGTGGGTTGTATCTACTCCTATGGACCTGTATGAGACAGAGAACTGAGCCCAAGTGGGGGAAAAGAAGTTGTGGCTGTGGTAAAATGGGAAATTGCAAAAGTGGAGGAAACGGGTAAGTTTTCTGACCTCTGAAATAAACACAGTCAAGTCTAAAATGTAATTTTTAACTTACTTGGGTAAAAAAGAAAAGACAAAAACCCCATGTAGTAGCTACCCTACCAATCAGATGTTTTACACTGATACTCTCCAGATAGCTGGGGTACTTCTGGTGGAGGCATGCGGAGAGGAGTAGAGAGGTATAAATGTGCAGAGGGAAGGGTGAGCTGAATGCAGGATGGGTTTTTGACATACTCCAGCTGTGGAACTCTTTCCCTCTAGCAATTTTGTTTCCCTCCCATGCCATATGTTTGTAGAAAGGTTTTTAATCTGGTATGTCCTGGACTGTGGACCATTTCTGGGTTATCTATGGCTGTTTGAATTGATAGAGGTAAGAGCTGCTTATATGGTGTTTGGAGTTTTTTTTTGTGACAGGCTGACCTCCAATTTGGTTGCATTCAGCCTGTATAAAAATACACATTAAAACACAAGCATAAGCTGAAGAAAATTATGTAGGTGATTTTAATTGCTTGTATTTAAAGAATCCTACTTTGCAAAGAAAATACAAAAATGGTAGTCTGGGACAACATAACCAAGTTCTAGCAGTACTTGTCTCAATAAGTTTGCAAATTCAAAGTTAAGTGATTGCATTTTATAACATGCATATTTCTTTGTGGTATCTGTATTCAGCCAGTGAAATTTCCCACAACAACTACCATTGAGCTGGGTTTTAAATTAGGGTTTTAAATAAGGGGGTTTTAAATAAGGACAATGGAGTTCTGCATAGTTAAAATAGATGATAGGGAAGCATCATGGGGAAAGGAAGTCTCATGGTTTAGAACTTAGGCCAAGAAATTTGAACCAACTGCTATTCATTACAAATTTTGTTGCTCCTTTCTCAGAGGTGTCCAGTCCAGATGACTGTTGGCAACCAGAAGAATCAAAGTTCTGATTCACTATTGCACATCCCAGGCACCCTCCTCCAACTGAGGCCTGCAATGGGTGACTTCCTAAAATTAAGTTTAATTCAATTTTATTCTGAAACTATGAAAAAATTGTAGAATTGCTGATGTTCTGGTTATTATGGGTTTTGTCTAGCTTAACATTACTTTTCAGCTAAAACTATAGCTTCTCTCATGAATAGATACCCATTTTTATATCCATTTTGCTGCATTGCAGTTCCTGAACCATAAGGCATATATTTTGCTATGGTTCAATATAAGCTTGGATGATGACATATTGGGCTGGCAATAAATCCTGGTGTGTTTTATTGGCTTGCTTTCTTAAACAAAATCATTGACCACTGAGTTGCCTGAGAGGTCAGCAGTTAGAGTAGGTGCGTGTAATTTTGCACACATTTAGATAGTTTGGTAGAAAGAGCTAATGTTTGGCACCCATGAAGGTTGTTTTTATTCATCTGGCATGTTTCCATTCAAATACCCTTTTAATGTGGTCACCAACTATAGAAATAGTTAAACAATACTGTAAATGGACATGTTTTCTTTGTTGGGATGATCGCTGACACACTGAATTCTTTTCATTAAGTAATTTGACCACAAGCATCTCTTTACTTTGGAAAAAGGAGGAAAAAAGCTCTAGCAAATAGACTTCCTTTCAGTTTTCATATTTGCAGTGTTTATATAGGGGGATATAATTAGAATTTCAGGATAAATTGCACAAGGTATTGGAAGAAAATCAAGACTAAAATAAACATTCGATTCCTCTTTTTTTTTTGGATTTGACCACGGCACACAAACATTTGGTTATAAATAGATACCTCATCCGTGTTGGAGTAACATTTTACATTCAAAGTAGGATTTAAGAAAAGAAAGTCCTTTTCCAAGTGATTTAAAGCAAACATGCAATCTGAAACCTTTGGTTAGTTTATGAATCTTTACTACAATTGGATTACTTTTATATGCTCTGTAGTAAATACCAAGAAGCTCTCTGAAGTAAAACGTGTTCCAGCTGAATAATCCTTACTGAGAGAACTTGAAACTGCAGTTGTTTTAAGCTCCTGGTAAGTTTGTGTTAGCAGGGTATGTGTACTATTGGTACACAAAATAGCTACTGTTACACAAATAACACCTCTGGCAGGTTCACTGCCGACCTGACACCCATAAATCACATAATCAATTTGATTCTAGCACTTACCTTACCTGAAAGAAGTGGGAGCACTCAAGTTGTGAGCAGAACACAGTACCATTCTGTGTCTACCACCCTTATACAGAATTTGCTACTCTGTGTGGAGATTGCTGGAATAGTTTTACATTTTTCCTCGTGAATCTAATCTTGAAGAATGTTAGTGCCTCTCTGAAGCTCTGTTACCCACAAAGAAGTAGGCACACACATGCACAAAATTGCTAGGAGTTAATACCTATCTTCACCTACAGAGAAGAGTCAGTGCATTGCAGAAGACAGTAAGATAAAGCTTTTAGCTAGTGTTCTCAAGCTGTACTTCTGAGGAGTGCTTTCTGCCTGGATGATCAAGTCCACTATATTAATTTCATATATTAAGTACAGCAGGCTTCTGTAAGTGCTGTCTGACTCTTCTACCTGTATGTATGCACATTCCATTTACTGAGAGAGCATTGAAACCTTTATTTGGTAACTTGTGGTTTTGAACCAAGGAAATAATAGCTGAATTTGTCACTCACAAAGCGAAATAGAAGAAATTGCTCAAATAAGTAAATGCCAAGAAGTGCTAGTTTAATTCTAATCAATACTCCAGACCTTGTGGTGCTGTCACTGTACAATGAGTGAGAAAATAGGTCAGGTTTTGAGATGCATGAGGAATCTGTAGAAATTTCTATGAGGGATGTCCATAGTGCACACTGATACAGTATTCCTTGGGGTTGCATACAAAGTATAGAGTTGCCATAGAAGTGAGCACACCTAACTTTTCTTTCATCAGTGCTATTGATGCTGGGGAAATGATTCATAAACTAAATGAAGTAAAAGTTCAGTGCAACTAGGTTTGGCTTCAATGTTTGTTCGTTTGAATCCCAACATAGTTATCTTCTGGGAGCCAAGAATCAGAGATTAGCATCTTCAGTGTCATTTACAGCACAAACAAACCTGACCCTTTAAGTGGACTTCTCTTGGTTTCTTCCTGATTTATCATGTGGTGTGGTCGACACGCTGGGGGGAAAGGACATCACCCAGAGGGACCTTGGCAGGCTCAAGAGGAGGGTCCATGCAAACCTCATGGAATTCAGCAAGGCCAAGTGCCAGGTCTTGCATCTGGGTCAGGGGAATCCCAAGCACAAACACTGGCTGGGTGAAGAATAGATTGAGAGCAGCCCTGACGAGAAAGACTAGGGAGTGCTGGTGGATAAGAGGCTCCACACAGCTCATTAAAGTGGGCTTGGAGCCCTCTGTCCATCCATTAATTCTGTCTAAATCTATTACCTGTGGATTCTTTAGAGCTCTGCAGAACTGTTTTTAATTTAGCTTGGAATATTTTGATATTGTTCTGAAAACCAGTTTTCAAAATTGTCAATAGGTTTGCTGCACTCTTTTAAAAATTTCTCCTCTCCTTTCATGATATTCATTAAAACTCTTTCTGAAATTTTCTCACTGCATCTTCTGCAGAGTCTTCTCATTACTGATGGAGGAATCTTCTGGTCTTGTTTTCCCAGTCTAAGTCGGAACTGTTTTATTTCTCTGCCTTAAGAAAATTGCTCTTCAGGAGAATTGTGGTTTATTTCAACAATTCAGGCATGTGTTGGACTGCATTTTAAAGGAAGCACAATAGTTATTGTCTCCTCTCAAAAGATATCCCCGAAAACACATAGAAGTCTTCAAAAGTGTTATTTGTACTTACTGGTTTTGAACATATAGCTTCAAAAAGAACATAGCATGAAATAAAATTGAATGCTACTGCATTTTTTTAGCAGAATATAAAATAATCAGTAACTGTCCACCAAGCCCTGTAGATAACCCTGAAACTGCTCAATTTCCTTTCATGCTGAGCTCTTAAACCCATCCTAAATCTTTTGCATCCTCTTGTCTCTCACAGTGTATTCTGAAGACGTGAAGTTCATGCGCATCTTAGTTTCTCAAATCCTACCTAATGAAAACCACAAACTAAATCTGTAATGCTGAAAGGCATTAAAAGGCCCCCAAGCTGCTCTCTGTGTACTAATCAGCATACCATTCACCTGCTTTCTCTATCTATTACACTATACTTTTATGAGATCTTGTTTGTTTGTTTGTTTTGGCTGAAAACTTTAATGCTATAAATTTCTATAATGCTAGAAATTAATGCTATAAATTTTTTCTTCACAGGGGTTTCACTGGGTGCTGATCTGTTTAACATCTTTGTTACTGAACTGGATGATGTGGCACAGTGTGGCCTCAGCAAGTTTGCTGATGACTCCAAACTGAGAGTGGCTGACACTCCAGAGGGTTGTGCTTGAGGAGAAAGGTTGAACCAGGGAATCAACAGAAGTCCCTTCCACTCTCAACTATTCTTTCAGAGTTTGCAGGTTAATATAAAGTTGAGCAGAGAAGCTGGGTCAACAATATCAAAACCAAATGAAAACTCTTCCTCAGAGCACCTGTTGTAGGTTTTCCTGCCTTCTATCTCCCCTTGGAATCTCAAAATATACTAGGAATTTTCTGTATGTCAAAACAAGATTGAAATTAAATAAGGAATTCCATTAGACACAGTCAATTGCCCCTTGAGAACAGCAATTGAAACTCGTTTATATAAGCAGTTCTAGGTCAATTTATCAGCAACCAGTACCAGAGGATGCATGTCATTACTAAACCATAGCTGAGCTTAGGCAAGCAAAGATACACCACCTGAAACCAAATGAAACTCAGGGGAAAACATGACCAAGAGTGATTTATTTATTTTCTGCTAATTTACTCCATCTTTGCAAGAATTTATGTAGATGTTCAGGTTCATTATGAAAAAAATAAAACAGCCCAAAGGACCAGGTTAAAGTAGTGCTTGATCATTTCTCTAAGGAAAGCCACTGTCATAATTTATAATTTATATAGGAAATTTGGGCAGCATATCCATACTTGCTCTCTCCCACCCTCCCCAGTATTGGCAATGAGCCCAAGGCATAGGGAAAAACAAAGTTATGAAAACTGTGTGACAGTTTAAGCTGATACCTCAGGCAGTTGTAAATAATTTTCTTCTGGTTCTGCACCTCCCAGTGTATTTCTTGCTGTAAGGACCATAATTCATGAGCAGGAACAATTGAATCCATGCTGTATCAGATTATTTGCTGCTTTTGTCATAGAGACAATTCTGGTAACTTTTCAGGTTGATTTATGGCTCTACCTTAATATATTAAAATTCTTATGCAACCCAAGAAGTCCTAGCTTGCAGTTTTGGCTCATGGAGGAGAAAACTAAGTTGAAGTCCATAATTTTTTCAGGTAATATACAAAACTGCTGGCCTGCTTGATTCAATACAGTTCTTATTGGAATTATGGTCAAGAACACGTCTTTTTGCAAATCTCTTCTGTTAATGTTATCCTTTTCTTTTGTTGCAAGTATAGCAGAAATTGTGAGGTTAAGCTTGGTTTCAACTCATGTATTTGTAGTTTTTGAGTCTTAAAAGCTTTTTAATAATTGTCCTCTGCATGACATATGTGACTCCTTTCCTGTTTTATTTTATTTATGTTTTATTTAGTTATGGAGAGTAATCTGGTGATTAAATATTTGTTTTTTTTTTTCTTTTTTTAATAATCTGTCATCTACCTCTAATGTTGTTGAACAGAATGCAACCCTGCCCACGTGCACCCCTTGCCCACGAAAAAGACAGTGCACTGTTGATCCTAAGTGTTGCTGAGTGTCTATTTTCTTGCCATATAAGTAATATTTCTTTGGTAAATTCCACTAAGACTGAATGTCTTGCCTGTGCCTCAGTTTGGTCTCTTCCCTCTGACTGCTAAATGCATGAGCACACAGCCCATGGAGAGGATCATATACAGTATTGTGTACAGTATGGTGTTCCTCTGTTCAAGCATTTGCCTTCCTGAGGAAAGGAGGCAGCATCAGGCATTGGCTGCACAGTGTAAATCTGGACAGGAAGAGCTGTGACAGGACCTGAAAAACATATGCTGTAAAGCTAAAGGAGTTGTATTGGACTCCGTGTATTATTGGAACAGTAGGACCTTACAAATATCACATGGAAAAAAGTGAGGCAAAGGAGGCTGACTCCCTAATGTAATGTTAAACTTGGGGGATTATCATTCTGATCCCCTGTGCAAAATCCACTTGGTATCAAAATTGATAATGTGGAAAGCTAGAAATCTTTTTAAAATACATATGCATATTTCATACATATGAAATTTTACAGGGTTTCGAAAGGCAAAATGTTGTTTATTCACAGGGGAAGGTAATTTCTTTGCAGTGTAATGAAATGCAGTAAACTTCAACAAAAATACTACTTATAGTTTTAAAAAAAGGATCAAGTATGCATGGAAAAGGACTCATGGAAAAAAAACATTTATTTGGAAGACTTCATGTAGAAAAAGCACTTGGAAACTTTTGAAGTAGTATCCAAAGCACAGAGTTTATCTGTATAGAAGGTAATTGGATACTACAGTGTCTGACAGGTTAGATAACTTTCTTACCCTTTCAAGAGGGTTTTCTAAGAGAGAGCTGGAGTACAAGAGTGATTTAGCTGATTGAATTGCTGTATTTTCTTGATATCTTATAGTTCTCTTATTAGCATGGGAGTCATAGAGATTCTTAGCTGTCATGTGATGGAGATAATATTTACTTAATAAATGCTACTTTTAAATATACCATAGAATTGCATAGCCCCAAAGGAATAGCAGTGACCTTGAAAGTCTCATAGATAATTTGGACTTGGATTCTTTCCTTCTCTTCCATTTTGTAGGAGGTGTACATGTTACATTAGAAGCACAAATGCAGACTGTGATCCTGCTTGCCATTAACTGCAAATCAAATGGTTTTTTACACAAGTCGTGGTGTGATTTAGTGACTTGGGATAGTGTGGGGTTTGTGGTCAACTTTCTTAGCCTCAGCGAGGGTAAAATACCTAGAAAAGAGGAAGGATGGATTTGTGGTTTCAGCATGAAATTGAAAAACGGGTCTGTTACTGGTTTGATGACAGCTTATTTAATTTGTGGGAAAGTAATTTTCTGTACCTTAATTTCTGCTTATGTAAGTGGAAGTGTTATTGATTGATTCTGCTGGATAGAAGACTTGATTTATTAACATTCATAATGTGTTTTAAGACAAGGAGGAAGTCAATATTTAAAAAGTGGACTTGAAAGAACTTACTCATTTAATACCTTCCTCAAAGAAAACTTACTTGACAGTAGAATACCCTGAAAGCAGTATCTTCTATTGGTGAGTTTGTATCAAATTCATAGGTATATGTAACAAGATAAATTTCAAAGCGCTTTCTGCGTGACTTCTGTCAACATTTACCATATTCTATCTTCTACCATATTTACCCATATCTGTCAGCCACCTGTATCTTTATAGCTCTTTTTGTTTAATATTGCCTGTCCAGTCAATGCCAGCGAGTATTCCAGAAACTGTTTCTGTTTTGTTGGTTTCCCCCATGGGAATGGCTATGGCAACAAAGAGCATACAAAACCCCAGACTTCATCCTGATGCAGAAATTTGGATCATTGAGACTGCTGGGCACAGCCTCCCTCAGGTGAAGTAAAAGAAAGTGGTGCTGTTAGAGAGGGCCAGGTCCCACGCACACAAGGAATGTTCACTTCACCATACAAAACTGTAAATAAGCTTCTATTCCTTAGAACTGGGTTCCCTGTTGTATACTCATGTTTTTAGTTGATATTTCTTGTATTACCAGTTACATATATAGCTTGTGGCAGTGATTCTTTATTGGAGTATGCACTGCAAATATACTCTACACTGTATTGTTGGGGATTTCTGAAACATGACTACTGTCCTGAGCAGTGCTTTGAACACATTCCTGCATGTGTAGTTAAACTCTAGGGTTCCAGATGTCACTCTGTCACACTCGCTGCCCCAGAAGCAACAGCTGCCTTCACCACCTTTACCCTCCCTGCAACAGAATAAGCAAGACCCTCTCTCACACATTTCTTCACTCACTGCTCCCCTATCACCAGAATTCAGTTTTCTGTGCAGTCAGATGTGCCTTTATCACTTATGGTGCAGAACATAGGAATAGAATATTTACCTAGGACTTCATTCCCTGGGAAATTATAGATAATTCAGAACCTAATGGGCTTGCTAATGGCATGATGAGCTACAAGTATTTTCAACTCTTCCTCTGCTCCCATCATAGTGTACCTTATCAAGTTTAGGGTCTTGATTTGCACAGAAGGGTCTCAATCTGAGCTCAATATACCCGTGGGAAGAAGACTGAGATGAGGATCATGACTGATAGTGTATGGCTTTTTTTGGTATAAGACACATAAAGGTAATTATGGAGGAATAGAGAAAAGTAAAAAATCTTTTTATGCAGGAAGGATCACTATGCTTGCATAAAATGAACACCTTTTCAGGCAAAATTCACCCTCCTATGCGTTTTGACATTTTTTATACACAAAGATAGCAGCATTGCTGTTCAAAATACTTCTGTATTTTGATCAGCATGTCTTCCTCTGTGTTTCTGCTTTGTTGTTTCTAATTTGCAGCTAAAAACCTGACTATCATGTTATTCTTAACCAAGTATCTTAGCAGTACCTTTAAAAAAACTGCCTTAGACACTTGTTCTTGTCAATCATCTGAGTGCTTGATGCACAGCTGCTGGACTTCTATTGTTAGTTAAGTTTGCTGGACATCAGGTCAGCCCACCCAATGGCATCAGCATTTTGCCAGGCTCTCATACTGCTTCACCAAACATAAGGCATGGAAGTGCTTTTTATTGTCCTATTGCCAACAACTTCTCCATCTTCTACGTAGTATCTTGATGCATACCCACACAACTTTATACACCTTTAACTCATCAAACTCACTCAGTAATCCTTCTACTGTTGTGGATATGAGAAACTGCCTTGTTAAGAAAACTCCACTAGTGATGATAAACTATTGCCAAAACAAATGAATTCATAAGTGAGTGGATGTTCAGTCCCACTGATGGGAATGGAAGTGAATTATGTGATCTTTCAGTGACTGGTTAACTGGTTTTTTGGGCTGATGTTCCAAAACAAATTGAAAAGGCAGCAGAAGTTAACCAAGAGCAGACAATCTTAATTAGAGTAGGCACCATGTCTGACCAGCACACTAGTATTACCATACAAGAGAGCCAAACAAGCTGCTGAGGAAGTCTTAAATACTCAGTGCAGTCTGGAGAGATTAAATGGTCTTACTTCCATTTGTGAGTGAACATGGCTTTAAAGTTGCTGTGTACATTAAATACCATTATGCAGCATTGCATTAAAGGAATTGATTTTATGACATGTCCCTTTGGACATGAGAGGGAAAGTGTCAGATTGCCCTAGAATTTAATTCAGAGTGATATTCAAATGTTGATTTTGGCACTTGTCCTGTACTTGGCTGTGGTGTAGTTTGTGGACACTTTTTTTTCTACAAGTTGGAAAGGCACATGCAGATGCCGTTTCCAGAAAGAAATCCTTGTGGTTATCACAAATAGGTTATCTCCCCTTTTGCCCATTAAATCTTGACAGTGATTTCACTGTGCATGGTCTGTTACACCACATCACACATCCAAGTGAAAAGAGAAAATTATTAATCAGTTGAGAGCTGGCAATCAGCTCTATATTTCAGCAAGGATCTAATACAAGCCAGATGCTCTTCTGTCCTTCCCAAGCAGCACAGTGTCACTGCCTTCATTGCTTGGCTATCAGGTTCTCATATGAATGAAGAGAACCAGGTTTGGTCCCCAGTGCAGTTTTTGTATCTGAGTCCTCTAAGGGGGCTTGTATGTTATCTGAGCACAGGTTCAAGCACCTTGCTGAATCATCACCTTGAACAGTTGTTTTTTTCTCTGTGTCTGAAAAGTTCTGGGCTGATGCTGTGGACAGAAAGCTTAGCTTGGGGGTCATATGGTCATGAAAATATGAAAAAGAGAGGGGAAGGAGCATTGGAGGGGAGTCTGCTTAAAGGTGAGCAGAAAGCAGTAAAACCGTTATGAGGAAAGGTATAATTTTTGAAGGTTTACTGTCACAATTTGTGTCTTGTGCAAAAAATGGCCACCTTTGTGTAGTATTACTTGAATTATCTGTAAAGGGTTTTGAGGGTAGAAATTGCTCTGCACAAAACTACCAGCTGAAATTTGAAGCTTTAAGTCGTAGTTGGCATCCAACTGCTTCCCGAAGGGTTTGGCTTTGTGTTGCAGCACAAACCAGAGAAAATCTTTGCTTTCTGCTTCTAAGCTACAGCCAGACCCTTGTAGGAACAACTGATGAGCTTTAGCCTTGATGTAGGCACAAATCAAACCAGTGCTACAGCCCAGTCCAAGTGGTTGACCCCATCTGTCTGTAATCAGAGGGATCTCGGATCAGCTCTGACCCTCAACTGCTGACAGGCGTCTATTAAAAGTCCCTAAGCCATAGTTCATAGAAACCAAACAAAAATAAGGGCTGCATTTTAACACGTTAATGGTGAGTACAGATGCAGTCATTGCTGTGGTTGTGGTGCAAGCACATAACACGCTGTAAGCTTAGTGTTTAAAATTGTCACTTTTTCTTCTGGACAAAGGCTGGGACACCTGATGTCACACACACCAACACCCGAGAGCTGTGTTTGAACAGGAGCGTTTGAAACAAAAAAACCCCACATACACCTTGTAAGCCTTTCAAAATGCTTTGCTGTCGGGGGAGGTTCAGTTGTTAAAAGAATGCCAAATCTTAACGCTCTTGGCTTTAGGTGGGAGCTCTGCAGAGAGGAGGGCGGAACCATCTTCCTTCAGGAAGTTCAAGACACAAAAACTCACGCTAAGAAAGCCCCCCTGCTTAGTGCCCGCAGCCTCTCGGTCAGCCCCTCGCTGTGGCAGAGCCGGCTGTCGCTGTCGCTGTCGCTGCCGCTGCCCCCAGG
>JAHLSL010000020.1:11658877-11671403 GCA_025920805.1 Petroica traversi | reverse complement strand
TGATGCCCGGAGGCGGCCGAGGCACACGGCGGCGGGGATCGCCGCTCAGGATTTGGCACGGAGCGCCCTGCCCTGCCAGGTGTCGCGACCGGCGGTGCGGGCAGGCACCCGCCCTCCGCAGGGGCTCCGTGTGTTTCAGGATTTGTTCAAAGGCAGCACTCACGGAATTTCACCCTGTCGTTAAAAGACATTGCTGATCCGTGCCAATAGTTTATGACTGCGTGCGGCCGCGATGACTTCTCCGTGGAACAAGGGAAGACCAAGCTCTCCTTTTGTATTTAATTTGTTTTTAACAGTCCAAGAAGCTTTTGTTTTGATTATTTTTTTTCCTTTAACGTTTCAGTGAGAAAGTTTGGCTATATCAGTGCGAAAATTTTGCCATCTATTGTAAGCTAAAAAAAATGCCTAAAGTTTATGATGGAGTTTATTCCGTACTGTAAATTCTGTTCCAGACCTCTGAAACTGTTCAGTGCCAGCCTGGGAGTGGCAGCAGTGAGCGTACTGCAAAGCATGTCAGATTTTTCAAGCTTTGATGAGTTACCCTAATTATCTTTTCCCCTCTTCACCTATTATCATTTGCATTTTTTGAACTAAATGAAGTATTAATGAAAGAAATATCCTAGGCTCAGCTGAAAGCAGTTGCTGTCTTCAAAAAAAAGTAAGAAAAAATTATTTATCTCTATGCTGGAGAGGTTTCTGCTGTTCTTTGCCTTTTGGATTTGGTTGGTTGGTTGGTAGGGTTTGGTTTTTTTTAACTCTAGGATGATTTTAGCTACTTTCAAAATGTTTCACCAGACTTTGTTGAACTGTCTTGTCCAGGTGGCCCAGACAAATAGTCTCCTCTGCAGGACTGTGTCGATTTGGAAGCAGAATTGACTGCTGCTGGGGCTGGGCCAGAGTGGCCTGGGGACAGTGCCAACGTGAGTATCACTGCTGCTGGGGCTTCTAGTCACTTGTAGAGAAGGCTTGTACACCCTGAATCACATCATTCATGTGTTCACATCCTTGCAGTGCAGGGCAGGCTTTTGCACGTGTGAACCCGGCTGACTTAGAAGGATGCTGTCATGTTAAAATTCTGATTTTAGCAGTGCTGAAAATGATTGCAGTCAAGTAAGGAAAAATGGAGGTGGGGCAATGAGAATTTGGAAATTTCTTTCTGGTTTCTGCTTCATTTCATGCTCTGATCTGATAACCTGGTGTAACTATAGTGTGTCATGTTACAGACACTGCAGGGCAAGTAATATTTGCATCCAAGAAGGAAGCACAAGTTATTGGTATTTCATTTCAAAAATTGATGGAAATGTTCCAATTAGTGTTAAGTTCAAGTATTCTCTCAGTATTCCCAAACTAAGGGAATAGATCTGCCTGACAGCATCCTTTTACTGGGTCACACGTGAAGAGAAACATCTCTGAGATTCTCACGTCTATCTAGAGTCTTTGATATGACTGCAGGATAAACCAGTAGATAAGTCTTCACCATTAATTACATCTTCAACAGGAATTCTGTGAAGGCAGCTAGTACTGTGTAGAAGTTAAAATTGTTAGGAGTGTTGAAGAGACCTCAGCTTGATAAAATTACAGCCTTTGATACTGGGGATGCTTGCTCACGTGTTTAACACTCATACATGAGTGACATCCTCAAGTTTTTGCAGGAGCAAGCCTATAAACACTGGTCCTTAGCCTTTTTTATTTTTTTTTTAATTTAGATACAAACATATGTAGATGAGATCATTTTCTGCCAAGCCATTTCCAAAGGAAAACAGGTGTTAAATGCTGTAAGTTTCATAGTCTGCAGGGCAGTGACTGTAGGTGGCAAATATTTGGCAAAAGATGGGAAAAGCCTTGGAAATGCAACTCTCAGCAAAGGTTTTGTTCAAATCTGTAAACAGTAAGACTGGTTTCTCTGTTCCCAAGTATGTTAGAAGCCCACAATGTTTAATTGATACATAAAATGGCTGGTAAAGAGCTATGGAAACTACTTGTGGAATACAACATCCCTGATACTGTTTCTTTGATGCAGAGTTCTCAGATTGATACCTTTCAGGCCTTACCATGAGTAATTTTGATTTTAGGTCTCTAATTGGTAACAAATAGTCCTTTCCTTGGTGTGAATATTTATGAAGAAGGAAGGAGAATATATAGTAGGTTGATTGAGGCTACTCCAGAGGCAATAGGGTCTATGTCCCCCTTGCATGATGCAGTTTTATTTAAAAATCATTGTGTGTTTAAATGTCGGAGGCTATGAAGGCTTAACTGGCAAATATCAATGATTTACATTGTTTGAAAAATCCAAATCAAAACCAAAAGAGTCCAGACTAGTGTGTCATTGTGACCCTTTTCTTAGAAAAGTTGTCGCCCATGTTGTGACCATAAATTACAGCTCATGTTTAGGTGGAAGCCAGTTTCTCATTATTACCAAATCTGATTTGTGGTTGCATTTTTATGATCTTGGGAGACAGGAATAGCATAAAGTGATACCATCAAAAGATTCATAATTCAAAATTGGAACTGAGACAAAAGTAATAATACACAGAAAGTATATTTTATTTTCTCTTCTTTGAATTTTGTCAGTAAGGTAATTTTTAGTGCAAGCTTTTCCAGTGCTAGCTTTTTTTTTTTTTTTTTACTATGAATATTTTTTTTATTCTTAAGGCTAAGTGTAGGTGAATTCTCACCTCTTTCCATTGCATTTTAGTCCATTATTCACAAATTTGTCTCTATGCATATTTAGGATACACATAGATATGTGTTTTCTGTGATCATCTCCAGTAATTGGGACCCGACTTTCAAAAGAATACAATTATCACTTAGGTGTCAAAAAGCATTTTCCTCCCTTTTTTTCTTTTCATACTGATAATTTTTGAATTCCTGGTTCAGAGGAGTCTCAGATATTTAGGTGAAAATTTTACTAAAACCATCAGCAGCTCCTTCTCTGTTTTAAATGGGAGACAAGCTATTGGCAAAATAAAACAAAAAAATGTGCCCCAGTTGTGGGTGGTGAAAATTCCAGACATATCACAAAGCAGGAGATTACACTAAATGAAAGTGGATCTCTCTAGAGCTTGCAGCCAAATAGTCAATCTGTAGTCAACTCTCCACCTTGGGAATGTGGCACCCAGTATGGAGGATTAACCTGGCACAGGAGGCAACATTCCTGGCCTCAAAGGAGAACTTGGGTATTTTACTGTACAAAGGAATATTGCTGAAAATTTTCCAAAAAAAGCCAAGTCCATGATTATTTCTTCTGCTTTCTCTTTGGTCAAAGGTAAAGCTCTGAGCCTTGCCCCCAGAATGAATGGCATAAATAGATGTCAGACTTTCTCTACTAGATGTACATTTTCTTTGGTGTTTTAGTGTAAGTTGTATTTGCACAAGGAAAACAAGTATAGAGTCAGGCTTAAAAATTAGTAGTGAGACCCAATTTATACATGTCTCCAAAAAGGAAACTTCAAGTATTTAGGCAGTAATGCTGAGGTCTTTATTAGTGAGTTGGAACTGCTGTATTTCAAACCAGTTTGAGCCATCCTTGGTATGCCTGCAACTGCTACAGCACCTTTGGACTCTCACCTGCTTAGTCTTGCATAATTTACCATGTGGACACTAATTATCTCTGAATTTATCCTTCTGACAACAAAAGTGAGGTGAGAGCCCTGCTGGAGCCAGAGTGGAGCAGGCACATAGGTACATGGCAGGGTGGTCCCAGCTTGCAGAGACCTCTGAACGGTGATGAGCCAAGGGCAGCTGGTTGCTAATACACCTGGATGTGTTTTCTGCTGTCCAGCCTAGCTGCTCCACCAAGCACGTGGGGGCATGCCTCTGCCCACAGCTGTTGAGAAAAAAAAAGTGTTTGTTTCAACCAGCTGTGTGATTGAAAGTAGTGGTTTAATTGTGACAAATGCTTAAGCCTGGGTATGTCAGCTCTAACTGAGAAGGAAGGTGGTGTAGCTGACAAACGTCATTAGGGCCTTAAGCCTTGGTGACTCTGTGCTCCTGATCTTCCATCCGTAATCCATCCAAACAGTTGCAAGTGGAAACTGAGCTGTGTTAGCTAAACTTGGTTTTGTGAAGTGTGAAGTTGTTCCTTTTATGTCCCTTTGACTGGCAAAGGAGTGCACGTGGAGCATAATCATGCTTAGAGCTGCTTAGCAACACCACTCAGCATAACTCAGCTGTCTTCTGCTCTTATAAACATGCAGGAAGAGGTTGAAATAGGGCCCTCCTTTAATTTACACTCTTTCTTTACAAAATCCTCTGTCTCCTCTTTAGACCAGTCAAGACTTGTGCACGTAGGTCTGTTCTGTCTGTAAACTTGCTTCCAGAGCCTGTCAGTGTCAGCTGTGACATCTCAGCCACTAGAAATATTCACTCTGCAGTGACATGAAATTCCCTTCCCAAATGCCGTTTCCAATTCCTGCAAACACACTTCTAAAGGTGTCCTTCCAACTGAAATAATCAAGAACTTTGAAAGAGGTTGGATTTTTTTTTTCTTTCTTGCAGGTTTTGAACACCGAAGTGAGATCCATGTTTAGGCAACTAGATGCATTTTGAGATTGATAAAAATACAGGCATATTTTCAAATGTAACTCAAATTCATTGGCATTTCGTAGTCCTTGTAAATTGAAAATCCATCCACGCTTGTTCAGTGGCTTAGATTTAGAACAGTGCATATCTTCCATCATTAACATAACGAAGTAGCTTTCCTTAAATTTTGATTTGGTATGTAAACCAGATTAATGAATTAAACCCAGTGTGTAGAAAGCCTAATTTGGAAGCAGCAGAAATGGTGTTTAAGCACCAACTATGAGCTCCCATGAAGTGCCCTCATCGTTGATAGAGTAGATTGTTTACGTTGAGGAACTCAGAGCATCAATACTCTAAAGTAAGATATTAAATATCCCACTTGCAATTAGTCCAAAATTCCCATGTTGTTGCCCAGCCTGCGGGATTTACTCGCACTTTAATTAGTAGGAGTGGGAGTAATAGCTGTAAGTGGGAGTAATCACACAAAAGCCTACCTCTGTGAAAGATGGTATGTTGATAAAGTGCCTGATGAAATATGTGTAAAAATAGGGTTGTTGTTGTCTTGCCTTATGTCTTACTGTTGTGCACGCAGCTGAACTATAACCCAGAGCAAAAGTGAGGGTAGAAGGGTTGCTTCTGGATTTCTTTTCTCAGAGTAGGGGAGGTGACTTCCTGTGACAGTGTATTTTTGGTGAAAGCATTTTTAATTCCTAAATGCTTTTGCATTGTAAGGCATCTGCATCTGTGATACTGAATGTGTTGTCCTACCCCAGAACCCGTTCAATGGGTTTTAAATGACACGGGGAAAACCAAGTCGGAACATGTGTCCTTGCAGGCATCTTGCACAATGCAAAAAATAATTCTTTGTGGGTATTTCTGCTACTCATTTATACAGGTTTCCTCAAAACTATTCTTAAAACTAATGGTCTGTCTTGCTCTTTTTTAGCTGGCTTACAAATATCTCTGCAATTATTTCAAAAGCTACAAAATTGTTTCCATGTGTGTGCCTTTCATGAACAAAATACACCTGCTTTGAACCTAGCTGTGTGTCTGTTTGTAGTCAATTTGTATACCAGTTATACATAGTCAAGGTGCACTACAGATGTAAAGATTGCTCCAGCATTTTAGTTGCAATTCCACAGCAACTAAAAAAACTGTAGAAAGAGGTCATATTTTAACATAGATTTAAAAGGTTAAGCAGGATGTTTAAAAGAAAAGCAATATGAAGTGGCTTGAATTCTCATTCTGCATTACAGTTTGGACAACTCCTTTGCTAGAGGTGATGGCAAAAATGGTTCCTTTTGCTGTGTTAATATAGGTACAGGATAGAAAGTTGGATCTGCAGGTGCTATAAACAAATGCAGATCTACTGTCAGATCCTCTGCTGACTGGAGTCGGTGTGACTGTTGGAGTCAGCAGGTTTTGTCTGATGGATAGAAAGTTTGACCAACAGAAGATGCTTAACAGGAAGAAAATTTCTCTGAATGTGGGTTTGATAAGCCATGGTATTTGGGGACATAACCCACTTTTATGTTTAATTCTCCTTAAACAGTAAGAAAGTCTGTGCAGTCTGTCTCAAGAAGGGGTGGTGAAGATGAGTGTGCTCTTTCAGAGAGCCCATCGGTTGTAACTCCATGTGGTTATCTCCCCGTGCTGAGGTTTGAGTGTTTTACCTAGGAAGCAGACCCAGAATAGGTAAACAAAGTAGTTTCCCACCACAATTGGCTTAAAAGCCTAGGGACAGAACATTCAAGAAGGTATAAAGTCAAACCATCAGTTTACACCTCCTCTTGTCTTTGCATCATTAAAGAAGTGTTAATTGAAGGATGTCAGGCTAGCATTTAGATTGAGCCAAACCCAGTAGAAAGCATAGGATTTCAGGAAGTTCTAAAGAGGACTTTCAGGAGAGAGGGGCTTGTACAAGTTGATGTACAGCAGATGCAGGCAATAACTGAGTGCTTTGCTGGGGGAACTGTGCATGCTGCTGCCTTCTCACAGGGCTTGGGAAGGTTCTTGCAGTGTCTGTGCTGCTGTTCCTGTCCTGACGAGCTCCAAGGCTGTGTACCTGTTCTCTGCAATCTCTCACGGAGGGGTGAGGTGGTGGGAAGGGGATGGAAGCAGTGGCTGTGCTCTCATTGATGCATAGAAGGAGATTTTGTGTAGCTAACAATAAACTAGATGGGAGTTTTCCCATATAAATCATCCGACACATCAATGGGAGAGGAGGCCATGCACTGCTTGGGGCTTCTGTTTCTTGCACATAACATTGCTTTCAGTGGAAAGGGCAATTCTGTATAGTCCATGATGCACAAAAATAAAACCATGATTGTGTCCATAATGGGCTGTGAAAATACTGGTTTCTAGGAGGCTGATCCACCAGCAGAAACATCCTTAAAGTCAGTGAGAGTTTTGCTACTGAATTTGTCGTTGCAAGATCACAGTCTGAATTTAAGCATTGTGTTGGCAGTTTAATAAATACTGATATGAAGCATGTCTGCCTCTTATAAAATGACTGATATTTTTGTGCATCCCTGGTACTTTTCAAAGAAAAGGCCTTTTATACAGAATTGCAATACTGCTTTACACTGCTATGCAAGAATAAAAATGAGGTTTTGCTATTTTTATTCAGGTTTAGAACCTTTATGCCTTTAAAGCATGACTTAACCGTGTTAAAGACACAGTATCCTTTTTCATTTCCCTACTGCATTCCTCATGCACTTCATATGCAGATTAGTAGTTTTGCAGCCCACTTTTTTGTAAGGAAATGTCATCAGTAACATGATTTGACCAATTGCAGCTGCAGTATATTTGTAATTGCATCTTCTCTAAAGGCCAGCAACAGCCTGAGAAGCTTCCTTCCAGTGACAAAAGCTAAGGGACTTCCTAGTTAGGACGAATTTCTACAGGTGTAAGTTGCAATCATAGAAAACCCTTTAGTGTTGGTCACACACTACTTAAAATACAAAGAGCTGTTGTTGCTTAAGTCCCAGCCTACTAGCACAAGGCTGTGTAGCCTAAAAAGCCACGCTGCTAACATTAAATTTATTGGCAAATAAATTGATTTCAAATAGCCTGAAACATATATCTGACTTTTAATCTTATGTAAGTTTTGTTTTTAAGCATATCTTGTTTCATGTGGTAGCAAGACCTGAAAAGGTTTCTTATTGCTTTTAATTTAGATGACATTACAGTTTTAAACATTAAAAAAAAAGACCAGTAAATTTGTATGCCAACATGTTTATTGGTTGCAGATGTTTGGATGCATATAAATGGGTGTAATTTTAATTGCTCTCAAATTAACATCCAGATGCTGAGCCTTTATGTTTGAGCTGTGGACGCACAGCATTAAATTAAAAATATATACCCATGCTTAAATGAAAGGATACTGTGTCTTTAAGAAAAGCATTTGTGTTCTGTTGGTGGAAATGTTGAACCTGAACCATGAAACATGAGAATTTTTACAACTACTTACTTTATGAAACTTGACAAAATGTAGTTCCTTAGTTGATTGAATAAGAATAGCATCACATCATTATATTTAATTACTCTTATGTATCAGAATGTGTTTGTTAAATCTCATAATTAAATAATGATGTAAGGTATTTCCATTTTTAATGGTGTACCAGAATTTTTTTTTTATTTCAGAAAAGCTCTGAATGTTGAATATATGTAATTCTCCAGGAATGTAACAAGTTGATAAAAACCACAACCAAGTCCATCCTCCTTACAGAGAAAAAAAAAAAATCTGGAATTTCTCTTTTGGATATTTGTTTTGCAGCGTTCTACGTCTTAAGGCAGAGAATAGCCAGCCTAAGGTGCCAGCCCAAAGGTTAGCTGAACATATTTCTTGAAATAATTTTGGCAAGGTTGTGACTTGGAGTTATGACCTTGAAGTCGTAAGTTTACCTGAAAACTGTGATATGTGACAAGAAGATAAAGTGATTTTTTGTTATTTTTCATTTTTTTAGGCATTTGATTTGGGGAAGATGAAGGGGGAACGAAATTAACAGGGCTGTTTTATCCCAGACGCCTATACAATGATATACTTATTTTCTAAAATACGGCGCTTTTCCCTTTCCACTCCTTTTCTTTATTTTACCCTCAAGCCCTGTGCAATATTTTTCCCTCTCTGCAAATTGTTTGTACTCCCAGCAATGCATTTACAAGCTGTCAGACCTAGGAGGCCTAATTTGCTTTCATGGCACTGAATCATGTGCAGTGGGAGGTTATTTTGGGATGGCTGAGGCACTTATTGCCCCCCCACTGCCTGCTCTGCACTTCCACTCCAGGCTGTCCTTCCCAGAACAGGGAAACTTTACAGCCCTTGGTCTCCAGCAGTGTGGAAACTGGCATGTTAGAGAAAAATGGAATCAACAAAGTTTACTTTGGTACCCAGGGCTGTAGTGTGCTGCAGCTTAGGAATTGCTATGTCTTGTTTGCACGTCCCTGTGGCAGAGGCACGGGTCTCAGACAGGAAGGAGCAAAGCATTCAAGGGTCTGTGAAATCAGCTTTGTTACTGTGATACAGAACTTACTCTGCTGAAGCCAGTGGATGTTTTATATTTGAATAAACAAATTATCAGTAGGGCCCGGTTTGCCTTCTGTCACCACCTAAGACACTCGTGCTGTCCTGTTTCTACCTGTTGAAATTCAGTAAGCACAAAAAGATTCAGGTAGATCACACACATTTAAGATGATGAGCCCCATTCTTTAAGCAATTTTAGTGAACCACTTGAAATGCAAACATGAAGATTGACAAAACATGAAATAATTATTTTCTAATTTTGCACGTGTTAGATCAGATTTTGGCTGATTTTTAAAAAAGAGTATTGAAGTGTATAAGCAGTAGATTAACTTCTACTGACTTCATTAAATTAAATCCTATTGGTTTCAGTGTTACCCATGCTTAAGTTATGCATGCAGTTTAGTGCTGTTCTGAATAGCAAGGCATTCATAAACCAGGGTCAGGATTTGCCTGTGTGGTTTAGAAACACATTTGGCAGCAGTCACAGCCAAGCCACGAATTCACTGCAGTGAGTGGCCCACACTGGTTGCAGTTTGTCATGTTAATGTGCTGTTACCAGAATCATATGTGCAAACTGAGTAACTGATTTACCCAGGCAAGTGTTGGAGCTGTGTATGAAAAATAAGGAGCTGCTTACTCAATGGAATGCATGTTTCAGATAGAAACTTAAGCATGCGTTTTGACAACATGAATGCCACAAATAAGGGCAAGTAATTTTGAAAAAATACCCAGTTATTAGATACTACCATTTTGTCTGATGTTATTGTCAGTTTCTAATTACGGAAGCTGGTTAAGGACATTTATTATCTTCCAAAAAAAAATTAGAGTAAGGAGTGTTGTGCAGATGAAATTATATGAACATTAATACACAGTTGCCCTAATCAGGTTTATTAATCTCTGCAGAGATATGTGCTGTGACTACTAATACACTTATTTTGGAAGCAAAGTCAGAAATAATTCTCTAATGTGAGTTATGGGTAATGATGTGTTTTTACCACCTTCTAGTAACTTTGAGGTGGGATAAGCTTTATGCATTCTCTTGCAGTTGTAAGTATTTGAAGTATGTAGTTGAACAAAGAAGAAATATGCAACTCTGAAAGATCTACAGGGATTTATTTTACAAATTAGCTCATACCTGTGGGATCCTAGATCAAAATTACTGTGAATGAGGCAGCTTAATTTTCCTGAGCATGTTTATGCGATTTCATAATTTGCAAAGAGTTGCAAGAAGTAAACAGAGAGATGTGAGCTGCAGCTGCCTCTGAGGGAGAGAAGTGTTATGGAACTTGGGGTTGTGGTCTGTGAGCACCACAGGAGATAGGCAGCCAGGTTCAGGTGAAGGAGGCAGCATAGAGGAAAGCTTCTTTCACCAGCATCCAGGTCTTGTTAGAAAGCTGGCACAGGGGGAACGTAAGAAATGAGCTGAAGATGGGAAATGTGTTCTGCAATCAGCAGCGTAAGAGGATCCCGTAAAGGTTTGTTAGGCTGAATACATTATGTAATCATTTCTGGGCTGCTGCACAAATTACTTGCTGTGCCTAAGCAAATTGAATTTTAAGGAGCTAGGATCTGGAGTCAGGATAAATAAGGGGCTATATGTTACCTGGCTTAGAGAGGGCATAAGCAAGGCCATTCAGGCAGACGGTTAGCACAGTTTCAGATGCAGGTATTCCTGGACATAATTTTACACTTCAGAGAGATGAAAAAATTAGTAGAAGAAATTAGGAGGCAAAACAGAGAAAAAGAATGTAAGAATCATTCTCTGTGTTGTTTTAATGAAAAACATAGCTATGAGTGTTGGAAAATCAAAGAGAATTTTAATTAGAGATAGTCCATTAAGAAAGCTCAGTAATTTCCTTTCTGGCCACAAATGAAGAGGAATTAGCCAGGTAGGAACCCAGGCAGTGCGATCATCTGGTCAGGACTCCACCAAACAGTGTTTGGGAGTCAATAAAGAAATCATTAATGTTAAAATTCTAGAAGAGAAGAAATAGAGGGGACAGCATGTGGTAGTCACCCATGCCCTGAAAAGCAGGCAGCTTAGTGCAGAGGGACTGACCGAGTCTGAGGGGCACTTCAAAACAGTTCTGAGGGAGCTGTGTGCAGTGAGAAGATACAGATGAAATGTAAAAGAACCCCAGCATTATAGACCCATAATGAATTTGTTGAGTGTGTTTTTCATTTGTTGTATTTATGCAACAATTAAAGAATAATAATTCAGAATGATTGAGTCATGCTCGGATACCACCAACAGCAAGCAGTGGCTGGGAAGTTGAGTGGCTTCTGGCTTTTGCACAAGCACAACACATGCTAACAGCATGTGCATTTCACCAGAAATTCTTTCTTCCACTCTCCCACACTTGAAAAAGAGAAAAAACAAACAACCAACCATAAACCCAAACCACCCGTTCACATTTCAATTCCATGTGGTTTTTTTGCAGGAAGTTTAATTTGTCCTGAAGTTTAAGTGAGACTTAAAATGTGGCATTTGTCACCTTATTTTGGAGGAAAAAGGTAGTTCTTGCCAACCTTGAAAATAAGTATTCATTTAGATTTATGGCCAAATAAAAGGCTCTAAGATACCTCCTTGGGTCATTGAAGTTAATGGGAACGGAGACACAGAACAAAACTTCACATCTGACCCAAAAAAAAGCATTTAAAATGGTCCAACTGAAATGAATAATCATGAGACCAGAGGTTTTGTTGCTGATTATGTCTTGAATTAATTGGTCAATAAAGTGAAGAGGAAAGTTTAGTTATAGTTTATTCTATGACACAGATAAAAAAGCAGGACTTCATTAAAGATGAAAATTGCTGTGCTTTGGATTTTTCTTCTGTCCACATTCCTACTCCATGGAAGTGCAGTTTAACAGCTTTCAGAGAGGAATCCTTAGAGAAGTGGTAGGTCTGTTTTGGTACTGATTCAACAGGAAATAAGCAGTCTTATTTTGAGTGGCACTTGTCTATGCAAGTATAATTTTAGCTTTTGTTTACAGCAGTTACTATTACAAAGAGTAGAAAGTTTTTACTAATTTTTGGCAGCCTTTTTCAGACTCTTCTGGATTTCATTGCCCTCTGTGTGTAAGACAGTGACTTTCTCAGCCTGGTGTAACTCTTCTGTCTTCATTTCCTTCTTCCCTGGTAGGGAAGCAAGTGTTACATAACTGGCTGAAATCCATGAACGTGGGTTATTTCCGTCATTGTAAATGTGGGTCACTTGGAAGGAAATGATGGTTTATGGGTGGTGGAGAGATTTTTTTAATTACCAAGAGGCAAAAAATAATAATTGGGAGGTTTTTTTTTCCCCTCCATTACTTGTGAGTCTACTTATTTAAAAACAAAAAGGAGGAACTCCATGTGCCTGTGTGTGAATGGAGTAACTGAAGTATTCTGTTCTGTTATGTCTGGAAACAAGTAGAGTGGATAGTTAAAGCACCCAGTCACATCAGTACATGCAGTGTATGCTCAGACTCATACCAA
>JAHLSL010000020.1:11510869-11658867 GCA_025920805.1 Petroica traversi | reverse complement strand
AGCTGAAATTCATAGAATGTACTCTAATAAACAGGTTGTCTTCAAGAATGGTGTTTGGCAGCAAACAAAGGTTTTCTAATAACCCTTTAATGTGCAAAACCCCCAACATTTTATGATTACTTTGACTTTATGGATAGTGGTTTGCTAGCCATTAAGAAGCTTTCCTTGGTGTAATAGTAGATTTTTGTCTTCAAGCATGAGATTTTTTTTCTCTGTCTGAGCTGCTGCTGATGTTCAATCTGTGCAATTGAACGAGGGACTAAGGCTTTAAAAAACTCAGCTTAACTAAAGTTGCCACAGGTTCAGCTACTGAACTGTTACACTTTACACCAAAGAGATCCCATGATACTTCATGTTTCCTAAAAATAATCGATTTAAATAAGTTTATCCCACCTCACAGTATGGATCTTCTCTAAAGTGCAGTTGAAAATTCATGCAAGTTTTCAAAAACTTATTTATAGTAATTTCTTTTTCTCTCCTGTAATTTAGAGCACAACTTTTGTTTTTCCGTAGTGACTTTAAATTGTTCTTCATAGCTCTCAATTTGCCACCATCACCTCTAATTAGACCTGAGTCTGTGATCCCAGAAAGATAAGAATCTCAGCATCAAAATGAATCTTAGAACAAAGGAGATACTTTTTTTCTGCCTATGACCATAGTGATTAAAAAAGCAGTAATTGTTTCCAAGTACAATGTTCTAGAAGTGTTTCTTCATGAATCAGTTGCTGTTGGGTCAGATCTGTCTGACCCAAGGACACACTCTCTGAAACATAACCTTTTAGTAGTCTGTAAGCTCCTTTCCCTTCCACTTCCATTGAGAGAAGTTTCTGAATCTGAATCCCATTTCTTTGTTTCCAGACAGTGTTTGTTGGAGAAAAAAACCCAACTTGCGTTTCTGTTGCCTTTTAAGATACTTCTTAACAATTGTTTGGAAAGAGACTTCGCCATTATCCTAGTAAGATCTGGCAGGAGTGGAGCTGTAGATTTAAAACAAAGTTTTATGCTCTCAGGGTGTATCACTGACTATACATACATGCTATGCTTAAAAAAAAAACCATACTTGATAATAAAGGGCAAATACAGTCCTCAAACTGGAGCAAACTCCTTCTATGCTAACAGTTACTTCTCTGGAAATGTATATATACATTTGTGGAAACTGCTGATTCTGGATGCTCTGAATCTTATGAAGAAGATTTTCAGAACATTGGAAATGTATTTGGATAGTTCTTCCACAACCAAAACTAGTATATTGTTTCTTTTAAAATTTTGTTTAATTCAACTCTGTTGAACAGCTTGGCTAGAATGCAAATTACATTTTTTATTGTGTTCTGGCAGATTTCTGTTAAATTACGACCTTAATACATCCAGTTTTATGATACAGCCCGTTGTTGTCTGATTAATATTGCAGCTGGTTATAGTTAGTTATTTGCAAATTACAAACAATACTGTTACTTTATAAAATGAACTTTAAGCTGGAATAAATAGATAAATCCTGGTTACAGGGTGTTCGAGTTATGCTACCATCTGATTTCTGTCTATTTTGTGTCTATCTTGCTTTAGTAGAGAGCTCAGCACGATTGTGCATCTGCATTTTGTCGCATAATTATAAACACCATCTTAGAGCATAGTAAACACTGCATTTTTCCAGTAGGTTTAAAATGTAGCTTTAATAATAGAAAAACATTTCTCATGCAAAAGACTTAGAAATGCTGTTTAAATTTTTCATCTGTCAAATGTTTTTCAGTTACACAGGAAAATATTCCTGTTGGCTAACCTTACATCAGTAAAAATATATTTGTGCATAAATTCTTATATTTCTTCAAGAGAAATGCTTTTGTTATTGAAGTTTTGAAAGTTTGTTTTATGAATTTTGTTTGTGTCTTATTTAGAGAAGTACCAAAAACTGGCTTTCTAACTATTATTTTTAGGAGTTCTGTATTTATTTTCTGTATGTAACTTCTGGGTTATATAATGGTTTATACATTTTGAGACTGTATCTAGAGAGCAGGATGGATAATCATTGCTTGAAATCTTCTGAGAAGTGACTTTGGTATGTGCAGTGAAGAAGCAGCATATTACAGTCAGGGTTGCTTTTGCCCTGCCCTCTCTTCCTCCAAAATGAAAGAAAAAGTAATTCCCATGCCAGAATCCAAATGCCCAAAAGGAAGATTCAAAATGTTGTTCAGTAAGGGGTGGAGTGTTGCTGTGTAGTCATGAGGGAAGGTGATGAATCTGTGGAACCGGTGCCACTGCCTCCCAGTGACTTCACTGTGGCTTTCTGTGTTGCCTGTGACAATGAAGTGACATTTTTTGAGGTGCAATGTCTGTGACATTGAGGTGCACAAGTGTCTCCCTCTTCTCACAAGTGTTGGGGTGGTGGTGATTTTTGAAAGTGCACTTGATGTTTAACAGGGGAGCATGTAATGTTGCTGAAGGGAGGAACATAGACAGCACTACTATTTGCTAGGTGTTTGCTGTTTGTTTCAAAGTAAAGCACTGTCAGCTGTGACTGGAGTGGAAAGATGATGAGTATTCCTCTATTTTGCAGCTATATGCCAGCCAGGTTGCAAGCATGGTGAATGCATTGGCCCAAACAAGTGTAAGTGCCACCCAGGATACACTGGAAAAACCTGCAACCAAGGTAAGAAAGAATTTAGTTTTGAAATTATGGGAGTATTGTTGGTCTCTCTGCCCATCCCCACCAATGCAGTTGTGTCACCTGTCTTTATAGAGTAATGAACTCATATACCAGGTCTGTGACTGCTGCAGCAATTCTGATATTGGTGCTGACATTTGTGGGGAGAGTGACATCTGCAGTGGGAGCACACAGGGGAAAAAATGCTTTCATTCAGAAAAATTCAATGAAATTAATATATAGTATATACTTACCTGCTGTCCTTAATCTGAAACAAATGATTTAAACCTTATGGTCAGGATTGTTGTTTTTTATAAAGTCATAATTTTCAGGTTTGATTAGTGAAATAATATTTGTTTAATTAAAATACCCATAATTCATACATTCTCATTTTAGTGTTTCTTATCCTGAACTAGGTTGCAATAAACTACTGTGTACTGAAGGTTTGGTGTGAAGATGAAGTTTCTCTCACTGGATTATTAAAGTTTCATTGTTTGTTTGTTTGTTTTTTCCTCAAAAGTTATGTCCAAAGCATGTAATGCTATAAAGAAACAGTTAGAGAATTGTAATATGTAATTTTTAGACTTTGATGACTGTGTTCACATGCAAATATATCTCAATTATGTCTCTTTTGCAGTTGCTTCAGCCTACAGGAAAATGCATGTATTTTCTGAGTGCTGAGGAAGTATGGTAGAAGAGTGTGACATTTAGAACGATTTTCTTGTTCAAGAATGTACCCTGATCTTCCTAAATTTCTTGTGACACATTGATTTTTAGACTGAGTTATTTTCTTTAAAAATAGATACATATTTATTTTCAGATTTAATAATCCTGTCCACACTGATGTGGAAACATGTGTTGTGTTTTTCAGTTTTTTTCAAAAGTTTCTGTCATCTCTTATATTATCCTGTCTTTTTTTTTTTTTTTCCTTAGTCTGGGCTGACATTTTAGAGGACAGGTTGTTATGATTTTATTCTACACATGTTTTAGTCAGTCTAAAACTTTTTTAGAAAACAGAGCAGTGAGCTAACACTTGTTGTATGTATGTGTAACAGTTTTTATATGTACTAAATAGTTTAATGATATCAAAAGAATGCTTGGCAAATTGCTGGAGGCTTCAGTCTTGAACTAAACTATATACTTGCCACTAAATGCTAAGGAAGTTAAAAATGTGATAGGTTGTTAAAGGAAGCCCTTTGGGCAGTGTTGATCAAATATTCTTCCATGGTGTTGATGACAAAGTTGCCCTGGCAGATGCACATGAGGTTTCCGAGATGCTTCCTGGCTGAGGTGCCCCAAATGTGCACCAGTTCAGGTGGCTGCTGCTGCTTTGCTGCTCTGCTGCATGGTGAGACCCTTGAGCTGTTCCTGGGGTCACAGTTTGTGTTCTTGCCAGTGCTGATTCAGTTTTTGGGTGACTTGGGAATGCACAGTGGATGCAGAGACTGCTTTTGCTGGGAGGGTATTGAAATGACTCAGGATAAATGTGACCTATGTTATTATGCCTTAATACAGCACCTGTCCTGTCCAGTCTGTGCCCATTTTCTCAATTCTATTCTAGAATAGTAACAGAAGTAATAATGTTGGCAGAAGAAATGTTGGGAGTTCCCCTGCAGAGAGAGAAGTCTTTCTAGGATGTGTGAATGGTTCTGGGCTGTAAAGTATGCTCAAGTTCCTGGTGAAAGGCATTCTTTGGGTACAAGCTCTGATAAACAGGCTTTACATCTCATCTGTTCATGTGCCCTGTGCGTCAGGCTGTGTTCCTGGGACTGATCCAAGAGATCAACCCAGACTCACAGCAGAACTGTTCAGCCCTGACTGGGTGGTGATGCTGGTTGGTTGTCCATTTTCCGTGGTACTGCAGCTGCTGTGACAATCCATACCTTGCTTTAGATCACTCACAAGTTAAGACTACCTGATATTTTTTAATTATGTTCCTATTATCAGCTGCCAAATTGCAGTGACTGCATAACAGCTAACAGTGAGTTCTCCCTACAGCATTCAGATATCCTGAGTGGCTTTAGTGTTTCCCTTCCCTTCCCTTCCCTTCCCTTCCCTTCCCTTCCCTTCCCTTCCCTTCCCTTCCCTTCCCTTCAACCTGAGAGAAAATACCCTGTGCCAGCTCTCTTAATTTATAGTGATAATAACAGAACTCATACTTGCAAAATGTGTTCATCAGGAAGCTGATAGCTGCTCTTGAATAAGGAAATACAAATAGTGTTCTGTAAGGCAAATACAAATAGTTGAAAACTTGTAATTTTTGCTAGCCATTTAAAGCATACACAGGTTAACTTTGGCTGGGAAAGATTGTCCAAAAAAATCTAAGGCTGCTTTTCTGTAACTTTATATTCTCTTACCCTGTTTGTTCTAGGAACTTGATGCAGAGTTTACTGCTTGAAATCCTTGTCCCACTTGATATACATATATATACATTTATGTATTTATAAATGAAGAAATGCGTATTGCCTAATTTTTATCATTCCTTCTCCGTATTCTGTGAAGATGGGCAGCTGTACACAAGCCCGCTTGGTCAGAGCAGTGAAGCTCTTGTATTCCACCCTCTGGATCATCAGGCAAGAAATGTAGCATCAAGGGGTGAGGTGGTCCTGTGTTTCAGGTGTTGGGCTCCTCCTGCACAGCTTCAAACAGGAGTGGAATTTCTTGCAGAGGGGTTGGAGGCTGATGGACCCATCAATGGCTGGGATGTGAAAACTGAACCTGCAGTGCCCTTAGCATGCAGAGCAAATAACTGGTTGTATTTCCTTGGTGCTGCTGTGTGTATTCTGAAAAGTTTTGACTCTCCACCATACTCATGGTTGTCACTTTCATTTGTTTCTTTCCTCTACTCTTCTTTCATAGCCTGCCTTTTTTATTTTCTGAGGTCCTTTGTAAAGTGATAGCAATGGAAATTGTTTATCAGGTTGGATAAAGACAAACTGTGATTTAGATAAAGTTGGAAGTTGTAGAAAATGAGGGTTGTTAACTTCTGAGAGTGGCAGCTCTCGGTTAATCAGACTAAGTGAACAAAACTCTTCAGGTGATACAAATCTCTTATGAGGTTGACATGGCAGTGTGATTGCAATTGCTGAAAAGGAAAGTTGATCTACTGTTTACAGTATGGTGATAACAGTTTAATTTTTGTACTTGGTTTCTGATCCTTGGCTTTCTATTTTCGGAGTTGGGTAAATGTGGTATTGAATATTTGACTTCAGCGTTGCCTGATCCAAGTTAAGTGATAGGCAAAAAGAGGCAGAAAAAGTCTTGAGTGCTGAAGTCTGCAGAAGCTAATTAAAAGAAAATAGCAGGGTGTATTGAATCTGCCTAGAAATAAGTGTCCCATTGTTGGATGTGCACTGAAGTCAGTCCAAGATCATCATGTGTGGTGCAGCCGTCAAAGGAGCCACATCCGGGTTTGTCCTTTCCTTGCACTCACATTTTAATTTCATTTCTTTAGATATGAAATACTTGTACTCAGCAGCTTGTGTTTGTTATAGACCTGTTTTCCATAGTGGCCAAAACAGTCAGTCTGCATTTATGTACTCTGTGGTCTTGTGTTACTCTGAAATCAAGAATGCTGGTTTTGCATTGTCTGTGCAATTGAAGGTAATATGGGAAATTCAAAGGCTGAATGATGAAATTCTCAAGTTTGTGGACATCCCCACAAAGAAATTAAAGGGATTTGTTAAACTTCTTAACAGTGTCGCACTTCATACTATACTCATGGTATGCCGCTAATAGCTGTTTATTTGTTAATACCAGAACTTTTATTTCTGTACTGAGAATACTTTGTATCAATTGGTGGTGTCGAATTCAGAGTCCTATGGAAGGATCCAGTATTTTAAGGCTTAAAATGTAATCTATACTCTATGCAAGGTGATTAACTGAGAACAGTCTTAAATTCTTATCTTCAACTTTGACTCTGTGGTCATAACTCTGGAAGTAAGTGCACGACAATTTTTAAGTCTTCAGGAGTATCTGAATTTAGGAGCTGAAGTGCAGTGGAATTGAAGCACTAAAGTTAACTCAAAGCACTGTTAAAATCCTGCCCTGTCGACTTAATTTCAGTGTTACTTTCTGTTATTCTGTCTCTACTTCTCGTTAAGTGTTTTATACTTAGCTCTGTTATGCCTTTATTTTGTGAAGTGATGCTTTTTGTAGAAAAGAGGAAGAATACAGGTATTTTAGACTAAAATAACTTATTTCCTCTTACTTAAAAATAATGGTTGTTAGTGAACCTCAGTATATTCAATACTATGGGACCCTTGGGGATACATTTATGAATTGAAATAAAATGCTAACAGAGTTTTTGAATAGAATAATGACTTTTTAAATGGATGCATTGCATGTGTAATAAATATGTTAATGCAGCTATAATGTCTGTCAGGAACTACCTACTTGTGGTATGTTTTACAGAAAAAAGAAAAAGCAACTTTTTTTTTGTGCTGCCAAGAGACATTTGCCTTTCAAAACATGAGCTTTCAGCTTCCTATTATTGGAAATTTTTATGTAAAGCTTTTTTCACACAAAGGTTTCCACAATGAAAACTTGTCCTTGCCCTCTAGCATAACCATCTGCTGCATTTCCATTTGGCCTAGGCATATACCTGTAGTCACAACTCCTAGCAGAAGATCCTGCTCTCACTAGAGAAAATGTGCATTCTTCTACAGCAGTTTCTCTCAAACGTGGCAGGTGCTTTCTTGGGAGTGTGGCATTGGTGCCTGTTTTGAGAAGTGTGCTCTCCTGGCAACTGCTGAAGCTTCTTCCAACTCCCAGAGTGAGAGCTGAAAGGAGGAGCTGTCTCTGCAGCATGTGAACCACAGGAAGGCTGCAGAGGTGGTCATCACTCCTTTGTCATGCGCAGGTCCAGCCCTTATTTTGGCAACCTTTCCTCACTGAAGTCCTGCTTAGGCTCACCAGATCTTCATCATCACTTGAGGAGAAAATATTCCTGTTCAGGTTTTCTGGAAACATAGCGATCAGCTTTACACAGGGAGAAATGGAAAGCTACCTCCTTTACCACTACTCTTTTGCAGAATAGGGGAGTGAGAAGTATTCTTGTCCTTAAACATGCTGTTCTTCCCACAACCCCAGAAAAGGAAGTAAGGGGAAGGGTTCTGGGGAGGGCCATGTCTACGTGATGCTCGCCATTCCTTGGCCCTGTGAAGATGGAATCAAAGAAGGTCAGAAGACAGCAGATTTTATGATACACATAAACACTGCTAGGAGCTCTCAGGAACAGCAGTGACATAGCAGGCAACATCCTTGTGGCTGAGTTTGGATTACATCAGTGACTTGTAGTCTGATACACTTGTAGTCTTTTCTCTTGATGGCTCTGCATTTTACCAGTCAAAATTAAAGGGAATACATTATCAGTTTTAGAATGCCATTTAAAAATATTTTGCCTGAAAAGAATAAGATGAAAAATGTTACTGTCTAAAACTAAGTCATTACAGATTTTCAGGACAAATTTAAAATCCAAACATTGAGAACTTGTAAAATTCCAGATGTAGTTGTCTAGAATCAATGTTTTCTCTAGCATCACCTCTACACTGAATGTAACTTTTCTCACTCCATTTACTACATAGACCCAGTTACATTTTCTGCTTTAATTCCGAACTGCAATCAATGAATTACTGACTTCATTCTGACCAGAGGTGTATTTGTCTTTCTGGTTCCGCATCTTAACTCTGAGCCTTTGCCACTGTCACCTCCTAAGCAGGCATTTCATGAGTGGCTACTGTGTGTTTGTGTATCTGCCCCATGATAGGAGCCTCAAGGCTTACTTTTCTTCTATGTGGCTTGAGGGACACTTGATGAAACAGTGCTCTTTGAAACTTCTGGAAAAAATGGCAATTCTCTGTCTGCGACAGACCTTCAGACAGCATGGTGCAGTATTAGAGATGAGGGTTGATAACTCAGTTATTCAAGTTCCTGCTGGCTGGATTTGTGAAGAGATTTATTATTTTCATCTTTGTTGTCATCTTTGTTCATCACTATACAAACAACTAACAACAATAATAAGTAACTAATTGTTCTGTTTTACTCAGATAAAATCAGCACATATTCTTGGAAGAGAATTCTGAAGGAAATCATCTTTACTGCTTGTTTGAAGTTTTGTCTACTAGTGTGGAAATTGTAGGATGATTATTTTCAGTTCAAATAATGAATTCTGTGTTAAATTGTAAATCTGAAATACTAGCCCTCAAGGATAGTTCTTGACAAATATAGCAATGTCAGATACTTTTTTATAGTATTTCCTAGGTGATAAGGAATACATTTTCTCTCTGAGATTGTTTAAAGTAGGTTGGCATCAGCTTTCCTACCTTCTTCTGCCACTAATTTTGAAGCATGACAGTGACTCACTGAATTGCTATCAGAATCACTGATAGTGATTGTAGAGTGATGTTTGCTTTCTTTCTCCTCCTCCTCCTTCTGAGTGCTGGCTGGTCCTGGACATGGCATCAACATGAATAGTGGCAAGATGTGGGCAGCCTGAGCTTGTGTGCTGCCTAATGAAACATATGCCACTTCATCTAATACTAATACTGTCATTTTTGAAAAGACACCTATGAAACCAAGCAAAAAAAGCTGCTTGGCCGGAGGGATGAGCAGCGCTTCGTGCAGGATGTTCTGGATGTGCTATCAGCTGAGCTGCGTACAGAATGCTAATTGCTGTATTTTTCCTTCCTTTTCCAGCAGCTTGAGCTGGCAGTTTTGCCACGCATGCCTTGTGTGTTTTCTTTTCCCACCCTCTTCCCTTGTGCCCTTCGTTTCAGATCTGAATGAGTGCGGACTAAAGCCGCGGCCGTGCAAGCACCGGTGTATGAATACCTACGGCAGCTACAAGTGCTACTGCCTGAACGGCTACATGCTTATGCCAGATGGAACGTGCTCAAGTACGGCCAGCCTTCCTGCTTGCTCTCTTCCAGCCTCTCCAAACCCCTGCTCCAGTTTACCTGGGAAACCTCTAGGAAATGAAGATGAGTCCCTAAGTAAAAGATGGATCCTGCTGGGAATTAGGCAGCTGCAAAAGACAAGCTCCCCCATATTATTTTTTTTTTCTCTAGTTAAATTAGGCTGAAAAAAACAAGAGCAATTGTTTTGATTTTATTAGTTTAATAAAAGTTTCCCCCAAAGCATTCTTCAGTGCTGTAAATCACTGTTAATTGGCCTGCGAGGACAAGTGCTTGCAGTTTGCATTGCAGCAAGACACCTGCAGTTCTGCTGTATTATGGTCTTATGAACATAAAATCTTTAACGCTGCAGATGTTGGTTGTTTGACTGGTATAAAAATTAAACTGCCATCTCTCTGGAGATCAGGTTCCTACCTGCTCCCATAAAAGCAGTTATTTTGAATGTCTATGTAGAGGGAAGAGGAGAGAAATTGCCTTTAATTAGAGTTGCCCCATTTTTAAAATGGCAGTACTGTCCAGGAGATTCTGTAGCACATATTAGGGTTTATATTCTGAGGACTACATTCTATAACACAACTTAGTACAATTGTGGTGGTTTTCTTTATTTTTTTTTTCTTAGAGATGTAGTTTGTGTAAAGAAAAGTTTTACTAGCAGATGCATTTCCTCTTTGAAGGATACCTGTGAAACTCAACAAGCGTATTTCCACTTTTGTTATAAATATGTGACTTCTTAATTCTCCGAAGTTTTCAGTCATTTTCTAGTACTGATCAGAGTCTTTATCTTTAATATGCTCAATTATTTTTCTCCAGATGCCCTTTCTTGCCTGATGGCAAACTGCCAGTATGGCTGTGACGTGCTGAAAGGGGAGGTGCGCTGCCGCTGTCCTTCTCCAGGGCTGCAGCTTGGGCCTGATGGCAGGACTTGTGTAGGTAGGTGATCAAATGTAGATTTATTTTTTTTTTTCTGCAAAGTGCTTTTATCCTTACATAGAATTAAGTTCAAGAGTGTTTATCAGATGTACTTAGAATGCATAAAACATGCAGTTTAAAGTTGTTAATAATGAGAATTGTAATAGGGCTGTTGCTCAGGTGCCTTTGTGTCAGAGATCGCCAGTGTTTTCCTCCAGTCCTGCAAGTTTCATTGTCTGCCAAAAGCCCATACAGACTCCTTGGTATCTAAGCCCTTGGCCCTTGCCACGCCTGCTACTGGGTCATTTTAAACTATTGCTGCCTCCAAAATACCTGCCTGCATAAAGAAAGGAATGGGGAGATCACCTTTCCCTCATACCCAACAAGGTGGTGCCTAGCTCAGTGTTTAGAGGGATGATTTGTAAACGTCATTGATATTATAGTGGGACAATGTGAAGGTCTGTGCATGCTCCCAGTATTAGTGGGATTGAATCTGCTCTTTCTTCATACTGTGAAAACTGGATAAAATAAACACAGGAAATCAGTGTATAAAAGTGAAATGTTTTGTTCCCACATTTGTGAACATGGAAAAGGTGCTTATGGTTAATCAGACTCTACTGTGTTCTGAAGAACAGTGTGACACATGATTTCATTAGTCATTAACTATACATCCTGAATGGATATGATGCTCCAGTGATTTTATTATTTATATTCTATGAAGTGCTACAATTCCACAACCAGTAACACTGAAAGAATGTAACAAAATGGGGATGTCCTAATCATCCATTTGAGTATCTTGGCTGTCCACAAGGCAGGTGGTTCTCCAAGTGCCTGACCCATGCTGACCAAGAATTTGTTGGCAGAAAAAGGGACAGACTCTAGATGTTGTGATGAGAAGAGCAGGCTCTGCACCAAGTTGGAGGCTTTCTGAAGTGCAGGATTGGCACGTCTGTGTATGGAAAGAAATGGAAAGAACAGGGGGAGAAAATCTACCGTTGTTACATGCTGAAGGGATTAAGTTGTGATAAATCCCGTTGTGGATATTATGGCAGAGAGATCTTTGGAAGATACTTGTGCCATGCCATAGTGAACTGAGTGATTTTAAGTACAAATTCAAGAAAGTTACTCCAAATAGAGAAATTTGCTGGGAAAAAATGCTTGCGACATTCTCCTAGTGTACGTTTTTGTATTCAGGCAAACTTCATACTTTGAAATAAATAAGGTGTACTTTAATGCCAAAGACTATCACTCAAACCTGTCCTATGAAGCTCTTTGAGTTCTCAAAGTTCTGTGAGTTTTCAAAAAAGCACTTTTTTTTTCCCCTGAAAGGCAAAGAACTCTATATGCACATTTTAGTTGGGTGTGCATCGTTTAGAATGATCTCATAAGCTATTTCTGAAATTTCCACTAGACTTTCAGAGCAGCCTTGCACAATACAGACAAAATAGTTACAAGACCTGTCTGTTCTTCCCGCATCGTAACATAATGTTCTCCCTTTTTTTTGGTAAGAAGTGACTGTGACATGCACCCTTTCTTTGTTATTTCTCTATCACGTTTGAGTTGCAGTAAATACCTCAAAAAACTGAAGCTGCTTGGGACTAAGGCTGTGCTTTCTCCTCATGTTTGTACAAGCTTGTCACTGTTGGGGAGGTTGTTGGCTCCAGCAAGGGTCTGGGTAATGCTGCAGTACAAATAGAAGTGTAGGTGGTGGTAAGAAAATTGAAGTGTGTATTGGCTACAGCTCATGAAATCCTTGTTTGAGGAGAGTTTGAAAGACAGCTGGGAATGCAGTGCTTATTTTTAGCACAGGTGGAAATTCCTCTGGGCATTATTCTATTCTTAGTTTAACACTTGCTGATCATTCTCCTGTTTAAAATGTTCCTTCCAGACAATCAGTAAAAAGCCACCAATTTGGCTATAAAGGTAAATTGTATAAACTAAATGACAAAAAAGTGAAAAAATAATTGAGCAAAACATTTAGTGAAAACATGAATTAAACAGCCAATTAATTAATTAACAAGTCTTGAATCAATAAATCAGTCAGTGTTGCTAGGCTTTTGGATTGGGATTTTCATTCAATGAAATGAGCCATATACACATTCCAGCTTCAAATGTTCTGAAATTATTTGAGGGCTGAAAATAATGATTGTTCACGATAAAATTAATTATTTCCTTTTTGTGTGTATGTGTCTTTAGAAACTTGAAAATATGGCCATGTAGACTAAGAAATCATACTTTTTAAAATTAGTCTCATAGTTAGTTTGTACTTGAGTTGGAAATATGATCATACTTGCAGCCAGAGAGAGAAGCAATTCTGCTTCTCTGGTGGCACTGGCCATCACACGCTTTAGGTGCTGACCATCACCCTGCCTCATGTGCCTTTGGAGCAGCTCCCTGGTGCTGAGGTGAGAACTCAAATCCCCCCCTCCATGCCCTGCTTTTCATGGGAAGCAGGTATGAACCATAACATGCTGCAGCAGGGAAAGGGAAACAGCCCTACACCTTTTGGTCCAGGTGTGGATTTGCTTGAAAGAAGCCACAGTCACTGTACTGTTGGAGAGCTGCAGGAAAGTGATCACAAGCACTTACATATCATCTTGTGGCTACTGATCAAAAAGTGGGTTTCCCTTCAGTAATGAGCATTCACACATCTCTCATTATATGCAAGTAGAAGGCTGGTACATTTTTTCATAGTTTTGCATCAGTTTTGAACCATGTATTGATTAATAGCTCTGTATCTCTAAGACATTTAACTGCCTACCACTACACTCCTGCCATATTTAATATAATTTTTGCCTTATGTTAATTTGCAGGAAGGTGAATAAATATGAATATGTTCAGAGGAAAATGCTGGACATGCTACATTAGGTTTTTAAAGGTCATAGTCCTTGCCATGAGGTACATTCAGTGGCTGACCTTTTTTCTTACTAAATTACTTTTTGAAGTTGTGGTTTAAAGATTAAAAAAACTCAACCAAAACCTACAAAGAAGACAACTAACTCATAGTCATCATGTGTCTGAAACTTGCAGCCTGGAAATAATATTTTTAAAAAGAGTAGAAAATTAAGTCTTATAGAAAATTAAGATAAAATTACAGTAAGAAACATGGTAGAGTTTGTGAAACTCAGTAACATATTCAAAGCCTGAAATGTTAACAGTAAATTCAAATCAAGAGACAGATTTATAGGAAGATTCAGGCATGTGGAGAGGTGCCCAGTACTGGCCTTGTTTTTTTTCCTCATTGAGACCTTTACTGCACTTTACAGCAGTGCTCTGATGGAGAGAGAGCAGTCAGACGAGCCAGGAGTGTGGGAGCTCAGGAGCTGAATCCCTGCTGTCCTCAGCCATTCCTCATGCAGAGTGGGACAGTGCCAGCAGGAGCTACTGGGACACCCCTAATTCATGGCTTTAGGTCACTTCTTTTGGCTGTGGGAGCACAGCTTGGAGAGAAGCTGTAGCTCCATCTCCCCCGCCTCAGGTAGCTGCCCTAACTGAGCAGCAGCTTTGTGGTAACATTTTTCCTGTGCAGTGGGAGAGACTCTGCCCTGTTCAGGCCTCTTTCACAAGAGCAGCAGGGCATCAATCACTCGGCTTTGTTTTGCGCTCTTGACATCGGCAGCTGAAGTGCTCCTTTTGGGAAAAGAACTGCGTGGAGAGCAAAACCTTGCTTTCCCATAGATCAAGAGCCTGATAGAGCTGCAGAGCAAAGGCTTGAACCGTGCCCTGTAGATAAGCAGCAGACACGAGGGGCTGCGTGCGTCAGAAGCAGCCGTGCATGGCAGGTCTGTGCCTCGCAGGAGAATCAGTGTTTGAGCACTCAGCAGCCTCAGCTCAGTGTCCAAGGGCTGCAGAACAAGGGGCAGAGCAAGCAGCTCTTGTGTGTCAGCCTGACCTCGTCTGGGAGTTTCCCAGGCAGGGAGAGCAGCAGTGGGTGAGCATCAGCTGCTCCCGGGGTGTCTGCCTGTGACCCACAGCTGAACTGAGAGGACACAGCCAGAAGCGCTCGGGTTTTACTGCTGGCTCACCAAGGGCCCTTATGAAAAACACTTTGGCTATTCTTTAGCTTTCCATTATGTGAAACCAGCTTCATTTAGACAGCGTACATTGTATTTTAACTGTTATTAAGAATAACACAGTTCCTTTGTTTCCACAGATATTGATGAATGTGCTACTGGGAGGGTTGTCTGCCCACGATTTAGGCACTGCGTCAATACTTTTGGAAGCTACATTTGCAGGTGTCAAAAAGGCTTTGATCTGCTGTACATCGGAGGCAAATACCAATGCCATGGTAATAACAAGCTGTTTTTTATGTGACAAAGCTGCGTATTCCAAATTGAAATTAATGGTTCAGAGGAATGTTTATTTATTATAGCTGAAACATTGAAGCATGTTGTTTTATACTGCATCGGTATTTTAAGAAAGGGTGGATTCTAGAAATAGATTGTGAAAGAGAAGGCATATATTTGGCCCACGTTCTTATAACTGGTTCTTGTGTGGAATTAGTGGGGAGAGTGGAGCTGATGACCCCAGGAATTCCTTTCCAAAGCCTTTTTTCCTGCAAGGTTCTTTGTCACCAGCAGTTGCAGGCTAGGAGCAGTGTGTGAGCTTAGGCTGTGTCTGAGCTGTAACACGGGTGTGCCCATGGCATGCCCCAAGATCCAAGATAAAAAAATGTGCACACCCTAGGTCCTCCCAACCCAGACTGCCCAACTTTCCTTCCCCTGAAGACAGGTGGGGAAGAGGCAGGAGTTGGGAAATAACCTGTTTTTGTCTGGACATGAGACTGGAATGCAGCTGGTGTATGTCCTTCAACAAAGATCTTCCCAGGTTTTAGTTTCACAGGGTCTCAACTAGTTAACGTTTCTTTCACTGAGGAAAAGGTCATGTGGAGATAACGAGGCACTGCTTCATGTTTGCTTAAATATTTTTTTTCAGAGAAATTTGTATTCAGAGCACTGGAATTTGGAGATTTTTGCTTGCATCACTGGCAATAAATGCAGATATGCCATATGAGAGGTTTCCAGCAGTTTCTACTTGATGTAGAAACAACTATATGGATGTATAGTATAGGAAGCATTTTATGAAGAAAATCAGTTTAATATTTGTGTGATTAAGAACATGCATATTTCTACAGTTTTTTTCCTTATTCTATCATATATAAGAAGTGGTTGTTAAAATTGTGATCTTAATGATCTCAACTTCAATCTACTCATGGTGTGTCTGAAGCTGATGCTAAGGTGTAAGCTAAGCAATACCAAAGCCCCTATTTTCCCTAATGTTTGTATCACCACATTGATTTGTGACTGTCTATTTTCACTTCCCCACTGGCAAAAATTTTACTATTTTTTTTTTAATAATCAAAAGCATAATAATGTTTGGGGTTTTTTTTGCAGGGATAAGCAGAAAGTCAGGTTTCTTTGAAGGAAATTATTTTTTAATGTAAATTTTCTGTTGCAGATATAGATGAATGCTCCCTTGGCCACCATCAGTGTGGCAGTTTTTCACACTGCTACAACACGCCAGGATCCTACAAATGCAAATGTAAAGAAGGGTACAGAGACAACGGGACAAATTGCATACGTATGTAATGCTCCTTTTAAAATAGAGATTTTGAAAGCTTATGTGTCTCATTTTGTAAACTTTAAGGTACAGCACTATAAGGCTCAGTTTCTCTTAACTATTTTTAATAATAAATAAGGGTCCAGAGAATGTAGTTGGAGTTTTCTAGGTCTTAGCATGCCTTTGTAAAAATATCTTTCCCTGAGATATTTTCATAATTAGAAAGAAATTCACCTCTCCCTGTTCACAGCTTGATTCTAAAGATTGCTTCAGGATGAGAACAACTGAGTAAGCAGGGTAGGTCTGATCAAACAGGGCATATTACTCATACCCTGTTGTTATGTACACTCCACAACTGGCCCGTTTCAGCAGCTCACCCCCTCCACTCCCTGCTGCTTCCCAGATGTGAGGAGAGCCAAGAGGGAGGATTTCTCTGCAAGGATTTTCTCTTGGAAATTTCTCTTGGCCACCTTTCTTTTGGGAGATGCAGCTACCCCCTTGGTACAGAATAAGCTGTTGGAGCTCCCCTATATTTAATGTCCCACAGGACTGTGCAGCTCTATGACATCTGCTGGATCTTTTTGATCCTGCAATCCTTTGTGGGATCTGGTCTTTGGTGACTCACTGATCTCTTTAAAGAGCAGTACCGTTTTTTTTCCCTTTGGCTGTTGCTGTCATGGTAAAAGGTGTTCTATCATGTCCTGAGTGTTTATAAGGGTATGTGGGCACATTTCACATGTGTTACTGGGACATGGTCGTAAGGGATGTTTTATATTTTAATATACTATAAATGTCAAAACTGCAGGGTATTCAAAGGGATAGTAATAAGCAAGTGGCCAGAGGGAAAACCTTTATACTTGCTATCATCAAACAATTCACTGTTTAACCAACAGTAGTTCCTCATTTTAGCTGTGTGTTATACTTGAAATGGTTGTACACAAATATGTGACTAGAGTTCTTACTGAACCTTTTAAGATCTCCAGTGAGATATAAAAGGTTATTAACAAAGAGAAAATAACAAAACAGATATTCTTGAGTTTCATGCCTGCAGAAACTCTCCTTGTGAAACCAAGTTAAAATTTGTTGTCCTTTCTTTGTGGAACATTGGAGTAGATGGTACTGTGGGCACTGTCACTGTGGTGAAAGTGGTGCTCAGTCCACCACATCATTTTTGTGAAGGCAGAAGGATGTAATTTACTTAGTTTCCTTGTGTTTAGCAAAGGGAAAGATCTAAATGAAGGCTGGCTTAGGTTCAGTCTCTAAAACGATTACTGCTTATTGACGAGGAGAAATGTATAGGAGAGGTCTGCAAATCTTTCTAAAGCCAAAGGTGTCTGCCCATCTGTTAGCAAAATGGTTGTAACACTGGAGTCTTACTATACTTGCTTCCACTCCTGATTATGAACTTGCCCAGTTTAGAGGGCTGCTTAACCCATGGCTTTCTGCCCATGCTTTTTTAACCAGCAGTGCTTTTGTGTAAGTTTTGCCAGCTCTGAAAGAGACTTGATACTTGAGAGGAGGTGGGATGGAATTGTCTTGACCTGCAGTCATTCTAAATTGTCTCTAAACTGCTGCAATGCCAAGTACAATTTAGCAGTGCTGATGCTAAAGTATGTTTCTAACTAATGGAAACCTTCAGAGGAAGAAAAATTATTTCATTCATTCCCTCTGTGTCTTAATGAAATGAGAGTGAGAGGCTGGGACATCCACTTTGGTCCCATTCTGATTCTCTTTGCAATTGTTCCTATTATGATTGAACTACCTGGTCCATATCACATATTCAAGGGCAATTGCACTCTCCCTGAGGGAGGCAGGGGTATAATGAGTAGGATTGTTGATGTTGAAGGCACAGCTCCTCAGACCACCACATGTACCTGCTTGTGTTACAGAAAGGCCAGTGACCAAGCCGACAGCTCGGCCAACACCCGTGCCAACAACTCGTCCTACACCCAGGCCAACAACTCGTCCTACACCCAGGCCAACAACTCATCCTACACCCAGGCCAACAACTCATCCTACACCCAGGCCAACAACTCGTCCTACACCTGTGCCAACCCAAGCTGCACCCAGGACCACAACTCGGCTGACACCCAAGCCAACCACGAGATACGTGCCAGTGACAACAAGGCCGGTCACGACACCAGCGACGGAGCCTCCGCCTCCAACAACGCCTCTGCCCACAACGGTAAGAGCTACACTGCCACCACAAAGAACTCCTCGGGTAACAACTGAAGAGCCTTCACATGTCCCCATTGAAACTACATCTTCCCAAGGAGTTATAGATGACAACAGGATCCAGCCAGATCCTCAGAAACCCCGAGGAGATGTGTTCAGTAAGTAATTTTCCATATGCTTTCTTTTATCAACGCTGTAGATTCAGTGAGGTGAAAGCATGCACTATATACACGTTTGGGTTTTTTTTTGGAACACTATGCCATTGAGAACAGAAAAGTAAATCTGAAAATGGTCATAAGGTAAAGCTGCACAAATGGTAAAGCTGCACAAATAGTTGATTTTATTACCTAAGAAAAATTTGGGAAGGAAATTCTGAATTAAAGAATCAAAAAAGTGTTTATTTTTTTCCCCCTGTAATTGAGTATATCGTCCTGTAGAAGTACTTAATTATGCTTTCAGATGAAGGTTTTAGGGAAATGAAGAGCATTTTATTGAAAAATATTGAAGTGCAACTTAACTCATAAAGTAGTCAATTGATTCAAATTCAAAGAGTTGAGAATCACTCTTAAAGTATTAGCATAGCTTTAAGAATGATAGAGAAATGGGATCATGACTAATTACCTAAAGACTTCTATGTGACCCATTTTGTATGGGCTCAAATAGTCTGAGATGTTCATAACTAAACATTGGGAAAAATGCATAAAAATAGCATAGAGGGTAATTTTATGGACTGTGTCTAGGGAAAGGGATACATGAAAAGCTGAAGATAGTAAAGATTCTCATAGCATGAACACATGTAACTTTAAGAGCTCCTTTGAAATCTGCAGCACCATTGTGCCAGCTTTAGTGCATACCACAGGAGACATTACTGGCACTTACAGAGCTGTGCATATCTGCCAAGAAATACTCAACACCCGATTTCATCTTTAGTTCTGCGGCTAATTTTAGAGATGGGGAGGGTGTGTTGGATCAGCTCTTCAGCTTGTTGTACAATAAAGCTGCTGAAGCAATGTAGTAGGAGGAAAAGTTTGCTGTCTCAGAGCAGGTGCACAAGAAATGTGGGAGGTTTTTTCTGGTTGCTTTGGCATCTGTGTGGTAATTTCTTGGGATTTGTTGTTGTAGGTCATCACGTAGTGAAATATTTTGTTCCTCGTAAAAGAGTTTTCCATGTGACATTTCATCTGTTGTAGACAGTTAGATAAATTGAAAAGGGAGAGAGAAGCTGACAAAAGTTAGAAGACAAATCCTAGTGCTGCTTAGTGCTATTTTTGGCTTCATATTCAGCTAAAAATACAGAAATATGTTTAAGTGGAATTCTAAAAGGAAATATAATAAAGATTTACAAAGCTTAACCTAATGGGAAGCAACAGTTAAAAATACAGTTTTGTGGAAATTGTTGTAGACTTCAACACTGTGCTTCCCAGGTGTCTCATGTTGCAAGTGTTCTCTAGAATTCTAAAGCAGAGGGATAGTTTTCAGCTATTTTCATGAAGCCATAACAATCTTCCTTGTAAAGTTTATTATTTACAATCAGTCTTTCTTTATTGTCCCTAGAGGCTAGATTTTGAAGCTCATGCTTTCAATACATATGCTTCAGATATAGGTGTTTGGAAAATAGGAAAGTAAAAGCCTTTTGAGTTTGGCTTGGTCTGAATGCAGCTTACATTATGGTACACATAACAAACACAGGATCCTTGCGAGGGGTTTATCAGCTATTGGTTTAGGTCAGCTGCCACCCTCTGAGGTTTGTCATACATACACAGCTTCAAAGGCTTCAGTGTACAGCAGAGCAGGACTGAAACGTAAGCTGGGTCAAGCACCAGCTGTTCCTGGGCTCAGCAGGTAATACAGGAACAGTCCTCAGATCAAGTCAACAGATGTTTGTCTTCAATCCCATACGGTTTTTTTTTTGTTCCCTGCAAGAGACTTACTTGATACACATATGTGTGTGACATAACTGTGTGACTGAAAGCAAACCCCCCTTGTGCTCCAGATCATGCTGGTATTGCGATCCTTAATGAAGCTGGGTGTCTTTTTTTCCTCCTCTCTCTTAGCTTTTTCTCTGCTTTCCACTCTCCTTCCTGCTCTGTTTTTCTCTGTCTTCTCTTCTGGACAATTTGAAAGTATCATCTAGGGATTGGTCACTGGAGTCCTTTCCTACTTTTCTCTCTGTCTAGAAGCATTTGTGTAGGCACTGTACAAATGCATTTGTTAAGGATTTGAAACCTACTGTTGAGTGTAAAACAGTTCTGTTTCAGAAGAATGTGCTAGTTTCTCAAAGAAAGCACTGCTTGTAGAGTAAGGTGTTTCTTCACCTGTTGAATCCTGTTACTGTAGAAGTTTGTGGGGAAGAGGAGAAGTTTTATTTCCTTATGAAGGATATTTAGAAAAGCAGGTAGGAAAGTTATAGCCCCCATAGAATACTACAGTGGGTTGCACAGAGCATGGGTCTGCCTCTCCTCAGTACTGCACTTGTAAGGGTAACACAGAGGTATTGAACATCCCCAGATGCCATCACTCCAGGGGTTCAGCAGCATGGGAGCACTGTGCCAGGTGCTGCATTCCTGGGCATTCACTAGGCTGCAGACCTGGCTGCTGGAGTGCTCCTGGCCCGTGGCAAATGTGAAGTGCATTAGCTGAAATGCCTTTTATTTTGCTTACAGATGATGTGTGTAGGGTGGGTTGAGCTCCAGGTTCTTTCTGGCCACTCCTGCCCCTCCTCCAGGCCTGTGGGAGAGCAGTGCCTGGCTCTGTTTGGCTGCGGCTGCTCGGTGTGAGGCATTGAGAGCTCAGGAGGGCAGAGCTCCCACCGAGTGTGAGCCAGTGCCTCTCCAGGATCATTCCTCGCAGCCAGACACAATCTTAACAGCCATGGTGTTAAGACAATATGGGATTTCAGACTGGAATAACTAGTAACATTTAGCTAACCTTTGACTTGCTTCTTAGCTGCTATGTGGATGTGCCAAACCCTCCCCACCTACAAAAACTTTTGTGGATTTTTCGCTTACCTCTGTATATCCTCAGGGAAAGGGAGTTTTTAACTATTTCTTTCAGCTTCTTTAAAGCTGTTCCTGTTTTAGTCTCACCTACATCAGACATCTTTGAAATATTCCTGGGTTGTGGATATGAGCTAATTTTGTTTGGCTGTTACTGAGCTTCTTTAGGTTCATTTCCTCACATAAACTGCTTCTCCAGTCAAGGCAGCAAAGAAGTCAGTTCTCAAAGATTAATTTGCACTGTGGTCCCCATATGCCTGCCTGGAAAGAGAAGAAAAAGCCTTGCTCTTGCTGCCTTTATTTGTTTCCCACCAGAGAATACAGGCAGCAAGTAATAGTCTTGTAACTCTTATTTTCTTGGAAAACAGAGGAGAAAATCTATGTTAGATCCACTCAGGTCATGAAGTAGGATTTAACTTCAGTTTTGTGAAATCTTCAGGAGGACTTTTGTCATCTTTGGTGGCTGCTTTCTCCTGTCCCTGTTGTATTCCGAAGAGTCACAAAAGGCAGTGTTTCATAGCACAGGGATGGGCACAGAGAGCACTGTACCCAGCAACCACTGGCAGTTCTGTGCTCTCAGCCCTTAGCATCTGCTAAAGACCTCAGGATTTAAAGTCGTGTTTTCAGCTAGGTTATCTTGTGATGCATGGACATTTCCCTTCCTTTTTTCCCCATGACTCAGAGGAAGCAGCCCTGCTTTGCTCTGCCATCGAAGAGCTGCTACTTCTGTCAGAAACTCCATGGCAAAGGGGCCACTGGCTGCTGCACAGGTGTCCTAGATCAATCCTGCAAATCCTGGTGCTCTAGGATTACTCCACATCAGGAGAGGAAACATGCTGGGGCAAATGTACTTTTTTTTCTGCAAGCATTTTTCAAATTCTAATATTTTTTTTTAGTTAATCTTTTCCTGGGCTACCCTTGGTGACTCCTTGCTCCTTATATTCTCTCTTTGTTTTTATTGGACCTGTTCTTCAACACACTGAGTGAACTTGACCTAGGCTTTCACTTCATAGTTCTCTTGAATGTGCTGCTCAACTTGAAATGAGCTGAGGACCAGAGAAACTGCTCTGTTCAGCAGTGACAAAGAGCACAAATGATAAAAATGCTGATAATGTTATTTAAATGCCTTTGTAATTTATGAAAGGTATTGGGTTGTTGCTTTTCTTTAGATGCTTTACCCATTTTCTAAAAATGTCTTCAATGGCTTTGGGGAGCTGCTTTTTTAGAGGACAAAAAAATTAGTATTTTTTAAAATGGAATTCCTACACTTGGCCTTTGAACCACTTAGTCAGATGCAGACAGTGGAATCTGGCACCAAGGATAATCTTCTCCTGATATGGATATGGGGGGAATGGCAATGAGAGAGGAATGCAGTGATAGCTTAATATTTAACTATTTCAGGACTGATACAAACTACACTGAAGTACAGAGGAATCTTGTCTAGTTAAAGTTTTTAACAAATAGAACAAACTTCTCAGTAAGATGATGTTTTTCTGCTACCATTGGGATCTGGATGATAAGCTCTAAAAGCATAAACTTAAAGCATAATACTGGATATCAGCATAGCAAGAAGAAAACCCCTTGTCTGTATTAAAAGACAGTTCAGCAGTTTTCCTTCTCAGCCCTTTGTGGAGCTGAAAAAATTGGAACTAGGAAACGTTTTTCATAACAGCTATTAAAAATGTAAAGATTGGATTAAAACTTAATTCTTTCTTTTCTTCCTTTCAGTGACTGCAAAGTCCTTAGTGCTGTAAGTGCAATTTTGTGATCCTTGAAGCTGTTGAAAAAACGGAAATAATAAAAGCAAAGAATAGGGGGTTTCTTATTCCTTGATATCATTATAGTAGCATTACTTTACAACATAATTTCATTTGTCTTCACTGTTCTGGCACCTTTTAAAATGCCTTTGTATTTATATTTAAGCATTTAAGATAGGTACATTGTTCCTGTTGGTACTCTGGAGTTCAGTCATGAAATTTAGGAGTCTTACAAGTCTCACCCTCAGTCAGTCTTCCAGCAGGTTTTGTCCCCAGATCTGATATCCAGGCTTCTGTACACTCCTTTTTTTTAGCTGTGTCTCCCTGAAACTCAGTTTGGACTCTGCACCTCCTACCTAAATGGATGTTCATAGGAAAGCAGGCAGGTTACTTTACAGAAAGCCTTCTGCAAAGATAAATACCAAGATGGTTGATTTTGGTAAAACTTAATGAACTTTGTAACTGCCCAAGAAATGCAAGATTGGACTTCAGAGTGGTGGCTGACATTGTTGTGTCTCCCCTCATATGCAAAAAGTGATGGAGAGGGTAGCACAGTCCATGAAAGCCCTTCCTGAAATAATTCTTACTGCAGAATTTGAATCTGTAGAGTTTTAAGAAACATATCCTGGGCACTGTGGGTGTCTGGAAAAAAAGGCTGAAATGTTGCCTCTTCTTTTTAGCCCAGCATGTATCAAAATCTTCCCTGGAGGAAAGCAGGGCTTGTTCTTGTTTCTCAGACTGTCTGACCCCTGGACTACACTTACTTTTAGCTGTTTTCTACTAGTTCTGTGTGAGATCTCATCGCTTTCAGGACTTTTTGCAAGTGGGATTTAACAGCTTTCAGTCGTAACTATTCAGTCAAAAAAAATCTTTGCCCTCTTTTGTGGTTGTATTTAGCAAATGGGAAGCTTATTCATGATTATTGTGTGGAGTGGAATTGTTCTAACAGTGCAAAATAAGTGTTTTCTGTAAGTCAGAGAACTGCATTTTTAATAGTAATAACAATTACTAAAACCATGAATTTGCATTCCATGTTTTGGTTTTGTAACACCAAAACAGCAATTATTCAATTTATTGCAAACAAGCATATATATATATATATATATATATATATCCATGTACTTTCTTATATCCCCAATCTCAGCAATTAGCAAGTAAATCAAGAAAAGCTCTGTTGTTTTCTCAAAGGTTAAAAAAGCTGAAAAGACATCCCTCTTATTTAATATTTAACAATCACAATTATTTAATATTTCCCCCCAGATTTGTGCATATATGAAGAAGTTAGCTCACGAACTTTGAGAATATGAAAGTGTTGATGTATTGGCTCACTCAGAGCTCATAAAATTCTCCAAGAGAAAGAAGCCAAGTTTCTATTTAACAAGCTTTATCAAACCCTTGAAGTTAAGTGAAAAGCACACTGATGCACTGTATAAAGTACACAGAAAGGGCTTGGAAAGCTTGCAGAAAATAACTGTGCCAAATACTTTCTCCCACGATCGCCACTCAACGTGTTGGTTATCGTGGCAAAAAGAAGGGTACATGTGGGTCATATTTAGAGTCCTGCATCTCTTATGGTAACCCTTGCTTCAAATCAAGTGCACATTCCTGTAATCAGGTCACTGAAGTGACTGTATTAAAGCACTGCAACACATTCTTCTAGAAGTTCATAATAAAAGTGTTTGGAAAGGACTCTCAGGAAATTTTTTGAAAAAAGTATTTTTTCAGAGCTTTAATTATAGGCAGAGATATCAACTTGAATTTGGAGAATGCTTGTGTGTGTACACAGATGTAACTCAGGTTTGTAGAAAACAGCAGTGCATTAGAAATGGTACTTGAAGAAGAAAACTGAAGTAGTTTACAAGATGAGTTCCTAATGTTTTTTGTAGTATTTTCCATAAACAAGGACTATGACAGACTGGGAAGAGGGTGCACAGGACATGTACCTTAAAACTGTGATCCCGGAGTATCCTACAAACCTTAGAGCATGGCAGAGAGTTTCATTCATGCTCTTTGCCACAGTGGATTTATATGACTTAATATAATATTTGTGTGTTGATGTGCTGCAAGGCAGTTATTGGTCTAAGTCCTGTGGACTGTGCATATTTTTAATCTTTTTTTCACATAAAATCTCAAGGTTTTAAATCATGTAAGCAAAACAGCCCAGCAGAAGCAAAGCAGCAAAAATACTATTTACAATCGAGGTATCTTTAAAAATTAACAGTCCTCTTATACCCAAGTCAACCTTAAGTCTGAAGCTGTTTTGAGCGTTAATATCCTAGACTGCAAATAGACATAATTGAAAATCTGCACAGGATTAAAAAGAAAACAAAAAAGGGGAGATTTAATTATTCAAGTAATGACTATTACATATTTAGGAGTTCATCAGTTTCCTGCAGATCTTGAGTTTTTTAACTATTTGTTTTTGTTGTATAAATTTTTTTCAAGATCACTAGCTTAGAATAGTACTTTAAAAAGACATTAGAGTTTGCTTATTTTGTCCCAATTTCAATGTTTTTTTTTTTTCTTTTCTGTCTTCTGGCTTCAGAGGAGCTCTTGCATAGTGCTATTTTCATATTGACCTAGTGCAAAAGAAGCTCTTCTTAACCTTTTAGTTGATTTTCTGAAAACAACAGTCCTTTCAGTCATCTTAATTCTTCTTGTTCTCACTTGCCCCTGAAGTCTATAGAGACATTAATAGTTATTTTACCACTGCAAATGGAAAACATGTCAAGTTTTTAATAGATAAGGCCCTTGCAAATACCTTAGGTGTCAGAGGTGCCCATAAAATCTCAGGACATGTCTGAAACATATCATTACTCTTATGAATTATGCATTAGACCTACCTCTAAAAGGGGAATTTTCCAAGACAGCAATCTGTTTATCTCTAGCTGACAGATGTCCATCAGGCAAGAAATCTGTGTGGGACTTACACAGACTGGCACAGCATCTTCAGAAATATGTGGGAGTCTTTGTAGCCACCTGACTTGGGCAGCTATCACTCCCACAAAGACCTCATAAATTTCAGGTTGTCCTGGATGCTGAATGTCTAATAACCTCTGGGCCTCTTAATCACTGAGAGCTGTTCCATCTCCTTGCAGCTGGGAACAGCAGCTGAAGGACAGGCTGTGCTGGAAAGCAAAAAGTATACTTGCAATTGAATTCCAGCTTCTACCGGAGCTCCTCCTTTTCACCTCCTGGTAATTGTTTTGGGGGCTCTAATCCTTTGCAGGTAGATGGATGTACCTTCAGCTGTATTTCAAAGGTTAAGTGCACATGGGGCCTCTTCCAAGTACTGCTGCCTCCTGTCAAGGTTCTCCTGTAAATGTCTGTGCAAGGGTTGAGTGAGGACTTACGAGTGGCTTTGTTTTATTGAGAAACCACTATCTCTGAAAATGCATTTGGAGAGGAATAGTGTGCTTCAAGGTTAAAGCTTTCCCCTCTGGTTAAAAAGAGCTTTCATTCAAGGGGCCTTTAGGAGATTTGGAATCACTTTTACAGTGCTTAGGTAAATGTTACAACACAAATCATAAATCACGTCGGCATGAAGTTTATGAGTCTTCATGTTGAATATAATTAAATATATTGAAATCTCCAGGAAAAGCACAATGCCCAGAGCTGCTCTGCTGGTTTTTGTTAAAGATAAGGCTATTTAGTGACCTACTTCCTTATCTCATTCATTTTTTCTCACAGTTCCACGCCAGCCTGGAGTGAGCAATAATCTGTTTGAAATACTTGAAATTGAAAGAGGGATTACAGCTGATGAATTTGAAGCAAACGATGACCCAGGTAAAGACCATGCCTCCTCTGCATGACCTAGGGCTTATGACTTTCTGAGATTTCTTGGGGGTTTATACATTTTTCAGGACTCCTACATCTTATGCCCCTCTTTTAAACTATGCTTTATTAAACCAACCCCTTTCACTTTTATTTCCTAAAAAATTTATCACAAGAATATTGTTAATAATACAAGAGTCCTTCTTATTGTTTTAGTATTTTTGCAGATTATTTTCTTAGGGCTCCTTCTTCTACATTTAATTTTCATAGTTGCTATGAAAAGTTTCATAGTGGGCCGCATGGGAAATTGAAAACTAGAACAATCTGAATCCCTTCTGGGGTTTTTTTGTGACCTCCTGCTCTGTTCTGCCAGGTGTGCTGGTGCACAGCTGTGATTTTGATAGTGGACTCTGTGGATGGATCAAGGACAAAGAGGATGACTTGCACTGGGAACCAGTGAGAGATGCATCAGGTGAGTGATCTGTGTGCAGTCACATCCTGCAGCTGAAGAACCACCCAGGCTTGAGGTTGATGACAGTTCCTGCTTTAGGACAAATTACACAGCTTCTGTTCTCTTTAGTTCTGGGATATATTTCACACCAATGCCTCTTCTGTGTATAAAAAGAAAAACTGAGGATTCCCAGTGTGAAAGAGCAATTGAAAATTTACACTTTTATCATAGCTGACATCTATAAATAGGGCTGTCTCTGAAGGGATAATAAATGTAGTCAGCAACAGTTTGTCTTAAAAGAATCTGAAAAAAAATGTACACTAGAGAAGAACTTTTATTTATGGTGAAACAAAGCTTACTTTTCAGACTACCATGTAAACATAGCTATTTCCCTATCACTAGCAAAATTATAGAAAGTACTGGAAATAGTCTTTGTTTTGCTGCCAGATATAATGTTCTAGTTTAACTTCTCATATTGCTGTAACTTGGAGTAGAATTCAATAAAATCAATCTGTATATAGGAAAAATGTTTTGTAACTGGAAGGCAGACAAATGCTCAAGCACAGAGGGATAGCTTGTTGGGGATAGTAAAAAGTGACATTACACCAAACATTAGAGGGGAGTGTGTAGAAGCTGCTTGCGGGACAGGAGACTGGCATGAGCACTGGTGGTCAGCCACAGGAACAACCCTTCCCAGGCTCCCAGCTCTGCAGTCCCAGGAAGGGGATGTGTTTTGTCCCCTGTTGATTTTGGAGTGGCTCTGAGAGGTGGCTGCCCTTGCCTGCCTCCCCTTCCCCCAGCAGTGCCTACCCCACGGTGCTGGGGATTAGACACACATCCCTGGCTGCCCGTAATGATGGGATTACTTCATCCCCAAGGAGCAGCCTTTGAAGTGCACAGAGCTCACATGATGGGAAGGATGGCAGAGCCTTCGGAAGGAATCAGGAATCGCGCTCCCAGGCGGGACAATGGTTCGGGATGGGATGAGGGAGGGTGAGGGCACTCAGAGTTTTCCTCCTGCTCCACCCTGTCACAGCTGTCTGGCCTTGTGCTGCCACTGCTGGGGCAGTCATTTGTCCCCGCAGCAGGTGACCTGGCACCTTTTCCAGGCTGTTTGGCTGGCTCTGTGGAAGTGCTGCCATCACTGCCCCCCACACAGGCTGCTCTGGTACTTCAGGAGCTGCTTGTGACACTTGAAAAGCCTTGGGAATGACTGGGAGAGCAGAGCTCCTTCCTCCTGCAGACAAGAAAACAGGCAGCTGTCTCCTGCTTGCAGAGTGGCACTTAAAAAAAAATACACATAATTCATATCTTTTTTTGAAACAATGGAATTAAAAATACATTTTTTTCTAAGTCAGTCACTCAAAGCATATTCATTATCTGTATTAAAAAATTGTTGTTAATACATACTAAGTTCCAGAACTATGATTTTTAAGAACTAAGAACAGTGATCTTTTACTGGCTCTTTTTTGTCAGACTTTTCCCCTGCATTGCTTCCCAGTAGTCAGGGACAAGCTCAGGGTTTTATTTCCTGTGTATGTTCTGCTGCTGTTGACATAACCTGTTAAAACTAGTCCCTTGAAGTCACCCACCCACTCCCTCCTGTCTGGAATACCTTGTTGCAAGGATTTATTTTCACAGCTTGTTCCTGACTGTTTGGTTTCACCTTTCAGAGTTTGCTATTTATTGGTTTATCAGAATCTGCATTTTGAAAGGTGCAGTGCTGAAGCATTATAAGCTTATCTTGCATGCAGAAAATGCTGATTTGAGGGGACCTTTTCCTGCAGGGGCTTGCCTACAGATATGTTTGCTTTGTGCTTACCTAAATCTGTTTCCTATTGATTGGATTCAGCCACAGTACCTATCTGAGAACAATGCACTTAATAAGTCAGTACTCCCATAGTGGTATAATTCTATCTTCAGCAAACAGGTACAGTTATTTAAACTCTATTATGCTTGTTTCAGCAATTAGTGACCTTGCTGCAAAAGCATTGCGGTGAAAAAAAAAAAACCCAAAAAACAAAAAAACAACTCCCTGAGAAAATACCTCCAAAAGGCTTTAACAAATCCTTGGACAAATGGATCCCACTTCATGGCTAAATGCTGATCTAGGGGCCCAGACAGCAGCATAATTCTTTGCTTTGTTAAATCTCATTCAGACCAAAGAACTTAAAAACTTATGTAGAAGTAGTGAATTGGAGACAAGGTTGGCTTTCCTTTTAAGTGTGTGACAAGCCCTGGTACATTGTCATTAAATCTTACAGCTTTTGAGGGAAATCATTGTGACTTTCAAAGAGAAGTTTTCAAAAAAATAATGCTCTGGTTGAGTAGTAGCAGGGACACAATTAAAAAAATCTTTCTTATTTAACTGTGTCTGTCAACAATATTAAAAACCCTCAAGATTTCTACATCTTTGGTTTTAACTAAGAAGACTAAAAATGGCACCTTTCTGAATGAACTTAAGGTAAAGGTGGCATTTTTAAATAAAAAAATACAAACCCGAAAATCTGATCTCATAAAGAAAAAATATTCTTAGAGTCAGTGCAAGATAAGTTTGGGGTTTTTTTGGTTTGGTTTGGTTTTTTTTTTTAACCTTCTTCCCTTTCATAATTTCAGATTTTAAAGGTTTCACCCACCTTGCAAAAGTTTTAATGATAAGTACAAACACATATAGGTCTGGGTTTTCTCCAAGGTGTGAAATCACATTACAGTAGTTCTGAGTGTCAGTGTGAAAGGTGCCTTCCAGAAAAAAACTTAGAACATGAGAAGCTGAGAATACCAGGTATGGCAACATCCATTAAACCTAAAAAGAAAAAAGGCACCTTTATTTCATACCTGATAGGAGATAATAATAGGGTTTTGAATTGAGTGTGTTCACTGACAACTTCCTACTGTTAGACTTCGGAGTTACCAGCCATGTGGAAATCATTACTGCTTCTTGCTTTCTCTATCTAATCCAGATTAAGAGTTTAAATTACAGTTAAATAAAAGAGGCTATCTGGGTTGCAAATGGATATGCTTTGAGACTTAACCTGTGAACACAGTTCCCAAACAAAAGGAAAGGGACAGAGCCATAGCTCAATTACGTGATAGCATTTATTCTGGTCTCCTATCTGTATCCAACAGCAAAACATTGCAGCTCGAAAGGTGCTTAAATTTGCAGATTGGCTTTAACATCACTCTGGGTTTAAAATCATGCAGTTACCAAGGGGTTGTCAGAAACGGTGGAATACACAAGGTTTTAGTTTTTGTGAGGGGTATTGTTTGCTTTGGCAAAAAGAAATTAGATGGGACCCCCCAGCCTGGCACTAATGTATAGAGAAGAGCAGCAATGTAAATTTTAGCCTGTAGGAGGCAGATGCACTAATTTTGATTCTGTGTGCTTTATTTAGCACTCACTGGACCTTGTGGACCCCTTTATCTATTTTATTTTTCACTAACTCTTGTTCATTTGACCCTGCAACCTAGTAGCATTAAAAAAACCCAAACAAAACCCCCCCAGCTAACTGCTTTATCCTCTGCAGGGGGACAGTACCTCACCATCTCCGATCCCAAGGGCAAGGAGGGAAGAGTAGCACACCTTATCCTGCCATTGGGTCATGTGGCTCAAGTTGGAGACCTGTGCCTGTCCTTCAGGCACAAGGTGCCCGGGCTGCATTCTGGTTCCCTCCAAGTCTTTGTAAGGAAAAACGGTGCTCACGGCCCAGCTGTTTGGGGAAGAAATGGTGGCCATGGCTGGAGGCAGACACACATAACTCTACGAGGCCTTGGCATCAAGAGTGTGAGTACTGATGGTTGTGTTGCTCTTTGGGGTTTTGCATGAAAAGCTGAAGAGAGTTAAATGTGCAGAGCTTCAGTGTTTGTCTTCTGGGTTCAGTTTCCCTCTGTTTTACTGCTTTGAGCTCTGCCAGTGGAATCACAATACAGATGAGAGTCATTGTGCCTTTTTTTTAAACCAGTTGTATGCACAAAAAAGAAGAAATCCATCTACAGCAATAGACTCATAGTACAGGCTTCTGTGACATTTCCTGAGCTGCTTGGTAGAGCCCATTTTATGGGAATCACCACCTAGGAAAGAACAGACTCATGGACAGAGGCATGCCTCTATAGAGATTTCAAAAAAAAGCCTGTATCAAGATTCCTCATGAATAGTGCTGTGAATAATACAGTGCCATGAAATAGGAAGAATCATCCCCTGTGGATTAGTAACGGGCTAAACCAGGGCAAAGATATTGAAAATAAGTAATTTTTGATAATGCAGGGAGATTACAAGTACAATCACACATGGTTTTATGCTCTTTAGCATCCCTCCAGCTGATCAGGCCAAGGAGGTGACTGATGACCTAACAATGCTTGTAAGGCAAAATGGTTTAGTGCATTCAAAAGAAGCTGCCTGAAGTCCCATGGAGAATCCTTTAATACCTGGACATTTTAGAAACATTGTGTGATTAACTGAATCATCATTGTGTGATTAAGTGCATCAAAAGCTCAATGCTATTCTTCAACCTCTGAAGGTAGTTTCTGTTTCAGATCTGAAGAAGTGGCTTGGGTATTTCAGGGTTGTTTTACTCTGGCTTAAATATCAGGTGGTCTGGAAAGCTCACAGATCATGATGTTCATGATGAGAGCAGACACAGTGTCTAGTTCTAAAATGAATAGTAAGGCTTTAATTACTGCAGGTATTTTACAGACACTTTGCCTCAGCTACAGTAACAAAGACACTTGACATTTTTAGCTGTAAATGAATGTCAGACTGAGAATGAGGACATTTGTAACAGGTGAACAATACATTTGCTATTTTCTGACCTTTTTTCCCTCCTAAATTTAAGACTTCTGGCAGTCCTTTGTCTCTGTCTCAGTAAGTGTGAATCACTGATGTCTTGTCTGGCAGAAAAGACCTCAGACACGACCAGCAGTTCCCCTGTACACTGTCCCTGCCTCTCCTGCCCCTCTGGCAGTAGCTGTCAGCATGGGCTGCCATCCATTGGACCAGACAGGAGCTGCCTCATGGCAAACTCCAGTTTAGGATCTTTTCCAGCCAGCATGGGCAGCCATGCTGACCTGAACCACTTATCCAAAGATCAGGGAGTGAGGGAAACTCTTAAGTAAGCAGGGAAGGCCTCTGCCAAAGAGAAACCAGGAAGTTTTATTTTTTAGCTAATTAAAATTCAAAAGCAGCTAAAGTGTAGTGATTTTGGAGATGCCTGCTGGAAACCTGAGGAGAATTTGAATAAAGACCAGAATCCTTCATCACACTTTTTAATGAATTATCTCTGTGTAATTTTTTTTTTCGTTTTATCTCCCACTCACAATGTTTTGTTTCTCTTTCTAGGTTATTTTCAGAGGTGAGAAAGGGAAAGGAAGAACTGGGGATATTGGACTAGATGATGTGGTCTTGAGGAGAGGACGCTGCTCTGAAGAGCATTAGCCAAGACAATGGACCAGCAGTCATCTCCTCTTGCCCTTCTCATGCAATTCCTAACAAACTTTGAAACAGAACTTCATGAAAAAGAAGAAAAAGTGGGAGAGCAACAACTTCATAGTGGTCTACTAAGTGCAATCTCATGGAAATTTCAATTAAATACTTGGAGAGTACCTCCCAGGATTGAGAAAATCCAATTTCAGGCTGGTTCTTTCTATTAATCCTTACCCCTAAATCATATTTTGTATGTAATATCTTTGTCCCCTGTTAAGTCTGGTGAATACTCACAGAAAGAGCATTTGTGAAAAAGAGAGAATTAGTTACAAATGGTGGCAAAAGAAAGCTCCATCTCAAAGTTTCAGTGTTAACTGACAGTCATTACCTTCCCTTAGTGCTACTGTTTCATTGAGTAATTTGTGTGAGTCCCATTGGATTAGTGAAAGCCTGGACCTGAATTTTGGATTATTGCCACTGACCTTTAAAGAAAGGTTTGTCATATATTAAATAATAGCATTTATTTTGCTGTTGCATCTGTATTAACCAAAACCAGTTATAGAGAGTAGGCATTGCATTCTGTAATATTGCTGTGTTTTGTGTATATGTGTATGGTTAACATATTTATGTTTTTAGTATTTACAGACTGTAGTTGCAGGGTAATTGGCAGCTGTACTTTCTTTTTGAACACGACAGGAGTTCAGCATCTTCTTTAATTCTGCAGGTCATGCCAAGTTACCAAAGTCAGTTAATGGTGCTCATTGAAAAAGCTGGTGCAGTTTTTCATGTTTTAATGATCTGAAGGCAAAAGACCAAACACTCACCTGATGTAAACTGGCATCTGAAGATGCTGTGCAAGTTTGCATTGAGCTATGGGCAAGCCCTGAAGGGCTCTCAGTCCTATAAGAAGCTCCTGGTTCAGCTGAAGACTGAGCAGCCAGGAGAAGATGAACTTGGATCTTGCAAGGGCGAGCCTGTTGACACTGCCAGGAATGATTTCTTCCCACAGGTGGCACAAGCCTATGCATAAGGAAAAAGGGCAGCTGCATTAACACTGTACAAACAATTCAGACCATGAAATGCCACGAGTGGTCTTTGTCAAATGTCCATATTCCACCCAACCTTCTGTATATAAATAAGCATTTTATTCTTTGGAACTAGAACAACTATTAGCTCTAGTGGGAACTAAGTATTTATCAAAACTTTGGACTAATTTTATAATTATGTATCATGCATATGCTGTGCAGTTTCCCAGGGAATTCTTCTGTTTGGTTTGGAATTTTTTAAGTGGGCATCATCACTGCTAGCAATTCTAAAACTGACAAAATAATTTTAACATTTAAGAAAATGGCAAGAGATTGGTAAAATGTTGTTAGTGGTGCAGCCGTAAAGCTTCAAAATACATGTATAGAAGAAATAGGTCTCAGTTCTTTTAAATACTTAAATACAGTGTAAAATAAATGTCAGCTCCATAGCATGTTAAGTCTGGAACGAAGTTCACAGACACAAATTTGCAAGACTTGTTTGTATTCCAAATCTCTGCTTCTGACAAAGGAGCAGTCTGAGAAAGCTTTTCCCATTTGTCCCCTTGAACAAAATACAGGGTGTAGCATAGAAGTGAATGTGACCAAACAGAGATTCTCCTGCAAAACTGCATCAGCAAACATTTTGAAAAGGAAAAAAGTAATGCGTTTGTAAACATTAAATTTTAAACTATTTTACTTCAAATATGATTATGGTCTTTTTCTCTTATGTTACTTTGTGATACATCAGAAATATCTGTGAATAGTTGAAATACCTTGTCCTTATTTTAAAGTAACCAGTAAAAGAGGTTACTTGCTACTTATTGGGAATCTTGTTTTCATTTCTAGATTGAAAGACTCAACTTTCATTGCAGTGGAATGAAACAAAAAAATGATAATCCCAGAGCAAAATAGCTCTTATCACCAGATTTAAAAATCAAAATGCATTTCACTATAATATTCAGAGAGCAGTATATGTATTATTCAGAAGGAAGTATGACAATTTTCAACCTAACTTTAAGAGAAATCTCACAGGTAATTTAAGAGCTTCTGCAATATCAAGTGTCCATTTTACAAGAAGGAGCAGCTACCATAGTTCCTCACTCCGATCAGCCTGCGCAAACTGCTTTTAGATGCCAAGGAATATAAGATTAAAACATTTCAGTCTGGTTTATCATATTATCAGAGTTTTCTGAGATTAAGATTTCCTGGTTAAAATGGAAGCCCTGTCAATACAAGACAGTCAGAGGGTTTTTTTGCCATTTTTACAAATGGTCCCTAGAACCCAGAATCTGTATTAATTCAGAAGGTACACAGAAATAAGTACTCAGGTGACAGGGGAAGGATGCAGGTCTCTGTTTTATCAATGCATTTCATTGTATCAGTCAAGGACTTGTAAAGCCTTGTGACAGCTGCAGCCCCAGCAGACACTGAGGCCATTATTTTTGAGCTCTAGGGAGCTGCTGTGGCTCTAAATCACTCACCTCCACAGCTGCTTGTGCTGGCTCTGTGTGGTGCCTCCTCTCCATCTTTCTGAAGAGCCAAGGTGGGATGGCTCAGAGGTTCTGTTGTGAAGATCCTTCCCCAGCTCTTGCTCTCCAGGCCCTTTTCAGGCAGCTCCCTCCAGCCACATGCCCCAGCCAGGACTGCTATTTCCTCAAGAAAACCTCATGAACCTCAAGAAAGGGATGAAAATATGGCCTCAGGCCTTCCTATGAGACAGATTATAGTTTTGGATTTAGTAAATAGGTAATAGAAATTCCTGCTTAGATACTTAAGCAAGCAGAAGAATGTACATCAAATTAACATGAAAATATTAATCAAGTGTTTAACCTCTTGCCAGTCTTATAATTGAATGTTTTTAAAAGACATGTTCAACTCTTTTCCCCCAAAGAGATTGAAAATAAGATTCTTCATAAATGACAGGTACTGGGCAGTGTGCATTTATGGATTTGCTGACATCAAAATCAGCAGAGTGCAAGGGACCAAGACAAAATTTTTGGATCCAGGTTCCATTCTATTCAGTCCCCTCATCTCTCATCAGAGCCATGTCATTAAATCACCAGTGAATGCTTTTAGGGAAGCCCATCCATTCTGGAGAAAAGCTTCCCTGGGTTCCCATCAACAAATTACCTGAGACTTGGACGTGAAAACACTGGTTTTGCTATAGTTGGAGATTGCAGTAACTGCCCTCATAAGTCTCAGAAAGTCATTAGAAGACAACCCTGAACAGAAGAACCTTTATGACAGCAGCTTCCATCATTCTGCTCTGTTCTGCTGGAGAAAAGCTGCCCCAGTAGCAGTTGCCTCCAACCATGTGCCAGGAGTCTCTATATTCACCCCACTGAAGTAATTTCTCCTTGCAAATGAGGCACAGTAGTTATCAGAAAGATAGCTTGATCAATGTCTCTTGGTTTTAGCAATGCTTTGCAACACTCACCTTCAAACCTGTTCACTCTGCCTTTAAAAATTTGCAACAAGAAACTACAGTTCTTTGTAATTGTGAATGTTGTAATTATTAATTAGCAAGTAAGGTCCAGTTAAATATGATAAAAATATGATAAATTTTAGTTTGTATAGATCTATCTATCAAACATCAAGTTATCAAAGTTTTCCTGGTGCTTAAAACACTTTCATACCTTGTGTTTTACCCTGATGTCCTGAAGTCGCACAGCATTTTATGACTTCAGATTTTCCACATCAATTAAAAACAAAAAAAAGGAGTTGAACAATGCAGAGGTGTAAACCTGCAACTTTAGAAAGGAAGGTGAAACATCTTAGTGGTCATTTTCAGCAATGATTTGAAAGATCACTGCATTAACTTTAAAAGCTTGAGGAGATTCCTTTCTCAGACCCCCACTTACTGCATCAAACGGAATGATACATGAGGAAATGCATTTGGAATGTCTGTAATGCTCCATTTGTTTAAAATGCCAACAGACCAAAGACATTCAGGGACCATAAAGACAAGCTTTCAACAGTACAGACTGAAGCACCTCTAGATTTCAGAAACCAGCTCCATGTAATTTTTCAGGATTGTAAACCCAAAATTAATCAAATCACATTCCAGTGGCTCTGCTCTTACCAGTTCTCCTTGTGCACGTGTGTGATCTTTTCCAAACCTGTTCCTTTGCTTTGAAACAAACCACCCTTTAGACAGTGTTTTACACTGGTTGTTTTGGGCTGAGATAGACTATTTTGTGGAAAATAACCCCAACCAAACATGTGGGTTATTTTTTATTTTTATTTCTTCTTAAAATTCAAAAACAGCCTGGGTAGCATTACTGAGATCAGGATGGTCAGAACAGGGTTGGTGCAGTTCACATCACTGGCTGTGAATGCTCACTGGACTGATCACGATAAGTTGCCTTTTTTCCTCCTAAGAAATCTTTAATTTAATGGCAGAGAGCCAGATGGGACATCATGTTTACACATGCTTGATATATGTCAAAAGCATAGTTCTATTTCTCAGTTTCTTAATAACATGTCAAACAGTAGAGCAAGTTAGACCTGAATTTTCTGGATAAAACCAGAAACAATTCCTAGCTCTCCATCACTATTTTTGCTCAGTTTGCTTAAGATATGTAAAGAATCAATGTTTTTTTTTCTTTAAGAAATATTTAACTTCATTCTGTATATATGGTAAGATCTTTACCACTCTGCTGTTTTCCTGAAATCCAATGATTAAAGATCTCCCCAAGCCTCCACTTCTATCAAACCACTCTTCTTCATGAGAAACCACATGCCAAAGGGCCATCTCTGCTGCATCTCTGCACTTTGTGTACCTTGTGTTCCAGGGGACATTATGTGTGTGGTTTATACTGTGTGTGTCTACATGATTATTGTGCCCAACAGGCTGAGGTCTGTACTCAGTGTTTGAGCAAGGAAGCCAAGATCCATCTGGCACACAGGGTAAGGATGACACAGGCAAATCCTGCTTTCCTCTGACCACGAGTTACTACAGCACTTTTCCAGTAATTTTTTTAACTTAATACTTTGACCTCTTACCTCCTCTTCAGGCCAGGAATAGTCCTCTGTCACACTCCAAGTTTTTATCTTGTCATGCATTTCAACAGCCCATGTTCTCATTTCAGACTCTTATCCTGAAGACTCTTTAATATATTCATTTTGAGTTTGACAAACACCTGGAAAGACAAAGAGTGTGTACTCAGAGAATGAATTCACCACATCTGTATGCAGCACCAGTGCTAAAATTTGAGACTGACACTGTCAAGGAATTTCAGGAAGACACCATGATTATTTTGATACCACGGTGCCCCAGCGAAAACAGGAGACCACATCACCTCTTTCTTGCCTTTTGCCTTGCCCCCATTTTAGATCAAAACTCCAGTTCTGTACCAGTGTCTTCCAACTGCAAAAGCAGGGGAAAAAAGCCTTCCAAGGACAATTGACTTTGATTTTCACACCCCTCTTGCACAAAAGCAGGAGCTCCTCATTTGGGAGCTTATGCAATGTATGCCACCTCAGCTGGTGATGACACCACAAGAATCCTCAGCAAAGACTATTCTGGCATCCAGCACAGTGTGAGTAGAGAACTAAACCCAAATAAGTACTAAGCAGTGCCAGTTATGGTTTAAATTAGGAAAATGAGTGTGAGAGTGTCTAAGGCAAGAAATTTGATCTACAGGATTCAGAGGGATGTCAAGAGAGACACTTTGAATCCATCCCACTGAAGTTCTGAGTTGGCTCCAAGAATGTTGTCATCTTACCTCAGTTTCGTGGACCAGCTGGAAGACCAAAGTTGTTGGAGCTCTTTAAAGTTTCCATGTGCCAATGCTGAGTGTTCTTCCTCAAACATACATGATTCTTGCTAATAGTCTGGGGGATTCCTTTAGCCATTTGTACCTTTGAGTGAATACACAGGGTTTGAAGCCACTGGAACTGCTCACTAATAATAAAGTCCACCAGTCTATGGTGCTTGTCAATTTACACAGGAACCAGGATCCCCGATTGCATGGTTAGAGGGGTCATAAAGCTGTGAGCAATTCAGTCACTCTCCTGCCATATGCCACTGGTTCTATCCTGATTTTAAAGATATTATAGTTGGGTGAACTCTATTATTGAGGGTTACCTGTTAGAACTGAGTGATGTTTAATTACTCACAAGGTGCATCAGGCAGTTTTGTGGGGGTTAGGACACCTCAACATTCTGGCTGCTCATCTGTGTATTAGCAAACGACTGTAGTACACTCACTATGAAATTCACTGTGAACTTCTCTGCTAGCTTTTATTGGAGTAATTTGTTTGCCAAATAAGAATACTTGACGGCTTTGAAAAAAAAACTACATTGATAAAAAAAATAGGTGGAGAAAGTATATGCTACATCAAGGAATGCCTTCAGGACCGTATGGGCTTTAATCAGATTCAGTAGTTAGAGAGCTTGTTGGGATTTGTAAGGATTTGGCTACAGCTTGGCCAGAGAGCTCCAGCCCACAGCCTCTCACACAAGTTCTTCATAACACTGTTCTTCATCTTGTATTCAGCCATCCCCTCCCAGGGTACCCCTTAGTCCAGAGAGTGTGCTTGGCATTGCAGCAAACACAAATGATAACTGCCCCTCTCTGTGGCTGGCTGTGGCTCCCTGATGCATGGAACTCTTCATGTTTCTCCCAGGTTTTGCCAGAGGTATCAGCTGGGCTATTAAAAGAGACTGGACAAATTCAAACTTTCATGTGCCCTAATGAAGGTAAGGATCTCTTCCTTCCCTGACATGGAAGTTTTCTTCCTCCTTAAAGAGACCCTCACCAGAGGAGACCCATTCTGTACCACCCTCTGCCCTTGCTGCTCTGACTGAAATCCCATGTGCAGCAACTGGGTCTGAGTCTGCAGGTAACAAACCACACAAACCTCCCAAACAGGGCATTATCCGAGTGTGCAGCAGAAAGACTGGAACTATAACACTTCAAGAAGCAGCTGCACATGAAACTACAGGAGGCAGAAATGGGGAATGCAAGAAATTCTGCAATTTGCACTCAGCAGTACACGACTGCAAAACAACTGGACTCCATTTCTGGCCCTGAAGTGACAAAGACTTGTGAGTTTTCCAACAGCCAGACTGCCTGGAACAGCCTGGGAACACAGCATCTCCAAGCCACATGAAGCTGCCAACAGCAACTACAAGGTAATCCTGCAGCATGCAAAATATTATGAGAGGGGGATTTTCAAACATTGCTATTAAGAATATCCTTGGAAAGATGGCTCTGTCCTGATACTCAGTGCAGACAACCCCTGTTTCATTTTCAGTGGCAACAACTCCTGTAGGGAAGGGAAACATCTTGCACTCTCAAGGGAACTGCACAGAGCTGCAGCAGAACAGGCACAGACTGCTCCAGTGGTCTCAAGCCTTGCTCACCAGCCTTTCAGATGAGGGGTCAGGCTGCTTGTGAGCTCCCTGAACACATTCAAGGAGGAGTAGAAATTTCCTCTGTGCTCCAGACCCCTATTCATACTGCTGTAAGAAAGGTGAGTAACCTCACTGACCTGACAGATAAGTGAGCAAATGCTGATGTTGCGCACCCAGAGCAGGTGAGTGCCCTTCACTGGAGCCCACAGATTCTCCTGCCACACGCTGTCCTCTTGGCACAGCCACAGAGACCCCACCACCTTAACCTGCAACAGCAGCCAGTTCAAAGCACAAAGCAGCAACTCAATTAAAAGCCTCTGCTATCCAGCATTATCAAAGAAACTTTATTAACAGGTCTTTGACTTCCAGAAGCCTGGACCTTTTTCCCTCTGGCCTTTTTCACCACCAGGATCAGGCAAGACACTACAGACCCAGCTGCCATTGCCTTCTGTGGTGCAAGATCTGGCCCTTTGTTCATGCCATACAAAATGCTGTGCTTCAGATTAAAGTGCTGCTCAAAGAAATGCATCTGACCTTCTCTCCTGGAGGAACTGCTGGACGGGGCATCTCAAAGCTAAGAAACCCAAAACACGTTACAAAGGAACTGGGGCAGCCGTGAGATAAGCAACTACATCAGACACTGATAAATTCACCACACTCCCTGAGCTATTTGTATGTGATTTATCTCAGTTTCTAGTTAATTTTTAAAGGCCCCCGTCCCTTGCCAAGCAGTTGGGAAACTCACTGCATGTGCTCCAGAAACAAACATCCAAGCAGCAGTTCAAAGCAGACACAGTAAATTGAATTTTTACTCAAATTAAGAAGTATTGTTTAAAATCCTATTTCTCTTGTGTCTGAAAATGAACCAACTCTTTTGCCCACATCAAAGAATTGAAATGCAACATCCCTCCTTTCTCCATCACATTCTACTTTGCACCACAGCTGTTTTTCTTCCTACCTAGGTGCAACATGTCATTCCTATCTCATATGCAGACCACTGTAAGGGCTCCAGAGTAGATTTTTCAATTAACAAAGCTACCAACATTTGAAGACTTTTACACAGTGCATTTGCACCAACACAAACCAGGGCAGCATGAGGACAAGACAAAAGGAGGGCTCTTGCAGCCTCACACTTGAGGACACTACTTTGCTGCAGTTTCCAGTCTAACCCACAGTGACATCAACCTGTCAAAAGCTCTTCAGCAGAGCTGCCAGCAATTGTATAAACATTACACTTGAAATACTGGCACTCTCACTTGTAAAATGCAAACCCTCAAGCTGCCTCCTCTCATTTCAGTCATTCAAACCCAATGGGCTGCTGGAGAGGTTGTGCTGCTCGCTACCAGCCCCAGCTGAGGGCTCTGACCCAATCCTGCCACTACTGCCCCAGCTTCAGTGCTGGCTGGAGCCCCCCATTGGGAACAGATTCAAACCAAACCTCTACAAATCAAACTGGAAGAATTCCCATTTGTCTCTGAGCCTCCACAGCTGGGCAGTGAAGCACAAGCACCTGAATTCACACAGCCCATCAGGTCTGAATTACCCACAGAGTGCCAGGGCAGCCCGAGGGCTGGGGTGCTGAGGGTGCACTGGGCTGACAGCAGGGCAGTGGCACTGGTGTTGCTTCTAAACATGACCAAGTCTTTGATTGAGCAGCCAGGGCTGCAAACCCAGAATTGGAGTGTTTCTTACCCTGCCCATGGCAAGTGTGTGAATGTGTGCTTTGGGTTTCTCACCACAGAGCACCATGTGGGGGGTACAGCTTCCCAGCCTCTGAATCTCTCACTCCTTTCCTCTTCCTCCTCACAGAGCTTTCAGAGTTCCTCCAAATGCATTTTACCCTCCGTTTTATTCCATGACCCCAACTTTTTTCTCTCCATCTTCCAGCTCTCTGCGGGTGCTGCCGTGGTCTTGAGCTTTTGATGAAAAACAGGCTATCAAAGACATTCTCCTCACTTTTAAGTTTAGGCCTCCTCATCTACAAGGAAAATTCAACTTGGTATCAGGCACTGCACCTGGCAGCGTTTTCCAGATCCTGCCCAAACAATAATAAAGTTTCTTTGCCTCAGGACTTGCTGAACCCAAACACTGTTTTCTCTGGCACAAGAGGCCAATTTACTCCTCGAGATAAATATTAAGCAAACAGGATTTTTTTGACTTTAGGAACTAAGAAGCTAGAACATTTTCCTGCAGCCACAGTCACACCCCTTGTGCCTGTAATGCTGAGCTATTTTTAAAAATTCATTCCTGTGGTATTTTCCTAATAGCCATAAAGCAGCAGGGCATTCTCTAAAACACACTTTGCTATTATTACTCCTTCTATGCCTTCTGACTATGACCTTCCAAATGCAGATAGATTAGCCAGCTGTCAAAAGAAAAAAGTCATTCTCTTTGTAGCCTTTCCTCTATTGCTTGTTTTCCCCAGGCAGCAGCTCAGACCTGGCAGGAAACCAAATGAGTTCCTGCCCTAAGACTCCATTGCATTTTGGAAAAGTCCCTGTCCCGAATGTTGCAACTTGGGCCTTCTGCATACTAAAAAAAGAAAATAAAAACTTGCATCTTTTGCCAGTGTTTTGACAAACAAAAACAGTCAAACTAGCCCAAGTGAAGTACTGTTGTCCATCCATATAATAACACTCTCAATACTCTAAAAAAATAAGATTAGTATTGTAAATTGACCAAGGGGCACCAACCTCTGTAATTTAACATTCATGTCAACAATAACACTGTTTCCTTTATCTAGGAGATGACAGGTAAAATGAATTTGTTACCTAGCTAGTGACTTTAAAAAAAAGCACAGACTCCATAGACAATGATGATACAAACCCATATCAGCGTGAGGACCTCTTGTTAAAATAGCAGGCAGAGACACAGAGCACTTAGCTGTTCTCTCTCCTCTGTGTTTGTTCTCTGGTATAAAAGGCAGAACATTTTTTCTAAGTCTATGTAAATATAAACAAAGATTAAAATTAGGACAAATATCTTCTTCTTCTGATTTCATCGTCTGAACCCTCAATTAACTCTTCAGTAAGCATCTGTTTTCTGTTCATACCCACAATTTATTTCTGCTTGCCCATGGCCCATGCTGGAGGAGAGCAGCCCCAAGCAATCAACCTTTCACTCCCAGCTCCTGACTCCTTTTCTTTTTTTCCATCCTTTTACACGTTCCAGCCTTCTGGCCATCTCCTAATGGTGAAATCAGCTCTTTGCTGCCTGAGGCAAGAGAAAAGGCAGTGGCAATGTACGCTTATGAAGGAGGGGTTGCCTCTTGCCAGAGCAAGTCTGCAGCCATGTGTCACCCCCGCCCCAACCTGCCCCGCTCATTGCTGTGCCCTCAGCAATGTTTGTGAGGCCACAAGACGTGGCAGGCTCTGGAGCAATCCCTCCCTCATGGCTCTGGTTTGCCTCTTGTCACATTCCCCCTGCTACTGACAACACAAAATCCTTAGACAAAATCCTCTTTCAAGTCAAAACCCAACTTACTGACACACAACAAGTACAGCAACTGGAAATGGCAGATTTTGAAACTTTTCCCCTGCATGTTAAAGCCCTTTTCCCTCTACTCAGTGTGTCCACCTCTATCCTAGGGAGGTGATGAACACAAGATTCTGTGAGATTCTTGCATGTCAGAGCTCCATCAGTACAGCCCACCCATGTCACCTCTCTCCTGGAACTCACACAGCACAATTAAAATGAGAGTTACTGCTTTGGTAGGAAAGTACAGTCACATCAATTCAGCTGGAAGCAAATTGGTAATAAAGGTTTTAGTTTAAATTATGCTGTTTTGTCATCAGCTGATATTCTGGCCCATGAATTCCAGCATCATTTAGTCAGAAATTGTATTCAACTCTCATGTATGTCAAAATCACAAAATTTGCGTTGTTTCTTCCATGTCAAAGTTAAGGAAAAATATGGTGGTGGGTTCCTGAGCTCCCTAAAGCCAAATGAGAAAACAACAAGCAAAATTAATCAACAACTTCTACCTAATTTCAGATCGCAAACAGGGAAAGGACTTCAACAAAAAAGAGCCAAATTCCATGAAAAAAAAAGTAAGCATTTTTTCCTTCTAGTCAATATTTCTTACAATAATTCCAGTGATTTATCTACATTTCTAGAGTCTTTATTTGTTCTCACAGACACTGGAAGTTAAAAAAAAAAAAACAAACCAACTTTTAACTCCTATGAACAAGCTACCATGAAACACAACAGGTGAGTTGAACATGCCTCTAGCAGGCAGTTAATTCAAATACTACACATTTATTTATATAAGAGGAACAACACATATATTTTATATACATACATGTGAAAGATTATACACTTATTTCTGCATCCAGGTAACACATGTAAGAAGGGTCACTTGAGAAGTACTGCTAAGGCTAGCCAGTGCTGGAAATTAGGACCTCCCAAACCCCTCCCTCCTGGGGTTTCTGGGGCAGCAGGCACTACCTAAGATGGAAAGACCTCCCCTAGTGCCAGGTTTTCCCCATTTCACAGGTGCAAATCCTCAGCAGTTTGTCAGGCTCTGCTTGTATAACAAAAGCCTTCAGTCTCCTGACATTTAAAAAGGGTTCAAAGAAACATAACATGAGCTGGTTAAAAATACCATGTGGAGTGTGTACACACACCCACCCTGCTCTGAGCCAAAAATCACAGAAAGCAAAATTTGTATGGCCTAATAGCACATCCCAGCTATTCCCCTTCTCCTGCAGAGCTCCTCCAAAGCTGTAGCTGCCCTCTTGCCTTGCCTGGTGTGCTCAGAAAGCCCCAGTGATCCCCTCTTGTCAGCGGTGCCTGCAGAGTGGGGCACAGCCTGGCACCTCCAGGGGTTCCCAATGTAAACAGAGGGATCACACTGCAGCACTTCCCCTGACCTTCACCCAGAAGGTTTGTTTTACCTAATTTGAAGCTCCTCCTCTTGGAGATCACCCAAAATGTCTTTGTGCAGTTCAGGCAGTCCCTCAATCACCTGGCCAGAGCTGAGACCTGCGGCTCTTTTGATGTCTTGGTTAATCAAACTTCTCACTCACTTTGCCACCGTGGGTGCTGCTTCAGATGCAGGGACTGCTACAGGGAGAAGAAAAATGATCAAGAAATAAATGAAAAATAACACCCACATATTGCAGGTAAACCACCACCACCACCAGTATTCTGTGTCCTTGCTGGGAAAATTCTGCATGTCTCAGATTTTCAATACAGTGTGTCATTTTATATTGGAAAAAAATAATGTAAACTGTATCACCAGCCCTACTGTATAAAATAACAGAAGGTTACAGCCTGTGCAAGGAATAGCCAGGCAACCAGGCTTCCTGCATGACAGTTCTGGGATATTTTGATGCTGTGCCAGAGCCTGACAGCAGCCTGGATTATTGCCTCCTAGCAATGCCCCCAGGCTGCTCTTCCTACCACGAAAGTCATCCCTGTTCTGCTGTTACCATCAGCATGCTCTGAATGCCCAGTGTCAAGATTTGGGTCGGGGTGAATTCCACACAACCTTTGTGCTGATCCAAAAGTGATGCCACAAAGTGGCAGAAGAGAAGACATTTGGCTCTCAGACTAGAAAACAGGCAAAGAATTGATGGAGAAAATCCTGTGCCACTGTAAGAGAAAGACTGCTTTTGGAAAGTCAGTAGTGCCAAATAGGGGATGCTACAATAATTAATTAATACTTTTATACTGTGCCATTGTTATCCATGAGAGATCTTACACTAGATGCTGTATGAACAAGGAGGGTTTTTCAGGGGAATCCCACCTGTTACCCCATTTCCTTTAGCAGACAAAAGCCCCAAAACACTCTTCTCATCTCTTCTTTAGGTTCTTTTTTATGTAAAGAGATATTTTCAATATAAAAAAAAGACTTGATTCTTGCAATACCCTCCTGCCTGGTACAGTGCCATCTTCCAAAAGAAACCTCATTCAGATGAATTCAGCATTACCTGCTAAGAGCACTTAAAGCTCTTTTCATTCGGCATTATAAAATTGTTTTTCTCCTGAGTGTAAGATTTTCACTTCAGGCCCTGCCAAGGTCAATATGCAAGATAAATAAGTTCCCCCCTCATGGCCTGGTGGGAGGTCTCTTAAGCACCTCAGGTTTGCCATATAATACGTGGGGAAAGATGACATCCAACATCTCACATGCTCAATTATGCCAAATTTCAGAATGCAAGCAAAGTTTTTTCTTCAGCTACTCTGTTTTGACCCTCTCTGAAACAGAAAAGAAGGGATACTCTCTAAATCTGAGATACTTCTACTCACACCAGTAGTAAAAAAGAAATCAACATTTCTGTGAGCAGAGGTTTAGCTGAACAAGAGTTGTCACACCAGTATTAAAAAAGAAATCAACATTTCTGTGAGCAGAGGTTTAGCTGAACAAGAGTTGTCACACCAACCTCCTCCACGAAAAAGTGCCTGGAACTGAGAAGGGGGACTGGGGAGGGTGAGAGAAACACCATCACTCACTCACCCCCAAACAGAACGAGATGCATTTTAGGGAGAGATCCATCTCTCCCTCAGAATATCTTCCTTAAAAATCACTTTCCCCCCCCTTAAAAATCAATATATCAGTTAATACATAGTCATCAGTTAATAGCAATATTATCAATATTTATATCTGTTACTGTTTTGCCAGTGAAAGTCTGGGCCACTTTGAATAATCTTTTCTCCAGATGAACCTGTAAGTTTTCACAGTTTTCATAGTATTTGGCCTGGAATGAATATGTGCCCTCATAAATTGCAATGACATTCGCTGAAATGTAACTACTGTACATTTAATTTGGCAAAAAGATATTTATAATTCGGAGGTCTACGTGTGTTGGGGAAGATGAAATAGGAAAGCCTTATAGATATGATTACCTTGTAAAAGATGTTGGAAATATGGAAAGTATAATTGAAATTGAGATGAAGACAAGGTTTGAGTTAAAGAGTAACTAAGAAACCATGGTATAGCTGGCTGAAGGTAATCCTCCTTCTTGATAGAACAATACCCTCTGCCTAGGCAGGTCCAAAGGTCAGAACAAACCATACCTGCCTGGTAGGAAATTCCTAAAAGTAGTTTTTTTAAGGTTTAAAATATAACCTCATATGATAATGTAATGATTCTTATAGGTTGTATGTAAATATTGTAGAGTTTGTAGCTTGTTTTAGATTGGTTAAAGAGAATTAGAATATTTAACAGAAAAGATGATTTATTGTACTGTAAATGGTAAATCGTTCTCTTTTTACTCTCTCCTTTTACCTCTTTCTCTCTCTTTCTCTGGCCTGCTCTGAGCTGTGTCTTGCAGCCCAGCAGCCTCTCACACCCATGCTCTTTCAGAATAAACTCCCATGCTCTAAACCCATCTTTAGAGATCTCTTGTTTCTATTTTACCCCTATAACCAAATTCCACAGAGTTAAATCCTACGTACATGGTTCTCAAAACATCTTGGATATTCAAGTAAGTTCATTGTGAAAGAGGAATCATTAATAGAAATAACCTGCTAACCCAAAGCGGGTCTTTACACCTGAAGACACACACCAACACATGTATGGTGTGAGTTTATCTTGGTTAGACTCTCTGTACAGTTTGTGCCAATCTGCAGTGTTTCACTGTCAGTACAGCTACTGCTGTCTGCACTACCAAACTAGAACAGACTAATTAAACCTAGTTAACTCTGAGTCCTGACCCCAATGTGTCCAACAAACCTGCAGACAGTTAAGGAAAAACTTGCCCTTTTTAATTTTCAGCAGTAGCGTGAGCTATTGAGACTTGTCAGACATGCTGACATCTAAATATGCTACACAAGCTTCTGAGTTTTGACTGTTTCACTGTATTTCCTGAATGCATTATGACTGCAATTTTCCTCCTGTGAATCACACAGCTCATCTGTGTCAAAATAAATTCATCACCCATTAATTTCCATTCTTCTGCTCAGACAGTTATTTCACACCTCCAGCAGACAAGGGCAGTGCAATGGCAAAGCATCAGGTTGCTAACCCAGCATCACAGAGGAGGTTACAGCATTTCTCCTCCCTTCAGTGTGTGCACTTGGCAGTCTCCTGAAGAGATTTCCGGCTAAAGATAAACCAGATACATTTTTTCAGTTTTAAGGGAGCTCTTCTCTGACTTCACAGAGCTGGTGTCCACTTTGACTCTTTCAGTTTAAAGAGAGATGCAGTTTTTCTTGTTCTGCTGTAATCGATGAAGGCTCTTCCCTAAAAAACATTTCATGGGGAAGTTAAACCCTACAGAGAAAACATTTCATAAATGATGAAAAGTTGTCACTTTTGACAATTCCATTTTCAAGGGAAAACAACAACCCAGAAAACAACAGACCTGAAAACAAGCATGTTTTAAAGGAGAAAGAGGCAATTCTTAAAGGAAACTGATCCATGTATCTGGCACAGCAGTGATACAGCTGGATAGAGCTCCTCTTCTTGACCATTCATGTCAAAGATTAAAAAACAAAACAAGATATTCCCTTGTGTTGAGTAATTCAATCTCTCATAGCAAAGCTCTTCATTCGATTAAACCACTGCATCCTGTCTTCCAGTCAAATTAAACTCAGTTTTGCTTTCACATAATTCTACTCTGCACTGCCTCCTTGCTAAAGGCAGGGTGGGTGTATTTTTCCATAAGGAAGTACTGGCAGAAGTGCAAAGGAAATGTATTTATCATCATGCTCCCACCCTAATGCCCAACTGGAGCAAAAGCTGAGCAAATCAGATGTTTTCTTTCTTGGTAAATCAGGTGGCCAGCACCAGCTCTGTCCCACCCAAAGCTCATTTGACAGGGATGCCCCTCACCAGCAGCAGCACAGCCCTCCATCAGCACAGCGCCTCATTAGGACAATGTTAATTCAATTAAGAATGTTTTAACACAGACAAAAGGCAATTAAAAAGCCTGACAGTGACTGTATGCAGTTTCCCAGCTTCTGTTCTTCGAATAGATGAGCTCATCACAAAGCTGCCACTGGCACACCATGCAGCTATCAGTACTCTTTAGGCACAGCGTCTGTAGCACACAATGAACACCCTCTCCACCTCAGACATTTACTCAGCTCAGTGGCAGAGGCTCATCCCCAGACTACTTTAAAAAGGTGTTTGCTTTTTGAAACTGCCTTACAATGATCTCAGATTACAAAAAAAACCCTGTCCAACAGACTTCAACATTGTTCTTTTTATAAAATACCTACAGAACTCCTTCTGCAGCATGAAAAGCAAAGAGAGTTAGCACCTTGGACACCTGGTGAACACAAGTAAAATCTTCCACCCATAAATTCAGGTTAACAGCAGTTAGCATTGTTACATGAAGAGCTATGCTTTGTCCACAGCTTTCATCCCTGAGCCTGGAGGGGAGGTGCTCCAGGGACACCAGTGGTCTAGAGGATACCTGATTGCAGTATTACATGTGGACATCTGAGAGCTGAGACAGACCTCGAGCCAGCCAGGCTAAACTGCTAAAGGCAGCAATCTGCAAAACATTGCTCTTTAATGCCCAGTCTGGTAAAATTTCACACTCAGATAACTCTGCCAAAATCGTGCTGTCAAATGCCAGATGATCATATCATCCCACTGATTAGCACTGAGATACATCCCTGAAATGCATCCAAGAAATGCCATGAAAGCATGCACCTAGAAGTGGCAAAAATAATAACCCCAGAAAACAAAAAAGGGAGGTAACAATAGGAGAATTCATTGCAGGAACAGCAGCAAATCAGAGCAATGTCTGAAAATCAAGCCCTAACAGCATGAAGAAGTCATGCAGAACAAACACGGCTTCTATCATTGCATTAAGGATCTGGAAAGACAGACAAATCAAATACTGGAGCACATAGTCAAGGATTCTCCCACATTAAGTTTGGAAGTTTGTGGCCAAAACAATGTTGTTTACCATAATCTTCAGAGTCTTGCCTCAGTACTCATTCAGGGGCAGATAAGTCTAAAAGTTTTCTTCCTAAGTGACTGTTTCTTACTCACCATGAATCCTAATAATAGACACAGGGTTTGAGACAAATCCAGAAAATACCCAGTCTGGATCGCTTCATTTTATATTTCTTCTTCTGTGTCCAAATCTACATTGTTGCTCTTTTTAACAAGAAGAGTGCCCAGCTTGGTCCCAAGCTAAAAATGCATTATGGTCTTTGCTGAGTAGGACTCTTGATTTACTTCACATTTTGAGCAGCTAAATTACTACTCTAAGTATGATATTCAGTTTGCTGCATAAATGTCAGATTTCCTGTGTGCAATTTTAAGTGTAACGAGATGGGCCTGATCACAGGCTGAGTGAGAACAACATTTATACCCCTGGGGGTGCAGAACAGAGACAATAACTGGCTGGCATGAAACAGAACCTGTGTCACAAGGGGAAAATGGATACTTGCATCCTTCCCGACTCTAGTTAGCACCCAGCCTTTCAGCTCCAAGCTGAATGATTGCCACTGGAAGACACTGAAATCTTGCTCTGTGGTTGTATACAAATCCCAAAGACATTAAGGGAAACAGTAGGAAATAAAAGTTGGCTAAAACTAAAAAAAACCCTGGGCATGAAAAAGCAACACAATCAACATCAGTGCTACTTCTGGTAAATAACAATTGACATAGCTGAGAGTTGAAAAAGAGGGGCAAAGATATCCAAAGAGAGAATCTGCTACATTCTATAAACTGCTCATTTCTCAGGATACCCTTATGTCATGAGAGTGCCACAGGACACGTGTCAAGTTAAAAAACTGCCCATGGGACATAAATGTATATCTGATAATCTTTCCTTTGGCATGAAATATTCTGCACGTCACACTCTGAACGCCTTCTGAGAATCTGAGCTGCTGGCTCACTAATGAGACGTGTCCCTCATTTATGCATGACTGGGCCTTAGACTTCCCAGAGAGGCCAGACCCACCTGAGGGGCTCTGCAAAGCAAACACCAGCTTCAGGAAAGGCAGTAAACACGAGAATTCCTCTTAAACAAATAATTACACAAGCGCAATACTGGGGGAACGGATGCATTCCAGACTCGCACTGGCTGAGAGTTTCTGGATGACAAATTAGTTCAGCAACACTTGACATTAATCTCTTTGTTCTCTGTAAATATTAAGTTGCTCCCTTGTTGTCTGTGGTTTACAGATAGAATACAGGGAGCTGTCTGTTACCTGGAAGTACTCTGAATACTGAAAAAAGAATACAGTTTCTACTCCTTTTTAGAGGTAAAAACCCCTTCCATGCTGACAGTATATTCTAAATGCCTACACAAACATTTTATTTGACTTTGCAGGTCTTCCAGGTTTCCACAGCCCTTCTTTCCCCTCTGAATGGGTCTGAAGTTCAAACCCTTCCAGGAATGCCTGACTGTAAGTCCCACCAATATTCTTCAGCCCTACTGATATCTACAGAGGCCCACTTAGAGACTGAAGACTCTGGATTTTTTTAATAAGCTACAGTAAAATATTCCTTTTAATTAAGCATAATTTTGTATAATTAATCTCCACATAAAGCATTAATTTACCTTGCTATCTCAGATTTCCCCAGAGAAAACCTTTACAGTTCAAATGATCCCTCCATGCATTATCATAAATCATTGTACCTTAGTAATGCTGCCTGTGACTACAAAGAGCTTCCCACACTCACTGATTCTGCCAAAATAGAATATGTGTGCCACATACAGCACACACATGAATTCCAGCATCCAGCAAAACAAATCCTGCTCCAGTGTGAGCCAATCTATCAGTATCACCTCTTCCTTCACAGCTCTGGTGTTTTGCATGTCAGCAACCCAGGAATCACCAGTATGAGCCAACTCAACAATAACCTGGTGACTAGGCAGTCCAGCTTCCCAGAATTGCCCTCTTTGGAAAACTGATCCCTAAATTTCTGTTCTTACCTAGTAAAATGAAGGCAGCCTTCTGTGTACCTGGGAAATGAGGCAGGGAAAGTAGGCAGGCAAAGATAGCCTATGTTCACACACAGGGAAAAACTGGGGGCGTGCAGGACAGGATAAAGAAGGAACCAGGGTTAGAGGCCAAGCATTTGCTGAATGAGTTTGAAAAACGGACAAATTTGAGTTGAATATCTGTTCTTGGTATCTGTACTTTCTGCACACGCCTTTGTTTTCACTGATATGAGCTCTCCAAATGTTTAATCACCTTGATGACAACAGTGTAACTTTCTTTGTATGTCACTTTTAAAAGCTACAATAAATAGTGACTTTTGGTCCAAATACTGTTTTCCTTCTAAATATTCCAAAAATATGCTTGGATAATTGTTACTTCTTGACTGCAAACAAGAACAACCCTATAGTGGATTCACTACTGTACAGGAAATCTCATGGTTTCCCAAGCTCCATGATGAAAATGAAAAAACACCCAAAAGAATCTCCCAAAGTCCAGGCACTCAAACAGCTGGTAAAAAAATAGAAAGGGAGGGGAAAAAACCACTTCTAAAATGTATTAAGTACATGTGCACTCATACACAAAACCTCCTTACAGCATGATCCTACTGGAATTTAATTTATAGTTTTGGAGAGTTTGATATGAACAAAGGTTACGAGCATTTCTTGCAGCCAGAGTTGCCTGTCTTTTCTGTGAAGATCCCACTAAACTAGACTGGAGGTGGGGGAGAATGATTACTTACTGTTTTGCACTTTGGGTAGGCTTTCAGCATCAGCCAAAAAGTAATCAGCAATTACAAATTGTACTGTGTGACAAAGACCATGCTGAGCACGGGTTGAGCATTCCGGCTGCACACCATCTCCTCGCCAAGAGTTAATGAGATAATTTCTCTCCTTGGAAGCTACGCCACTTCTAACTCTGAGCAAAGGCAGCCTTCACACAAGCAGTGTCTCCCCTAGAGCAGGTCCCTGAAACAAAACATTACCTAATTGTAGAGTGCAGCTTCATCACTACAGCCAAGAAAGGCTCCTCCGATCTCTGACAGTAACTGCTCGCAAATGGGATGTGCTACTTGAACAGAAGTTCCAGGGTTGGTGTGTGTACTCTCAGGACTGTTTACAACCCTTCAACATGTCCTTGGTTCTCCTCTTTCCCTAGAAATACCATCACTATTTTTATTTTAATGTCTATTCCTTAGTGTGATTAAGGCTCTCTAGCTATAGGAGGTATTTTTAATTTTGGCTTAATAAAACAGCTCTTTGAGGAAATCCCTCAGGTCTTTGAGAGGATTCAGGCAAAGCTTAAGTTTTGATCATCCCTGCCAATTGTTTCTAGCTAGATCAGAATAAAATATTTAAGGAACTTAAGCCTACATCTAACTTAAAGCTAGGAATCATGACATTATCTTCAACCTGAGGGTGCCTCTGATCACCTTTGTATCTCGTTGAATCACCAAACAGTGAAGAAAGCAATCTTCATGCCTGTTAATATTTGATCTTCTTAAGGTTTCTTATTAAAAAGCACTCCCCTGAAAATGAAATCTGAAACAGGGTCAGCAGAGACTTTAAAAGGATTTTGTAGTAAGTCTAAGATTTCACAAGGAAAACAGGTAAAGGAGATTTTTTTCTTCTTTTAATCAACTGAATGAGATCAGAAAGAACAAATCTCATCAATGAATGCCTAATTTAGGCTTGTTCAATTGCACAGGCAGAATGGGTGGTCTGCAATACAGGTTACCAGCACTAAAGGGATAGCTCAGCCAGCATTTCCCACTGAAACCATTTACAAACTGTGTATGTAAATCCTGACCCTTTTGAGGACAAATTTTCAAAGCTCAAGTTCAAATTTTCAAACGTTTAGCTCTGAGTGCGGAAGCCTCGTTTTCAGGAACTTGGATCCCATTAAACAAAGGGTTCAGACTTTGGCAAGACCTCTGTGTAAGTCTCTGTAACTGAAGGCTCCTGAAAACTGGCTTGGTGTTACAAGCTGTTTCTGTTGCATGAAATCACCTTTTCTTAACCCAGCTCACACCTCATGGCACAGCCACAGGTCTGATGTTTCTGAACAAAACTGCAAAAGTCCAGTGCTGAAGTAACCTATCAAGGTGTTGTACATGGTGAGCAGGTGAGGATCTGCAACAGGACAACACAGCACTGCAGCAAGTGAACAGGTGCACAGTGGAGATCCCTAATATCCATATGTTTGGATTACTGCTACCATGACCATTTATTGTACGTACAGCACATAGAGTAGAGATGCTTGAATTTTTCCAGTGCCTGTCTTTTCCCACTACTTAAAAAAGAAAAAAGAGAAAAAAAAGAAAAAGAAAAAAAAAGAAGGCAGGCACCTTGCCTTTGACAGAAGAGAAGATGGCAGTCCATGACAGTCTCAGGATGCGCTCACCCAAGAGCAGCCCTGGTCTGTGAGGATTGCTGCTCCTGTAAGGAGCAGTGAGCAAGAGGCCACAGCTTGAAGCACCAGCTCTACGTGCCAATCAGTCTAACTTGCCAGGAAAGAGTAACTAGAGAATAACTCCCTGATGCCTTCAACTCTCTGCTACCCCCACTGGTTCTCATCCATCACCATGAAGACTTCTCTCCGTGATTCATCATAGGAGGGCTGCCTTTCCAAGGGAGGCACTGAGAGGAATTTTCCACTTCTCCCTCCCTTCCATCCGCTGTGCACAGCAGCAATCTCATTTCATTACAAACCAGGATTCCAATGTCAGTGGCTTCAGGCATTTGCTAATAATAAATAAGTACCTTCCAGGAACAGGAAACACAGCTGAGTGCACTAAAAAAACTCTTCTGAGAAAGAAAACCCATCACATGTTTCCAATAGGGAAGGTGAACTAAAGGTAAAGGTCTATGAAAAGCTGAATGAAATCCTGGAGGGAGAGAGGGAGGGCCTGTAAAGTGCACAGCAAAAGCAGTATCAGGCAGGATGACAGCCAAGAAGCCCAGGCAAATACTGGTTTATCTACACGACTTTAAGAAGAAATGTAGGGTAAGTGTGTATTTGCACATATAGGACCAAGAGGCACAAAACATTTCAGAAGGAGTAACGAGAACCACTGAGCTCAGGTATATTGCAACAGCACAGGGTTCTAACTGCGGGTTTCTCCTTGAAAAGTAATTGCAAAGTCTCTCTCTGAAGTGACAAGAGGACTCAACTGGTTTAGTAAATCCTTGGCTTCATGTATATGTGCATGCACTGCACACCTATACAATTACTGCAAAGGAGAAATTGTAATTATTACAACTTCTTTGAGCAATTCTAACTAGGTTCAGAGTATCCTCCAAAAAGAGCTGGCGGTTTTTAACAACCTTGTCAATTTAAATAAGCGGTTCACTAAATATATTGTTCAAGTCATACATATATTATAGTTACATATATACCCATAAAGTTTTATACTAAAGTAAGTTCTCCATTTTCCTTCCTCCGGGAATTTATTGTTCATGGGGCATCTCTCCAGACCTGGAGTATGGGCATTCCAGTTGCTGAAGAGCTGCCACTGAACTGGTTCCACACGGAGGACATGTAATACTTGAAAGCCACCAAGTTCCTCTCTTGAGGACATTGTACATCTGATTTCAGCCTTGGAGGCTGGAGAAACAACGTTGTTTGAAATAAGTTTTACTTAAAACGGAGATGCAAAATCAGAGATATCAGCTCGTTCAAATTTCAAAGGACTTGAGAAAAAACTCCCGCGTTTAGGGTAGCAACTGAACCAAGCCAAATCAAATTAACAGACGAAATAGCAAGAGTTTCACCCCATAATTATTGCACACACCTGTTCTGTACTCCCAGTTTTAGTCCTTTGGCCAGCTCAGTTGAAGAGTTGATACCACCAGACACTCTTTCTAAAATGAGAAAATGCCAGATAATTCTAGACAGACAAAGAGGAGACATTAAATACTGCTTCAGTTAGGAAATATTAATTAAACCAGTGATCTGCAACTTTTCCCTGGATTGTTCCCATTGATTACCAATGATTACCACATTGCTTTACTGCATCTGCTCTTTTACACAGCTTGCTGTGTCTGGAAACTCGGTGTCTGTGCTCCTAAAGCACATAAGGACCTATTGCCAGGGAAGGAAAATATGTGAATTACAGGAGTGCATGCACTGGAGTCTCTCTACCTTTACATGCAGGACCATTATTAGAGATAAATCTGAACATAGATTTACATTATGGTTAAACAAATTTTGGAAAAAGGCTTTATAAAAAATACTTACAAATCAATTCAGTGGTAATAACACTACTGATTCTATGTTAAGTGTCTTTAAATTCTGTATTATGTTGGTTTATTAGATGTTGACAAAATGAGAGACATACAACAATACTGAATTATATTCAATCACACACGCTTATGGCAATACGAGAGGAATTTTTAAACCTAAATGAATGGAATACAGACTCTGTTGCACAGAACAGGTTGCTGACAACAGGTATTTTGGTGCTATTATTTAAAGGACACTACTAGTAGCAAGCTTAAAGCTTCATGGTTACTGGAAAAGCAAATGAAACATTGCTTCCAAACGAGCCTGCAGTTTCTGGCATCAGCTTTCTACTAAGTCTGGAAACGTAAAAGACTAACAATTCCAGCATTATAGCTTGGGATACAAAGAGAAAGGAAAATCTGCGATTTTGCTAGTCAAATATACAAATCTGATGTTAGCTAAGTCAGCACAGATCAAGTTTCATTACTTCTCCTGGAAAGAAACCCTCTTTTGGGAAGAATAATAATTCATTCAATTTTCACAAGCTGGGCCCAACAAAAATTAAAAATAAGACTGATGACAGTAAAGTTTCTAACACAACAAAGGGAGAAGCCAGTCTGACTCATCAGCAAAGAAAAGATAACTGGAAATGGGAGATTAAAAGACCATACTCAGTCCCACACAATTCCCAGACCTCTTAGTAACTCAGTCTGAACACTGTGAAAGCTAAATAAAGACTCGAATTTTTATATTAACTGAAGGAACTTGAATAGCAACTAAAAGTACAAACAAATTAAATCTTGAAAATGGATATTCTGTACAACATTCACACCCTGTAAACAGGAATAGCAAGTACGTCTCAGGCCTCAGCACTGACAGGCTCTCACAGTATCTCCTTCATAACAACATGAGGGAAGCAGCTGCTGAAGAACTAAGTCATGCCATTTGGGATTTTTGCTTTGTTGAGTTTGTGTGATGCAGCTCTGAAGTCCTGATACAGCTAAGAGATACTCTAATAAACATCTTCCTTAGCTGGCTAAAATATCAAAGGAAGTCTAGATACTGATATCCAGAAGGTCACAGAAATAAGATTATACCACTGTGTGATGCCTACACAGATTATGAATGCACAGGGGCACAGGCAACACATTGAAGTGCAGTGGTCTTGTCAGTAAGCCTAAGGATAGATTAAAACTGGGAAAGAAAGCAAGGAAAGAAACACATGGAATTTAACCATTACCCAACTCAGACAAATTATTTAGCCCTTAGCACTTCTAGCAATCTTCTAGGAAATCACAAAAATAAATTACCTACATGAAAGAATATATACCAGCATCTGCACAGCTGCTATGGTCACTGTCTCTAGTTCAGAAATACCAGAAAGATTATACCATAAGACTCTACCAAAAAAGACTACCAGTGGGAAGAACATAATTTGAAAGGGAAAACTTGCGCTAAATTAAAACAAAACCTCTCAAAAATAATAAAAAAACCCCCAACTCCCCAAAATCAACAAACCAGAAATACCTTAAGCGAACCAGATAAGTGAGAGTGAAGTAAACACTGTAATTTTCCTCCTTTCACTCAGCTACATTAGCTGAGTGTTCCCATCATGAACTGGGAAGGTACCCTGGTCACAGAGAACCTGAACACAGAGAAATCAGGATGACAAATGGAAATAAAATGGGTGCAGGAATGGAGGTTCCTAGGATAAGAACAAATAGTCTTAGTCTTTGCTCCAAAAAAAGTGGACCAAACAGCACAAACATCCACTTGTAAAAGTAAAAACAAACCCTAAGAACTTAAATGCAAACTGCAATAGAAAGCTCAAATGACTGTATGCTGTCTAAAGGACACACAAGTATCAGCAGCAATTGTTTCATAGTCTGCAATGATCAATAGGTCTAAGGCTGCCAAAAGGAGGTTTAAATCCTTTGCATTTTTTAAAAGCCCACCTGGGTATCCTTTGGGAATATGACTGTCCTGCAGGAAGCTATAGGCCCAGGTGGCTGGGGCAGATTCAGGATGTTTTTAAAATGGTAGGAAAAAACAGACTAGGGGAGGCTGCATTTTCCAGGCCCAGCAGTGGGAAATATTTAGTAAGGATATTTTTAGGCTAGCAGCAGAAAACACCAATATGGAACATTAATATTGGGGTTTTTCCTCTTACTACATCTTTATGGCATCCAGTTGCACTCTAGAACAGATAATGACAGTGGTACAGCTGGACAAACCCCGCTTCTAGAAATGTACATTTTTGGAAAACCAGCCTCCAGAAATCTTTCAAGAGCTCTGCAAAACCTTCTACTCGCCCCACCAAGAGAGCAAAGACTTCCTCTTTCAGCATCTCTCATAAGGTCTCATCTTCCAGTTTCAGTTCAAAAAACCCCTCCCCAAACCCCAACCACCAATCACAGAGTAAGTGATCAGACTGCCTGTGATTTATAGACACCGTTCCCAGCCTTTCACTGACCCTTCTCAGAACTCAGTTTCTGTTGTGTCAGAAGAAAAACAAAATAAAGCTAGCTGCTGCAATGTTCTGTTTGCCAAATTAAAACCACTCCTGATATAAAATCCTCAAATGAGGCATTCAATAATCCCATCTCCAGAGCAAATCCTCATTACCCTACCGTGAGCTTGTATTGTGGAAACTGCCATGTTTCAGATGATGCTCTAATAAAAGAGCAGGGTGTCAAATATACAATGCAAGCTAATATCTGACTGTAACCAGGTGAACAGACCTTTGGTGCCATTTTGTTAATTTTACAAAATACATTTTAATCCTCACACTTCAGTGATTATTAAGTCTCATGTTGCATCATTTTTTTTTCCAGCTTTTAAAATGTAAAAAGACAAATCTAACATTTTGTCTTCTAAAACACATTCTTCCACATTCTCATTTAATTTCAGTGGCATACTGACAGTCTTACATGATCATAAGTGGTTTTCCTGGATTAAATATAATATTTTCAAGGAACATTCTTGAAGACAGATTCTTTTATTTTCCTAGCCTTCTTCCCTTCTCCACCATTATTTTTAGAATAATGCACCTGACAAGATAGCAAACCTAACCTGGGATTTTGAGGGGGAGGAAATTAGGGTGTTGTTTTTTTTCCCCCCACATCTCCTGAAAGGTGGTACTTGTCTGAATCAAGTTTATTTTTAGCTTCTCTCAGCAAGAGATATGCCAATTCCTGTTTCTGTCAGTGCTTTGAATGCTTTTGGCTTCTTACTGTGAAGTAATTCCCACATCTTTACTGCACAGCCACCTTATGCCCTTTGTGGGAGCCTGCTTTCAGTCATCTGCAGCACTTGCATCCAGTCTAGTTCCAAACCAGGTTGCTGTCCCAATCTGCCAGTTTTGAGTTCATGTCCAAGCGCTTAAAAAAGCTCCAGGAAAATTGACACCACTAGCTGAGAGAGCAGAGGGCCAAAGAAAACTCTCAACTTCCAATTCATACAAGAGTGATTATTCTAGAATGTTTTCACATGAAAATTAAAATTGCAATATTTCCTTTCAAGGCATGAGCTTCTAAAATGGACGCGCATAATTATTTATAGAATAAGTGATTTGTAATCCTAAAACAGTACTGTTGAAAGCCCACCTCCCTTTCTGGTAACTCTATTTGTTTCAGAAATTGTTACCTTTGATATGATTATAGAAATTGATTGCTAAATGCACCACAGAGTAGAAGAAATTTTTCATCTTGTGATAGATTTTGGATTGAATCAGCAGCAGCTCTTACAATGACTTCTAAGTTGGGACACACCTTTATTTCCAAACCAGATGAAAAAAACTCAGAAATAAAGCAGGTCAGAAGATACAGCAATTACTTTTCAAATATTAGAGAACACACTTTCACACACAATATACATGGTACAGTTTCATTTTGCTACTTTCAATATTCACAGTAAAATACTTTTTCAAATAATCTAAGTGCACCTTAGAGCCATCAAGTGCCAGTTAATTTTGTTCCACAGAAATAGAAGATACCAAGAGCAAGATGAGCTCCTCTCTCTGTGTTCAGACTTGCCCAAGCACTTCTGCACTACATTAATGCTGAAAGAGATTTCTTGGAAAGCTTAAAGCTTCAGTTTTGACCATTTCCAACTGAAGCTCTATACTAAAGAACAGACACAAAGCTGTTCAGCTGCAGGATAATACAGTGATCATCAGAATAGCTTGTATGGTGAAGATGCCATAATGCCCTTTAGGTTCAGGATATCTGTGCTGTAGGTAGGACCTTCCTCTTCAGACACATTGTCCTGAATGTTTACAGTCACTTAAATTTGTGGAGAAGGAACAGTGAGGAGACCAGTTGGCTTGATCTTGTTGATTCCTCCATCTAGGATGCAGACCCTTGGGTACTTGTTTTTCACTAGATGAGCTGCAAACTGAAACAGATACATCATTAGCCCACTGCATATCATAGTCCTTAAGTGACAATAACTTTTTGTTAAGTAAGGCAAATTAAACAAAAAATATCAGACCACAGAAGCTCTTTTTTTGCACCAACTAGTCCAACACAGGAGCCCAGCCCAGTGTGTTGAAACAGCTGGGATGAATTTTGTGGTCATGAATGTGTCACACTAATAACTTTGAACTTTATTTATCTCCACTTAGGCAGGATTTTTACCTCATTCTAAAAGGACTGTTTAATCTCAGGGCGAACACAGGAGCCTCGCAAAGCATGAAGTAACAAATATTTTTCTGTGCATTAATCTAACTCCCAGCTGTTTTCTGTAGGTTCCCAAGTGTTCCAACATCACAGTTTGAGGGTATAGTCATCTGCTTGCCTGTCAAACTTGTCTGGTGCAACTTGATCTCCCAGATGTCAGATACAAATTTAGGGTCTATCATCTCAAATCTTCCCTGCTCCCACCAATCTGCCCACAGGCAGATTAAACAGTGCCAGCAGGTATCCCCCACCATTGAAAGCCTCTCTCCTCAATTAGGTCATGCCATAAACCAAAAGCAGCAGTTGCCACTTTCCACATAGCAACTTTGTGCAACATTATTGCACTGACAAAGATATTCTGCATATCAAAATATTTATGATAAAAAAATCAAAAATATTCTTCAGAATCCCCAAATCCAAAAAATATTTTGTGCATTACACAAAACTTGCCTTCTATACAATGACTACAATGAATTCAAAAGCAAGCAAGCCCCAAAACAGATTAATTAGTGAGAAATTAATAATTTTAATTAATTTCCAATAGCGGTGATGGATTGCTCTGTCATCCCAGTCTTTGCGACTGTTGCCTTAAACTTGGTTGTCAAATCAGTGCATTTATAAAATCACTGAGTGCTTCCAATGGCAATGTAAAACATTTGCTTTTCCCTTTTTGACTCTTTAAAATAATTAGTGATGCTATTTAAGAACCTGTGCAAGCGTGATGTCCAGGCCACTAACTTTGCACAACCAACTAAATGGTGCTACCAGACATCTCTACTTCACGTGGACATGTGTGTCACCTCACAGTGCTCTCCACCTGTGACTAATGGACAGTGCTGTGTTCTGGACACCAAGGCTGCTCAGATCCAGCAGAAATGAAAAATGGCAACAACCCTTCAGGCTGGCAGGAAGCACCATGTTATTTCCTGAGTACAATGCCCCATGTGTCAACAGAGGTGTTCCACTCTCTGACTACTGATAACTTTAAAATGCTGATAATAAACTGCAAGCTCTGCCCCAAGTTTTTTGAATGCCCTAACCCTAATATAACTACCATTCAATTCAATCTTAAAAGAAAATACACAAACAAATGTCTTGTATGTGGGGTTTCAGCATTAAGGTCTATGTCCCACTGTATTTTAGAACTGCTTTAGTAACCATGGTATGTCTAAAAATAAATTTTCTTCATTGCATATGATCAGGTTACTTTAAAACCTTAGAGTGAGGAATTTGTCACTTCTTGCTGGGCCTCTGGGAAGCAAGCACTGCAAAATCTGGGGCTGGTAGCAATGATGCACAAGAAAGCACAAGAGCACAAGGTGATATAAGATGAACTTCATAATTTTTTTTAAGTTATCACTGTTGTCTGCCTATTTTCAGTGAGAAATGTTGCAAACACAGTTCCAAATATTGCAGCCAGGGAAAAACCACTGAGTATGAAATGTGCTACTATCAGTATTTCACTACTGTGGGAATTAGCTGTGAGTCAGGGGCCTAGAGGCACATTGACACAAGCTGAGAGCTGCCATCCAATTCCCAATATCAGTCTCCAAGAGCTTTGCACCTACATCTGCTCAGTCAATGCACAGAAGACTCCAGGTTTAAGTCACATGGCAATAGGACTTGAGCTGAATAAAGACATCCCTAGTTTTACCTTCTGCCTTCCCCCATTTTTTCCCTGAAAGTAGAAATAGTAGCTTTTGGTAAAGCATAGACTTCGAAATAGTTTCATACTATCATAGCAGTCTTCCTTATTAAAGGTTTGACTTTTTATAGTTCTGTGCATTTGCACATGTCTGTGCCACCCTGTCCCAGCCCGTCTGTCACAGACAAGAACAGGAACTTGTTCACCATGTTTCTGAAATGCTCCAACACCTTGCCAAAATACACTCCATGAAGCCACTATTTTCAAAATACAGGGGAGTTATTTCTGGTGTATGCACTGATGGAGGGGCAGGAGAGAAAGGACTATTTGAAATAGCTACAGAGATTTTTCTCCCCAATTTGACCCTCAGTTATGCCAAATATCAGTAGCCTGAACGCAAGAAATAAAGAAAAAAAATATAATATTTCCTAAAAAGCTGGAAACCGACTCCCCCCCCCCAACAAACAGTGATCCAAAAAGAGCAAAACTTCATGCATCAAAAAAATCCCAAGGTCTCTTCTGAATGAATGCTCCAGCATTTCTAAAGCAGAAAGTGCCACCTTGGAATGTAAACAAGGGCTCTATTTCCTTTATAAATGCAATCATAAAGTGTCAACTAGAAGATTACTAGCAGAGACCTGAATATGTAATCTGTAGTCCACTAAATAATCTAATTTGCAAAGGTGCTTATTTTCAGTTAAGACTGAAAATAACATGGTAAAGAAATAAACACATTTGTTTCATCATCCTTAGTAACCTGTAAAAAACCTACATTTTAAAGAGAGATGTATTGAAACATATAGAGGTAGTCTACAATTAATTTTCCATTATACAGAAATATATTTCTGTAAAGAGAAATAAACTGTCCTTTATTATATGACTAAACTTTCTCAAATTTATCAAATGTTTGTGTTGACAACTTGTGAAATACATCTTTCCCCATACCACCAATGGATCACACTCCTCTGTAATGCTTCTGTTTTCATCTAGACAAGAATGGGGGGAAATGGGAATTGTGCCTATCTGAGGAGAGGCTTCAAGGGATACTACAGGACTTTAAGCTTTTTACATTCTGCTTCAGGTGGTCTTTGCTCAAAATGATATTCCCAAGTTCAGTTACTGTGTTTTCCCTCATTGCATCTAATGTTTAAACTGAACTTCCAAACTGAAATTCCTGTTGCTGCTTCCACAGCAATTATTGCATACAAATGGATGAGTAAGTGAGAAACTTAATGACTACTATATGATGACTTTGCTGAAGAGTTTGGAAACACAATTCCTCTATTAAGCAATGCATCCACCAATTCCACATAAAACACCCTTCTTGGTGATCATAACTCAGCCAGAAAGTTGCAATTTGCATTTGAAAGTTGTCACTTATGACTCTTCATGCAGATCATGACAAAAAGTCAGGCTTTGACAGACAAGACAGACAATATCACAGCAAATTCATAACATAATCTGGGCAAATATTAAAATGTTACCCTGTCTTAGTGATGCTCTCCATATAAATGCATAACAGGACTGCTCCTTTAAGCACCACCAAGAGCCTTAATGATCTGAACAGTGGAGAATTTATCACAATGTTTCTACTACCCTGTTCCAAGCAGCAAAATAACAGCTTTCAAGCGCTGTGTGTCTCATGCCAGGCAAGTCACGTTTTCAGCACAGAGTGTAAGAACACAGCAGCTTGAGCAGCCCCACTCCCAGCACCCTCCGGGCCAGCCACGAGGGTTGCTGTGTACACATTATTCACTTTCTCAGACATTCCTGTGACAGGCTGTAATTAAAGGGCACGCTGGGAGGGAAGGAGGAGTAACATACTGCACCAGAATACCAAATAAAAGATTGCTGTGGCAAATGTTACCATGGTATAAATATTAACAGCATACTCTGAAAGAGTCAGAAGGAAAACAGAAGTTGGAGGAGAAATATCAACCAAATTTTGTGGTATTCATTCATTGGCACAAGATTATTTCCAGTTTATCACTTGCAAACTCAAGTTACACAAACCTCTCAGGAACTGCAGTCTAATTTGCTGTGTGATTTAAGTCCAAGAGCTCACCTACACCTCTCTGAAAGCTCAGCAGTCCAAGTGAGCAGTCTGCAACTTTTTAAACAACACTCTCCATATGCCAGAACACAGATCCAGTACACAAGATTATTTTCAGTCAGCTACTTCTTATATTAAAGGGTGCCAGATAAATGAAGCAACACTTTAACACCATGGAAAAACAGGAACATAAAATCTTCCACACCAACAAAACAGTGCCTAGTTGTTGGTTGTAGTATCACCATAAACTGAATAGAAGTAAGAAAAAAACACAGAAAGGACAACTTGGTGCAACACATGCACCAAGGAGGTGTGGGAGGGTGGAACATAGAACCAACTACTCTAACAAGGTGAAGGGAAAAATCTCTACACGTAGATCTGGCCAAAACGGAACACTTTCCATTCCATCAGTACAAAAACACAACAGTAACTTAAAGGACTTACATGCAAACATTTGAAAATAAGCCCAAACAAACAGGTATTTATTAGCTGGTTTCAGAATAAGTTTTACAGAGAATGAAAGTTAAGAGAAAACACTCAAATTTCTTCAAATGATAAATTTTAAGCACCTGTATTTTAAATTTTCCACCTAGAGATTATATACATTTAAAATACTCAGCTGAAAGTGAGCACTTGAAAATTAAAGTCAGTTGCAGAGATTTAGCTGTTGTAAAACACCTAATTTATACTGACCAAAATAAATACAGTGCATACATTAAAGTTGAATGGAATGTAAAATGAAAATGCAGAAAGAAAGCTATTCTATTTTTACTTAACAGAAAATTAAAAAGCTGTTACGGGACAGGGTAAGGGTAAGGGTTGCTATAGATGTTGAAAAATGGTCAAACAAGTACTTGATAGTGAAAAACATTTATTTATGATTTACAGCACTTTTTCCTAACATTACCCAAACTGCAAGTTTTGTCCAGTTTCTACTCAAACCCTCCTGAAGCAGTCAGTCAGTCCATCCCCTTCAAAGGCTGGTTCAGACACAGTTTAGAGAAATGCAAAACAACACTGCTCCAGATAGGCAGCATAGGTATTGTAATTGCCAAATTCACCAGCACCATTCTAGCTGGTGTATCCTCACACAGGGTCCTGAACACATTTATAGCTCAGCACCATCTCTATTTCAGTTTCTCTGAACTGGAATACCAGGAAACACAAAAGACTGCCTCAGAGCTGAGAAACAGCCCCAGAAAGTGACAATTCTATGTTATAATGCAATAGCCCTGAGCAACATGGATACAACCTAAGCCATGCAAGCTCCATAAAGGACGAGTACTCTTTCTGAGGTGCATTCACAAAGACAGTGTAACCACAGCTGAGACAATGTCTGGAGAAACTCTGGAGCCTGACAGCACCACTCCAAGATTCAGGTTCACCATTCTCCCATCTTTCCTGTTCTTAGAGATTTCCCAGATGACTGAAAAGAGCTGACATCCTGCTTTTTTGCCAGTAAGACATATGTTCATAGGTAAAGCCAAGAACTTTAAGATTTCTCATTCCAGAAGCATCCAAACCTCTGTGTAGTAAGGCACACAGGCCAGAAAATATCTACATCAAATAACAACTAAAATTTCCAATGACTGCTACCATTGGTCTCAGTAAAAATTTAAAAAGACAACCTATTTTGGAGTTCTAGAATTAGCCTGTTTTCCTTGGCATACACTTCAGAGGAGGAAAAGGAACACTCAAATTCTGCTCCTAAGATCTTGCCTTTTCCTTCTTCCCCTTTCCTACCTGGCTGGAACAGTGAGAGATTCAGGTCATCACTGCTGTACCTGAGGCATTCAGTGCACACCAACCACAGCCAGGGTGAGGGGCAGAGCTCCAGCAGCACAACACAACTCCTGGCTGGCAGCCCAAGAGTCTCTCTCGGGCTGTGTCAAGAGCATGTGCTGGCAACAGCAGCTGGGCTGCTTGCTCTCCATCAAGGAAAGCATGCATACATTACACGTTACCATAATAAAAAAGGGCTAAATTTATGGAATAAAATAATGAAGACTTAACTGTGTATTGGGGAGAGTTATAAACAATCAAAAGGATTGCTGCTGATTAACTAAAACCTTTCAAACTTTTCAAAATACAAGCCTAATCTCTTCCTCTTTAAAGGCAACAAGGAGGCTCTGATGATTCCAGCAGGCTCTGAGTCTGAATGGGAGGATGGGGCCTTAACAAAACAAACATGAAAGAGCCATTCTGGGACTCAAAAGGGGCCCCTCTGTCCCTGCAAAGAGAAGAGTTCTCATTCCAATTGTTCAGTCTCTTTTCTGCGGGAACTATTTACAAGGAAACAGAGCCTAAAGGATGTATAGTGGAAATTCTCCAGAATTTTATTGCCTAATTTCTGTTTACTTGCACTCCAGAAATTTCATTAGGCCCTTCCAAAGGTGCACTAATGCACCTGTCCTTTAGTATTCTATGCAATACCTAATCTTCAGATCACCCTATGAAGCTTCATTGGTATCCATTTGTTGTTTTAAGACAAGTTTATAACAGGAGAAATCATGCAAGGACTTGCTTCTCCGGCAAGGACTTTTCAAAAGGCCCAGGGAAGATGGAAAAAAAAATCACACAAATTCAGTAGTAATCAGACACTTTAACCTATGTGTCTCAGTCTTCATGTAAGAAGAAATGCATTTTTGATACTGTGCTGGGAGAGAGAAAATGCTATATGCTATTTCAACACAGAAAAAATTATTTCTCTTTTCCAAGCTAAGAATATGTTATACAAAAAGAATTTTGAATTTGACCCTCTCTCTCTTGCCTTGAAAAGGTCAGAAAGATCTCATGGAAAATCAGAACTTCTTGTCTTTGTTTTGGAGATAATTAATATTTTTATATATTAGTTACTGCAATGAGAATGACTACTTTGTTTCAGTTGCTTATAGAACTTGTCTAGACAATATATTTACAGCAGCATAACTAATCTAGACAAAAAGTAATCAATGTAACAATTAAAATTTACAATTTAGAATTTACTTCCCAGCTATAAAGACAGATGACTTTTAAGTTTTGACTTACAGCTTATCTGTCTTCTTCCAAGCAAAATATAAATAAGTTGGTAATTATTAGACAGATTTAAGTGTCCTGTATATTTTATTCTGTTATGTTATGGCATTAGCAGACAATAAAGCATATATATTAAACCACATATTTATTAAATAACCTGTGACAGAAGTACAAGTGTGCCACAGTCAAAATAAAATTGCCAGAGAATGACTTAGTGTCAGATAAGGTATTTCTCCTGTTCTAAATTCAGTCAATATTGCAGTAATATAGACAAAAGTTTGAAATGGAAACAGATAATGGCTTAGCACCTCAAAACTGACTGGAGGAGGGAAGATGAAGTAACGTCACCCTTCTGTAAAAAGACCCAAAATAATCCTGTCTTACCTGTGCATAACTATAATCCACCTATTTCCTTTGTATATCTCTGACTTTGAAAGTCACAAAAATCAAGAGACATGTTCTTTGTCCTAGACCAGAAAAGAAGCCACAGTTGAACACTTACTGCCCATTTAACTATTATATTCCCAACTGTAATGATTTCTTGTCTATAATGGAATTTACAAGGTGCTTATCTGTCTATGGAGGTAGGAAAGGGGAACTCAATTCACTTAGGAGATGCTGCTACTTAACATATCCAAAAGTTAAATATCAAAATAGAATCCAGTTGATGAACTCTGGCATAATGCCTTTTATGTGGAGGTTTCCTGCTGTTTTCAGAGGCAAACAAATATCTGCTTGTTAACAAGTACTCAGATAAAACCTAGAAGAAAGGCTGGCACCAAGTGAGAAGCAGCCTAACAGAAGGAATATTCTCCAGAGAAGTGTGAGCTGAGCACCACCACACCATACCTCTTCTACAGTATCTTTATGGTGCATTCAGCAAGGCTCTTGTACATCAGCCAATATATTTATTTAACTTTTAGGGTTAGTAGCATCAGTGGCTTATGATGCAGGATTACCCTGTTTTAACTCTGTTCTAAGGAAGTGTTCAACTAGAGCCAGAGCTGTCACATGCACAGGCACTGTGAGACACTGCTGACTTCCTTATCCTCCTGCTGGAACAGCACTGTGGTGAAGTTTTCAGTTTTCCCTCTCACATCTCATATACTAGACAGCACTTTCTTTCCAATTTAATTTTTTTATCTGGCACCAAATCAAATGCAAAAAATAGAAACAGAAATGAAGTACAAAAAGACTTTTTCTACTGATCTGTTCAGTATATTTCACTTTGCTTTAAAAATTATTTTTAAAGTAGGCTGCTCATATGAAACATGTTTGAAAGATTCAACCTTATAATTACAAAATTATAAACAGTTAGTGTTTTTCCCACACTTAGCCCTGCCTCTCTGTCCTATATAAATTTAAACTAAACATATAGCAGTGCCAATCTCCATATTTTCAGTGGAGTAAATATCAGTGATCACTTCTGAAAAATTTTCTTTCATGGCAGAAGGTACAGTCCCATTTCATCTGGAAACACATACCTCTGTTTAGATAAAATACATTTAAAGTTGAGCATCTTATAACATGGAAAAACTTGGTTTTGTTTCCATGCATTCACTTTTAAAATCTTTTCCTATGATGGGACTATCTACTAAAATTTAAAAGATAATAACTATTGTTCTTGTCAAGCCTCAAGCTACACAGTTTTGGCATGAAGAGTGCCAGAGAGTTCTATGAAACTGGCCTTAAAAATTATCCACAAAAGAAAAGGTTTTATCAACACAGTCAAATTGATGCTGGTTTTATATGTACTTTAAGGGTGTGAGTGATAGAGGTGGTGAGTCCTTACCAGTATTTAGGCTTTAGAATTTAATTAATTTGTGGTCAAACTGGTCAATCCAGTATTTTGTTGCTATTTAAAGCTCAAAACTTTTTAGTTAGGATTTCAAGAACTCTAAAAACAAATCAAGAGGGAAAGTAGCATTTTTCCTTTATGGAAAGCTATAATATTGACAATTCTGGGTCAACATTTTCTCGGCTGTAGAAAATCTGGGTTTAGAGCATAAGACAGCACCTCTTACATGACTGAAGTGCTGGCACTAACTAAGCGCACTGCAAGGTTTCTTTAGCTGCGCAGCAAAGGAAACATTTTAATGTTCATTCAAAAAATTTCAAAAAGTTAAGAAAAAAATCTAAATGTGCATCATAATTATCACTCAAATACAGGAGAAAATGGTATCTTCTGGTCTGTGGCAGAACTGACAACCCACATGGTATTTTCCATCCCTGGATATTTGTTACAAGTTGTTTCTTCACTGTGTTTGAGTTCCTTTGTTTCAGATAGAACATTTCTGACCAATTGTGAAAAACAAATGCCAGAAAATGACTTGGTAGTATGTGGAATATATCCCATAAAGACACCCACTAGAGAACACTAAAGAACTTACTTTTTCCTGTTCTTAATCTTCAGGATGTTAGAGAATGGTTAGGCTATTCCTGAGATAAATTTGCATGTTTGGCATTTTAAAATGCAATTGTTCAAAGCAGCTGCATAATCCACCACCAAACATGTAAAGAATTTTTAAAATAATCTCCATTTAGCTATTAGCATTTTATGCATTTGGCATTTGTTCTGTGGAGGGGGGATTTATGCATTCAGCATTTAGTGGGTAATTGTGATTATTAAAGTTGTTTGATTTCATGCTAAAATATCGACCATGAACTTACCCAGATTCACACACAAACCTAGATACTCACTAACTGAAACTACGTGAGAGATGGTTAACAGACTCTTTCATTATTTAAGAAACCTGATACATATCACAACTTGATTTTCTAAATGATGAAATGCAGGTTAAAAGAGGGGATTTCTCCCTCTACTTACAACTCCCTACAGGTATTAAATGAACATCATGTGTCACGCTGATGCTTCTGCTGCTCCTGACATGAAGACCTTTTAATGATTCACAGCCCTCCTTGCCATATCAGGGTTACAGTTCATGTCCTTTGTGTAAACAGGCTTAAGAAATGGGTAACTAAAGGTAAACCATAACTTAGAGGGTGTCTGAAAAAAAAAACCCAAGAAACTTTCCTTCATCCGAGAGAAGTATAATGAAAGAAATACTTAAACACTTTTACTTGTTACTCTGGCAGTTCTCAACACCATCAAATATTTAATTATAGAAATGAATAGGCAAGTTTGAATATTCTCCCTGTCTAGCTCAAGGCACTGACAACAAATGTATCATACACGAGTTACCAGTAAGGATCGGTCTCCACTAAGCACAACTGCAGGAACAAGTGAGTCTAAAAAATTAGGCAATACATTGTTTCTTACTACTAGGAATATGAATTATATTCATAACGTATCTGTCCCCATCCAACTCACCTTATGTGTCCTTCCTAACACCACAAACAGTAAATGAAAGCAAATTTTGACAGCTCTTACTGATACACATTAGAAGTGCCGATGACACTTCTCTGACATGACAACAATAAAGATTTTAAAGCTGAAGAATATAACGTTAAGCAATTTAATTTCAAAACATCAACCTTCTCAGATGTGGACCACTTGAAGGGAAACGTCTTTGTCTAGAAGCAGAAATGAGCAACAACAAAAACATCACCCCAAATCCTTTCATCATACATAAAATTCTAATCTAAATTTTCCAGACTCTAACATTTATTTTACTTCTGCCAGTATGCATGCTATTAATGTATCTCTAAGGATAAAAATATACATTACAGCAAAATACTTACAGCAGCTGTGTTCTTCACTGCATTTCCCACAATCACCACAACTCTTCCTTTAAAGCTCTGGAGTGTGGCAGTTGCTGGGCACTGGATGAGATCCCCTTCTGCAGTAAATGCTGATGCAAAAGGGACATTGATGCTGCCAGAAATGTGGCCACGGTTAAAGCTGAGGAGGATCAGTTAAGGAGATCTGAAAGGCAGAGAAACTTGTGATACATGAAGAGCTGCAGGATGAACCTGCTCTTCATCCTGGCTGAAATGATACAACACCACTGGTCTTTTGTGAAACAATATTTTGACAAATCTGATTTAGTGTTTACTCATATGGAGGAAAAACCTTCTGACACTACATATGAAAGAAAGCACAGAATGAAGAGCTGTTTGGTTCAAAAAGGACACAGCACAGCACTACAGAAAATTATCTGCTAAATTAAATACTTAGTGCTAAAGACCCAGCATACCTAATTTTGTAGATTTCACTTCAACTCTAGTCTGCTAACAGGAGCCAAATACCAATAAGCAGCTGGAGCACTTCTTCTAGAGGCCTTTTATACAAAAGCAATGAAGTACTTAAAATGAGAACCAAAACTAAACAAGGATTATCAGGAAATGGCCTTAAACTTACTGTCAATGCCCACAAGCCCTCTACAATTTTGATCCAAATTGAAATTCTATGCGTATGACCTCAGATTCCCAGACAACGAGCACCATGTGTATTATCTGCAGTCTCACTAAAAGCAATTTGTAATGGGTACTGAAAAGCAAACAACTCTGAGACATCATAGTCAGCTGTCCTTCAGTTTCAGAGGATGATCATTCAATGAGATTTTATAAACAAATATTGAATTTGAAAGCTCTTAAATAAAGTTGGACTACTACTACCTAGTTTTTTATGAATTTGAAAATATACCATGACCTTGACAAAACTCTGAATTACTTTCGTAGACTGTACACACATGCCTGGAACATTCCCCTTCCACAGCTATAAGCAAAAACAGCTTTAAAGAGATGGGAAAAAACAAAGTTCTGCAAAAACATACACAATGGCAAATATTGAGATTAGTCACTCTATTACTGTATTGCAGACAGCTAGTTAAATTTATAATTAAATCCCGGAATCCTATTAAATAAAGGAGCTGCCTTAAACGGAGGTAAGTTTTAACTGACTTAGCTTAATATTAGCATTTGTTTCTCATTATTTATGTAACAGTTTCAGTTTTATGATCATCTTTTGTTCTTTCAAATGTTTTTATATAGCCATGCTTTTCCCACACTATAACAATGATGATCATACACCATTCATTAATGCTGTCAGTTTATTTCTATTTTGAATGAGAAAGTTATATCCCTCCTTCACTCATCTGTGCCAATCCCATTTCCCCAACCCCATTTATAACCACATAACTCCCACTGCTATATATGAGGTTCTGAAATGATCATCATTTAGACAGAAAATATCTTTGGACAAATTTAGTTACTTAAACTACTGAGTACACTTCGAGAAACAGGACCTAGTCTTTAAAAAGAGTTCTAATTGCTAAGACAATTAACAAATAGGCCAAGATTTTATGCTACAGACTGAGAGACCATAAATATGCAGCTATAACTTTCAAAACATGAATGGAAAGCTGCCAATATATCTGCTAACAAGCTTAATGAAATAAGAAGAATTGCTGGCCAACTGAAACAGTGCTTTGTGTATAACAGCTTTTCATTTGAAAGCCTTCTATTACAAAGATGTCTACTGGGAAAGAGGGCTGGTAGCTCTTGGCCTTGCAACGTGAGATTCATTACAAAACAATCCCTCAGCTTTTATGTGGGTCCTATTATGAAATACGAAGTGTGTTTGATACTTGTTGGAAGTCCTCTCATGCTTTTCTCAAAGCACTTAAAAAACAAAGTGAAAGCAAAGTTTACCACAGGGACGTATGGTGAAAAAGACTAAAATCAAAATACACAAAATGATCATATTTTCAAAACACCTCACAGTGCTCTGTCACATTTTATAACACACACCACAGAAACATACAGAGTCTGATCCTGTCCTAGTTTGCTGAAATTTTGTGGCAAACACAAAGTCTGTTTCCTTATTGCAAGAATGAACAGGACACTGAACAGAGTATTCTTATGGTTTCCCATATATATTCACAACTGCTGACAATTTGATAACTTTCTACATACCAGATATTTTCTTCTGCAAATGATACACTAACACCTGTACTCAAGGGCAATTTTACTACTTACCAGGCTGCCCTTTTTAATGGCACTTCCTACCTGTTAATACTAGATGGGTGTTAGGTATCAGTCCACCTATTATTTAAAGGACAGCACATTTTAGTCTATTATAAACTTCAAACATACCAAAATATCTTTAAGAAGGACTATCTGCTCCAAAATGCAAACAATCCTGCAACTACGCTCTTTCAGAAACAAACCAAACCCAAAGAATTAAAAAAATACTCCTTATGCAAAGAACTGTATACTTGAAAAGGAACACATGAGTAAGGTGTAGACAGTGCAGTGACCCTGGTAAAAATATAGCTCCAAAATACCTTTAAGTCTTTTCTGATTATCAGCTCCTAGAGGACTCAAGTCAGGATGAGTACATGGTTGCATAACCTGACACAACTAGAAGACACTCAATAGGAATAAATTTTCCAAAGACGAACTGGCAAAGCACATGAGCTATCAACCCTTCTCTATCTCCCTTCCATTTAATCAGAAAGTGTCACATCTTTCCAAAATACTGGTCATATTAGATGGGGAAGTTCTGCTGAAAATACCTGTTATAAAGATAAATATAGCATTAAAGCACATTCATGCTACTGGTGTAAAGTGATTTCACTAAATCCACAACTTAAAATGGGAAGGCAGAAGTATATTTGTCCTCTTCTCTGCAAACCAGGCCTCTCCATGCCAAAACCCCTGTGGCCTTCAGTTCTTCCACTCCACCCCAACCAGATCCCTCTCTTTCCATTATGCACATTCTAAGATATCAATTTGCAGACGGAGAGGAGGTAATTGACACAAGCAGGATTTAGCAAGGCTGGCACTCAGATTTAAAGGATACTCTTCGCTGTTACGGATGTCCACCACCAGCAGCTTTGGCTTGCTAGGCTTTGTTTTCTTTACAGGTGTTTTGGAATGACTAGGTCCTGTCAACTCACACAAGTCAATCAGATCTTCTGCTGAAATTCGTGGTGACACCTCTGCCTTCAGGTCATCCAACTTGATGGAGTCCCTAGACTTTGAGGGAAAAAAATTAATATTAGAGGTGAAAGAATTAGATACGTAGTGTTTTTTTAAACTTATACTTATTTGACAAACTCAAAGTATAACAACCTAGTTATACTGAAACAGATAATTTCCTTGTAAGTCTGAACTAGTCAGAGTTTAACTATCCGTACATAAAAGCTCCAGAGCAGTGCCAAATGCCTTTCTGACAACTATAGCTCTATTTTCTGTTCAAAGCTGATAAAATAGAAAAATTGTTCAACAATGTGCAAAGTATTTCAGTTTGTCATTTGCTAATATTCACTGTGGCTGATGGGCTCACAACAGCCACAGAACATTTCTTAGCATCAGAAATTAAGTAAATTGGCTAGAAAACACTCTCTGAAAGAGAAACTGAAAGGCCTCAGGATTGGAGAAGAAAAGATGGCTAGGAACTGGCAGCTTGCCACAAAAATTGCAGGGATATCTCTGAAAGATACAGAGCTACCTAAACACCAGCTATTACCCCAGCCCAAAGACCAGGCACAAATAAGGGTATCAGAAATAGAAGATTTATATTATATAAAGAAATGTAGTATTTTATTTTTTATAATCTGGAAAATTTGTCCTTTGTTTTGTGGGACATTAAATTATTTATATAATAAATTTAAAAATTTGTTTTGGGGGATGCGACAGATTATGACACAACACACAACACTACACCCCTGGCAGTTCTCAAGCAATCAGTATGATAATACCTGAAATTACTTTTCATAAGAGAATATTCGTTGTGAATTATCCCAGACATACTCATAACTACCAGAATTTCTGTGCCCCACATTCTTAACAAGTATCACAGTAAGATTTTCTGCTTGTAAAAAAATTCCACTTCAGCTATCTTGTTTTAGATTGCAGTAATCACACCAATACATTATTTGCTTATAGCCCATGATTCAAGAGAACAGGAGTAGCACACTGAAGAAAATAGAGGCATTACTAATTGGTATTTGTCCAACTGACTCTTGTTAGCCTTAGCTTTAGTTTTGGTTTTTAAACATACTAGCTCATTTAATCTGAGGACTATTCCAAATTTAGGGAATATGCTAGACAAAACAGAGAGACATATACATTTTTTTTGAGTTATATCCCAGAAAAGGCTTCTTAAGACAGTCCAGTACTTGGAAATACCTCTGCTGTAAAACAACTTATCTAAAAGCTCTCAAACTTACAAACAAAATCAGTAATTCTACTTCAGGGAATATTACCTCACCAAACTGACTTTTCCATTGTATATAATAATATTCAAAACAAAAGAACTTACAAATTGCTAGTCTCAACACATCATTTCCTTCCAAGTTCAGAAAAATAGAGTCAAGATGCTTTATAACCAGAAAAATACATAATTTCTGATTATGTATGATTTGTTTCAAAAGAGTAGTCAATACTCAAGGGGGATCTGTATCCATAAAAAATCAGCATGTCAGGGCACAGCCAACTCCCAGTTGCTAAGGCCACTTCCCAGCTGAATAGCTGAATTTTCCCAAGAAGAGTCCAAGGAAATGAATTGCATTAAAGGAGAGGAGGAAGGAAAAAAGTCACAAACTTTAGACTTGCCAAAGAAATTCAGCAGTCCCATGTCTAGAGAATTCGCAGCAGACACATTTGCAAGAAGCAAGAAAGGCAGAAATATAGAAAAAATACTGATTACATAAATACACATTTGGCTGGCACAGCTTAATTTGCTTGATGACAAACTGGCATGTTTGAGGAGCAGTTTGAGGAGCATGTTTGAGGAGCAACACCAAGGAGGGAAGGGAAGCAAGTCTGCTGCAAAGAGTTCAGTCCTGGAAGAAGGTTCACGTGATTGCAGGTAACAATAAACACTCGGATTGTGAAGTCAGTGAAACTGGCTGAAATGACCCCAATTAAGTCTTCTGGAGAAACATTTACATTATGTTGGACTCTAATTACAAAACCACTTCCTACTTTTATTTATGCCACTCTTGTCTATTCAGTTGTCCCATTCAGTTGATGGGGTGAATGCCTCAGGAAAGCATGAAGCCTTGAAGTCTACAGCAGAAAACAAACCAACCAAAATTCACCTGATCTGATATAGAAACATTTTCTCTTTATCTAAAAGTATAAAGCCATACAAAGGAACACCCTATCTGTCCTGCTAAAAGGTTTTAATAACCAGGACAAGGATTCTTTCCCTTTAACTGGGTGAAAATTAAGGAGAAACACGTTCAGCTATGAATTTTACAACCGTCTTTGCTTTGACCTACTATGTCCAGATCTGCCTTATTGGTAGATTCAGAGATACAATATCTCTATTTGGGCTTTGAACAAAACTGAAGCTTCTCAACAGACTTGCTGGAAATAGAACTGATTCAACAATTCTTTATCTAACAACTTTTATCAAACTAATTTATTTCCTTCAAATTGCGAAGTGAAATATATACATGCACTTATAAGATAATTTTGCTAATTACAAAAAAAAATTACTCCATCTGCTGTATCTGGTAACAACTATATTTCATCTTCGGCATTTTCTCACAGGAATTTTCTAATACAGTGTCAGTCTGCACAAACTATACACTGACCTCAAGCTGTCAATCCTTCTATCCCAATCTCACACCTCCTCTTCATAACCACCACCCTGCTACAAACACTTTGAAACTGCAAGAAACTACTACAGAGACTGGACTTGAGTTTAGACGGCTCTTCAGGCTGTCACGGCCACTGAATGTCCAAATCTTGCAGAGTCTTCTGAACCTTTAACACCTTCCCTTCTCCTCTCCACAACAGTGTTCCAGCTGTTGTCTATCACCTCAGTGCCTACACCCTTTGCCTCAGCATGGACAAATAAGAAGAGATGCATAAGATACAGACTGACATTTTAGACAGGCGTCTTCACATTTGTCAGGACTATTTGCTTCAGTTCCCTGTTAGTGTCACTGCAGCCATTGCTTTCCAGCAGTGAAGAGCCAGAAGGAAAAAGTGGTGAAGAAATGAAGAGGGTCCACTTTAAACCAAATCCTTTAAGTTAGGTTAGCTGCACTCAGAAAAAGTTTACGGCACTGATAGTCTCTCAGTAATTATTTACAAATATCTGACAAGTTGTAAACAGGCTGTAGTATGCAAATGAGATTTTAATTTCAGCTACATTAAGTGACAGGAACATCTCAGGACAGCTATTTACAACATCTTGCTGAATTTATCATCTGTATTATTTTTGTTGTTTTAAACAATGAGGGGAGCATAATGATTATCTCACAACCCAAAATTCCTATGCTAGTTATATTCTATAGGGAGTACGAACAGGAAAAAATATATTAAAAAAGCCAGGATAACCACTGGGAAAAGCTTAAAAAAACCTTAAAAGCATATCACATAAATAAAGTGCTTGTTTATTCCTTTCAATTATCTTCCTGCTGTGATCTATTTATTCTTTTCCAAGGCAGACACGGTACATATTTTCTAAAAAAAAATATGCCACACTTTCTTAAAAAAGGCAAAAGCTCTACTTGAAGCACAGTGTCAGAAGGTAGTTAGAAGTCCAGTTACAAAGTTGTATTTTAGCTGGACAGAAAGAAACTGTGTACTGACAACAATACTGAAATTGAGAAGAACTGCTCATATACAGAGCATACTCATATCCTTGCTGTCATTACTTACGAAACATAAAAATTATCAGAAAGATACATTTTCACACACCCATGTACACACAAGTCTACGTGTGCTAACATACTGAGCTTACTACTTAAGTTGCTTTATCTGTTTTTCTGCAAAGAAGAGAAACTTATTCTAGCATATCCTAACTACAAACATGAATCTTGCTTTAGACTATTCAGCTGTAAGCAACTGTTTGTCAGGGAAGACTGCTTAATCAACTTGATGGCAATAGCTGAAAGAGTACTTAAGCTGAAGTCTGAGGTCTCCTTGTTACCCAGAAGTTTCTCTGACTACACCCTACATTCTTTACTTTCAAAGTACTTATTCTTCTCACCCCATTAATTTTCAAATAGGCCTGGGAATTGCTAAGCCATATGCCTTTACTGCTCTTAATAAGAAGAAATAGGCATTAAGAATTAAATTTTTTTAAATATTAGTAATTAAAGCTGCTTAATCATTCTCAATTTGAAAGTCAAGTTTCAAAAAGATTAAAGCACTCCAGAACACGAAGTTGGTACAATCACAGCTCCTATCTCTTTTCCCATTAGCCTGTAATCTCTTACAGGCGTTTCATCATGGCTATTAAATTAAGATACACAATTTTTTTTTTTAGAAAATAGCCAAGTATCTTCAGTTCTGCTGAACCTAAATTTTACAGTCCCATCTGATAAACACAAAAGCTATAAATGAACTTTCTATCCATGGAAAGGATAGCTTTATCTGAGTAGATGCAGGATTTCTCCCCTTTGTCTTTGAAGTTAGCAAGACTTAGTGCAGTTTATCTAATATATTATGAACTTCAGCCTGGAAGTCAGTATAATTAAAATCTGGGGTTCAAATAAAATACTCTATTCAAACTATCAAGGTCCTTCATGAAGAAACGTATTTCATGAAAGATGTCATTCCATGTTTTTCAAACATATTTCTGAAATTATAGTATGTATGTACACAGAAATGACTATAAAAACATTGTAAGTGGACTTTATAAGATAATGGTTTATGCCCTCCAGTCCCTCTCTCCCCCATTTTTTATTACAGTTACTAGCAAAGGGTCATAAAAAAGGCTTCAGTGGTTTTTGAAGTTCAATTGCGACTATTGATAAAGGAGGAACAACCAAAATTCCAGATTTTAAGAACTCTTCTACAATTTTTCAACACAGTGTTCTCTACACACCCTCTCTAGCAAACTGATTCTGACACTTCAGATTCAGTCCTCTGTAGCCATTATATTCTGCTTCTCACATTTCCTAGTCAAGATACTGGTGTCTATTTTCTCTAAGCTCCCTCTCTCCCTCCACTTCCTATTTAAATGTGCTCCATTTTGTTTTGCAAGCTGTACTTTTCCACCCCCTCCACCATCCTGCCTCCCCCACAAAGCTCCCTGCTCCAGAACTCTCACCTAGAGAAGCACAAACAGCAACTTCCAGCCAACTGTCAATTGCAAACATCCTCCAAATATCTGCACACAACTTGGTAGGCACTCTACAAAAAACCCAAGTGAGCTCTGCTTGCCAAACCAGCTCATTATTAAGGAAACCTCTCTCAGTGGAATAACATAACTGAGTGAATAAACTGAGTCAGTAGGCCTGAAAGACAAGATATTCCCCTGCATGCAGCAGGGCAGACATGCCACAAACTCTGTTATTGCTCCTGATTCTGCAAGGAGGGTAAAAGCTGCTCAGCACTACGTGGAATAACTTCAAAGCTGAGACATAATCCAGTCGTGCCTGAAAATACTCACAGGATACCTTAATGTGCAATAAAACTTGAAATAGAAGCAGGAGCAAGAATGATCTTGCCAGCCTTGAATTTCCATCAGTGCCTCTTTTGTTCCCTACTGACAGATGCTCTGTCCTTGACAAGAAATTTTCCTCTGATTTGAGAAAAATTACAGAATCTTTAAGAAACAGTCAGAGATTCCCCTGCCCTTTTCAAAAACAAAACCAACCAGAATTTAATATCACATCTCAATGTAAACTGCAACTGCTATTTCCTTCATAATCTAATAATGTATCTCACTTGGTCAGAGACCTTGGATTTAGACAATCTACCTTTTTTCATCTGCAGTTGCTATTTATTCACATTCCCGTTTACTGAACTGGCATTAACAATGGCAGTACAGCTCTAGGACACTTTCAGTTATTTAGCACTGTGAAGCCTGTCAAACCTTCAGTTCAGGCTCTCCCTTAACTGGTGACTATTAAGATGAGAGCCGAATTCGAGTAATTGACAAAAAGTTGGAGAATTTGTTCAGCCAGACAGTTACCCTGTAAACCATATCTACTTTTCACATAAATCTCCTTGGATTTCTGCACCATTCCACCCATATTTTGGAGACCTGGGCCCAAGATTTTTTGAGCTATATGAAAATCATCATCAACAATTATTCCCATCAACCTAAAACATATTCATTCACATTTGCAGGACAAACTCCTTAAGTAAACTTTGGTGCTGGCTCAACTTTGCAAACAGTATGAATGATTTATTCTAGCTATGCTGTCCCACACATTTGATAATCAGATTTTCCACTCCTAATAATGTCAGATGAGAAAATATATATACAGAGCTGTAACACTTTTACTGGTAGACTAAGATGGTGTTGACACAATGACACAGGCCACCAGACAATTTGTACAAGGCTATGAACTGCAAGAAGACGGCGACAGCATCAGGCAACGGAGCTGCACCCAGAAAGTCTTTTCTATCCTCCAACTGCACTTCCTAATAAAGTTAGATCCCAATGACACTGCATCCTGACTCAACTGAGAAGGCATACAGCACCTAGCCTGGCCTGAGGTGCACTAAGAAAGGAATGTGAGGAATCCTAAATTCAAGACTAGCCTAAGGCAGGCTCCTACAGAGATGTATGTTGAGAGAAAGAATAGAGTAGGATAGAAGACTGAGGAGTAGAGGAAAAAAGCACCTTAGGCTGACACAATACACCCCCTCCCCATGTAATGAAAATTCTCTTAATAACACAGTTACACAGCACTGTGCTCTAACTCCTGACTTTCCCAGCAGCAGTGTATGGCACATACAGGAGTTGCTGCAAGCTGGAATTGGAGTTGCTGTGACTGGCAGGAGGTGGCTGTAGCTGTGCACCTGAACATGTCTGTGTGGGAGACAAACCACTAAGATCCCTTAATTTACTTCTCCTCCAAAACTTGACTTCAAAAATTTCTCCGAAACTTACTTCTAATGCTACCAGCACGCACTTAAAAAAATGTAACACCAGTATCTAACTGTGCTTATCAGAAACTGAATGAAGCATTAAGCTATTTAGATCTGTGCTGGTCCTAAAGAGTATTTTAGCATACTCAGTGGGTTATTTTGACTGTTACTTCTCTCCCAAAGTAAATTTACATAAGCATTGCACTACTCTTCCAATTTCCCTTTTTAGATGCAGACCACTATTTTTTAAAAATAAAACATGGATTGTTTAACAAGATATGAAATAAAACCGTCACTCAGAAACTTTAGTTTGGCTTTGGTTGCCAGAAAGACTTATTTCCACTATAGAATTCCCACTCAAAGATAAACTGAGTCCGTCTTAAAACACACAAAATTACAATTGTGTCTTCAGTCAGCCAGCCAGATTGCAAATCAGGACCACTAGAGCCTGAATAATTACTAATACATGGAGGTGTGTAATTATTTCCTAATATTTTCCATGCATTGGATGTGCCTCAATTTTTCATTTCAATATTGTGATAATTTTCTTTGGCAAGGACTGACATCAGACCATGTCTTCCACAGGCATTTCAGACAATATCTCCTCACAGGATACACTCTACAGGGGCTAAGAATGGACACAGAAAGGAAAAACAGAGTTCTCTCAAATCCAAACTATTTGTAGCAAACTTGAAGGCACTGTTCTGTTCTGTTTACTGTTTATTGTGGACCCAATCTTTGTCTTGTAAACAGCTCATTCATCAGTAAGTTCTACACGTCAAAGAACAGTGAAGGTAGCTGCCATATCCCTTATATTCCCACACAGTGGCTACTACTTATGATGTCTAAAGTAAATTTCTTTTCTCCAATAGAATGACAAAACTGAAAAAAAAAAAAAAAACCAGAAAAAAAGCAACTCCTAATATTTAATTGATCAAGGCTATCAGACAGAATCTGATTTTAAAAAATTTCCAGACTTGGAAAAAAAAAATTTAAAAAACACATTGCTACAAGATGCAGAGAGAAAGAACCAGCTGGATTTTTTTTTTTAATAATTAATTTTACTGGTACAATTATCTTTTCCCCCTCTGCACCATTTGTTAATCAGTCATAGAATCCCAATCTTGGGAGGTCTAAAAGGTCAAATACACTCAACTTCCAACTTCAAAGTGAGTATAATCACAAAGGCTTGTGAGGAAGGACTAGTGGACAATCAGTGAATCCAGAACCTGAGCCTAAGGCTGCAGCAGAGGGTGCTCTGGCTGCTCCAACTGCCCCATTTACATTCAAAGCATATGAACACATCCCAGGGAGACCTGAAAATGAAGTCTGTTCAAAACAAGCTTACAATCCTTAAATATGATCTAGAGTGAGTGTCTCACAAACTTTTATAGTCTCTTATAAATAGTATTTAGATTATTACAAACATATTCCCTTAATTCTGTCTCAACTAAGCAGTACAACTCATTGTTTCAATGAGTTTACATGCAATTTAAATAACTGCAATTTGTATTACAACTTAAAAAAACCACCCCAACAGTCATTAGAAAATTTTAAATTAACATTTAACATCAGTTATTTCCTGAGCCTTATATTTTGTATTTTATCCACTCTGGTAGTTGACGTAATGCCTCATATTCTACCAGAAAAAGTCCTAAAACTATAGAAAATACATATAGATTTTTAAGACCAGTCAGAGTAAAGAAGGTGCTAAATAAGGCTTCCTTCAGGTAATTTAATCTGCAGAACCAAAGCACTGGAAGCAGAGGTTTCCCTACACTCCTCACTTCCTGGTAGCTGGCTGCCTGGCTTATGAGTATAAAAGAAACTGAAAAAAGCTAACCATCAAACAGAGAAACTTTTGAAGTTTCCAACAATTCCTAAAGTATTTGCCAGAATGTGATGGGGCTTATGACATGCCTAATTAAACAGTGATTTGTTTATTCACTCACAAGAAAGTGACATAAAAAGTGCACTTTAACCAACCCATCTAAAAAACAACAAATAACCCAAACTTCTCACTCAAGCTGTTGGCAGCTACAACCAGAAAAACAGAAGCATCAAAGGCAAATGTAAAATAAATTAGAAGCATTAACTGAGATCCTGATCAGTTCATGCTTTGCACAATTTGAACTAACAACAAATTTGAGTAACAGCTTTCTGTTGAGTGCAAGAACAATGGAAGAGGAAAAGAAAACCAAGTTCCATACAAAAAGAGAAGACAAAAGAAACCTGAAATGGGTTAAGGCAATCAAAAGATCTTTTAGGCAGAATGTAAGTAACAGCCATTATGAACAGCACGAATATCACACAGGCATTTCTTAGCCTGGACACTGAAGTATTGGTATACACTATACTGACCTGGCTTCTTTTTGAAGAATAAGTGGATTTACTCACCAGTTATTTAATGGCTTAATATAATTACTATATTTTAATATATAAATATATTAATATATAGCAAATATATTTTATATGGACAAATACTTCCTAGGTGCACACAGGAACTCAGAAGCAAGAGAGTGCTGCTGTATGGCAAACAGGCCTGAATTCCCATCTGTAGGAAGTCTATCTCACAAGATATCCTTAATTTTTGGCAAAGAAAAGTTATAATCAGGAAACTTTGCTCATACTATTTCCGATAAAAGCATTTTTTCATAATTGTGTTGTCTGATCAAGCCATTAAGTTATGTTGCTGTTTAGATATTTCTACTACTTTATAAAAAAAAAAAAAGCTGAACTGGAATGTTGGCATTTTAATCAGTGCAAGGATCAATAATCATATATCAGACTTTTCTCCAATTGAATTCTTTTATTCCTTAACATCTCTAAGGAACTCCCACTCTTTAAAAGAGAATTCTGAATAGAAAAACAAGGCAAAGCCATAATTCTATCAGTCTGTGGATTTCTGTGAGTTCACCTGCCACACGAGAGCAGATATTGATAGAGAACCTGCAATATTTTCTCCTTTTTATTTAGAATTGTGGAAGTAGCTAGAGAGAGTGAACATCTACCATATCAATAATAATGGAGACATACAGTAGACAATTGTTATATTACAGGAAAATACTTCAGGAGTTTCCAGGGTATGAAAATAAGATTCAAGAAGATAAAGAAGAAAAAAAACCCTCCATGTCCTGGTAAAGAAAAGTTACAGACACAAAATTGAGTAGATTGTAGTGTAAATTCAGCAGTGAATTTAAAGCTTTTTTTCTGTTGTTATTTTTGACATTTTATCTTTCTCAAAATAAACATGCAAACCCACTTAAGATGCACATTCATTCTCTCTGAAACTATTTCCTCCTTGAGATTTTATCTCAGTAGAAGTATGCTTACTGGCTGAAAGAGTAAAAGATTAAGCAACACACAACTCCAGAAGGAAAAAAGAGAGCACCCAAGCCTATTTACGAAGTTGCAAATAGATGTCACTAAAGTAAAAACGAAGCAATGCGAGTGGTAAAAAGAGTCAAAGCAGTTTTGTTTTACTGACGGCTGATTTAGGGAGAAAAATGCACACCCAGAGGGGAAATACTTCTCCTGTTATTATTAACCAAAGCACAGTAACATGCAGATACACACAAATATTTGAGTAGCCAATAAAAAGCACTTAAGAAGCAAACTGAAGCAGCGTAGAAGGAAAATACAAATACAGAGGTAAGAGACAGCTGGTGTTTATAATTAAAAACACTAAACATTTCATGTTTCAAGAAGTCATAAATTACCTTCAGAAGCAAACCCTCAACTTTCTTCACAAAGGAATTGTTTCATACCCTACCCACTTTCAAATACAGAGGCGACCCACAAATATAAAACTGGAGACAGAAATGTAGTGCAAAGTATTTGTCCAAAGAATCATCAACTAAATAGGTAAGGAAACAGCAAAGTTATTTTTAAGAGCTAAAATGCAGAGCAAGGACACAAGGGCGTTTTAGAAAATCCATTAAAGGGTACTGGGTGTACTAAAGATTGAACTCAGACTTCACCCCTTTCAAGTAAATAAAAAAGTTTCACCATGGCAGCAAACACCAGTAGAGGACATGTCTGAAGAAAGATAGATAATTCCAGGATTAAGGTTAAAAAAACCCCCAAATAAAACCAAACCATACCACCTTCGTGTGTAAATGGTGTATTTCACCAATAATTTAAATCTATTTTTTAATCAGTATTGCTCTAGTTCCTGAGAAGTGTCTTTTTATGAAGACAAACATCCAAAAGTGCAGAACTGGTCACAAGTGAGAGGTAGCTCAGTAAGGACTCATGTTACACTTTCCAAGTCTGACCTACGGCTCCTGACTGAATCATACCATACTTGACTGGTAGCTATCTCTCTCAAAATCCGACACACAAAAATGCAGCACATGAGAGCAAACAGCACATTTGCAGACTATCATTTAAGATATGAATAGTCTTCCTTGTGTCCAAGAGAATAGTTTCCTCTTTGCTCACATATTTCTGTATAGATCCCAGAATCTATACATCTCTCTTTCATATGATGAGCTAAAAAAACAAAACACAGCAGTAACCAGAAGATCCAATATACTTGGGCTTCAAAAGATGTTGAACTTTCAGCTGCACTGTACTAAATGAAGAGGTCTTTCCTGTTAGGTAGACAGAACCAGAAATGAAAGAGAAGGCAATAGAAGTTCCAGTGTTTGTTTCTCTCCTCTTTAACATACCAAAAACATTTGCATAGTTTCTTGGAAATTGTGGGATGGATGAGCCTAATTACTGGCATTATAAACAAACACAACTTCTGGTATGAAAATAAGATCACTGTCAGTTAAAAAACATCCAAAATATTTGTCAGGAAACGGAAGAATACTGAAAGAACTTTGCTTGATCTGAAATAAAGATTTTTCTCTCTGTTACAAATATTTTTGTTATTTATTAGTTCAGTAGATCATTGCTCCTTACCCCCATCTCCCTGTTTGCTATATTTGAGTGCTTTGACTTTTGCTTGCACCCATTAAGGCACAAGCAAATGCTAAGGACTTAGAGGACTTGGTTTTTTTTACTCTTTTGTAACAATGTTCAGAAAAGCTAGCACACATACAAAATCATTTTCACTGCTAGCACTGCCAGGCACCTGACTAGACTGCCAAGAGAGACTGAATACTTTCCTTGCAAGTTTTCTTGACCTGATGGATCAAAGCCCTGGGCAACCCCATCTGAATTCAGTGCTGGATATGTTTTCTGCAGGAATTTGTACCAGATGACCTTAGGAGGTCCTGTCTGAATTACTCAATGAAAGTGCAGCCCTTGGCTCCTTCAGAAAGCCTCTCTACATATCTCTAGAGCAGCACAGCAGCAGTTGTGCTGGCTACAATTCCTGGACAACAACAACCAGTATCGCCCTGTAATTTCATTTTTCTTCTCCACTGCCTTTCTACATCCACCTATTCTTTCTTAAATCCTGTAAGATCTTTGAAGTTTTCTTTTGTTCTTCATTCACATGTCTGCACTTGTAGTCCTGGATTTGTAGAGAAGGCTTCCAGAAATTACAATAGAAATAAAATTAAAAGTAAAAAACAGAAAATGACTGAATATTAAGATCCAGTTTAAGGACTAAAAAGTAAAGATTCTCTTGAATGACAACAACACTTCTTAGTTTTCTAGTAGTTAGGAAAAACAAATGGAAAGACTAAAACTTAATGCAATTCACCAAACAGATACAGTAAGTCTATATATACCTCCCATATTATTGGAATGTGCTCATGAATGAAATGATTGTAGGAGTAGGTGAAGGAAAAACACACCAACAAAATTTAATTTAATTTTTAGGAGACTAACTAGATTTATACTGCTGAGATGAAGGGAAGGAATAATTTTAAATTACCAGTTTTCAGACAGTGCAATTGAGAAGAGAAACAACCATTAGATTCTACTAGAGAGAGAGGAGAAAAAATCTTCTTGCTAAACTGTGTATCTATTTAATGCAGATATTCTCTTAGTTGCCAGTTACTCTTTGCCAAGATAAACACAGGCATAACTCACCCGCTAAACTCTCAGAGTAACTTGTGGCATATCCTTTACCTGACATGCCAAGACGGAAAAAGCAGCAGAGCTGCCTGCATCACTCTCCAGTTACCCATTTCTGTCTGAAAAACTGTTCTTCTTACTGCTTTTCTGCTATGATAAAGCCTGTTTGTAGCTCTGCAGGCGAGTTGCGGACATTGGTCTGTTGTGGTAAGAGAACTGAAGGAGCAGCAGCTGAGAGAGGGGAGAAACACGCGATCTGAACAACCTGGGCTATTGTTTCCCCTCCAGTTCCCAGGTTTCTCACCAGGTCACTCCGTGGAGCCTCCTGGTAGTCTGCAGAGAAGCAGGACATGGAGCTTCTCGCGCCGTTGCTCTCCGGCGGCGGCCGCGGCGGCTGCGCGAACTGCCGGTAGGTGGCGCTCTTCGGAGTCCAGCGGAACAGGTTGATGGACTCGCGAACGCAGCGCTCAATGTCAATCTCTGGGAGGGATTTAAGGAAAAAAACAAGGAATGGAAGAGAAAAATATCAGAGAAGCCAAGCAACACAGCTATGACATCGCTAAATATACCCAGATCTTTGCTGTCTATTGCTCAAAGGAAGTGTAGATTTCTAAAATATTTTCCCATTCAAAAAGAAAAGCATTCAGAATTTTTTTTATTAAAAACTGGCAAAAACGTTTTAAGAATTAATCTGATCCCCAGTTTCGTAGGGAAATCTGTTTAAGGGAAGTGTATAAGAACTTTAACCAAAGCTAAGTTAGGACAATAATCAAAGCCTAGTCATTGTAAGGCATCTTAATGTCTTTACAAGTCGGACTATTGACCATTCAAAGTAAAGTCATGCAGTTCCTCAAAAGCAGATTTCATACAGCACACAGATATCAGGATATTTTGGATCAAATGAGTGTCTTGTTTGTCAGTTAAATCCTACTAAGAGCCAGACTGAAAGTTTTCAGCTACTGAATTTTGCATGGCCTGCCATTTTGACAAAGCTACATATTATCTGTTCGCTGGAAAACAGGAGTTTTCAACATTAATTTGTGCTTGATGGGAAACATAATGGATTGTTTCAGAGATTTGTTTTAGAGAATTTTCTTAAACAGTCCACAACCCAACCAGATATTCCCAGTGAAACATCCTGGCTGAAAGAGTGAAGTGCTACTGTAATAGTATATTACTCAACTTGAAAGGAAAGCAGACACCTGTCAAATGAGAAGCATCCTAAAATAAGACGTGGTTAATTAAAAAGTAGGAAAGTAAAATGAAATACATATGTAAAAAAAAAACCCCAGTAAACCTACTGGAAATACATTTTTTGCAGCACTAAGCATCCTGCATGTATCAATCTAACAAGATGTGACATAAAAGCCATTTACTCTTTTAGCACTATAAAAGGACTGGTTAGTTTTGCACCTCCTGTATGTGGTCTCATGAAGAGAAAAACAATCCTAGCTTGCATTTTATGACAAAACTGGTGTGGTGCTGTAGTGCTTCAGACAAACACCAGGGATATCAGCACTTCTTGCGTCCATCCCAAGATCTTATTATTCATTACAACAGACACAATTTAGATTAAAGCATGAGTTTCTATGAAGAAAACAGAGGCACTGTAGCCAGGTTTTATCTGTATATCTCAAACAGATTTGATGCACTGCCATCAATCACTCATTGCCATCAGCAGATTTGATGCCTTGCCATCAATCTGGGAGCTACTCCAGAATCCTGAGTCATTAGCAGGGTGGTGAGCAGAAGAAGCTGAAATTGAAGCTTGGGGCAGAATAATCTAGTTGGATGAGATTATTATGGTTTAAAATCTGAAAGATGTGATCTATTACTCTCCCATTCAAAAAGCTGTCCATATTCAGGTAGAATACAATCTGCAGCAGATGCTTTAATTCTGTCAATGACAACATGATCACGTGCTATCTTGCTTCTAAAATTCTGAATAGACTGAGAGTAAAGCTGTGGCTTACCCAATTTTAATTCTAGCTCTAAAAATCTTTTTGTGGATGTGTGAAAGTAAATCACAATTTTCCTTGACAGTATCAGGTTCCCTAGCTGCTTGGGATAATAGATGCCAAAGATAAATGGAATATGTGACATCTCAACTGTAGTTAACAATTCTTCATTTTGACTATACTGTAATAGAGGGCTGTTATTTAGCAACATTCCCAAGGAAAATCCACACAACTGGAGAATTGTACACAATTTCTAAATTCAGGAAAAGAGAGGAGATGCTTTTCACTGTCTATTATTCCTAAAGCTCAGAAAACAGCCTATAGCACCATCATTACAGTTGCACTTTTTTCTACATTTCTGAAAACTCGTTTTATTTATAAAAAGTTGAGAATTTCAGATCAAGACTGTAGTATATTTATAGTGGGGCTGTGGTTTCTTTTTTTGTTTTGTTTTTGGTGGTTTTTCTTGTTTTTTTTTTTGTAAAGAGACTGCTGTAATTGAGTTATAAACCCCATTTCCTGAGACTCTTAGCTAAGGAAACATTAGTAGCACTTCTGTAATAAATGATATGAATGCAGAATTTAGCCAGTAAAAAAAAAAAAAATCTGAACAACAATAATTAATCGCTTGAGAATCATTTGGCTGTGAGAGGACATAACAGACTACATATATCTGAAATTGGAAACAGAGAACTGGGGGATGGAATAGGAACACTGTTTGCAGTAAAGCTATATAAAAGCTGAAAGCAGAAATCGAGACTGACAGTGTTAAACACTGAAACAGGTCAAAATATTTTTCCTAGAAACACGGTCTGTAATTCCAAAAGGAATCAATTTCAGGGAAGTGGAAAATAGGCTTGGGTACTGGAACAGGCTTCCCAGGAAGTGGTCACAGAACCAAAGCTGACAGAATTCAAGAAGCATTTGGACAACACTCTCAGGCACATGGTGTGACTCTTAGAGTATGCTGTGCAGGGCCAGGAGCTGGACTCAATGACCCTTGTGATCCCTTCCAACTGTGTGTGTGTTTGTAAAAAAAACATAACCAGTTCTCACACATCAGGGTGTAAGTAAAAAATGCAGGAGTCTGTTGTTCTGTGATTTTGGAATGCTTGGTTTCTCATTTCTTCTAAGCAGCATTTTAGGAGGACAGTGGGCACAGCTGAAAATGAAACTCCACTGGAGAACTGTACACAATTGTTCTGTACACAGAACAAGAGAGAATTTTTAATGGTTGTGGGGGAAGCCATCAAAAGCCTAAAACAAATTTACAGTCTGTCAATTAACTGATCTGCTTCTCAATAATGCAAAATAAAAACTACAACAAGGTGATTGTGGTTTCCACAACTAACAATAAAAAAACCCCACAGCCACAAAATGCCCCCCCAAACCATGTGCAAACCACAGGCACATGCATACATATAATATAGGAACAGTCAACATCTAGCACCCACAAGGGAGACAAGACTATGGGTGGTGAAAGAATTTACTCAAAGATTTTACTCACACACATTCTTTTTTTAAAAAAACAATTATTTCCAGGATATTGGAGACTAAGACTACATTAAACTGGTATAAATATTTACAGAATATTTATTAGTCACATTGCATGAACGGGCTTCACACTTGAGTAACCTTCAAGCCCTTCTTCAATCATTTGCTTGCAATTTCAAAAAGAAAAATCACTTCCTGCCAGTAACTAAAATGCAATGCAATCTTGTGCAGTCCTGCTGGATAAGATCTCTTTTCCTCTCTTTGGCTAATAAGTTAAGGGTCTGCTGCGCTACCTCAACCCAATTTCTTCCCATGCCCTTTCAAATACATGACAAATGAGTCAGTCTCTGGTGAGATGTCCATCTTTTGTTATATCCCCAAGACTTTGTATTCACACAGCATTAATCCTGCCTGTACTCTTGCTGGTCCCAAGTCACTGCATCACAAGCCAGAAAACATTACAGCTTCCACATTATTAGAAACATACCATTGATATGTCAGAAGCATAAATATATCAAGCCAGAGCCTAGATTCTTGAACAGGACTATGAACAAATGAACAGAGACTACCTCAGCAGAATGCCAGAGTATTTGACACATGCAAGCAACTTAGAAGAACATTCTTCTGAGAGCAGGCTCTGCATTAATTTCCAGGTGTGAGCAAGTGGTGAACAGTAACACTTAGAAAGGATGAAGAGGGCATGCTCACTCATGAAGATGTACATATAACATCTCTGTGCTCTCCAAGATCCCAACACTGGGGTATTTTGTAGTTTAAAAATTATGTGCCTTCTGTTTTTATTAATACAAATTATTTCACTGGTAAATTTGTAATGAAAATGTGCTGATGTAACATGGTGTCATTAAATATGAAGCGTGAAAAAATTTAAGCCTGACTTAAAACATAATAAAAATACTAAAAAAAATAATTATAACTTTAGAACTTAGTACATCTTCAAATCGGTTTTGAAAAATTGCAGAGCACCTGTATTTCAAAAAGTCAAAGGTGGAACCCAAGTATCTTAGGAACCAAAGTCACAATTTCACTTTCAACATTATATTTAAGAGTTCTGGCTCAAATTAACTCAAGTATTTCACAGTCAAGCAGCAATCAAGCCTTACAGGAAACGATTCTATGGCAGCAGCTAATTGCTCAGCAGCAAAAGGCTTTCACTGACAAAGTGAAAATAATGCAGCAATTGATAAAGGCAAAAGTAGAGAATGGAAAGAAAAGCTCTAACAGTAACACCTTCGTTTTGCCATGGCCCTGTCCTAACATTAAGCCTACTCAAATGTTTTGCTTCTTTTCTGAACTAAACTTACTGTTTATTCTAAGATGTTTTTTATTTTGCTTTGTTCATGCTAAACTACAACTACTTAGCAAGCTGCTGCCTGCCTCGATCCACAGCCTCAACTGAAAAGGATGGCTCAGCCTGACAGAGCTGCTTTTTAAGCTATGTACATTTAAGGTTTATTGTTACAGATACAGGAGAGAAGTAGATTGCACTTGAAACAGATGTTGAAAAAAGCATCAGTTTAAATGCAATACACCTGTGACAAAAGCACATAGAATTTTTTATTTTTACAGCAAAACCGGGTGAGCATATGCTGTTCACAGCAAGTGAAGGCAAGTAATGGAGAAAAACATAAGACGAATGGTTCTTTCCTAATGAAAATCTACACAGACCAAGTCTTTGTGTGCAGTTAATCAATTCCAGAGCCTTCTCCTTGGGTAACAGGATACCAGTTAAGAAACTCAGCCAAAATAAACTGCTTCTGCATTTTGGGAATAGACCAGAATTATGAGGTTGGTTTGACATCTCCATCACAAATACTTTATTACTACCCTGCCAGGCAACATCAGCTTTCACCACACAGCCACATAAATAGGCCAGAAAATCTCTGTTCTATGAATGCTCTGGAGCTGAATAGGTCAGCCAGTTCAATCTCCTGATTCCTGCTCTTAGAAGAAATAGAGGTGAAAGGCCATAAACTCTTTTTTCCTGATGACATACAAAAAGACACACTGAGTGTGCTTATGTAAAAGGACAAATTTAGGAAGAAAAGTGACATTTCTATCCAACATTGCTCTATCTGTTACTGTAAGAAGGTTATTATAAACGAAAAGGTCAATGCAGAACTATTATTTTTACATTATTTATTTCATACATCGCAGGATAGTTGCATGACTTCATTTTTTTTGTGGACAGCAGTAGAGAGAAGCAGCTCTATGAATTATTCCCTAGACAGTAGACTGTATAAAGGGCAAACATGGATTCTTTTCTTCCTTGTGATTGTAAAAATTCCTCTGACCCAGCAGTTCAATGAAAAGGTTTACTAAAGAATGCCTTCCAGTATGACATGATGGTGTCAGGATTGAGATATGCGGTGAAAACACAGAAGGCTAAGGGACTGTACAATTAGTAAAGCTTTACTGTAAGCCCATCACCAAATGCCATATGCTGTGTCTTATTGAGAAATAAACCAGAAATAGATTATATAAAGACTGTAGCCAAGCTCCAACAAGAAAGAACTTTTTAAACATTTTTATGAGGTGTGCCAGTGCTGTTTAACAGCAGACATTTCTACAAACTAACAAAACGTTAAAGTCATCTGGACCAGCCCTAACACATGGTAGGACACTGGCCAATGACAGAAGCACAGGAATTCACAATATACAATGGAAAGAGTCACATGGAGGCTACTGTGCGAAACTTGAGAAATACACAAGGGGAAATAAAGCAGCTCAGAAGACAAATAAGCATTACTGCATAGGTAGATAATAACCAGAAGATGCATAAAAGGACAGGTACACAAAAGGGCAGGGAGAGGATGAGAGACTTGTTAGAAAGCCATGGAGATGAGGAACTTGTGTTGTCACCAATACAACACCCAGTGACAGTCAGTTTCTGAAGGAATAACTCTTTTTCAGCTTTTCTGTGTTTTTTTTGTTATAACATTTTCTAAATAGCTGTTAAGTCAGTTTTAGAATCTGAAATACTAGTGAAACTCACCTTCTTTATCCTAAATCTGTGCTTCACCAAAATAACATGCAAACACTGAAACTCTGCATGCAAAAACAGAGATCCTGCTGTTACAGGTTTCCATCTGGGTGGTAACTATGAGCTACTTCAGTTATTCCCAGGCATAATGGGCATAAATGTGTAAAAATCTCTACAGTCAAAAACTCTGACCAGGCCAAATACTTATAAAACCGATGACTCTCTTAAGAGCCATAAGTAGAAGACCTTTGCATTAGCTCTCCTGTTAGCCTTAAGGATATTTGTAAGAAAATAAGACAAAGTAACTCAGATTTTCTGCTTTTAAAATAAAATGAAAATTAAGGTAATCCTGAAAAGAAATACCTGTTACCATGAGAAAAGGATAAAGGCCTCTAATTTGACCTATCCATTCCCATACCAATGAATAGAAATCTCTGGGTAAAGATAAATACAAATTAAGTATCTAGATCTGCCTAATGAGCATCCTGAACCATGTAACACACTCAGGCTGCCAGAGCAAGTAACAGCTTACTCAGGATTGAAATGTTATTTCCTAAAAATTCAGCAACTGTAAACAGGAAGGATAACCATCTTGCTTATGTACTCATACTTAGAACAGCTTTCATTTCTAAAAAAAAATGCACTAGCCATTTGGCACTACATTTGATAACACGCTGAGGTCCAAAACTTCCAGTGTTTACCGCTAGTCAAGTCTATGTTAGTGTTTCACATAGCAAGATGAATAGCTTTAAGTAACTAACATCAGTCCAACCTTGTCAGTATACATTCTCTAAGTTATTTATATATCAATATAACTATATAAAAAGCTTGCTGAATAATTAATCTACACATAAAGCCACGGGAAAAAGCTCCCTTATTCTGTGAAAGAGCTAAGTTAATACTCTCGTTTGAATTTACACAATAAAGTATTAAAGTACATTCAAGACTTAATAGTTTGTCATTTCAGTGTTGCATTCCCAGCAGACAAGCTTGTGGTTTATCAGATTACATGATTGCTTACCTGATTTGTCTCCTCAGAATGGTGCTATGTTTTTTTTTTGTAGCATGAAGACTGAAGAACCAGCAAGAGACTGCCAAGGTCCTTTGCCTCCTAAAGCCAAATGTAATGTGACCAGCCTATCCCCCATCCCCTACAGATGCTTGTCTAGACTTCCTAAATTTTTGAAGTGATAGAAGTATCACTTCACATCCCTGCTGGTTACTCAGACTATTTGTCATCATTTTCAGAATGCAGACAACATTGTGCACATAGAATGTGAGTTCCTTTCCAGGTATCTTGGGATACCTGTCATTCCTGAACACGCTTTGCCCTTCAATACTAACACTGCTGTCCTGAAATTTATTCCAAGCTTGCAATATCAACAAAGTCTTGCCTTTACATAAAAACCCTGCTCTAGTTCTCCACATTCAGTTTTGGTCTTCCTGCTGGTTTCTACTGAACTCCAGTATACTCTTACTACATTAAGAATGAAGAAATTTGGACAGACAGAATAAAATGCCTCATGCAGATTTATAAAGGCAAGAGTTTAAATGAGATACTACGTAAAAATAAATCAAAGAGAATTGACAGCTCTCCCAAAGTATAAGAGCACTGAGAGTTCACTTAACCTCATTTCACAGTCCTTATTTTGACAGAAACATTTTTCAAGCTCTCAGCCAGCACTGCCCTTCCAACCTGTATGTAAGTAGTTACGTGTATCTCTATTATAGTGTTAAGTATACACTCCCTGAATATATCTACAATCATGTAGAAATGTGCTGCTAATGTACATTTCAATCAAGAATTTTTAATACTGCATTTGTGCAGCTGATTTAAAAGTTCTCCTCAATTAACAGTAGAGAATTAAGGTTATTGAACAGAACATTCATACCTGTACGGTCAAACAAATATACTCAGCACAACAAAATTATAAACAGATACCTCATGAGGCACCTTGCTCTGTCAGCAACATTCTCTGCAACTGTAAAAGGAAAAATGTCTAGTACACAGTATTGCTTTCTAAGCATTAGTCTAATCCTAAATCAGCTGCTGTGCTTGAAGTTTTAATGGGGAAATAAAGTAAATATCTTCCCAAGACACGTTTGTAATAAGGAAAAATTCACCAAATCGAAGAACAAAGCTCAGATAAGAGCAGCCTGAATTTTCTCAGTTCATGCCTAGAAATCCCAGAAATGCTAGTATGTTTGACAGTCTACCCTCTTGTACTTTCATTTTATTCCAGTGTAAATGTGTACAAAATCCTACACAATTAACAGATTATTCTATTTTCTGAAGTGCCTTTTCACTATGGAGAGTACTATCAGGGCTCTCTCAAGAAACAGGAGGCATAAGCTGTGTGTCAGCCCTCTGCTAAAAGATACATATTTGATTTTCTTCTGCCAGTGAAAACTACAGATTACAATAAAGGATTTCTGTAATTTTTCCCCTAGTGTGTCACCCACTCCAGCATTTCTCTTTAGTCTCAAGAGGGTAGGATCTATAATCTAAAACTGTTTTGTTTGCGTCCTAATGAGTGGAAAAGGTGAATAATTGCGGAATTCACAGCTTCAGGTAAAACAACATCAGTCTTACAGTCTGACACTACCAGACTGCCTTGGTGAGCAGGTGTGCCCTAACAAATCTCTCTGCTTCTGTCCAAAAGCCAATAATCTTGAGGAATTGCATCATGAAATACACCTGCATCTCCAAAAAGCCATCTTACATTGCACAGATGAGCAACATGCTCAGAAAAAGATGCTTCCACAAATATCAGCCTGACCTACATATTTCAAGGAAAGAAAACTAGGAAAAGTAACTTCCTTTTAAATTCTGATATCTTTTGATATTTCCAATCAATGTTTTTGTCATAGTTACAACAGCATTATCATGTGTATCATGTGAACGAGACCAAAGTGCTGCTTTTCTTCAGCTACACTGTAACTTGAAAAAGTATTCAGCTTCACCAGCTCCACAGCAAGACTTTCCAGTGCCATCTTCCATGAATGACAACACAGCGATATGTCAAAATTTTATAGCTGAAGTTTAAAAAGTTTCCTTTTAGAAGCACCGTTATGGCTTCTATTCCTCAGAGCCTTGATCTAAGGAATAAGATGTTTTCAAAAGTGTATGAAAAAAGTCAAACTCTAATCAAAACACTATACTACCTTTTTTTTTTCCTACTGCTCACTTGAATATGAAAACCCACTGTATCTCTGTCAGTCCTTTCAAAGGTGGTGTTTTAATCTCTGTGGTTACATTTTCCTTGGAGGAGTGGTGAAACAAATGGGAACAGGCACTAAACACCCACAAACTCAAGTGTGGACGTGGTAGCCAACTGTCATTTTTTCCTCTTATCAGATCTATATTAACTAAATGCTGAACCACCAGAAATTCCAGGACAAGAAAAGCATATGGATCACACATGTGGGTAGATAAAGGATTTTCAGGAAGCAATACAGCAGAAAGTAAAATGGTAAAACTACTTAGGGTCAGAAACATATCTGAAGTAGACTCTTCTGACGTGTGTCTAATTTTGCTGCTGTCAACAGAAGTGCATCATTCAAAACTCCTCCATACAAGCTTAGTAGAGTACTTCCACCATTTTTTAACCTTTAGTCCATTTAAAGGCTGGATGCAATCCTTCTAAGCATTCATATGGCTTCCACCATCACGGGATTCAGCATTTTGGCACATCACTATTATGGCAATGGATTTAACAATTTCTCCCACATTAGAGAAAATTCCCTGGAGAATAATTTATGTCTTTGATTTGACAATTGCCAGATCTTGCATCTTAAAGCTGCATGCCTGTGTCTTACAAAGTTTTCCACTTCAACCATTTTATTGTAGCTGCTCATTGCACTGGATTGCTTTTCTTCAGTCAGTCTTTATGAATCTCCTGTCTGAGGCCAAGGTTCTTCCTTTGGGAGCACTGATGGCCTGCAGTCAGCAAAGAGACACCTTCCTAAGAAGCACAGCATTAAAAGAATGAACTCTCCTCTCGCTCCAAAATTACAGATGAGCTTGTTGAACTAAGCTAAAAAGTTTATTTGAATGTTTTATCTCGCGTCTAGGTTTCATATTTCCCTGTTCTCTAACAACATCCATCCCCATCTTTCCACCAGTTCCCTCTCCCTTCCGAAGTCCTAACTCATCTCTTATGTCAGCACTGATCTTGGCTGTGATCACTGGAGGAAGATCTGCTTGCAGGCCCTAGACAGAACCCATTCCAGGTGGGAGTGGATTGGTCTAAGGATCCTTCAGCTGTTTGCAGAGAGCTGTACGTGTCTGGATGCTTCCTAACAAAAGCTGCTGCTGACTTTGTACTACTTGTACAGCAGGTAAGGAACTTGTAATCAAGTCAAACTACAGTAACCATAATTTTTTAGTTGAATAATGGATATAATTACACAAACTTACAGCAAGATTCTAAAGACTAAGCTATGAGCATGTTTTAAAGCAAAATTATGCAGTTGGTCCTCAGTGTATGAAAAGCCTTCTGGTTTGTAAATCAGCTGATAAGTGAGATTAAGGGATATCCAGACTGGCTTAGTGCAAGTCAGCACAGGTCTGAAAGCAGAGTCCTGTCTCTGTTGTTGGTACCTCAGGATCTCATCACTGTAGTGTCATCCTTACCATTCTCATTTTCCTGACACATTCTGCTACATGTCAGACTTATAGGAAAAACAAAGGTAATGCATAATGCCTTTGCTCTCTCTGCATCCCTTGAATAAGACAAAATTTGCTAAATCTCAAAACTACAGGTAAAAATTAGCAACAGCTCCAGCATTGTTTTGTTCTGTCTCAAATATTCCTAAATATTCTCTAGTATTTATATTGTTTGAATAAAGTTTGTACTTAGCAGAGGTTCTTAAACATAAGGAAAAAGTATGAAAGAGAATTTAAATTCAAAACCTACTTTGGGGTACTAATTTCCTAAACAATCTAATTCCATGTAAGTTTTAGCAGTTGCTTATATGCCCCTTTCATACAGCTCCCTGAGGAATGAACTAGGACATTTGTTGCAAAATGATATTCCAGCATTCTTAATTAACCAATTATTTTGACAAAATATTCAAATAAATTTTCTAATATGCTAGGATTGTTTAAACTATATAAAAGTAAATTAAAATTTCCAACAGATCTCCCAAAAATAGCAAGTAATGCCCTATTTTATTTGCTTTATAGATAAAATATGGCCAAAGCTTTGAGACAAGTACTGGAAAGGGTTTTCAGAACCAAGTAATCAATAATGACACAATGCCCCTTCATTTTCCTCACACCACTATTATTTAAAAGCAGTAATTGAAATTGTGTTGTATATAGTGAACTGGAAACTAGGCAATGGGGTTTTTGTTTTGTAAAAACAAGAAATCTCAAAAGTGTTCCACAAAGTTGCAAGATTGCAGTAAAATACCTCTATCAGTCTGGGAAGGAAGCTGCTTTCACTGGCAATTTGAAATAAGCCATTGCTTATCCAGTGCTCACACAGCTTAAAAATCACAGGCGTTTCAGACTGTTGAGCAACAATTGATTTTAGTTTAAAATTATTGCAGATGTTTTGAACAACCTAATCTCTTCCTGGGAGTGACTTAGTTTCAGGTGAAGGTTATTTATAAATTACTTTCAGAAAATTCTCGGCCTTGGCACCCAATTTATTGTAACCAAAATAACAGAAGTCTTGTTTTGGAAGACACAGGTGACAAAATGCATAATGAGTCAATACTTTTTAATCAGAAATAAGACCCAAGACAGAAACTAAAGGCACAAGGCTATGAGAATTATAAGTTGAAAAAGTTACTGATTAAACTAGACCAACAACATTTAACTTTTAAGACACACTAGGTTTGTCTTTCGTCCTTATTCTTTCCTCCCTTAGTAGTTTAATTGGCAGTTTTTTATGGTATGGTTTAGATGAATCTAAAAATATTCAACTGTGCCATTGTTGACATCCTAAATAACACAGACATCACCAATTTAAGAAAAAAAAAAACTTTTCAGAAACCTGTATTTCCTGCTAGAGTATCAGCAAAGTTGTCAACAACTACAACCAGCATGTACATTATATCGCTACAGATTTTAGTGATTTAATTTTGTTATATAAACAGATATGTATTACAAGAACTAATGTGTTCTTATACATGACCTCAGCATAAAGTACTTCCACTGTCAGTAAATCAGCTGATTTAAGATAAATCGGAATCTATAATTTAGCACCCTTCAAGAAAAAAAAAAATATGGAGAAATGACCTTAGGCAAGAAAATAAGTTAAATATTAATGAATCTGTACTTAACTAGGACATACCGCTAACACTATATGGGGGGTGAGAAGACAGGGAGAGAATAAATCTTTTAGTTTAAAACACACATTTCAGCCATCTGTAGATATCCTGTTAAACTTACCATGAGTATGTGAAATGACTTACCACACAGATTGAAAATTAAAATTCTACACCATAAGGAATGGCCTAATTAAATTTCTTAAGAATTGAAAAATACAGTAGCAAATGCACAGTACATATGAAACTAATAAATAGAAGGTAAGTTAAATTTTGAAATCCAGGCCCATATAGAAGGGTACACAGTGAAAGACAATTTGTGATAACAGTTTTTAAAGAAATCACCAAGCTTAATTTATGATAACTTATTGAATTATGCAACTGTGAATTCAGCCTCATCTGCTTGCTACCATATTCTACACTACTGCTAAACTCTGCAGTTGTGGAGATTGCAACAGTTAGCAAGACATCTTAAATTCTCCTCCAAACTTAATTCTTTCCTTCAGTTCTTCTGAAGAAGAACAACTTCTGTTTAAATGAATATGAATTACTGAATTGCACACATGGTGTTCAAATAGAGCTCACTAAATTCATAATTAGCCCAGGAATTACCTCAAAGTTAGAGCGACCAAGAAAAGCTCCACATTTAAAACACTGCCACCTCTCACCTAAGACCTGTATATTGCATTAGTAAGATCCTGAGCTGAAGAGAGGGCATTAATACAAAATGTTCTGAGTGCAGCAGCCTTCCTAATTGTGTTACTGCAAACTAAAACATCTTTCTGGGAACAGGGCTTACTCAGTTCAAATGCATTCTACTGCCTTTCATATCAACTAGATCATGCCTGTATGTGGCATGACTACAAACAGTTGCTTCTGAATTATTTTAAATTGTTCTGAGTTTCACAACAAAATACTCCAATGTTCACCTGGAAATAACAATCCTACTGCATTCTTGCTGATGACAGCAAAAAGACTTCAACTAACTACAATAAATTGGAGTTAAGATCTACAGCTCTGGCAGTGAGCTTGCCTAAATCTACCATGACTTCTCAACATACATTTAGAAACACACTGGGAAAGACAGAGAATAAAGGAATAAACAGCTTTTTCTGTACCTGGCAAGTCTGAAAAAAGGAGAATGCACTCATTGAATCCATTAGCCAGAAGCCGATCCCTCAGCTGTTGAAGTATGGCAACTCCAATACAGAATGGGAAGGAGGAATTTCCAAGCAGTAATGTATCCCACAAGTGAAAAATTTTGTGCAAAGGAAAGACATCTGCATAATGAATAAGCACAATAAATAAAATTCTATAAGCACATATACACATTAACAGGGTTATTGAGTTGCCTATGTACTTCTTTCCTCTACCATCTTGAGTAATTTCTTTGTTATTTGGGAGCAGAGAGGATTCAATCTGTTTAGGATCATGTTTGTCTTTTGATTATTCTGGAAATCACAGTCTTCTTTTATTAATGAAAACATGAAGCACGTGGGAATGTATGTCAAAAATTAGGCACTTTATTTTTCCTTTGGTACAATACCATTATGCCTTAAGGCATGCATATCAGTTTTTCACAATAAGACAACATAATGAGTTAATCAATAAGATCAACTACTTACAATTAGAAAAGCAACTGAACAGAATAAAGAAAAAAATTGGCAGAATAAAAGAAAGTCAAGGAAAAAGGTCTATTAAAAGTAGCAAGATTTTAGATATAAAGCTGAAAATGGCTCTCTTAAAATACGATATCTTCCAACTAAATAGTTCTAAGACTTTTGCACTTAATTGCTTAAGGAAATAATCTCCTTGGTTTTCCAAATATGGTGATTCTCATGAAAGGTATAGAAAAATAGATATCTGCAAGAACCAGAGCTTTACAGTCAATCCCTTTAGAAAATGCAATCAAGAATCTCACATTAAGTTCTTTGGTATTTCATCAGAGAAATAATCCATCAGCTCTTTTCCTTCGGCCACTTTTTTGAAAATTTAAATTCAATGTCTGCCAGTGTTGATATGACATGAAAAAAATCACAAATTTTTGAGAAAAAAAAGTTTTAAAATTGCTTTCTAATTTATTAATTTTGTTCTCTTTAATTAAAAGCTCTTTATGAGAAAGCTCTTCTTTTTTACTAATACACATGCACAAATATAGTAAACTAGTGCTACCAGAGTAAGAGTGTATCTGTGTGCAATAAAAATGTGACTATATTCAAAAACAAAGTCACTCTCTTTCTTATATTTTTTGAGTGAGGGCAGGGGACAGTAGTGAGGTTTGGTTTTGCTTTTTAACTATTACTAGATCTTTTTCCAGTAGATAACAGCTTCCTCTGAATACACCCTAACTACTGCATGTGTAAAATAATCCAGACTTTAATAATAACAACAACAACATAATAACTATATAATAACCTAACAGTAACAACAACTCAAAAAACCAGGAGAAATACTAATTATTACCAAATCGGGGCAGAAAGTGACAGGCACTGTTGAGTTTTCCACAACACATACTTGCAAATTACAAGCATGCTACTAAATGGCCTATCATACCAATTAGAAAGGCTTTAGCTGGAAACATGAGAAAAATTGAGCTTAAGGAATATAAGAACATTTAATCAGAGGGGAAAAAAAAGCATACTCACGTGTAAACATTGTAAGAAACCAAGGAATCGCATAAAGCTGCAAAAGGTGGTGATGGGGGAAGAAGACAAAAAAGAAGTTTTGAGAACTCAGGTTGTCTATGACAATCATCAACTAATTAAATTTTGCATTAATTTATTTAGATAGGAAAATAACTGCAGTGGCAGATCTCCTATCACACAACCCTTAGCCCCTCAGAAGCTTTTTTCATCCCCAAATTTTTCAAATTACTAGTTTGTGACATTGCATTGAAAACAATGAAAAACCAATCACCACCCTTACTAGGCTGCTTTGCAAAATACAACCTTCAAAGTCTTAAAGAACTCAAAAACCTGCTCTACTGAATTTGCAATTCTCACTAATCTAAATAAAAATTAGGCAAGGATGCCTGAAAAAGCACAAACCAACTGGATTCAATATATCTTTTGGACTATGGAAGAAAATGGTTTTACAGAAATAACTAAAAGTTCAAATAATGATTTCCAAGAGAAAAAAAATAACCACCTCTGCCTTTTCCTGCTATGCTGGTATTTATTAAAATGCATACTTGCCAGTGAAGAAATTAAAGACAGTTTCATGGTCAGTAAATGCTCACTAGCACCCCAAGCATGTATGTAGTTCTACTGTGACCATTTTAGGGCAGGTGTCATCCAAAGGTGTCCTGCTTCAGCACTTACACCCCAATGAGACTCACGCTGCTGCAACAGCCACAGACAACCTTTAATGTCTGAAAACTTTCACACTCATTACATCATTCAGAGAAAGAAGAGTTAAGCATATACGACACCTTATGAATTTCTAATTTTTCATTGAAGTACTTAGCAAGATGAGGACAACAGAATCTATTTTCTTGAAACATCAAACTGCACAGAAAGTTTCCATAAATTAGGAATGCAAGAGCGAGACAAGCACTGTTATATTTTACTCAGCTGCATAGCTCATGTGCTATGAAGATTTACAGTTAAACATAAAGCTTAATATATTACTTTTTAACTCATAAAAAGTGCAAATTAATCCTCTCATTGAGCTTTCCCTGGAAGTAAACAAATGAGGAGCAGAAAACATAATTGATATTATGCTAATAAATTAGTTCTTATTCCATAAACTCTGAACTGGGTTATGGCTCTGACTAAATGATGTACACATTTGCTGAAAACCTTCTTAGCTCAGATCTCTCTAAATTTTATTCCTATGCCTCCATCTGAGCATCGGAGATTTGAACCATACTGCCCCTAAACTAAAGAGGGTTCAGTGACCTGTTAAGATTCAGCAGGCTTTTATGAAGCTCGGCCTCCAGTCCACCAATTGATTTTAAGTGTTCAAAATCCAAACCAGATCAATTTCTATCACCATTTTATTCTTATAATACATTTACAGTATTTCCATGGGTATATCTGTGTCAGGTTTTAAATAGATAGCATTCTCGGGAATAATAACATATCCTGTTCCCTGAAATATCCCCTACAATGGCTGTGATAAGCTAGTACCTGTTTATCTGCTTATTTGTATGCAATATTTTGGTTCCTATGCAGTAGGAAAACAAGCCTAGTGTCCTGAGGCTCCTCCTTGCTTGGAGGCATGTATTATGTAAACCACATTATTTCCTTGGTATTTAAAAGCAATTATTTTCTCCTTTTCATATATTTGATTAAAATGCTTTACCAAAGCAGATCCTCATTTTCTCCTAATTTCACAAACACCTCTATCGTGTATGCATTTACACAGAAAATACATTAAATGTAAACCTTTGAAGATTATTAAAAGGTAATCACAAGGAAAAAATCACTGCTTTGCTCTAAACCACGCTCACCAAACCTATCAGCAGTGACAAGAAAAGTAGGTCAAACAATTTAAGCAGAAAGTGCCAAGCAAGCTTTTATTGATGGGAGCTTTTCCTCTGACGTTAACAAATATAATGCTTTAAGACAAGGAGGTGCTGGCAAGCCTGAAGAGGTTATGGCTGCTATTAGCAAGCAGGGAAGGGAAGGCACAACACGGGTGGCATTACTCCAGAGGAAGGGGAAGGAGCTGAAAGGGAAGGAGGAGCTGCTGTGGCTCCAGGACAGAGCTCGGGATGCGCTTGGGACCAGGACTGGGCACTGCGTTAGTGAATGAATGCTGCCCTCCAGCGGCCGCCAGCGGAACTGCACCGCGCCGCGCCCCGGGAATGACCCGCTCCAGGAAAAGGATTCCACCCCTCCAGTGCTGAGCCCTGAAACGCAACGGGCTTGTGGTTTTACTTGTCACTTAACCCTCCGGAGCTGGGAAGTGTACCTAAGTGTGATCAAAGTAGCGTCTGGACTGCTGGAACAGCCTGAGAATAACTCACATTTTAAAAAGAGCCTGTAAAACCAACACATCATTTTTTAGAGAGACCTTGAACAGAGCAGTGCCATAATTGTAATTTTGCTCTGCTAATAAATACAAGATTTTTTGTGCTTTAAAGTAAGGACCTGTACAGTTCTTTTATATGAAATACACAGCAGTCCCCTTAACACCAGTTCCCATTCAAACAATCTTCATAATAAATCCACAGGGTTTTCCTAGTTACAATTGAAATCTGTTGACCTTAGACTAGGTTTCATTCTCCATCTTTCCATTATCCCTAGCTAAATTCCTTTTCAATAGCACTCTGCTATGACAAATTCTGCTCATCTCTTGAGCTTGGAGATGCAGTTTGTTGTTTTTCAGCAGAATGAAGATGTTTAATTGCCTATTGTTAGGTGGCCATATTCTCAGAGGAGTGCATCTTCCACTAGACATTCAAAGCTCTTAGAGGTATTGGTTCAAATCTTGATGAAAGCCTTTTCCATGGGGATTTTTTTTTTACTGGCTGCTAAAACTGTCTGGACTGTTTCATTATTTGACTGTTCCTTCAGAATATGAGAGCTTTATCCACTTGTGTCTACAGAAGACTGAGATTTCAGTTTTAAAGACAGCAGTTCTAAAGAAATGTAGGCTCATGGGATTTGGATTCTAAAGAGATTTCAGAAGGAAGAACAATGTGAAAATAGTGTTAATGTTAGTTGGCAGTGATGTTAGGAAATATTAAAGGGTACACAGTAGCTTCTTCCTCTGTGAAAAGTCTGTAGGAATAAAATAGCTCTTCTGTGTGATCCAGATGCACCTTATGAGCATCAAAAGGAGCTAACCACCTGTTTTCAGCATATTGTAAATATATTATTTAAAACTGAAGGTTTGAGTTTTCAAAACATCAAGAATGCCAACATTTTTTACGACTCATTTATTATGTGTGTATATAACGTGCTTACCAAAAAGTTCTGGAAAACTCAAAAATCTTTATGAAAGTTCACCTTCCACACCTCATAGAGTTACAGAGCTGACATTAAGGTTAAATACCTTCAGTTTTAAAGATTACAACCACAGCAGAAGTAACAATTATTCTTGCAATCTCTTATAGAAGAATCCTCACTAGACCATCTCTTATTAAACAATTTGAAACTGGTAAACTGTTGTGTCTTCACTGTTATTAAATGATGGCAAAAATGATTTATAGATGGATAACAAAACCCCACTATGATACAGTAGATATTTCACACTATTTTCAGAGTTTGGGACTTTCTATGGTGAAGCCTTTCCTTCTCACAGCTGAAGGCACACAGAAATACAGGAACTACCAATCAATGGCAACAGGGGCAAATATTCTAACTCCAACAATCAGTAACTCATTTGTTTCAGGAGAACCTGCTAAGAACCCCGAAACCAACAGCTGTAAGGCAGTGTCTGCTTTCTATATACTTTAGGCAGGCACTGCTTAAATGACAACAGAAAGGATTCAGGAAAGGTATGATATATTTCTTTTCTTATTGGATTGTCCAGTGACAGTCCCAGATATTGAAAATCTGTTAAGCAATGCCATCTTTCTTTCCCAGTGTACTAAAAACCATTTGCCATAGCTACACAGTAGGCTGGTCAAACTGAATCAAAGAATGACTCTCAGCTAAAAGGAATTATTTTCACCTTTGCCCCCCCCCCAACTGTCTCAACTCCATCACTGCACACACCGACCTTCCTCCCTCCTCTGCCATGGTTATCCTCACCAAGTAGAGTGAACCTCAGCCCTCCAGCTCAGTGCTGCCACAACACCCACCTTCCCCAAAGTCACCCTCACTACTGAGCACCAAAACTTCATGGCCTTGCTTTCTTTCATGGAAGCACTTTAAAAGATAAATCCTTTGTAGTTATTATGCAAATCTTTTTTGTGCATATTTTTAGGAAGTCCACCATTGTTAAGTGATGTCAGATTGACCAAAGGGGGGCTTTGAAACATCTATCTCTTGTCACCTATCTCTGACTCGACCTGTGGGGTGACCCGGCCCAAACCATTCTCTCAAGAGGAATAAAACAAAATCTTCTAATAAAATGAAAATAAAAAGTCTACAATCTTACTCTGAATATTTCAGTAACTTTTTTTTTTGTGTATACTGTACCATATATTGAAGTTTATATGAGGGGCCAAAACTACAGAGGTTTTTATTTTTTTTGCCCTATCTATCAAATGCCTGTTTCTTTTCTTCCTGTTTGATGGATGACCAACAATAAGTGGAATTTTATTTTGCTGAATTGTTCTAACAACTGTCCCAACTACTGCTTTTTTCTTTAATTTTCAACTGCTAATAAAAACTACTCTTTTGCTTTCTGCAGCTTCTTGAGGAAGGGAGAGGGAAATGCCAAGCTCTTCTCCCTGGGATCCAGGATAGGATATGTTGGAATAGTTCAAAGGAGCACCAGGGGAGATTCAGATTGGACATTTGGAAACCTTTCTTTACTGAGGGGGCAGTCAAATTGGGAGAAGCTTCCTAGAGAGGTCTTTGATGTCCCAAAGCTGTCAGTATACAGGAGGCATTTGGAGAATGCCCTTAACAGCACACTTTAAGTCAGCCCTGAGGTGGTCAGGCAGATGGACTACACGAGTGTTGTGGGTCCCTTCCAAATGAAATTATCTATTCTACAAACTCCCCATTTGAAAAACACACATAGATACTTAGCTTCAATCCTATATGGTGCCTAGACAATCATATATTCAAAGGCTACAGAAATGTACAAAAGATAAGGCAAACTGAGTCACATTTTTAATACCAGATTCTACCCTACACGAACAAAATTTGAAGAATGATCATTTTCTTCACAAGACAAAAATATCAGCAAGAACCTTCTCCTCCAGATTCATCATCAGGTAACTGCGTAACAGGACAAAGAGAGAGAAAGTACTTCAAGGGCAGGATTTTTAAGATGAAGCCCTATTACTGACACCTCGTGCATAGCACCAAAACCAAGCTAAGGTATCTACGTGTGCCAGCAGCTTCAGCACAATGTCATTATGGAACGCCAATCAGTTTCCCTTCTGTGTTAGTGGATTGATGACAACCGTGTCTACCTTCCATATTTCACAGCTGAAAGTGTTTTAGAATAATTCAGGGCTATAGCTGTGCTTTTAGCAACATTGTACACTTCCTTGTTTTTATTCAGTTTAAAACCTGCTGTTTAGGGTGAGAATGAGTAAAATAAGGAATGTGGGGGTGGGGAAGATTATAAACTTTGGGAGAGTGAGCAAAGAAGAACTGTAAGATTCACTGTATATATCATCCCTCTATTTGTATGTAAATCACATAGCCACAGCAATGTACTTAATCCAGGCACCACATCAGCTAATAACATTCACAACAACTCAAGCTTCAGCAGTGTTCAATATTCTGGGAGCTACGTGACCTGAAGCAAATGAGAAGGGTGCCAGGAACACAATCTTCTCTGCAGCAGAGCCTGCGTTTCAATGATGAAAGATTAATCAGGGTTTACTTTGATAGGATTAGTACTCAAGCACGAAACTCTGGTTCAGATCTCATTACTACAGCGCATATCCTTCACCTTGATGGATCCTGTGCTGCCTTGTTACACTTACAAAAAATCACCTCTATGACTAATCTAAAAGGCAGAACAACTTTTCCTACTAAAAGATCCCCCAAATCCCGACAGATAATTCAGAAAAGACAACCTGTCTTCAGAGGCTGGTGTTAATTTTAGAACTTGTATTTTTATTCCATGCAAGAGTTTTCAAAAAATTTGCCTTTTTTTCAAATATTTACTGTATTACCTAATCATTTATTGATTGTCATATTTAGAGACAAGGCTCCTGTATGGCTATGTACTGTCCAATGACTAGCAGAACAGAAACTAAAATATAGCAAAACACACAATTTTAAACTATTCCATCTGACCTGTACCTTGGAAGTCTTCAGTGGAGAATTATAATTGTATAAGCAGACACTAGGAGCTGCTGAAATATCAGATAAGACCCAAGATGGGTTGCTACAGAGCGCTGGTGTAGATTAGTAGCCCACACAAAGACCTATAAGGTGGTCAGGGAGATTACATCTCTAACTCTTTAGTGGGAACTAGTATCCTTGACAAAATATACAGTAAAATAGTTTTGGTCATCTGCAGCCTTCAAAAAAGAAACATTAAATGCATTTATATAGTGATGCTATAAAATTGATTCTCCCTCAGGAACTTAAATGTTCCTGTTAACCCTTGCACTTCATCTACCCAAATATTTAGGCTTTCTACAGATAAATATTCTTCCTTCTCCTCACTCTCCTTTCATCTTCTCCCACCTGTCTTCTTCAGATGTGTGTCATCTTAAATATATGTGGCTTTCTCAAACTCCTCTCTTTATATAGCAATACTCTGGCTTTCTCTTCTGCTCATTTTAACACCACAGTATCTCCTAAATTTGTAAAAAGTAAACATATATATACCTTTTCAGATGACTCTAAGTTATAATAACTTACTGTATTTACCATGCCAGCAGAACAGGAAGGACTAATGCACGTAAAACAAGAATCAAAACGTTACCATTTTATCAGTATATTCAGGAAAGTCTATTAATATGGAAGTTTCATTTTTGTCAAAGTGCTACTGAAGCAGTTTGGAAAGGCATCTCATCTCATTTTCCCTCATTTTCCATTTTTTAATGCTTTTGGATAATACTTATAAGGACCCTTAGCACTTACATCTGGAATAAACCCAATTTCATTGAGGTGGTTACTCAGCTCTGGATCATGGAATGCAATCATCTGGGAAAACACTGTCAGGTACTCTGAAATGACAAATCCAAGACTATGGTCAAAAACTCAAGCCACCACATGCTGCTAGCACACAACAGAGTTGTAGGAAAGCCACTCATTTTAAACCTGCAACAAAACAGCAGGGGAATACCACCACTGTACTCCTTGCCACCATTACATTCAATACAGAGGAAGAAACATTTAATTTCTCTTCTTTAGTTCTTCTCAATTTGGATTTTTAACGATGGTTTACTTGGCTCACACTTATGTGTGATTGTGATTTATGCTTGACAGGCAAAGTTAAACACGGTTTAATAACCAGCAAGGAGAAATATCCTCTAAAAAAGATAAAATTCATTATATCTTCAGCCTGGCCTATTAGATTGATAAGTACAATTTCCTTAAGTTTTACTTGTTTTTAATTGGAAGGGAAGCAGACAGCAGAACATAGAACAGTGACAGATTTCTCTCTGTTCTGCCCTTCTCCCAGTTTTGTCTACGTTGCCACATATTCCATTAGAAAAAAGGTGAGGAGGCTATAATACTGCAATTTTTTAACAGACAGCAATTTCTTTTCCTCCACCTTCCCTAGAATAGAATAATTTGGGTGTGGACAGCTAATCCTGGGGAGCAACAGAGAATATGAACCCTGCTTCCAGAACACACTGGCATCTCCATGCTCCACACAGCTTCTATCTACACAGATGACAGCTAAAATTGCAGTGGGTAGTTAAAAGACACATTCTTAACCCTTTGTTCTACCTTAAAAAGGCAGGGAAATGACACAGAATTTTCCTTTTAAACCTTTATTTGTACACTGTTTCTTGACATACAACCCTAGAAGGGATTTATTAGAATACTGACAGAATCCCAATGGGCCCAGTCTCCCTGAGTCCTTGATGATGCCACATGTGGTACAGGAACTCAGGAACACCTACACTACTGTGGTTCACAGAATCCTGCTGACCTGTATTTCTAACTTTGGCTGATACATATTTTTGCCCAGCTCCTTAGGAATAAAATCAGGAAACCCTGGAGGGCAAAAGTATTATTTTATGGAACAGTATAACCTCTCAAGAAAAGTCTTTACCAAGCTATTAATCTTGAAGTCCAAAGCAGCTGTCTACAAAGGAATATATTTATTCTTTTCATTTTCAGACCTTTTCTGCAAGCAACCTTTCTTTACAGACAAAAGGATGCAAAACCATGTTGTGTAGAATAATTTTTCATATTATTTGATTCAGTTTGTAACACCTCTTACCCATTGTCTTTCATACATAACTCTCCTAACCCTTGCATTCTCTCCTTACCTTAGCTCTCTCCCAATTATCTAATATGTAAATGCTTTTACGTCTAATTAGTTTTGTTGATCAGTTCTTAATTACCTTTCTTGAAGACAAAAAAATGACAGACACTGTTTAAAGTTGATGAGTTTCACAAGAAATTTAAAAAAAACAAATAGAAGGACAGCAAGCCATGCTGATACTCAGTATTCAATAAACATTCATAACTGCTTGCAATTAAAAACATTAATTACCACCTGCTTCTTTTAGCTACTAATGGCTTTTAAAACAGCTTCTTTTGGTTTCTAAAGACTGTTGGGAGGAAAAATTATCTTCCCAACACAGACTGTGTCAGGGTGACTTTCTAGGTGGAGACAATTCCTTTTTTATGATTCCCTGAAACTTAAAATTAATTTTCAATTAGAACATTCCTAGCTTTTGTTTTAATTTCTGTAAGTTACCTATATACTTGTTGAAGGCCGAACTCTGGAACTTTATTCCTCAGGGTTCTCCAGCTCCTGTCCTGCATTGAATAACATCATCTCCCACTCAGTAAGAAATTCCCCTTGAATCCCTATTTTCCTGAATACCATAACTTTCATTTTCTGAGGAACCCTTTGTTTGTACTGTACCTCTTCCTCTTCCCTTATTGTCCAAACGCTCCTCTAATGGAATTACTTTGACCACCCGAAGGGTAAGTCTTTACAATGTAACACTAGAAAGGCTGTTTACTGCTTTCACAACTTTGCAGGATTGACTGACTCTTACCTTGGACATAACATCCAACATTTATGTTTGTGTGCACATATGCATGTGTGCATGCAGGACTTTTTTCCTGCCTGAATCTTTAACCACCTATTTGGTTCCAAATTTTCTTGCACAGTTACATGATTTTAACTGTGTCCCAATTTTGCAACCCCTTGAAAAAGTGTATTTACATAACCAGAAACAATTCTACTTCTCTTAGAACTACACCAAATAAAGGGAGCGACTTACCTTGAATAACATGAGAATTATCCTTCAGAAAGAAGTTATACAAATACTTCGGAATAAAAGCAGACATGCAGGCATATGCCAGAGCTGAAAGAATTAGAAAAACAGATGCAATGACAGAGGCAGAATTTAATTACACCTAAAAAAGCTCATTATTAAAAAAGCTCATTCTATACACAGAAATCATTGCATGCATAGTAGGTATAATAGGAGTCATTGTGCTAAAAAACTATTTTCCCACACAGAGACCTTATGTAAAGAAAGCCAAATACAAGACAATAAAAGCTTGGACTACACCTGTTATTTACAAATCGCATTCTAAGAAGATAAAGGTCATATACTTAAAGCTGATCTGAAACTTTCAGGCATTTCAAACTACCATCAGCTTTTCTGAATAAAGCTGGTCTGACAGTTTAACACTTAGGTTACCAAAGAATACATTCACCTTAAGCAAGGCTGAACTACAGCTTCACTGAAAAATACAAGTGCTACAGCAGCATTTCTTGCTTTCATCTATTAAAGGTTATTTGTGCTTTTTATTATATATCATTATAGTACTTGGAAATAAACAGTATTTGAATGCCTGCTTGAAGAGCAGTACACCACATGCAGTTTTCAAACCCCACCATTTATCTTGACCTGTGGCAAAAAGAGCTTTAAAGTTCCTTTGTAGATAGAGAAACTTTCCATCTCTAAGTGGATGCACACATCTGTCTGCACATACAGAGGAGAGACTGGGCTTTTGTTCCCTCACTGCAGAAAAAGTTACTCACCTTCATTGTTAAAATTCAGGTACAGAAACGGTGCACAAAGAGAGTCAAGACCTAAAGAGAGAAGAGCCATGAAGAAACAGCACAAAGAGCTCATTTATTTTAATGCACAAGTAATTTATAAGGAAAATTTGCACACTAGATACTGGCACTGCATTGTGAGGGCCTCACAAGTAATGGTGAGAACAACTGTGAAATCTATCCATGAAACAGCAAGGATTTCAAGTTGTTCAGCCATAATGCCAAACTGATTATTCTGCCAAGGCATTCAAGAAATGCCAAGTACCAACCCAAGAACTCAGTAACTTTTGCAGTCTTATCTTGGAGCTTAATAGCAAGCAACAGACTTTTCTTTTTGAAATAAAGTGACTGAAACGTATGAAGACTGAATATATAACAACGAGCAGGTAATTTTTTATTACAAATTAAATATAAGTTATTAGGTTTTAAATTTGCGATAACCCACAGATTCACTATTCAAAGGAAACAGAAAGGAAAGCACACAAAAATGTGGGAATGAAAAGCAGCAGGTACTTTTAAGTCAATCAAAGCTTTCCATTCAATTATCTGCCCTTGCCAACTAGTCAAACTCACCTTGCCAGTACACCAAATTAGGATGGGAAACAACCCAGGCCTTCAATACACGCCTGAACTTTGCATGACCCTCTGGTGACGACAGCAATTCATCATACTGATGGCAACGAGGAATATCAACTTCAATCTGCACCACAGCCAAGCATACACAGAGAAATGGGGATGAGTGGGGTAGTACTAGAGCAGTCTTGCAACACTAAAGGTGAAAGTCAGACCACCATCATACACAAACTGCTTCCTGAATCACTCTCAAAACCAAAAATGACAGGGGATTTAACAGACCTGGCAAAGTCTAAAATAGATTTTTTTTTCTCCTTTTCTGCACTCATATTTTTTAAAGGGTTCTAGCCCTTGAAAAAGGCAGAAAACCAATGGCAGTTAGAGTGTTTTTACTTCTGGATTTATTTCAGGTGGTAATATCACTTTGTTCTAAAAGGTAACCAAATCAGAGTTCTCAGTGTTGCCACCAATTTGATGGAAAATATTTGTTCACCTACATGAAAGGAACAGTTGTTGTTTGTAATGTCTTTTTATATCTGGTAAGAGAACATTTGAGAACATTCTCAGAGAACCAAATTGCTCAAACCCCCATTACTGTGAAGTATAGCTCACCCTACAGGACCTCAAGTTACTCAGCATTATCTGCTATAAGGTCCAACAGGCACAACAAGCATTTGATAAATCCAGGATTTTTAACAATAAATCATTAATATTCACTACACTGCCGCTGCTATAGAAACAGTAATTATAAAGTAAAAAAGGATTTCAGCTTCCCCATACTACAAGCTGAGTTAAAGAACTTGTGCCAATCTGTTTTGCAAGATTTTTGCTACAGTGTAGGGCTGGAGGGCAAGGGGAACCATGTTGCTTTTATCCACCACATCTGCTGTAATAGGCAAGTGAGGGGTGGGAAAGATCTTCAAGTGACAATATTTGGAAACACCAAATATGTGTTAAGTCTTACTTGTCTGTCTGTAGGAATCGGTGTGTCTTTATCAATGGCATCATATTTTGCTTCTATGGCACCCTAAATGTGGAAGAAGAATATCTGAATTTAGAAAGACCTTACCACCATAAGGGCATATGACAATGTACATGCTGACATGCAGAAGCTGACTGTTTTTGTTAAGAACTTTGTTTAGCAGAAGAACAGAAAATTCTGACAGCTTAATTTGAACAAAATCATCTTTATTCTGTTACTAACTGAGGACATACACACCCTTCTACAGATCTCCTCAGCATGACCTTCAGAGATTTTCAGTTGTTCATGCAGAAAGTTATGTATTTTGTAGTTTCCCATTTTCAAGTTAAGAGATGCTCTCAGTTAAATCCAGCGCTTACCTCAGCCACTGGCAAGTGGCTTTCAGTATCATCTCTGTAAAGGCACTGAATTCACCTGCCTGTTGATATTGCCAATATAGATGACTCAAGTAGCCTGTCCTTGCCCAAGCAGGTATACTAACAAGTCCAATTTAATGTTATGGGACAGGACAGTACATACTGTACAGATGGCAAGTCACTGAAGCATAAGAATTGACTAATTTCCTAAGATTCAGGCTACAATCCAGACCAGCCTTAAAAGCTTTTTTGTTGATTATTTAATAGAGCAATCAGAAGATCACATGCTAATCTAAATATCCTGAGTTACCTGTTATCTTTGAGAATCTCTTTGCTCTACTGCTGCAGATTGCAAGCAAGGTAGATCCAAAAGCTGGTACTCAAGTAATTCTGTGAGGATCCCTCATTTCTGGGACATTTCATTGTCCAAAAGGACTGTATTTGATTTATTTATTCTCCTTTTTTCTGAGAAGTGTATCAATTGATAGGTGAGAAAAAAACATTTCATGTGTTTCCTCCTGTTTTGTCCAACTATTGCTGACTGGAGCAGAAGGATTGTCAACTGCATTTGTCAAAAATATTAAAAATCAAAACAAAAAACCCCTGTCAACTACCAAACGTTGGGGTACTATTTTCGATCCCATAATCAAAATTAAAGGTAGCCAAGGTTACATATGCTTTCTGAAATCAAATAACCTTACAGATAAGAACCAAGTTTGACAGAACATTGTCTTTATTTGCACAATTGAATTACTTATTTTATTTGAAATTCCAGTAACTCTACCTGTCAAGTCTTTAATTCCATTCCAGCTTCCTTGTCAACCCCATTCCTATCCCACCCCATCCTCAGTCAGTACTGGAACTTCTCCAAATGCCCTTACCTCAACACCCAACAAGGCAGCCCAGGTTACGCCTCTCAGAAGGGGAGGGATGTCAACCCTGGCTTCTTTCCAAATTTGGTTTTTCTTGTATGGGTAGGCCTTGAAAGAGAAGAGATTAACTGCAAAAAATATTACCATGTAACCGAAACAATTCAAACCCCAAAGCCGGGACAGTCTTTCCCAAAGTGAAACCCTAAACAGTGAATACAAGTTTCACAAAAGGTGAATTCCTAACTGGAAGTCCTGAATTAAATACTACTGTTTGATAGCTACTTCTGTTAAAATACCCACTCTTTCTCATAAATGCATTCACGTGCTTTGGTTTGTACTGGATAGATCTACTAATCTAAATTTGTATTATAAATTTTTTTTTTCATTATATCTTTCCTTTCATACTATGTATCCATCTTTGTTTTATTAAACATTTCCAGTTTATACTCCATAATATGTATCAGCTCTCTCATTCTTAAACAGGAATCCATCTCTCTGCATACATATAAATTAGGGGCTGCTATTCCCTTCCCCAACATAAAACTCACATTTATAACATGGCACTGTTACAGGCATATTTATATCTATAGTAACTCAGTCTGATGTGAAGTAAAGGATGTAAAATTGTTTTCATCAGTAAATAACCAGTATTAGCAGCAGTATTATTTTTATGTGCGTACTTTAAAATCTACTTTTATATTCACCAGTACTGAGAATAATTTGTTCTATTTTTATTTTCAATCTTCTGATACTTCTGAAAGGTTTTCTTCCCCTTTCCTACTGTGGTCTCTTGTATCCCTGCTTCCTTTTACAATTACTTGGTCTTTCAAAATCTTCCAATTAACAGACCAAATCCAATTATCCAGGATCACGAGGACTCCATACCTTCAGCAGCCTGTCAAACAGGACAATTCTATTTAGCTGGTACTCTGTGTCCCTCTCCCGGATGATCAGAGGAAGAGTAGCAGCTGCAGAGAGCTCATTGCTGCTGTTGGAATGAGGTAAAGCTGGTTGGCTGGGAAAACAGGACAGTAAAAGTGAACAGCAAGAAAAGCAAATCACTGAAAAAAATTAATACCCTATGAAGTTTTTCTGGGTTAGAAATAAGTATAAATGGATAACTTTGAATATTCAGCACAAACAACTGATTTCCAACAATTGATTAGGGCAGAGGCTAAGCTCCTCAGTTTAGTATCAGAGCCTTAAGTGCAGAGTGCTCATCAGCTCGCAACTTTTAAAGCCAAACAAAGACGTGTTAGTTTTGCTTTTGGGAAACAGTTGTTCCTGGCTGTGCAGTGAGCCACTCAAATGAAACTAGTAACTCAAAATTTAGTGCCTTACAGACCTACAAATTTACACACATACTTACTCATCTTCAAGCAAGGGATAAAATGCTTCTCCACCAACATCCTTCAATCTCTGCAAAGAGGAAGAAAAGTAATTCGTTATAAGAATGCTGCTCAGAATTCAAGTGGAAATCTTAGAGGAATACAAAAAACTATCACATAGCAATTCATCTGCCAAATTCAGTAGCTTGCCTTGAGACTTTGCTAAGCATTAGCTCAGTCCTTTGACAACAATGAAGCATACAGCCTTCAACACTAAAACCTCTTGCTAATACAGGCTTTTGGAGTTGATGGAAGTTCTCCTGTCTAAAGATATCCATAAACCCATTTCCACAAAAAAATAGATTTTAAGGACCATGCATGAATAAATCAATAGTATTACACAGATCTTCCTTGTTTCCTTGTTTTTCTACATGACTTCCTATCCAGGTAGCTGTAAGACAGCTGCACAACTTGCTTTCATGGTTCTAATCAATACAGGAGTTTACAAACTTGAATTCCTTTTAGGAAATGCACTCAGCAAAGGTGACAGACAAACATGGCTGGATTTTTGACTGAAGTTTTCAGACATCTTATGATGCATGATTAATGTTTAATACCATGCTCCCTGCAGTGCTCTGTTTTGTGGTTCAGTCCTTAACTTGCAGGCACACGGCGCACAGCCTGCTCCTCTTGGGGCTGACAGAAGAGTTCATTCTCAGTTCATTCAGTACTGCTCCTCTTTTGATTATAAGCATCGTGCTCTGCTCTATAAAAGGTGTTTGAAAAATTGCACGAGTTCAAAAATTTATTTCAACTAACACTGCAAGGTTCAGGCTTGCATCTTCCCCAAAATTAAACTTCAGTATATAATTATTTCCTGCTGTACCTATAGAAGTAGGCAGCAATATCCAAAATTACACATTAAAATGCTTAATAAAAGTCTTAAAAAGCTGCCCTCTAGTAAGAACAACAGCAGAAGCTGCAGTGTGTATTATGTTTAAAATAGCTGTTGCCTAATTTTGACCTCCCTCCTGCCTCGCAAGCCCCACTGACCAAGTGAAGAAAATAACACAGTTCTTTGGTCTGCCTTGATTTATTTGTGTGAAGTAGTGCAAAGTTCTACTGAAGAAATGTGTTTACACAGTGTTTGACACACTACCTCCAAAAAAAAGTGGCAATCAGGAGTCATCTTTTTTGTACTAACCCCCTCTAATCATATGGAAATGATTTTTTTAAAGAAACGGGCAGAATTGCATTTGCTAGTATAAAAAGCAAACTGCAAACCGTGCAGCATAGTTTCCCAATTCAACAGCAATAAAGCTCTACATAAGTAAAGACATGTAAACAATTAAAACATTTCAGTGATATATGCAGTAAATCTTATAACTGATCATTACATCAAGCCAAATCGTGAGTTATCATGTGCTGATTTTACCAATGAAGAAAACTGCATTACAGCATTTTTGCAAAATGCTTTGAAGAGATCTTTGAACTAGCTGTTTCATGCTATATATTCCAAAGATTAGTAATCGACTAGTGGAAAATTGGTATCCAACACTAAGAAAAAAAGCTTTCGAGGAGCTGAAACTGAACTGAGTTGATTTTTCTTTTGGAAAATGTGAGCCATTGACAGACAGTAATTAAAGCATACAGAAGACACCCCTTAACCAAATAGTTATAGCAATTGTGGAGAATACCAGGTAGTACAGAACTATTTGCACTACACCAGAACAAAGCAGGTAACAGAAAAAGGAAAGGGAGGGACAGAGGACAAATCAAATTTAGTATGTTTTTGCAGATAAAGCAATTTAATAGCGCAAACCAGAATCTGACTCGGGCACTAAGAAGTGTTCTCTTGGAATCACTGACATTTCTCGTGGTAGAAACAGCAGTAGGAGCTGCTGTTGCATATTCCCTTTAAACAAATGTTTCTGCAGAGAAGAGCATAAGAAATGCACAATATCCCTCTTACGTTTCGGAGCTGGCACAGAGATAAAGTCACAGTTGTGTCATCTAGGAGGGAACTTCTATCTCGTCCTTGCCCAAAGCTCTCACCATCTTCTAATAAAAAGCTTCAAAAAGGAGAACAAAAAAAGAATCAGGTCATTTTATAACACAGGACTTGAGCTAGGAAAACAATTTCTTACATGAAGCAATGTCCTCTTTAAAACAAAGTATTAGGTCTTAGAAGTACACTGTATTGACTCTGCATGGCCTGAAACCTGCTATCAAGGGAATGTACAATCACCTTAAGTTATTCAGACAGCTTTTTTGTAAAATGGCACATTTCAGGTTTTCTACAACTTTACTTTGCAAATAAAGGAAGAGTTACGGGATTAATATTCCCTTGTATTCTTTGATCTGGCACAGACCAGGACTGTCATTTATTGTGAAAAGCAAAAATAAAATATTATTATCATATGGAAACCCCAAGCAAAAGTCTGACCGTTTCTGTGGCAGTCCATCTAAGGACACAAATGCATCCAAGACAGAGTGTACATAAATTTATATATTTAAAGTAGACCACATGAAACTGACTTTCAGAATTTAAGCTAGCATTCTCAATGTTTCTTAGAGTTAAATTTAATTTCTGAAATTTGTCCTCATCTTCAAGATAGACACTATGGTGGAAAATATTTGTCTGCATTCACCTATGGGCAAAGGAATAAGCAACCCCTCAAAAATCTCTCACTAATTTTGACTTTTATTTTTAAAGATATTGCAATTTAGCTGTACACATTCTTCATCTGCTTTTTAAACACAGAAACAGTAAACTGATATATACGGGCACCTAATTATGCTATTAAGGCCAGATCACAGGATTAAAACATGAATGTTTTACATATAATTGCAACCTGTGTAGCAGTAAGATAAAATTAACAATCACTAAAATGCTGTTACAGACTTCTAAATCATAAAATGAAGCATTTTGGAAAAAAGTAATCAGCTGATCTGCTGAATTACTGGGTTCTCCATTCAGCACTGCTGCTCTGTGAAAGAGAATTCAGAATGTGAGAATTTGCTATAAAACATATTAAATTAAATTACAATTGCTAATATGCCTCTGAAGCACAGTGAGACATTATTACCAAAACTTAATTCTATTGGAAAGTGTGAAACATTTAGGAACTGCCATTCCCATATTTTCCAGTTCACCAGCATCTTTTCAAATTTCAGAAAGCAATAGTAATATCAGGTAGGTGACAGATACAAGGCATTCAAATAATTCCCTAAATTAGATAAGAGGGGAAGTGACAATTTCCTGCTGTTAAAGAATGCCATTTTCAGTATTTTTCACATATACAGGTATTTAAACTAATTATGGTCTCTTGCAATCACTAGAGTTCTCCATCCATCCATCCATCCATCCATCCATCCAGCCTCCTTTTGCTTGAGGTGCTTCTCCATCCTTACTTGGGAAGTGTGCAGACAGGTGGCTTTGATCGAATGATTTCCTTGTTGACAAGTTCTTTCTCCAAGTCTCCTCCAGCCAAACACCAGAGATAATAAACCTCTTCAATTGATCTTTCTGCTAGGTAATCATTATCTTCATCTGTTGGGAGAAAACACATAAAAATAATATTACAGCATTTTAGGTAGTTTGCATTTCTTTCTACAACTCTAAACACATACTGCTGATAAAAAAAAAATTCTGCTTGAAAGGTCATAACCTTAACATGAAGTTAAAGGAAAAGTGATCTTCCCTTTGCAAATACTGTTTAAGGAGATTTAAGGAAAGAAGTCATTAAAAAAGCAGATATTTCTGCAGTTTGCCATGAACCCCTCACATGAATACACTGAAGTGTGGACTTTTGCTTCCTGGGTGTTTCTAAACAAAACAAACCCCTGTTTTGTACATAGCACTAAGACTTAAAATAAGAAGCAAGTGATTCCTACTGAGTAGCTATAATCTCTCTTCCCTTCACATACCATATTCGTTTTCAAAAAGTATAAAATCTTTGTCAAAATTATATTTTCTCAACATCTCCAAGTTCATAAGAAAAAGTTACTGAGGATTTAAGAGTGGTAAGATTTTCAACATAGTGTAGTTTAAAACTTAGAAGTATGATCTTTTAGTCCAGAATGTGACCTCTTTCACAAAGACTTTGTTTTCCAGTACTTCCAAAAATCATCTTATGCTATGATCTAGCACATTTAAATTATCAATAAGTGGAAAGAAACTACCTTATACATGCATATGTCCACATTCTAAAGGCAAAAGATGTTGCTATAGCAACATGGACTTGAATGCTAATGTTATTTTTTCCTTGAGGTTGAAGCATAAAATTATGATTTGACTTCTTTGGCTTGCACACATCCCTGAAAACATGGTTGCCCATATCTCTTGCCATTAAACCACTTATTGCGTTGATCCAGTGTTGCAACATTTAATATTTCTGTGAATAACTTTTTGGAGACAAAATGCAATAACACTTTTATTTTCCTTCCCCCTCTAATGACATTTATCCCACTACCTGCTTTTACCTTTACATAATTGACTTATGTCTTCAGGAAGTGTTAAATTAGCACACCTTGGAGAAGATGAGAACAAACCGGCAGGTTTGTGGAAGGGAGGATATAGTGAGGATACTTCACTGAATAAATTGTCATGCAGCAATTCCTCTGGAGTTGGCCTTAAATTAGGAGAAAAGGATAAAACAGTTAGAGCAAAGTACTCCCAAATACATTGCATTTTGGCATGAAAGGTCCCCAGTAACGAATATTAGCAAGTTATTTTAAATTATATTGGATTTTAGAAATTTTAATAGCAAAAAACGTCTACCAATGTTTTTCAATTCATGCAGCACAACAAACTAGCCTGTTCACAGTCCAAATTAAGATCTCTTAATTCTTCTCTTTTAAACACTGAAAAGCACAAAACTGAGAATTTCTTATAGGTTGCCCAAATGCCAATATTCCAAAGAGGTTGAGCAACAGTTCTCCTTATTTCATAGTAACACAAAGAGTTTACCAGGCCCTTGGACTGAATACTTGCCTCTTGGAAGGCTGGAACGTCAGGCATTTCTTCAGTAGAGCTATGGTATTTTCAGAAAGCTCCTGGAACATAATAAAAATATGGAGGAGGTCTGCTTATTACTGTCTTAATTCAGCAAGTCACTTGGCTCATACTTAACTTCTAACATACAGGCTATTCCTCTGAGGGCAATAAAATTTCACACCCCTGCACATGAGGTTTGCTGTGTGAGATCAAAATGCTGGGCAAGCAATTCTTCTCACCTCCCAATTCTACATCTGATTTAGGGGAAGAAAGAATCTGAAAAATTTGCAATGTATGCAGTTTTTTACTTATTTTTAAATTTAGATATTCTGTACCCCGCTGGAAACAATGCAGTGCCTGGCAACTTTGTTCTGCTAACAATCAGAATCCTTTCATATAATGTCCCAAAATATACAGACAATAAAATTCAGTGGTTATTTTTGTGGGTATGGAAAACTATATAAAGCGATCCTGTTACAATGTGCAAAGTGAACCAGATAGAAGACTTAATTTCTGGAAGAAAAATACTTAATCACTAATACTTTAAAGAAAATTTGTAACTTACTAAACCACCCAGAAGTATTAACATTTACTGAAACTGACAGCAATTTTAGGAAAGGATATTACCAGCACTGGCTATTTAAAGGGATCTTAGATATGTAGTTTGGTCTTCAAAATTTTTCATTACAGTGCAATACAGTAAGTGACCAAATGAATTAAAATAATAAATATGCAAAATGCTATGCAACAATAACAAAATATTCTGGATAAGACAGCACAGAAGAGCAAACTAGTTTCACAAACCTTAATAATATCAAGGCAACCATGTTCTTCAGCCAATACAATTACAATATCATCTACACAGCCTTTGAAAAACAAACAGAGCAATAGAAAGTTAAAGATTATTAATAAAGTGATACCAATTAAACAGGATATCAGATAAATGTCCATTCCAATAAAAAGCACTTAATTTTTATAAGAATTTTTTTTTTAATCCCTGAAAGATCTTAAGGGTACTTATATGAATCTTGAATCATTGAATGAATGTGCATTTTTCCCCCTATGTTCCTTGCAGATAACACTAGCAGGATTTTAGAACTTCTTTTCATTACTTTATTGAATAAATAACTCCCAAGTCAGGACACAAATTCTTTTCAGTGGATAAACCAACAACTTGCATTCAGATTGAAATGGATGGAGGTGCTCCAGGAAGCCTTGTTACCAAATCCCCAAAACAGACAGAACTTCAGCACTCAAGCACTAACTGTTGAATGAAAAAGATGTTTCTCCTGACAGCAATTAATTTTAACAGTATTGCTATTTGCTCTGTATAATAATAACTTACTGTTAAAGCTTCAAATTGCAAATTCCTGCCTTTCCCCTTCCCATGGTTTATACAAGAACACCATTAGAAATCAAGTCTTAAAAGATGCAAGGATAGTCCCACATCCTGACTCATCTACATTAAACGAAAATTCCATGTGTAAGTAATGTTTGATAGTTTGAACGTGCAACTGGAGACAACAGCCTGGGTTCACTAAAACATTTCCCATCTCTCTATTCCTATCTTCCTTTTTGAGTCCTGCTTCTCTCTGCTTGGCCATTACTACACAGGCACTGTGGAGACAGTTTTCTTCAGTGGCATCAATTCCTAACTCATTTCAGAAACCTCCTGCAACACAAACCAACAAATAACAATGAAAACAACCATCGTTCTTCAGCATGTTTTCTTTTCTTCTTCTTCTTTTTTTTTTTTTAATGGTTTGCCCTCACTCTAACATACTGCCAGGTCTTCCCAAATTTTCTTCCTGGCATCCAGCTCCATACTTCCCCTAGAGAAGCAACACTCCCCAAATGCCTATTTAAATCTATAGATGAAAGATAACAAAGGTAAAGTGCTTTACATCTGAGCATAATAAGTTGATTAGTATGTAAAGATCTAACCATAAAGCTGACTGGAAATTTGAAAAATTGATTTTGTGCTACTTACCTAACATAAGTATAAATTTCAATCTTTCTGCTATCTCCAAACTCTGAAATAATTTTCTTCCCTAAACAAATAACAAAGTAAATTTTTTAAAATTTGAATGAAACAGCTACTACATGAAAATATTTAGATAATATTGTATCCCATCTATATACAAAACGAGTGAAATAACCTTCTACATGTGAATTTTAGACATATCAAAACTATCTGTAAGAACAAAAAATCTTATTTACCCCAATCATGGCAGAAACATTTTCACATCATGATAGAGCAAAAATGTATCATTGATAACTTCTCTTAAATGGAACCATCTTGCAGTCAAATTCTTGTGGCTCCACAGGCAACCATCCTTCATGGTTAGCACATATGCTAAGCATCCTATTCCTTGAACAATCAGCACCGTCCAGGTAGGAATGCTGACATATTCTGATATTTGGGCTTGGGTGATGGGCAAGGTGTCATTAACCCCACATTCAAGAGCAACCAAGTTAATGAAACTATTCCCCCAGAGTCAAAAGCAAGAGAATTATTCTTTTACATACCACACAAAGCTCAAATAATATTATACCAAGAGACCACAGATCTGATTTAGGGCCGGAAGGCAGAGGCTTCTCACATTGAGTGTGATCACTTGGTTTGCCTATTCCCTGTGCAATTACTTCAGGTGCCAGATATGATGGGTACCTAGAAAGATGCAGCAACATTACATACTATCCTTCTGTCCAAAAAGTGTGACTTCCCATTATACAATCAGAGTTATTTTGCATTCTGAGAAAGCAGAATACTGCCTCTTTTATTCAATCTACACATTGCAGCAAAGTTTCACTCCAGTGTAGTGCTTACTACATGAAAGGTCAAATCCCAACCACTAGCTCTATCATTTAGTGGAAGGAAACCTCAGCTTTCTAAGTAATACGTCTACATATCTTAAGAAAAACACAGATTCAGTTTCAGCATTAGTATATTATATAAGTGTATCCTGACATACACTTAGGGATGGTGGTAGTATTCTTCTCCACTGATAGTGTATTCCCATCAAATAACTTTTGAATTTGCAAAAAAAAAAAAAAAAAAACAAACCAAAAAATGTTAGGGATGTATGTTACCTTCTACTAGATGATTTTAAAATAATATTATCACTTTTCTTTTTGTCAATACTCCACTATAATACCCAAAAAAAACCTGCAATCAGGTTTTGAAAGCAAACATCAGTTTCTTTTGGCCATGTCTTTAAGAATCAGCTCAGTATTTAATTTGAAAACAACACGACACCTCAAAAAACCAAAAAGTTACAAAAACCCCACTGCAACAAAGCAATGGTTTGTAATACGGTATGATCACTTGAAATCAAATAATAAAATTGTAAAGAGACAAAAAGCCTACAGTGGCAGACTGTAGTGAAGCACTGATTGTGCATTTTCCTAAATTTAAAATTAGGAATCCAAGTCATAGGGAACTATTAGTATCTGAAGGCAAACCTAGGGATAAAGACTGACATCACAGAGTTATGGTAACATGCTGGCATGGTACTCATTCTCAATTTTTTTTTTCATCTCACCTACTCAGATGACAACCTCATCAGTGATATTTTCAGATGCTTCTGTAAAAGGCATGCTCTAAACATAATGTATTTCCTGAAAAAATACATAATCTCTGATATATATGTATTGTAGAGATACATCCTTACCCTATAGGAAAATCAACATCAACACCTTGAGCAGTCATATGGTAGAGTCCAAATTTAGCCAACTTCACATGTCCCTGAAAAGAGAAAAAGAAATGATCAAGAGCAGCAAAATCCAACACAGAAATAAATCTGGGTTTAAGCAAAAAAAATTTAAAAAAATTCAAAAATAATTTCAAATTGCATTAGGTGTTAGAGGAGAGAAACCTATAAAAAGCACCCTCTTACAGTTTGGTCTTATCTATTATGCAGAAGTGCACTGAAGGGTAAAGAGGTGCTAATTTCTAATGCTTTTACTTCTCAAGAGCATTAAGAAAATCACTTTGTTTGGAATACAATAGAACTTCTTAAGTTACAGCATTATTTTCAGTATATTAAAAAGGCTTAAATACCCCACTGAACATTTTTTCTGTTTGAAAACTGTTCAAAATCCAGTTTGACTCCTAGAAGTCCCTAAATATGACCATTATTCTTCCATTTACGCTGCCTTGCTTCTGCAGACTTTCCATCAACTCATCACTACCTTGCTTTCCTTAACAGTATCAACACATATTTCAAACAAACAATTTTTCTATGTATTTTCTTTTTATTTGTGAAGACAGAAAGCTAACACCAAAACAACAAAACATTAGGCACAGAAGTTAAACTGAGGCCTTTTTTCTGCTGGATTTTGAATTACACTCAGGCAGCCTCCAGATGGTGCAACAGAGATGGAGACACCAGAAAGCTTTCAAAGGGCAGGGGAGAGCTTAGAAGTTTGTCTCACAGCCCTCTTCTGTTCTTTTATTGATTTTAGGAGTATCTTAAAATCCTAGAGTACTTTTTCTCATTAGAGCATTATGAGGATTTTCATTTGTTTACAAGCATATAAAAATATTTGTGCTACTTATTTTTGTCCTCTCCTTTCTTCTTGTCTTCCTAGTTATTCTACCTAAACTGAGAAAAAAAAAGGATCGATAGAGGAGTTATGCAGACAAGTTAAACTCTTTAGCTGTTGGTTCTGATAAAGAAACCACTCTGAGAACCCGAGTAGCTATTAATTTCTCTCATCTTTTATGATCAGAAATTGTATTCCATTCTGACAACTCAGTAGTCTGTGGTAGAAGAATTGAGAGATACTTAAATTTGAATGATTTAACATGAACAAAAAAATACCTTGATATCTTAAAAGGCAAGAGTCATACCACCATGGAACACAAGAAATATTGACAGCTGATCAGCCACAAGAAATATTCTTCTATTCAAGTAGCTAGGAAGGTCTTGTGACTAATTACAATCATGACAAAATGACTTAGATTACCACTTTGAGAAGGGAGAAAATGTGTGGTTTGGGATAGAATAGAAAAATAAATTCTGAAATACATTTGAAACTCAGGAAATGGGGAAAATTGTTGTTAAAAAAACCAAACAAAACCAAGACCTTCCCAGATATGCAATTTTTTTCTCCATTGAAAGGACTGTGACTGTCCAGTCTCCATGCACAGTTTGGCATTTGTTAGCAGCAAACAAACCCACAGATTTACTCCTGTAGCTGTACCTTTCGATCCAGAAGAATATTGCAAGGGGACAGTGCTCGGTGGACCATTCCATGCTTATTCATATATTGCAAACCTTGCAAAACCTCATATGCTATGCATAAGATCCTTGAAGAACTGAAAAAAAACAAACAAACCAACAACATGTTAGAGTGAATATCTTCCTTTTTAATCTGTAAAAATGTAGTGCTCCAGTTATTCCAAACAAAAGTGAGGCGTTCACAATTCCAGAACAGTTTAAGGGATCAGCACTGAATAGGATAGGGTATGTTCACTGCCATACACACATCTCCACAACTAGGTTTTTTCACCCTGAACTGATCCTTAGGAAGTGTAGAAACTGCTGACAAATAGCATTCTGTAGGATGTTCACCACCTTCTCTTGCTTATTAAAAACTTGTGCAACAGCAAAAGGAGGAAGAGTATTACTGACTGATGACAGTGACAAGCCAACTATCTGACTAAATACCAAAATTAGTTTCTTTATCATCTTCATCAACTGCTATTCATACCTGATATAATGACAAAACTTTTTCACAACAGTAAATAACTTGTGTGGATTTTGACAAAAGCCACACTTAAAACAAATTCTGAGACTAGTGCAATACAAAATACTGAAAAAAGTCATGACAAAGATACCCTGCATGGAGTTATCCTCTAGATCCTACCTTTTTCCTAGGAGAGCTCTTTACTAATTTGCAATAGTGTGAATATATATTTCTAAGATAAATTTTAAGCACAAAGGGAATATATTCTAACATATGTCCATACTGCTGTATCCCAGGTCATAGTTTTTGAGAGTGATTCTCAAGGTATTAGCAATTTGACAAAACCTCATGGCTAATAACCACAAAAGCAAAACAAAACCCCACAACCATCTAGCTCCTCCCTCCCTAGCATATCCCACCACCAAACTAAATACAACACCACAGAATCAGACATTAGCTATGTACCTTTCCCCTCAGTCAGTCTTTAGCAGCAATAAAAAAGTGGAAAAAAAAATATCTTAGAGGTCTTCAGCTTCCTTTTTGCCTGCAATGCAAACACTAACAATAATGGTGGCAAACAGAATCTCCTCTCTCATTTTCTGCACAGCTTTGCAAAACAAGACGTGACAAATAAATGATGGGATATTCATGCTTCCAGTAAGGAGACAATTGCATGTGAACAATTAGTACATCATGAGGTATTCTAGCCTATTGTTTCTCTGTGTTAAAAAATAATTACCTTTTAGAAAAACAAAAGTAAGTATTAATAAAAGTGAAATTGGGTGGCAATTTGCTGGAGGCAGGCAGTGTGCTCTTCTGGCACCAGGGGGCCTCAGCCACCCATTTATTCTCCATGTTCTCTTGTACTTCATAAAATCCACCCCAGACCCCGGGCAAATATGTGAAAATACTGCATTTGGATTCATTGCTCTTTAAGATAAACCCTTCACTTCATTACAACGATCAGGAACACACAAGTGATAACTATTTTTCCATGTTCATTCAGTGCTCAGCACTCTTAAACTCTTGATGCCATCCTGCTGGGCAGAAGCATTGAGACAAGTACCTCTGCTAGTCCTTCAGCAGAGACTCTGTATAAGAAGCTCTGCATGGTGCTTCTGTGCCTTGTTTTGTTCTTATTTATTAGGGAAAATAACTGTTATGGTTACAACCCATGAGATTTGCATTTAATTGCAAAGGGCCTGACAACTGCACTTACTGCTGTTATCAAGCCCAAGAGATTTCTCTTCTTTAAAGTCCCCAAGACCAAGCTCTGCTGATGTTCCCAGCCTCACTGGAGATCACTAGCAAGGCTGGCTCCTTGCTTCAGTGGGTTTCTGCTCTCTCCCAGTTGCTACACCCACTGCCAATACCACAAGCATTGCATCAGCCTTCAGCAAATGCAGAAGGTACACTCAGAAAGCTGCTTCCACACTCCAGGTAATCCTGACCTTTTAAAAACCCCCCATAAATTGAAAAAGTAGACACTGTTCTACACTGTTCTACACTTACAAAAATTCGATGTTGGCGGCAAGATCTGAGCAGATTTAGAAACTTTTTCCCACTTAGCTGGAAGCCTCTTTTTCAACAGACTAGCTAGTGCTGAACTATGATAGATGTGGCCCTGTTTAACTACTGAGTCTCTTGAACTGCAGAGGTATCAGCGCCCTCCTTTAAAAGGAGGTAAAGGGGAAAAACCAACAGCAAAAGCCCTAAAACCAACACAGGAGATAAGGTGGCCAAATGTAAGCGTGGCAGGTTTGACCCCAACCATGCCACACCACTGACCTAAGGAGAGCCATATGGAGTTGTTTGGCATGAAACAGCCAAACATCCCAGCAGCTGATGACCATGGCTGTGACTCCAAATTACAGCAAAGAAAATCACTCCTCTGCTTAAGGCAAGACTGCAGGACACACCAAGTAAGCATAAAAGTGTGAGATGCACTGGAGTTTCCTAGCTCCTCCAACAAGATTTGTTTTAAGGTTATTTTCATCTCCACCAGCAAGAAAATAAATAAATTTATTTGCAAAAGGAACACATATTTAAGAAGCTGTCTGCATTTTAATCCTCAGTCTGGATACCAAAATGTCTATTCAGCTGTAGCTTAGTCAGATATGCCTCTGAAAAGGGGCTCTCTTCAAGCAAAAGGATTGCACACAGGTTTAAAATCAAACTGGTTAAATTTAAAGATTCTCCTGGTTTGGAGAAGAAACATAGCCATGAAAGGAGGCAATTTTGTGCTCTTTCATACTAGAAATCATGAATTAAAAGACTGTAAGTATTAAAACCAATACCAGGTTTGGGGCTGTAACTTGAAAGCATAGAAAAGGAAGCACTAAGTAGAACTGTATTCCTCCCTCTGATTCATCCTGTAAGTAGGACAAGGGAAAAAAATCCCTGCAAGCTGATATGAGTAAGTTCAGCCAACTGTACAAAACCCAGCATGGCTAAGAGAGGCATGTGCATGGCATTTGTGGGTGGAGAGAGAAGGGAAGTAGACTTAATAACCCACAAAAAGGATTGTTTTATTACCTCCAGAACTTGTCAGACCAAAAGCTATACCAGACAAATGACTAATTTCCACACTGTAATAGTACACAGGTGGCTGCATTGTGCCTTCACAAAAAACATTAACTTTTCCACTTAGCAGCCAGCCTGATCTCCAGTCTGTTGAATTCCTAGTGTTAAGGACACAAAGACATTTTCTGGAAGTTTACTTGAGGAACAATAAACCTAACCTGTCAGGAAACACATGTTTTAGCAGAATTTCAATCTCTTGTGGTTCTGCAAACCCACTGATGAAATAATGTGATTGCTTAGGAGACTGTTGTCACTTTCTGGATTCAGACTGGTGGGGTGGAGAAGAAAAGCTTCTTAGTGCATCCACTACACTCCCTGACCTGACTGAGAAGAGTTTTGGGTCAGGGTGAAAGAGAAAGTACTACAAGAAGTTGGCATACCCAACGTCTTACGTTTTTCAAAAGGATCACATTTTAGCAGAGAGAGTGGGAATGACAGATTTATCAAGAAGCAAGTAAAGACAGTAAGCCCTGAAAATAATCAGGGGAATGGAGAGCTAAGAGTGAGCATACTCACCCAGTAATGACTGGGAAGAAGCAGCTAAGGAGAACTGCCCAAGCCATAGGTCAACATAAACACAAGACCAAACAAAAAAAAAACTGGAAACATTTAGAAATCAAAAACTTTATGACAAAAAGTCGTATGCTGAATTCCTGCTAAAATAACCCCAACTATATCACCTATATATTATTTAGTTTGAGTGGCTATTTAGTAACTTATTATTTGTGATTAATGGGAATGATAACGCAGCTGCTTGTAAAAGTGGGAACTGGACTCCAAGATAGGATGCTCTAGGAACAAACAATTTCTTGCAACTAATTATTTTCATTTTAGACAAAATTACTGGTCTTCTGAACCCTAAAAATAGTCATACTAGCTCAGACCAAAAATTATTTGAGACCACTATCCTTAAAAAAAAAAAAAAAAAGGCAGGCAGATGCCTAGGAGAGAGGGAATACAGAGCAAGCACATATGAAATTTTCTTTGATATTTTCCCGGCTTCCAACTTCCTCTAGTCCAAGTTTTCTTCTGGGTGAAACAAAAGTTTGCCTCCTAAGCATCATGTCTGATAATATCACCTACTAATTCCTGTAGCATTCCACAGCCATCAAGAATTCTGTTGGTAAATCTCCCTATTTTACCATTGCTTAACTCCAGAGCAGGAAAAGCAATTGTGGAGAAATGCATTTGACAGCCAGCAACATGGTAGTCACTACATTCACCACAGGCTGCTGGAAGGAAAATAAAAACTACTTCATGCATGACATCTTGAATACTTAGGGAAAAGAAAACTGCAGATCACACAGTGGGAAATTGGAGATGAGTGGGATCAGGAGGCTTGACTTATTAAACAGTCTGATCAAAACCTTCCAACTGGAGAAAAGTAACAATGAAAAGAAGAGATAAATTTTCAGCACTCATGTCAATATCATGGAAGTAACAGGTTCACACAAGTTTCTTTTCCTCCAGTTTAAAGGAAAATCAATGCCAACCCACACATAAATTCACTCCATTACCTCTAAGAGAAGTGCATTCATGGTATTTTGTTAACTGGAAATACATCTTCCCCACCCTTTTTTAGTGCTACAATAAAATATTTTAGTAAGAATGAGTAATTTGGTATCTCAAAAGATCTTCCTGTCTTCTTACTGTGTCCAGTCCTACCTCCTCCTAGGCTACATCATCTCCCCTTTTGACAACTGCAACCCAGGCAGAGGCAGATATTACAGTGTAGGTGACCAGAACACAGTGGTGTACCTGGACAGTGGGACAGGAGCAAAAACAATAGGCTGGAAGCAAAGTGAAGACAGGAGCAAAATCTTGGGGAAAGGAGAAGTATTTCTGGCTGTTACAAATACATTTGTGGTATTTTTATCTGGTTATAGCCAGTTGTAAATTTCACTTCCTTTTATGTTTTTGTATCAGTCAACACAGAGCTCCCAATCCAGTTTGTAGAAGGAAGAAAGCTGTGCCTGGAAAGTATTGACAGCGCACTCAGTACTTTACAGACTACTTTGAATAAGGATGTTTCATCAAGTGAAGTGAACAGAGGCCCCACCAGAATCAGGACTAGTAACAGAACACAAGCCTCATCATCATCTACTTAACGGTACAGAGTCCTGTAATTTTGTAGATACTAGAGATATATATGTGGATTAGTATTAAGTCATTTTTCTTCAGTGCAGTGGCAATTTAAGGAAAGAGGAAATTAATAATAAAAACTGTAGCCAGAATTATTTGGACTTTTTTCAGGAAGGCAGAACAAGACCAAACAGGGTAAGATTATGCTGATGATTAGAAGTTTCTCTTTCCTCAGACTTACAGTTCATGGGTACATATGTAGCAATACATGCTAAGTAGGTCCTTTACTAAATCTGTGCATCTTGTTCTAACCTTGTAATATTCCTGTAAAAAGTAAACTCTAGAGGAAGAGAACCTCAACAAACAGGAGTCTTAAGAAGGTTATAGCACTGATCCACAGGAGCAAAAACATGGGCTCCTCTTCCAAAGCAGAGTGTCAGACAGGTCTGCCCAGAGGAAGCAGACCAGAGCAACACAAACCAGCAATGTCATCAATCACTACCCCTGAACCTGTGAAAATAATACACATTTGGAATCCAGGAAGGAGATTCATCACAAAAAATTGTGTCTGTTCAAAGTGAAAGGGAACCAGGTTGTGAACAGATGTAATGTTTCTGAATTCATAAAAGTGACAATATTCCAATACAAGCAAAACTATAAAACAAAGAAAATGACATTTGCAGTTAGTCTTATTACTGCCAACAATGTGGATAGACTGGTTAGAAGTGGTGTGGCCAAGTGGTTCAGCAAAGGATAAAGTTTGGGTATAATCCTAGTTGAGACAATCACTACACTGACCTCAAGAATGCCATCTGACCTCCTTATTCCTCAATCAACCAGCTGGAAAACTGGATAAAAAGCAGAACTAGGTTGAAAACCAGATGTGCAGATAAATTGGGTCTTCCTGGGTAAATAAATTACAAAATACTCTATACAGAACATAAAGAGTTTGATGCAGGTGGGAATGGTTTATTTAGCACTTTATTATGTGTTTGATTAAAAAATGACACTGGGGACCAAGATTGTAAACACTGCCAATTTACTTGGAAATGCTTTCACATTATCAGAATGAAATGAACTGGAAAGGAATGCAACAAACAGAGAATAAGACACATACATAAAAAAAGAATTTTATAGACAGAGTCCTCAGAAGTCTCTACCTCATGCACAAGGTTATTTCACACAGGGTATCTTCAACAAATTCATATTGCTCACCTGAGGAAACTCAGAAAGTCCTTTCATTCCTTTTTTTAAGTTCTAAGCTGCAAGCATGACTTTAAAAGGAACACAGATGATGTTACACTTTTATGAAGGTCTCAACTTGTAATGTATGATATAATTCCATAAAATAATAGATGAAGGCACAGATAAAGAACAACTTCATATATAGAGCAGATTGAATACAAAATTTTGTATCAGAGAGGTGAATTTTCAGTTCATTATCACTCTAAATGACTTAAGTCATAAACCAAACATTCTCAAACACTGCAATTTAATTCCTTTTGGACACCCAGCATTCATCCCAGGAAATAGGAGAGCAGATGGTAAAAGTAGTTTTGAAAAGTAAGTACAGCTTATATAGCGTTATTTTAATGAACCTTCTAGTGTCATCCTGTTTAATGCACAGAATGGGAAAGACAATCCACATTCCCAGTTTTTGACCTTGCCCCTCATTAACTTCTAAAAAAATTTTTTTGCACCTTAGCTTGAGCTGGTTCATATGTAAAACATGTAATAGTGATACTTTATGTTGGACCAAAAAGTGCAATGAAATCAATGATTTCAATCACTAGATACAAAGACTAGGCAAAGTAGCCCTGATTTAAAACCCAATCAAACTCTGCATTCTTATCACTGACTGTACACTCTGAGTAACTTAATAGAAATAGATGCACAGGTGACAATAAATTAACAAGACCTAATGGGTGAAAACAAGACAATGACTTCAAAATACACCACAAAGAAGTAGCGTCAACAGCATTATATGCATGTACCATGTGTCAAAGGGCCAAAATTTCATTGAAGGAAACAACATATCTCACTTCCCCTCTCCTTCTCCAAAAGGAGTGATCTCATAAAAAGTAGTAGAATTAAGATCAATTGAAGTCAGATTTCCAAAAGTCTTTTAATTTCTTTTGGACTCCCCTGAACAAATGCATGCACCTCTAAAAGGCCATACATTGTGGCTGATACTACATCAACTCTCCCAGCTGCAACTGAGGGCAAGGTATTGATCCAACATTTTAAGATCATAGGAATTCTTTCTCCCATTTGAGGTTATAATGCACAACTGCATATTTTACTTTATTTTCAAGGAAGTTCTATATCTGTGGCATGAGAATAAAGTCTTACTTAACATTAGCCAGACCAGCTTTCTCCTCCCTACTGCAAGAAAAGTGATGGGTCCCTAAACTTATCATACAAGGAGACAGATTCCTTCATTCTTACTGTGGTGCCCTAGGTGGATCAGAAAAACCTGATCAATGAAAAATTTTAAAAGACAAGCTGAAAATGAAGGGTAATTATTGATGCAGTTAATGTTGTTGCAGCTGTGTGGCAGTACAAACTGAACTGGCAGATCTAGAAATCATAACTCACTAACAATAAATAATGCTGTCCTTGCAGCCAGACAGGATTTGTTCTTAAAAATTAATTTCTGCAGGCATCTGTATGAAAGGAATAAGCATTAATAACAAGCCGCTTTCCTAATTAAACTCCTTCTCCCCCATTTTATAAATTTGCAACAGAACTTTTAATGTTATGAACAAATCTTGCAACATTACATAGATCTCCTAAAGCCAGGCACTCTGTGTAAAATAGACATTGCAACAGTGTTATTTTAACAAATAACTTAGCCATAAGGTGTTAAAAAAATTAATGTAAATATCTACGGTGAAAAGCCTACCTAGGTGTCAGTGTTTAGTTCAAAAAATCTGGATCTCTGTATCAATGGTACAGACACTAAAAAGTAAAACAGAACAGGAAGTTTCAAGAGAACAGCCTGCAAATTCAAGTGATCAAAGGGACCTTACAACTAGGCCAATAAGCAGTGGTGCTGCTAGGAATTTCATAGCTAACAACAACTATTGCAAAAGCCATTAGGGAGTGCATCACTTTGATCTATAAACCAGTACACAAAATCACAACAGGCAGGAAACACCTATCTAGAGGTAACTATAAACTTACATGCAGACAAAGAAATGCCTGTCACTATAGAGATTTATCAATCTGCATACAATTAATACTAAATTTCCTTGAAAGTGACATGAGAAATGTGATCACCAAAGGGGGAAACAGAGATGGCTACAGTTGCGTGTAGGAGAAATCCACATTACAAAAGTTGCCAGACTAAAGGGCAAGAGAAGCAGAACCAACTGCAAAAATGCAGGACAGATTCCCAAATACATATGAAAGATGACTGGCAAAACATAAAATAAACACTACTGAAGTACAGGAAATCACACTTTGCAGGGGCTGTCTAGTGCTGATTATATGAAAATATGAGGTGTTAAATAACAGTAGAAGAAAGACTAGCTGATGCTTCTCTTGAAGAGCTCTCAAGCTTTACCACCTTCTAAGAACCACCAGGGGCCACAGCTGCCACTGCTGACTGTAGAGCACCAGCTCTGTGGTATTGGATACTCACAGATCACTTACAGTAAGTATCAGTGTTGAGTACACAGTGATGTTGAGTACAATGTTGAGTAACAGGATGCACGAGCTAACCTTTAGCAAGACATGTACTGCTAATGAATGAAATCAACATTTCAAACTAGCCTCATCTGTCAGCCTTCTAAACACTTCCATCACAACAATGTCCAATGACCTGGTACCTATTTAGTTATATACCCAAGAAGAGAATATCCATATGCACAGAAGAAACAAATCTCAAACCTCAGTGATGTTAGAGATGTTTGCAAGCATATCAATCCACCTAAATAAATCAGCTGTCTGAGTCCTAGTTAGTGACAAATGTTCCCTTGAAGACACTGCTCAGTTGTCCAAAACCAAGAACTTCAAGTGTGTTTCTTCTTTGAAGAAGTTGGTCTGTACTTGTATTCATAATAATAAAAATGCCAGCAAATACTGACATTCAGCAGACTTTTGGCACCTACAGTACAGTACTGTACTTAGAAAATAAAATCCCTTTTTAGAAGGATGCACTATAAAGTAAATCTAAAAAGTGTTCACTCTTTTTTTTGGTTTCCTTTCTAGAAGCAGGATGAAGTGTCAAACACTGTATTTTGTTAGAATAACCATATAGTAACCACATCTTGCTCTCACAGTCTACAGCAATTTTTATGCTAAACACAACTATCATTCATTAAGATTAATAATGTGCTTTAAATCCCCTAAGATTTGCACAGTACAAATTTGACATTTGGTTTTATAGCCATTAGCTCATTAGTAGTAATTTGCAGAAATTACTACATTAATGCAGAATGGAATTTTAACATGATCCTTACACAATTCCTTGCAGAAATATCTTTGCAGGATGAACCACCCTCCCACTGAGGAAGGTGTTTTGTCTGTCTGAAACTCAACATCCTCTTTCACTAGAAACTGTAGATTCAAAACTCTCCAGTACTTTTGTTCTCAATTAACTTAGCATAACTCATCTTATGCTCAAGATCTTTAATAGTGCTTTTAGCACGGAAATCTGTGTGAAGTGTCTACAAGGAACTACAGAAAAAGCATAGTTGAACAAAAGGTTGAATTTATCATACACTTTTCCCCCATCCACACACTTTATATTGTCATGGTCTAAGCCCAGCTGGAAATTAGCACCAAGCAGCCACTCACTCATCCTCCCCCTCTTCCCCCCCACCTCAGTGGACTGGGAAAGTAAAACTTGCAGGTTGAGATAAGATTAGTGTCATAATTGGCAATATAGAAAATACAGTAATTATGGTAAATTATAATACTATTGATAATAAAAAGGGGAAAACCAGAGATAACACAATGCAGTTGCTCACCACTCACCCCCTTCCCTGACAGGCTGGCTGCCCTGCCAGGGAACTCCCTCAGCTGGTGCTGGGCAGGACATGGTGTGGAACATCCCCCTGGTCAGTTTGGGTCACCTGTCCCAGCTCTGCTCCCTCACAGTTTCTCTTGTGTACTGGCAGAACATGAGCCAAGGAAAAATGTCCTTGACTCAGGATAAGTGTGACTTAGCAAAACCCCAAAACATCAGCGTGTTATCAACACCTTTCTCATTCTGAAGCCAAAACACAGCACTGTAACAGCTGCTGAAAGGAAAATAACTCTATCCTAGCTGAAACCAGGACAATAATATGCAGCAGTCACATCTACATTTTAATAGCAAGAGGCAGAGACTATGATAATCTCAAAGAGTAGGATTCTTCTCTTTTTCTTCTAGAAGAAAAGAAGATAAGAAACAAGCATGCATTCACTGTTATGTTTCACTTGTAAGGAGGAAACATAACAGTGTGTGTGTTCTGAAATGTCTTTGTGCTGCCGTCAAATAGTGCAGCAAACTGTGCAAGCAAAGAATTTAGTTCCATACCTAAAAAGATCACTCAAACATCAAGAGCTACAATGTTCACCTCAAATGCCTCAGGCAAGCTGCACCTCTTTTCCAACCCAAACAATAGTTTTCTTGTGAGAGGGAAGGCAATCACAGAAGACAACCTATGCTAAAAGGAACACAGCAGGAAGATTTGCAGTCAGGCTAAAAATTACTTACAGAAATAAACCAGAAATTCCACATGAAGAAAAGCATAACTGGACAATATATAAACAAGTCTAGACTAACAGATAATCTTTCATCACAGCTTTGCAAATAAAGCACTATCAAAAAAGTAACAAAATAGTCTACTGACACTAAATACCCAAACTACAGAATTTCACACCTGTTTAGGAAAAAATTAACTTTAAGTTTGTTTATTAATGCTACTTCATTTTACTATTACATAATTTATCCTTGTCAAATTCAGCCTCATTGTGATATATGGATTTCTCATGTGAAATTCCAACAAAGACTTGATTCAAAGCAGAAAACATTCAGCCCATGAAGCTCTGCTCATATGCAGCTCTTCAAGTCAAATCATGTAAAACCTTCGGCCTTTTGATGACTTGCACCTGTTTTACAAATATTTTTGAAGAATGCCTGGCTACTCAGAAATTGTTTTCCTCTCCATCTAATAACTTCTGTACCACACTTGCACTTTTAGGTTTGCCAAAAGTACACTAACAGCAATGATGGCATGAAGAACTCCAGTCCAATCAATGAGCAGGCAACTGTTGAACGTAGCCAAATAAAACGTACTCATCCGAATCCGTCAGATCATGTTTTCTCCAAACTAGTAAACAGCTGCAGACACAGTCTGCTTCCCATCAAACATTCCATGTATGACAAACTATACCTTGTATCTCTGATGGTTCACTAGCAATTTTTCAATACCATGACTTTCAAAACACATGACAACTATATTTTATTGAAGAAAGGAATAGACTTAGACTGTCCAAGCCACAAACTGAAGACCAATCCAGAAACTGTACTGTAGGTGCCAAAAGTCTGCTGAATGTCAGTACTTGCTGGCATTTTTATTAATATGAACACAAGTACAGACCAACTTCTTCAAAGAAGAAACACACTTGAAGCATGACAGAAAAGGAAATGCTCACAACTCCTTTTATAACAGCACAGGAGCAGAGAAAATAACTCCTTTAACACTGTCTGGAAAAGGTATCTCACAGGAGTAGTTGGAAATGTGTTTAAAAGATGGAGAACCTTAAAGACAAATGTACATTCTACATTCTGATCTTTGGTATCAACAGTGCTAAAACAACTATCAACGTGGAAAAGCTAAAGTCTTGATTGCCACTACCTTTAGTGAGACTGTTAAACCATAAAACATCTACCTATCATAATTTTTTGTGACTTATTTTCAATTCATTCACAGAAAAAAAATCCTTGTAAATGCAAGAAGACAGAGGAAGCCAGCTAGACTGAGACACATTTTCAAATCTCTGAAGGGCAATAAACTATTATGAGCTTAAATCAGGTATTTACTATTTTTGTGCAACTGTGCATAAATTCTCAGCTCTTTAAAAATTTAACTGACTCCTGAACATACTTCAGAGAGCTGATTTTGCACTAGTGTGATTTATAAACTGAAATTAAGTGCATCCTTTCAGTGAGCACAACAACAAACAGGACACTAAATTGGGAATATACAAACAGGAAAACATGACTCGGGCTACAATCTCTCTCAGAGAAGACAGTGGACAGCAGTCTGGTGAAAAATGGGATATCAAAGCCTAATACTCTAATCCTACCCTTATCATACCCTCTGATCCATGGTTGCAGCCTGAATTTCCTATGGCATACAACTTCAAAAGACCTCCCCTGCTATTACTGCGATGTCCTATAGAAGCACAGTAAAGAAAATTTGGATTAATGTCACTTTTAGAAGCATTAATTGTAGTTACAATGTCTACACGACTATACTCTAACAAAAAAACAAAAAAACAAAAAAACCACTAGAGAGCTGTAGTAAGTTCCTTTTCAGTATCTGTGTTAAGAATTGTGAAAAGCTGACACTCATTTCCTCCCTCCGAGAGTTCTTGAAATTTACCTGGTAAGAGTTCTTACAGCAGAAGGTGCTTATTCCCAGATCCCAAATACGCAACACTCAAAGCAGAAAATAATCTGGTCATAAATTACCAAACATTTACTTGCATTAATCTTTGAAGATAAAGTTGAGCATGTTAGCTTTGATGACAATGACAAATTATTCCTGCAATTCCTGGGGACTGCTGACCCAGTATTGCTAGGTAATGAATGAATGAATTCTTGAATATGTCACAACTCCAATTTCTAGCAAATGTTTGGTGGTATCCTTGGTAAAATGGCTTTCTGGTCTGTGACAGAACAGAGCAGAGAAACAGTTGAAGCTCTGATTTCCAGTATTTGGCCCCTACATGAAAACTGATACATTTGAATTAGAAAACCTGGGCAAAGTTTGCAGCTAAGTGAAGAAAGAACATTGCTACATATCTTTTCTTAAAATATAATTCATATATTAAGGAATGTATGCTACACCTGATGCATGACTTCAGCAAAGATTAGCTGCAAATAACTACCAAACAGCTGTATGGCTTGTTTTCCAAAATGTATAGAAAGATAGACTGTCCATAATGTAATGTCTTGAATTTCAGCATTAGCATAATAGAAGATTTCCTGCTGATTTTACATCAGCTTGTGGTACAGGTGCAAAGGACTTAAGTTACTGGCAAGCATAAGGAAAATTAATCTAGAAACCAGAAGAGCAGTTTCTCACATTCCATAAACAGTTTAAAAAATTAATTGCAATAGCACACGTATCAACTCCGGATGTGTAGCCAGCTATGCTATCACTGACCAATGCAATCAGAATTCTTAAAAAAGCCAAATATTTCCTCCAGGGGTAATTGATATAGACAGATCACATAACCAATAACTGGGAATTGGTCCACCCTACTTATTTCTGAAGTTTCTCAGCCTCCACAGGAATAAAAAATTCTGTTTTCATTAAAAAAAAAATTGAAGTAAAAGGAAAACATCAGTCTTGCAAGAAACTTAATTTGAAATAAATATAATTTATCTCTTAGCTACTACTGCAAAAGCTGTAATTTACAGTAGAGGAATCACTAATGTCTCTTAGAACTATGCATATTCATACAGGCCATATTTTAGCCCTCTACTTCAGGTGTTACAACTTCAAGAAGAAATCCCAATTGGCTGATTAAAGGAAAGATCAGATAGTAGAATAATTTACTACAGTAAAAACTCTCTCAAGACAAGAGGAAAAAAATAAAGCTGGGCTTTGTACAACTACTCGCAATAGAGCCATGGCCCAAAGAGCTGAGGCAACATCATAAACTAAGTAACTTCTTTCAGCATGCTGAAACCCAAAGCTGCATACCTTAGTAAGCTATCTAAAAAGATCTAAAAAATCCTTCTGGATTCCACAAAAGACTGAATTAAAAAGGAATGAAAAGAACTCCTGATGCTTTAACTTTTCCTGGAACTTTGCACAACAGGCACCTGACACAAAACTCTGTGTGAACTGTATCACACATAACAAACCCTTCACACGTAATATCTCTCTACCTTAATGAAAAATGGAAGTTGTATTTCCCTAACATTCCTCAAGCTACAGCCCTCTGCAACACACTCTGTCATACAAGTTCCAGTTCACAAAATGCTAACACAAACACAGGGCATATAATCTGATATCTTGTCTACTTTATAGAAGATAAATTAATAATATTTCTACAAATAAAACCCATACACAAATTCTATCTGTTCTAGAGAAAGCTATATTTCATCACCTAGCAGACTTAAACCTCCACATTAAGGCTTAGAAAGTTCCATATCCTGTCATAGGACTCATTTTATTTTTAAAAGGAAACCCCAAAACAACAGCATTTTCTGGGTTACAAAGTATTTCAGTTGTAAGCAAGTTTCCCACAACAAAATTTCTCAGGAATGAGTACTCCTTCTTTGGGTGCATATTTTTATCTGCTAAACAATGTCTTTAGGTTAAACTTTAACAGAGTAAAATTTAGATAAACCAGTAAAGGTAAAAGTTTGTTTAGTATTTTGTCACAGATGATATGTGAAATAATTTGAGTTAGCTTGACACCTCACCTGACAGGCTTTCTTTCTCGTAGCAAATCTTCCAGACTCTTTTCACAGTGTTCAGCTGCCACAACCAGTCTCTCTAATTTGAAAAAAAAACCAAACGTATAAGACGACTAGAATCCAAATGAAAGTCAGAGTACAGACTTCTTGTTCTACCTATTTGGCAGATGTTAAAGTATTTCGACATGCACTGTACAGAAAATTACACATAATTAAATGTTACAAGATGTACAATTTATGGATAACACCACTATTTTTTGTTTATGAGATACAGCAAATTATCTTTCCAGTTTCCTCATGTAAAGCACTGTCAATAAAACCATCCACCCATACAGTAATCTCCTGACAAATATCCGAGCTCTCAGGCGATGTCAGTCAGATTTAACTGAAGAACAGAGGTCTCAAAGGTAAGCATATATATAAATTTGAAGAAATATGTGGCTGGGTTGATGTAAGAGACTCAAAGTAACCCCAGCTTTGAGAAAAGGGACTCAGGGTGGGCACAGGAGCTTCAGTCCTGACAGGCCAATGAACACATTGCCAGCTCTAGCACCTCCTGCCCAATGTGGAGCTGTAGGGACCCCAAGTGTTCTGAAGATTGATGGGCTGGCTCTGAATACACAGGGACAACTAAAACTGTGGTTGCTCTGAAGACAACATCATGCAGTAGGAAAAGCCAAAGGTATGAGATGTTACAGGGGAGTGTGAGAAAAACCCTAAGGAAGCCTTGCTACTTCCTGCAAGTACTTCCTAGCAGTCAATGTTCACATTCAAAATCAAATCAAACTGAACTATTACAAACATTTTTGTGACACCTTATTTGACACCCTTCAAGTTACTTCAACTATAAGAAGGTATTGATTTCTTCATTTTTACACAGACACATATATCTTCAAGTAATTTACTCTTTGTAATCAAAAAAAGCCATGTTTTACTATTTATTTTTTATTTATTAAATGTTACTTTAGTAAATACTTCCTAACCTTTAATCCCAAATAATTTTGTAAGAAAATTCCAGGTTTTGTTTCAAGAGGTACTAGCAAATACAAATGAAAATTATTAAATTTTCTAGACCTCCCGACTGCGTAAGTAAAAAACTGCATGTTGAGAGCAAAGGAAAACACATAAAGAACTCCCTGACCTAGAAAATACTTCAGTATCTTGAGTTGGAAATACCTAATTTTGTAAAAATCTGAAACATTCCATCATACTGCATTGTGAAGAGGAAAAAATGACCTGCCCTACTTTATGAGAACTCATAGCTAATCAAATACACACAATGCTCTTCTGCATGAGAACACTGTTGATTTAAAAGTTAAAGGTGGCAATGACTTAGATTGTCACAGGTGTTGCAGCCTTTTTGTGGAAATTTAGTGCTGTAGTCCTGCTGAGTTTGCCAAAAAAAAACAAGTGAAGTTGAATTTGAGCTAACAATAAGTGTGATAACAGGTACTGAAAAAATCTCTACTTTATCTAGGATAAAGTAACCACTAGTGGGAAAAATCTTTAAAGAAATCAAAAAATACTAACACAGGAAGCCTGCAGCCAGGACATAAGATGACAACACCAAATCCAGTACAAGAAACCTAACCATCACATGAAAATGTTCACATGATCAGAACACAGGCATAGGAGTTCACCATCAAAAATACCTGTATTTCCATGTTCCACACAAAGACATGGCAGAGCAATTGAGTTTAGGATTTCAGTGCGTATAAAAAGAAGAAAGTTCTCAGCTTTTATCAGTGTAACACAACAAAACAGGACAGACAACTAATCTCTGCTTTGAGTCTATAGAGAGGAAACAAAAGAACCAGTACTGCTGGACATAGGAAAGGTATTCAGGAATTTTGAGACTGAAAACTGGTCACTTTTTGGTGCTATGAAGGCACTATTCTGCTCTGCCACCAAAAAATCCCAAACTCAAAATGACCATTATGTAATCACACATAAAATGTGCTGACTAAATAGATACTCACCATGTTTACCTCTGGTAATGTCAACATACTGGCAAAGCCTGGGGTGGGTGATTGTTTTAAGGATCTGAAATCTCCCCAGAATTTTTATGGAGTTAGGTGTTAGAGGGAGGCCATTACTTCCACAGACATCATGTGGCAGAGCTGAGGCAAAGAAGGTGGAGGCACCCATCACAGTGTCTTTTAAAGGAAACATCTTTTTCACACAATCTTAAGCCCTTCAGAGCAACTCGTGTTCCTTAAATAGAGAACACAGAGAAAAAAATTATCAGCAAAAGATTCAGACTCAGGCTACTAGTAGTTTACTAAATAATGTAATTAATTTTTTTTTTCCTCAGGAAGTCACACAGGAGAAACAGAAGATTTAACAATTTGGTGTCTCAAAATTTTTTTTTTTCTCTAAGGGAACAATCTTGTTAAAAGCACAAAATTCCGAGTAAAAAGCTACTGAATTTATTTGTGAATCCCAGCTGAGAGCAGCTCCATAGAGGTTGCACAAAGATCCTTATATACCAAATGTATGTGCTAAGTCTATACAAATGGCAATTATGAAAGATACCTTCTGTTTCAGTCCAACTTAGAATACAAAGAAAATATAAAAGACAGATCTTATTGTGGTTTTTTTTCCTGAAGAAACACAGACATGAGATATGTACTTTTACATTCTAATAACTATAATTATATTGAATATGTATGTATAGTGTTAAGGAATCAAACTTAAAGGAAGAAAAATCTGAAACAGCTTTGACCATAGGAATATTTGTATTAGTATTTGTATTAAAAAGTCTTATTTGTAAAGCTACAATACTTTCATATCTCATGAATATTTCATGCTTTTTTGCAAATGATTTATTTTGGGATGTGAACAATGCACATTACAGTTAGAATTTTCCATTGGAAAGACATCAATTGGACAGGGCGCAAGCACAAAGATTCATTGGCAGGCAGAAGGTTCCACTTGGAAACCTTTAACTGCGAATTTCTTATAAGAATCCCCATTCCTGTAAAAACATCAAGTCTGCCAGATAAATTACTCAACATCAGAAAGAAAATATATATGAAACATTTAGAGAAAATAGCTTGGTTTACACATTCAATTATAGTCTTGCTTGGCACAATGGTCCTCTCATGCTTGCTCTAAAATAAAAGAAAGCCAAGTTATTATGATCAGAGTGGAGGGGGAGTAAGATTATGCCTAGCAGCAAGATGCATTACGTCTTAAGAAGGTAAATATGCATTGTACAATGTATTTACTGATGTAAAACATTCTCATTTTTACTGCAGAAAAATAACGTTAGCTAATACTCCTCTAATACATTGTACCTGCATTCAGCTGACACTTAGGAATTCTAATAAAAAGAATTGTTAAATTCCATCAATTCAATAAACGTTTTAAGTGATTAAACCTTCCTTGCACTCCAGATCATTTGGCTTACAAGGAGGAATTACACCACCTGCAATGTGTTCAAGTAGGCAACTGCACACTTCTCACTCACCTCCTTTGGTTAGAAACCAGATGGGCAAAAAGCAAGACATGAGATAAGCAAACAGCCTTTCCTGTTGTCCACCTAAAGGAATCAATAAAGAACTTTAAAAGGCACGCAATAAAACAGGTTCTTTCCTACAGAATTAATTCCAGGGAAACCACGAAAGCAACGAAAAACATTCTCTCTGATGATGACAGAAAGCAGCCAGTTCTTTCAATTGCTGCCCTCACAGACAAACTCTGATCTCTCCTTAATTCTCAATTTACATAAATTCCAGAGACTGAGTTGAAAAAGAAAATAAGTAACCCCAAACTTAAGCCTTCCACCACCTTTAGAAAGGGACACATATTACAGCTTAAATGGAAGGGGGTTTTTAAACAACTTTTTTTCAGTCTCAACATTCCTCCAGTAATTTACTGACATTTCCAAATCCAAATTGAATGGTCATAGATATTTTAAAAGTTAATCTGAAAAAAGCTCTCCTCTGACTATTTTTAAATTGATGGGGTTTTCTTTGTTCGGTTTGGTTTCTTTTTGGCAGAACTATAAATACAGGAGCATGCCTCACATTGTCCTTAATTCAATGCCCACAATTTTACACCTCAAATTTACTTTTGCTATATAGAAAAGACACATACTGCATTCATTTTACGATTTGAAGGAATTAATTACGTCCTGCAGAACCTCCCTGTCACTTTGAAATAAGAAATAGGAAGAGAAGAAGAACAGTTTGTTATTTTAAACTGACACCAGAACCAGTTAAGGCAAATTCAATTGTGGGACGGAATTCTGGAATTCAGTCAATTCTGATAATCCAAACCAGCGAGGATGGAAGAGGAAACGAAGACTTGCAGTGTTAGTGCCATCTAAAATTACTGAGTCAATCTTTCCAAAGCACCATTCATTCCATGTATGAGAGACAGTCTATCACATCTGTGAAACACACTGGCATAAAGATTAGAAGCCCAGAAATTGATTTGTTACATTCCACCTCTGAAGGACCTTCCCCAGCTCTCTACCTTCATCCAAATCTCCCTCAGAAACCTTTAGAGTACACAAAAACACACACCAGCATTCTCAGGAAAAAAAAAAAAGACCTTTAGAAATTCCTGTGCAATATTCAGATTAGCACTATCTTGTAAATCATGCACTAGGTAGCTTTTTGATGTCCAAAAGTGAGAAATAAAATACAAAGCGGAACTCCACCCATTGATCAATTTCTTTACTCCTCCAAATATCTACTGCTCTCAGAGAACAAATGGTTTTTCCTTCAAGAGTCAGCCTTTTCTAGAGCATCATGTACAACTTCTTCACTGCAGCAGTGCTAAGGTGATGGAGTTTAGAGACACTTAGAATTTTGCCCTTAGGGGAGAAAGAAGTCAAAACATAATAAATGTGATTCTCAGAAGCAAATATTGCACATACAAAGAGACCAACCTGAATGAATCCACCAGTTAAACCCATCTATAAATTCCTAAAGGGTGCAGAAATGATGGCAAGTATTCCATCAGTAACTTGAAATGGATACTTGGTTAAATGCCTCCTGAGTACTCAGGTGTAAATAACCATTACCTAATGAAGGCAGCTTTTCAGAATTAAAACACAATTACACTCAATACTGTTAGTGAATTATTTTTAAAGCAATTGAGAACAGTTTCAGGAGAGCAGGTACCCTGAACATCCTACACTTACACTTTTCCATTAAATCATGGTATGCTAAACAATAAGAAATTCTTTAATCTTAAAATGTTCCTGCTGCAACTACAGTAATTATTAATTTGATAAAATAACTGAAATAGAAGATACAATTCTAACTTGCGTTCACAGAAAAAACCCTGACACTGAGTGATTTCACAAAGTTTATTAAAATAGAATAGATATTCAAGAAAAGTTCAATTCTGCTACATCAGCATCCTAACAGAGACCTAAAACGGAGTTTGTCCCCGTTTGATTTATCCAATATACAGGACTGTGCGGCAGCTAAACCTGGCACAAGAGAAATCGCTTCTACCCGGCTCTCTAAACCACTCGCAGAAATGCTGGGGACCCTGATCAGCCCCGTGCTGCTGCAAATTCACTGGCCAGAGACCCCTGGGGACAGGGAGGGGGACAGAGAGGGGAAGGGATGGTGGGAGAGGGTGGGAATAGGCAATGGCGTGGCGAAGGAGCAGGAGATGGGCAAAGGGGAAGAGGGATGGGCAGGAGGACAGGGATGGAGGAGGGCGATGGAGATAGGGATGGGGAAGAGGACGGGACTGGAGGAAGGCGCTGGGGAAGGGCTGGGAAGGCGGTGCGGACGCAGGGCCGGGCGGGGGCCAGCAGGGAAGGGAAGCAGGAGCGGGAAGGCGAAGGCCGCGGTACCTGCGCGAGAGCCGCCGCCCCCGCCGCGCCCCCTCAATGGCGTCACTCCTCCCCGCCACCGCTCGCGGTAGGACCTGCGGGCGACTTGCACGGTGCCTGAGCGTCTTTTTGGTTTATTAAGAAACGAAAATAAAAAAAAAACAAACCAACATTACAAAAGAAAAAGAGAGAGAGTTTAACATCCTTCCCCCCGTGCGTGTGCGCGCTCTGCCAGCGCTCCGGGAACGATTTATTCGCGAGCTTGCTGAGAGCAGCGCGGCTTTCCCGGGCTTGCACGGCTCAGGCGCTGGGTGCGGCAGCCCCGGGAGCGGGTCCTTCTTCCCCGGGCGGGCAGCGGCGGCGGCTCCTCGGT
>JAHLSL010000020.1:11400032-11510469 GCA_025920805.1 Petroica traversi | reverse complement strand
ACCCCGCGGCCGAGGGGCAGGCCCTGGGTGCGTTCATTCCGGGGGTTCTGTCGCAGGGCTCGGCTGCGCTCCGGCTGTAGCGCGGCACCGCGAATTCACAGCCCGCGCTCTGCGTGCGGGCGCGGCGTTCGGGAAGTGGTTCTTTATTCGGCCCTGGCGCTGGAGTGAGGGTTTGGAAGCGGTGTAGGGTATGGTGTGCAAGAAGATGCTGTATTAGCCTGGAAAATACATGCACGGAGTATCCACTGACCTATGCTTTTACTAAAGATTCTGCCTCACTTTTGGTTAATTGTATGTCCTGGGTTGGCCATATGATTTTTTGTATCCTCAACCGTCCTAAACCAGGACATTGTATAACCTTCGTTAAACTTTTGCATAGCCTTGAGTGAAAAACAGTATAATGCAGTATTTGGTCCATCCTTAATAGACATGAAAGGTTTAACACACTGCGGGGATGTGTGCATTAGGTCAGCAAGGATGAGTTTATGTTACCAGTCCACAAGTCCCCAGCACTTTGCAGCATTCCTGAGGCACTGTACATATTGGATATATATCAGTATTATATCAATATTTGTCAGTGCTGTATGTGTCAGGTAGTGTTATACCTGAGGCTCTGCAGTAAGTGATTTTGGGCTGGGTTTAGCAGCTGGCAAAATAAAGACTACTACTGCAAACTAAGTAATAGTTGCATTTCTTGCTCTTTCTTTAACTCAGAGATTTTGAATTTTTTTTAAGCGAAATCATTGCTTTTCACAAATAGTTGTGGGATTCAGGATACACTTATATGACATCTGCAGTAGGGTGAGGCAGTAGAGATTAAATACAGCATCCAAGTTTGTTATGTCCTTGCCATGAATTTGTTATATTATCCTCCAATTATGTTAGTGGATGAACTGTTGGAAAGGAAGGTCAAAATCTATAAAATTAAGCAAAACTGAAGTCTTAAAACCCGAGATTTTAATAATGGATGTTGCTAAAAGGTGTAAGCCCTTAGAAATGAGTAACAGAAAGAACTTTAATAAATGGTAAAGTGGGGGTTTTAGTTTTGAGGTTTTTTGACTTTAATTTTGCAGGGGGGTGTGTTGTATATTTTTAGGTAGCCTTAAGTATCATTGCTTATCAGTACAGCTTCATCATAATATATTCTCTCCCCATGTCACATTTTAACAATGTATTCTTGTTGCAGCAATTTTGACTTAGGAGAACTTTAAGCAGCATATTTGTGAGTTGCTTTGATGTTTAAGCAGCACTGAATCCTGAAGGTGCAAGAGGTTGAAGGCAGAAATTATTCTTAAAACTATCTTCAGCAAATTTGTGCACTGGAACTGTCTCTTTCCCCTTGTAACTATGTGCATATTTTCCACATATTGCTGTAGGTATATTTGTTTATTTTATGCCTTTAAATGTAAAGACAGAAGGAAACAACTTCTCATTCTCCAGACTGAAAGCAGAGGGTTGTGTGGAGAAAATGGTACCAAATGAAAAAGGTTATTTACTAAAACAATTTGTGTAAATCTTAAAATAGTCTATCAGATTGGAAGAATAAAACTCAAGTTGCCTAGAGCCTTGAAGCCTTGATGCTTCTGATAATGAAGCATATTTGAGTGGGAAAAAAATCTGAAAAATAAGTTTAATTCAGAAAGATATGATTGTATTGCTTTGATGTTGTTATAAGCCTAATTTAGTGTGAATTTAACAGTGGTCTCTTTATTGAATGAGGGCTAAACAGTCTATGGATTTTTCTTAATCCTGTCAGTTTCTCAGCTTCCCTGCCCTTTCCCCATTAAAGTACAAGAAATAATTTTATGGATACCATGCTACTCTGAGAAGCTTGAAGGGTGGATCTTGGACTGACAAAAGAAAAATACATATTGACATGCAAAATAGGAGATAAATGTTATTCCAGACTTGGCTAGACCGAGAATAAAAAGAAGAATTGAATTCTTGTGTGCCTGCAAATCCTATCTCCTTTACAAATCTCCATGAACATACTTGGGAAATACCTGTATAATAAAAATAATGTAAAACAGTTGTGACTTGAAGGATTGGTCAGGTGTGCGGAAAGACAAATCTGGACTCGGCCATAATATTTTTAACTTTCCTGATTATGATCTGATTGCTTTATGTCACAGCTATTAATTCACATTTGTCTCTTCTAAGGGAGTGTTACCTAAAACCTAAAAAAGGTCGAATGCTACACAACATAGATAAAAATGGTGAGTCAGCACGGAGGGCACTGGTAGGAACATCAGATGTGAGCAAAGCAAACACCACCTTTTGCTTCCTGTAGTGGTGTTGATTTATATGATGGCAGTCCAGCAGAGACCCCCAGAAACCCATGTGTTCTTCTGAATAGTTACCTGCATGGTTCTTACCTTTACCAAGAAACATTTCCACTGTTAGATTTCCTGTCATGCTGGGGGTGAGGTGTAATCAATATTTATTTTTCATTTCCATGGTTACATTAGTATTAAACAGCAGGGGAAGGAAAAAGGTCTCTGATGGCTCTTTTTCCTCCAGTGTGATGGAAGCCATCCTTACTCATAATATAATATAGATTAAAAAATATTTGGATACTTCTCAAAGCAGCCTCCTGCTGTCTTTTTTTTTCTATTAATATTTTGTAATATTTAGTTTTATGGAAGTTTTTGTGCTTGGGGAAAAGTGCTTTCTTTAAAAAAAATTCCTTTAAGGGCAATCTTAAAGTGACTGCAGATCTATAAATTGAACAAGTTTTTCTCTTGGAGGACAAAAAAATGCAGTGCTGTCTGCATTATGATGTTAGAGGTCAATTTATTCAGAGTGAGTGTAAATTTAATACATTGGTATTTTACTTCACAGGTGGTTTCTTTATCCTGCTGTCATACTTAGCAAATCTTCAATGTCGGTTATGTTGTCCCAAATAAACACACTTGAATATGTGGAAATATCTCAGAAGGCTGGGTTTTACTGCATGGTTTTTAAAGTTAAACAAAACACAGGCACGTAGAAGACAGAAATGTGATTGGGTTTTTAACAGTGGGTGTAACAAAAAGACTTTAGCAGAAGAGGAGCAAAAGATCTTCTCGTCTATTATAGCTTAATCACTTCTGACAGATGTTTGCCTAGCCTGTTTTTAAAACCTTCCAGTGATGGATATTCCACAGCCTCCAAAGGCAGCCTGTTCAGTCTATTACTCTTACTTGAAAGTTTTCCAAAACTTAAATCTTGCTTTCTTTTTCATGTCTGCATCAGACCTGGTGAACAGTTTAGTCCCATTCTCGTACCAACTTGCTTTGTCTTTGAAGAACAAGACCAGGTCTCTCATTTATCTTCTCTTCTATAGACTAAACAACTGCACTTCTTTCAAGCTTTTTGATCTTCTTTGAAGTGTCTTGAAAAAGTTGAGAGACAGGAAAGGGGAATCTGAACAAAGGCAAATCTCTGTGCCAGTTGTAGGGGGTCTTAAGAATGTATGAGTTCAACATGAGCATTGCTTGGGCAGCCTCTTGAGCAGCTGAAGCAGTTCGCTTGTAATAAAATGTAGCTGGTCAGGCCTTTCTTGACTTGCTTCTCCCTGTATCCTGTGTCCCACACACTTGGTTTCTAGAGAAATTAGAACATTTTCCTTTAAACTGGAGCAGACAGGCGTGGCAGGATAATAGACACCCAGGTGAGAAGTCATTCTCTCCAGTTTTTGTGATGTAGTGTTGTGTTAATTGGTTGAGTCATTACTTGCCTTGATGCTTTCTGAGCCATAAAGTTTTCTAATGGTCAAGTCCATAACAAGCATGAAACATATTGCAAGCAGATATTTTCCTCCTTAAAACACAGCCCATGTTGTTCCAGTCAGTTGAGTAGATTTGATAGATAAAACAAGAGAAAGTGGTTTTTTGAGCATAATAGATATGTGCTAGTTTGCTTGGGTAGCCTGATGGCTCCAAATGTTTTGATTGTCACCATGTTCATTTGAGTGTTCCTAAACAGTCCAAACATCCATGTTTATATTTAAATAGGAAAAGTTACTTGCCTCAGCATGCTCTGGGCTTCTAGCAAATGCTTTAAATTCAATACAGTTAGAAATTTTTAGGCTGTTACAACTGGTTTTAGGCATGGCAATCGCTGTCATTGTTGATTACAACATTCAATGTGCCAGATTCCTATTCATTTTCTAGGGAACAGTTGCTTGTGATGCAAATCTCTGGGCAGCCTCAACCAGTGTCTCACCACTCTCAATTCCTAAATTCTTATGCCATTTTATATAAATTAACGGCCTAAAACTGTTCTTTGACTTCCAGAACTTAGAGAGGGAAGATTAAACTAGCATTCATATTAGAAAGCAACATGTACCATATTTAATCATCATCTGCTAAACACAATTCATGTAGAACTCATTCTTTCCTCAGAATTCTGAAATGCTGACAGAGATTCTATTCTGGATTAGGGGAAAATTGAGTTCCTGGCAGCTGGTAATGCATTAAACATCATCAAAAATTGCCTCAAGTTAGCACATGTCTTCTTGAGGTCATTTGCTTCAATCTTTTGGCATAAAACTACCTATTATGGGAGACTTCTATTTCCATTTCCTTCTCATCAGGAGCTTTCCTAACATAACTGAGTATGAATTAATGGTGTAAAGCTTAGTCTCTGACTTCAGGACCCTCTCTCGGAAACTATCCATGGCTATTGGATCTGATTTCTATCCCAGAGTGTTTCTCAATTACACTTTAATATACAGCTTTGTAGTGGCATCTTGTTTCAGGCTCTCAAGATAAGTGGACAGATCATTTCAGCAGCTCATTTGTCCGGGGCAGCTGGGGACTGCTGTTCCCCCAGGGGTGCAGGGCTGGTGCATGGCATGTGAGAGGCAGTGCATTTTCCTTGCTGGCAGCTGCTCTGGAGGCAAGGCCCCAAGTTCACATCTGTGCTGGTCCTACTGTAAGGTTTGAAACCTTCTGTGAAGGGCTCTAATAATTGGTAACAGTCACATGCTAAGGAAATCACTGTTGCCAACTTGGATATGACATGGAATTGTACCCCAGGGAAATTAAACTTTTCTTAGGGTTCAGTTACCCTAGCTGCATCACAGTGGGTATATAATTTCACATACAAATCACCCTCTGTGAAAAATAATGCTCATGATAAGAACTAGGCACTCACAGATATTTTTTTTTTTTTCCTTTGCCATTTACTGGAAACTTACCTGTAAATTAGCCCTTCTGAATATGTTAAACCAACATATTTTAATTGAAAATAATTGTTTAAAAATGATTGGATTTTTAATAGAATAATTTTGAACGCAGCAAAATTAGAATTCAGCTCAAATTGTCTTAAAATTTCTTTGTTTCTATAGTTTGAATCCATAAATGAAAAATGGCTATTTCCCAAAAGCTGCTTGGAGGATTCTTCTGTCAGAAACTATCAGTCTTAATAGCTGACATCAGCCCTCTCAACATCCAAGATGAGTGCACAGGGAGTTTATTTGCTTTTTTGAATTTTTTTTTTTTCCTGCTGCACAGATCAGTATTAAAAGAGGGGGAATAATTTTCATCCTAGAAGTTTTAAAAGCTTGAACCTCAAGTACTTCTCACTACATACAACTACAAAGAAGCAGTAGATTCTGCTGGCATGTGGTTTTGAAGTGGCGTTAAACTGCTTTTGGCTGCTGAGGTTTAGTTGTCAGCCCACTTTAGATACAAAAGTTCATTTAGACTTTTCACTCCACAGCTGAATAAATAATTTTCTCTGCACAGGTTTAGTTAGTGTCTTTATAGGTTTTCGTTAAAATGTCATCCTGTTCTATTATGTGAGTAAATTTAGCATTGGAAAGTACAGTTATTTGTGATGTGTGGGGGAGGGTGTTTTTCTGTGTAAATAAGGTCCTACAGCTGCAGGCTCAAAGTTCATCAAGGACTACTTTTCCCCTGAAAGTTTTGTTTGACAGCTTTGTTGCTCCCCATTGAAAGATGTTTGCCATTATTCTTGCACTGATTTCACACAGACGTGCTCACAAACATGCACATTTTCAGTTTTTCCTTCAGCTTTTATTTATTCCACATAATGAACGCCTAAAGTTTCTGCCTCAGTAAATACCAGCAGTTACTGACGTGTCTGAAGTTAGAAAACACTGATTCTTTTGCAATGCATCTGCTGAGGTCTGCTCAGTGCTTTTGTGTGTAAATAATGCTTATTTTTAGCCTGAGCACTTGTTTTAATTGAATGGCTAAATCCTGTTTTCCTTTAGCTGTGCTACAAGATCCTACTTTTACAAGTAGAAAAGCTGATATTAATGTAAAAGTAGTAAATGTCAAGATTCTTATTTAACACACTTGGATGATGTAAGATAACTAGCAGAGAGGTTTCAGATATTAAGAGCATTAGGAACTGAAATGGAACAAGGGCATCAATGTTCCTGTGAGCTACCTAACCAGTAATGTTATTTGGCAGGCTAATGCAGACATAAAATACATTGTTTAATGATATTCTTGAACTTCAAGTTTCTAAGGAAGAGATATTTTTGAAGTGTCTTCTTAGCAGCTAGAGTTTTTTACAAGGATTTTTATCGTTATTACTGTGACAGACACAAAAGAAAAATACCAGATTTTGAGAGAGATTTTAAAAACATATCTTTGTGATATGGCTGAGACTTCTATTTGGGAGATAGTGTAAACAGCTATTTATTTCTTTTCCTTTCTGTAACTGCTGTACTTGCTCTAAATTAAGGAAGTCATGTTAATGTTCACTTCTTTAGGATAGAGTTACAAAAATAAATAAAATGCCTAAGAAATGGTTCTACTTGGCATCAACAGATAGATTTCAGTGCAGTCCTGATTCTTCTGTCTTATTTATAAGTCGTTAATTCTGTAGTTACAACAGTAATCTAATGCTTTCACTTCACTTTCCTAGTAAAACCCTAGAGGGTGAACCAAGGTATAGATTCTTTGAGTTCCTGAGGCATATGCTGACCTTGCAGACTTGTCCAGATGCGGCTAAGTCCTCTTAAATTTCTGAATTTATAGGCATATGTGTGTGTCTGTAATTGTAAAGTTCATCACCTGTCAGGGAAGTTTTATGAGGATACTTTGAGACATGAATAGCAAATACTTTTTAATAGATATATTTTTATTTGTATATGCACACACATCTATATATAACCACTGGATACATGTGATACGGTAATTTAAGTTTTTAAATGTATAAAAAATCCAACAAAATGAAAGAAAAACAAAACTAACAAAAAACTTGTCAGTTTTTCGTGTCAGTTCCAAAGACCTGGATGTATTTTGGGTTTGGAAATCTGTGATTATAGTAAAAAAAACGAGGCAGCATGTTGTGGGTGTTGCATGTTTTCCATCATGGGATTTATTGTGGGAATTTCTTGTGCACATGGTGATCATTTACTGAAAGATTTTGATAGTATTATTAAAATATTAATGCAGTGGGATTTGAAAGATAAACATTGCTGAAAAATCCATAAGGCTGTCCAACTGTTTTGGCATATGAGCTGCTACTTAAACTGCAGGCTGCACTACAAAGCACAGCCAGATGAATCTCTAGGGCACTTCAGGGACCTGGCAGATGCAGTGGGTGTGGAACCTGGTCAGACTTCAGTCGAGCAGTGCAGAGAAATTGCTTTCCTTGAGCCGTGCTGTGAGCCATCCTTGGCTGTTCAGTTACCGGGCGGACTGCTCAGATTAATAAATTAAGGTGTAAATTTTGTTACAAACCACATCTGAATACTCTACTGCTGCCCTAACCTGGGCAGAACTCCTTAAGGGTACTCATGTCTCTGCTTTGTTTAGTCCTTGGAGTGTCTGCTCAGAGGTGGGAAAGAACATGAAGTTGATTCAGAATTGGACTAAGGAAAGCATTAGTATAAATTTCTCCCTGAACAGACATTTAGCACAAGTTTACATCAGGGATGTGAATGAAACTGCAAGTGCTCTTAACCTTTTGAGTGTTGCAGCTCTAGCATATTATGGTATGATGCAGTTAATTAATACAATGTGACATCAACTAAAGTCTTGAAATGCAAATTGAAAAAATATTAAAATGAGTTTTACTTCTGACTATTGAGTTTCTAATGAATCGCTACCATATCAATCTAAGACATCCATTTTAATGCAAATTAAGCCCGTCGACTTTATGCTTCTTCTCTATATGTTGTAATGTATGCCTTACATCCTCATTCATTGCTTCTCATAGGTTTGGTTTTTACTTGTCTCATTAATGCTACGACTTCCTTGTAACTTTGGCACATCATTCCCTTTCAAGGCAAACTTGTCTTCACATTTAAAAATAGTCATTACTAAGTAACTTCTGTGCCTCAAAATTGGTACCAGTGGATGGGCCTTTTGTTGTGTGATGTTCCATCATATGTTTAAAAAATCTCTTTCATGCTGCAGTGTTCTTCAATATGAAAAAGTTCAGTTTTCTGTGTTTTTACTATTTACAGCCCTTTAAAATAGGGAGGGGTAGGCTCTTAGGACCACTAAAAGGACCTGTCTGCAGCTGGGATTGAGCCTGATTTATCTGGCAGGCAGGAGGGTTGGACTGTGGTCTCCAGAGCTAGCAAATCATTCCACAGAGCTGACATTCCTGCTTGGATGGACTGTGTTAGACATTTTGGGTGTTTGAAAATCTGCAAAGCAGTTACTCTGACTTTCTCGGTGCCAAAGATGTGAGTTGAAATAACATAGGGCAAAAATGTGCAACTTTACCTACTAATTTGGCACTGGCAAATTCCTTTCAATACTGACTACACGGAAGCTTATAGATAATGAATACATAATAAATTGTATTTAAGAGCTCAGAGGAAAAAAAAACCAGGTTGTTTGACTGTTTAAAACACCAGTTACAGCAGTCGGAGTTTGGGGAGAAAGGAAGAATTCTGATGTCTTTCTGCAATTATGAATCTCTTAAGTTGTGCTGCCATACTTTGCAATACCCACTTACATTTTAGGCTGTAATTTAATTTTGTTCATATTAAAAATACCATTCCTTTTTTAGAAAAATACAAGGGTAGTAGTTGAAATTTCATTTGATCTTTTATAGTACCCAAATTTCTAGTACCTCACAGGGAATCACTAATCTAGTAATGAGAGTCAAAAATCAGGTTCCATGATGATTCATTTGATAATTTCTAAATTTTGACTTTTTATACTGCAATCTACCAATACTGCTCAAATTTTGGAAAAAAAAAAGTTGTGGTTTGGAGATGTGAGGGGATTTTGTTTTGTTTTATTTGTTTGATTTTTTTTTTTTTTAATCTTTTTAATTTTTTTTGTGGTTGTTTTCATTTTTTTGGGGAGGAGTTATTGTTTGTATGCTTTCTGGGGATCTTTTTGGGGTTTTTTTGTGGGTTTTTTAATTGGCTTTTTTTTTCCTAAGATTTTGCTGTTGCTTTTCAAGTGTTTGCCATTGTTCTGCCAAAAATGTTTTGATAGGTGTCCTTTGCTGTATGTGGAGAAGGACCTAGGTGGCCATCTACATTTTGAATACTTACACATATTTGCTTAAGGCCGTGGATCATATTTTTAGATGTGTGAACTTTGTGCTATTCAGAAAGTATACCTTCTTCCCTTACAGAGCTATGTTATGCAATGCTAAAGCATCTAATGCATGAAATACTTCTGTTTTCCTTCTCAGCATTATATTGTTCATTATTAATACCTTTGCCTATTTGTACATGGGTTTAAAAGGCACATTTTCTGAAACTGTTTATAGACAACTCCATATTTGACTTTTATTTTTGATTCAGGAATTTTCTTTTTAATTGAGGAATTTTTTTTTTGAGGAATTATGTTTTTCCATGCATAAAACCGTGGAAAACCCGCATTTCCAATAAGTAAATGTGATTATTTTCTGTCCATTGAAGTCTATTTTGAGTCGCATTTCCCGAGCATATTTAGGTGTAAACGCCATGATTGCGTAATTGTGTGTTACAATGTGCAACAGGTGCAAAAGCAGTGACTCAACCTTTTGTGATTGTGATAGGTGTAAGTGCATGAAACTTACTAAATATACTTGATTTCCAAACAGTCCTAGCAATAGAAGTAATTAACTGGAACTTGTAACATAGTATTTCAGGCCATTGCTTCCCTAATACAAATTGGGAACTGCTGTTGATTTTCTTTGCATGACTTAAAGTGTGGGGATGATCAAGTCAAAACTAAGATTTCATCTCAAAACTAATTAGTTATAAGTCTCCTATGTTTTGGTCTGGGGTTTTTTATGTAGTTTAAACTTTCAGAGGTTTGAAAACCAGACCTTAAGTTTTTCTACCAAAAATGTGAAATCATCAGATCAGGTATTGTAAATCTTAGCCAAAGATGCTGACAGCATCAGGTCCAGCATACTTAATCAGAAGTTAGGAGAAACCTTTAAGAGAGAGTTGATTTATAAAGCAAGGGTGTCAATTCTCAAAGATGGGAAAAGGTGGGATAAGTTATTGCAGTTGCCTGGTTGCATTGATACTTTGGTTCAGCCAAAGAAACCATACTTCCAGTCTGCTTTCTTCTATTTTGATCTGTGAAGTGTTGTTCCTTACCTTGCAGAATAAAAAGGTGTGATGTGAGACTCTCAAATCTGGTTCACTACATCCTCCCAGTTCATAGAAGTGCAGAGCACAGGAAAGCAGAATCTGGCAAACAGCTGGCACGTTTATGGGTTTTTGTAAGATTGTCTGCCAGAAAAGGCTGTACTCAGAAAAGATGCTCAGATAGAAGGCTTTGAACACACTTCTTGCAGAAGCAAAGAGATGGTTGGTACTTTGTCTTTTATGGAAAGTAGAATACTTTGCTGTACAAGTTGGCCACAATCCTGCAAAGGAATAACAAGTTTAATTTGAGATCTGCTAAGAATTTAAGACCAAAAGCTAAGGAAGAGGACTTGACATTAAGTGCTTTTATATAGTTTAAATTATTGAACTTCAGCTGCATTGGAGAAATTACCTTTGTGGTGATGATAACTTTTAGAATAAGCCACTGGTTCTGTTTAATTTGAACAGATCATCTCAGTTGAAAAGCCTGCGTGTCTTTTTGTGGGTCTTTATTTTTTTCCTCTGGTGAGAAAATAAAATCTCCGTTCCTGTTGGCAGCCACTCATTAACATACCATTAACATATGCCTCACAGTGAATGCCACCTGGGCCATTTTGTGATTGTTACCTGCTCTTTGTTAAAGATGAATAGATTAGCTTTGCTGTAGGAATACTTGATTGCTCTGTGGAAAGCACGGAGCAAAGAGCAGTCACGGATGAGAGCAAAGCTCCATGCAGAGGAAAATGCTGCCCAGGTGTGTTGGGCTGTCAGATTTAACCTCTTACTGTGAAGGAATTAATGTGTACGTGGGAGAGGAAGAGAGGAGGAAGAGGCACTTGTGGGTAAATCTCCTGCAGTTGTAATCTTACTTTGTGTGTTGATATTAGCAAAGCATTGCAAGAAAAAGCTGAGAACTTCAAAGTACTGAGCTTTTTAAAACTTCCAGCTGGAAAAAGGAGTGCTCAGAGCTGGTTGATTTGGGCTTTAGGAGTCAGTTGTTTTCTAGTTTCAGGTGTTGGTTTTTATTTTGCTTGTTTGTGGTTTTGTTTTGTTTTTTCTGCTTAATGATTGCTTTTCCAATGGTGGAGAGTAATTGGTTCCATGTTCAGACTATGGATAGATTCCAAAACTAATTTTTAGAGTTAAACTTTTAAATTTTGTCATTAATTTTATGGGGATTTTGGCTTTTTCTTGCTTTTAACAAGGGACTGTATTAATATTGAAAAGTAAGCTACAACCAGGTTAATGTTTTTAGCATTTTTTGTGTGTTCAGTTTTTGATTTGGTTATATTCTAAGGGTGAGGCCAAATACTGATAAAGTATTTGTAAAATGTGTTAAAATTTTGAGGTAATTTGTACTATACGAGAAGTCTCGATTATAGAGAGTTTGCTGCTTTGGGGACACTTCCACACTTCTTGTTTTTGAGCAGCAAAGTAGGATAGTGCCTGTTTTCTCCTACAGGGGTTCTGCAGCTACTTAGAAGGCAGCAGCAGGCAGTGCTTTCAGTTGAAAAAAAGATGGGCAACTGTATTAACCAGCAGGTAAAATGATGAGAAATTAAACATCTCACATGTGCTGCTGTGTAATCTAACGAAGAACTGTACGGCTTGAGTCTTTCACTTCAAGCTTGAGTTCCATTGAGTGGAGCAAATGGGTTTTGGAGCAGTTTTGAGTGTCTTGCAAATAACAAAGCAGTCCTCAGAGGTCTGAGATAAAACAGTTTCCCTCAGCTAAGCAAGCAGGTCACTTCAGGAGGACCTTTTCAGAACATCTGAACGTAGCTACCCCATACCTGTTTTTCAAAACAAAGAAAAGCAGCTCATTAGGCACTATTGGATGAAGTGACGTAACTTTCCTTTGGGACATTTTCTCCTAACAGGTCAGAATGTATCTGTAATGAGCTATGATGCTGGTTTTTAAGCTATATTATTTCTGGTTTTCTTCCAGTTTTTAGTTTGTGTGTACTAATAAGTGTTGATTGTTTTAGTATTTTTTTGTGTGTGTGTGAGATTGTCAGGATAATAGAGGGCAAAGGAAATAGGGTAAATGTTAAAAATTTTAAAAAAAGAAAATTATCTGTAACCCTCAATTGTTGTAGTTCCCATATTTTTAATGTGCTTTGTATTCTATAATAAAGCGTGGATCTTACGTTTTTTTTTAATGTGTCTTTCTTGGATAATTTTGTCACTCTGCTCTATGGGTTCCTGTGCTTGTGCACCAGTTCACTTCAGCCTGTTGCCTTTTTATATTAGCATCGGAAATACCTATTCCTTTGTGTTATTGTTACAATACTAGCTTTACAGAAATTTATTTGACAAGTGGGAAAATTGTAATCATGTAACTTCATTTCCAGATCCTCAGTTCATTAGCCAACTTGGCTAAAATCTATAAAATGTACCAGTTCTATTCACTTTGAAGTTTTAGTAGGATTTCTGTTGTTGTTGGCAAAGTTTCCTCTGTTAGTATTGTGTTCCCCTGAGAGAATTTGTAGCTTGCAAGAAATCTTACTGGTATGCAGACAGTAATATCCCAGGCTTTGTATTATTCTGTGTTGTGCCATAATAGTTTTATGTCTGTTTGCATTTGACATCTTAATTAGTAACTTATTGGAATCACTGTTTTCCTTTTTGAAACTCTCCGTTTTCAGTCTGCCCATGAAAACAAAATTATTTTCTTGTTAGAAGAGGTTAATTTGAATAGAAAAATTAATTTAGTTGTCCTGGAAAGATTTTTCTGCTCTTTGCTCCAAGAGAGTTTCTTTCTTTTGAAATAAAAATCTATTGTGGATGAGTGGAAGGTGTGATGGCCACAATACTCTCACATCTTTAAGTGAAACACTGTGTCTGAAACAGACTTTGATTGTGTTGCATTGCAGGGAAGGCAGGATGTTGGTTCATGCATCACATTTGCAAGATACCCGTGCATTATCTGACTATTATGCCTCTCTCTGACTTTGTGAATTTTACTTTGGGAACTTTTAAATACACTATTTCTTTTAAATGCACTATTCCTGAATAATATAGGTTTTTTCCTAGGGTTTTTTCCTATTAATTTTTAAAGCATGTATTTAGATATATTGCTGTGGAGATTTATTTATAACATAAGAGCAGATATAAAATGTGTCTTGATACTTAGAATGCAGCAGACACATTATGTTAACCCCAGCATGAGTGTGATTGTATCTGTTCACCTTTCAGTTATTTCCAATCCCTTTTGTATTCAGCATCACTTTCGTTGAGTATCCCAACAGGGAACACTTTTATGTTAAAATCCGATTTAGATCACAATGTTAGAATAATCTTGGAATAAAAAAGGAAGTTTTCTACCACTTTTGTATGAGAAAAGGCATTTTTGGATTTTGGTAAAGCTGAGAAGCCAATACACGTGCCTGGATTGCCATTTTCTTACCAATTCTTTCATTTGTTGCAGTTGATGAACAAATCCAGAGGAATTAAATCACGATTGCTTGTAAAGGTCTTTCCTTCTCACCTGTAACCAGTTTTCTTGATTTACAGATGAGGCAGCTGTTAGAACAGATTCTTTCCTCACTTAGATACTGAGTGGGAGGGAAGAAGCACTGTCTGCTGCAGATACCAGTGACTGTAACTGTGTTTAATCATTCTGTTGCCACTGTCTGAGCTCTTGTGTTTGAACACAAATGTTGTCAAGAAGGAAGGTAGGCCAGATTTGGTAGCTTTCAAGAAATAAAGACTGTTCATAAGGCATAGCTACTTTCTGGAACATAAGTGAAACATTAGAAAATGGTGAATACCATAGAAGAAGGTTAGACAGCATTTATTTGTGCTCTTTGCTGGTCTTTTGTGTTCCCGGGTTCTTTGTTATCTGTTTACTGGCCCTTCCATTTCAGTGGATGCAAAATCAAACAATCAAAATCCGTGCTAAAATAACTATGAAGAGTTAAACCTGTAATAAAAGTTGTTTTTATCTGAGATAAGTAAAAATACTTGTGAATTATGAGTATTAGAAGTAAAATGACAATAAATTCTTCATATATGCACAACCACAATATATGAAGTACTTACTCTGTTCTGAATAAATTTATTAGAAAAGTTTGGAAATTTTTGTGGGATGATTCCATTTCCTTATTTTCAATAAAATTTGATATACACTTAATATATATTTTTTTAGTTAAGCCTAGCACACAGTGTTTTCCTGTCCAGTCTTTTCCCTTTCATTTTCTTCCACCCAGCCTGTCCCCCTAATATATTCATACCTTTCTTTTTGAGAGGGTAGATTTATTTTTTTTTTTCTGTTTCATGAAGGAAGAACACATTTTCTGCAGCTGGGAAGAAAAATGGCTTTTCTTCCAAAATACTTGAAAGCAGCTGTCAAACATCAGATTCTGTTTAAAGTTGCATTTTGTTTGGGCTTTGCATTAGGAGGAGGGAGCCCAGCTTTTCACTTAGCAAGTTTTCTTATTCAGCAACTGATTTGAGAACTGCTTGGCATGGTCAGAGATAAAAATGTTATTGCATTAAGAAGGCATTAATTTTAGGCTGTCTGTTGTTTATCTAGGTTTTTATCCCGTTTTTTGGTAAAGATGGCAGCCAACAATGCAGTCCTTAACAGACTGGAGCAGAAGGGTGCAGAGGCTGATCAAGTTATTGAGTACCTCAAGCAACAAGTTGCTCTGCTCAAGGAAAAAGCCAGTAAGGATTTACCTATCTTATGCTAAACCTATTAACCAGATGGTTAACAGTAAATGCTCATAGGAGGAAATGAGAATATTTAGTGCTGTTAGCCTTTAAAGTGTGTTTCACGTTCTCCAAGATAAAGCTTGTAATAGTAACACTGCTTTACTGTGGCTGGTGAGAGTTTTGTTTTCGGTTTTGTTTCGGTTTTTTTTCTTGAAGCTGCTTATTCTGAAATGGAAGATGTATGGACGAGGAAGTATTAATGACACAAAATATGGACTAAAGAAAATAATTCCTGAGTATTTCTGATGATACACTTCTTGAAAGGTTTCACTTTTGTGCTGTTTGGCTGACCATGTTTCACTTTTGTTTAAAAACAAACCTCTGTGTCCAAAGTGATGAATGCTAGTTACTGAAACCTGTTTCTTTAATGTGTCAACTCCAGTCTTGCAAGCATCTCTCCGAGAAGAGAAGAAACTCCGTGTAGAAAATGCTAAACTGAAGAAAGAAATTGAAGGTCTGAAACAGGAGCTGATTCAGGCTGAAATTAGAAATGGAGGTGGGGAAAAAAATGTGCTATTCTCATACAACATAGATGTAGTTAGCACAAAGCTACCTTAATTCTTGAGTTTTATCTTTCTGTATGTGACTGTGGTATTTTTTACAAATTCAGGTGTAGGATATTTCACAGAGTCTGTTGTGCTTGAGAGGGGTCTCAAGGTATATTGGTCCAAGACAGCAAAGGAAATGCTTTGTGTGCATCTTCCTTTAGTTAGCTGGCTCGTCTGAGTGGTAGTGAGATATTTTTTCAAAAACCTGAAAATAAAGACTTTCCCCAGCTAGCAAGCAAGTGGTTGTTGGTACAACAAATCTCATATTCAAATGATTTTAGAAGGTTGTTTATAAGAACATAATTTGTGCAAAACACTTCCATGTTGAAGAAGTGATTGATCAACTAACAAAGTGCAGTTCTTCAGAAAAGTTAATAAATATCTGAAATGCAAAATATGTATGCAAACTGGAGATGACACCAGAGGGGTTTATCAGTCCTTAATCATAGAACAGCCTGGATTGAAAGGAACTTCAGAAGATCATCTAACTATCATTTCTTGGGAGAGGGAGCCTTGATGATACTGTCTGGTGCACTGATGATGCTTACCCAGTACAATTATTGGGTTAAAAAACCTTGATGAGATTCTTGAAGAGCAGAATATAGATGAGAGGTGATTCTTACACTTTCATCTGTTAAGATTGATACTGCAATGTCCAGAATTCTGTATCATCAGTTTAAAAAGAGCTGTGGTAATGTAGAGAATTTAGGGAGGGGAAGTGAGAAATCAGTAGATCATGTTAGGGCTGCAGGTAGTTTTGTTTTATTCAGGCTCAGTTTCTTAAATTAATCATAAGAGTTGAGGGATAATCTGAATACAAAAATTATTTTATGCATAACTCATTTATGGAATAGTCACCAGTATGATAAGAGCTAGTAGCTATAAATTGAAACTAAACAAATGGGAAATTGGGAATTGGTAGAAAAAAATCACTAGATCATGAAATCAACTACAAAAAGAGATGGTGTTAGCTTATATATTTTCATGTATTTAGTACTTTTCCCCATTAAAATATGTGTAGTCAAACACTTTGTTTTAATTGATCATAATAATCATACATAGATGGAGTTCTGAAATATATTTTGTAATGTGGCTCACTATGCAGCTGCTGTGGTTGAGTATATTAAGCAAAATTTTCAGACCTCTCTGCTTTTTCATTTATGTTGGACACTTAAAAATGTCATTGTTCAAATTCTGGTGCTGCCTCTAACTTCTTTGGTTTTGATTTTAGTAAAGCAAGTCGCAGTTCCTCCGGGTACAACCCTTTCTACAGCTTCGTTTTCAGAGGATGTTCCACAACCTACAGCAGTTACAGCATCTTCTGGTTCCAAAGATCAAGTTAAAGGTGAAGATGAAGAAAAGAAAAAGAAGGAAAAAGTAGAAAAAAAAGGTACCTTGCTTTTCCTATCTGTGATAGACAGGGTATTTAATTTATGCAAGTGGTTTTGCATGATTTTGAGCACAAAAGAAAAGATTTCGTGCAGTTACAGTGGGAAGAGTCATGTGCTAGCTCTTAAATACTAAGCTGATGAAGGTTGTCAGGTAAGGCACAGATTCTTCCTTGCGTGGGATACATACCAAATTCTGTGACTGCGCTTCCTCATTTAAAAAACCATCAACAAAAAAGCAAGGCATATCTGTTGGACACCCTTATGTTTGTGCAAGTGTAACTTAAACATATGTTTTACAATCATTCTCATGCAGATTATTGTTAATTTGCTATGATTAGATTTGAACAGGTTTCCACAATTTGAACATTATGATAGGGCACTGTCACTCTTATTTTTCTGGTGGATCGTACAGAGATTTATAAACTGTTTCATATTTTTTAATGTACTACAGTCTTTGACACATTAATATTCCAGAGAGCTGTAAACACAAAAGCAGAGAACTACATGTCATATCAGACAGCTAACTATTTCCCTCAAGTAGTCAGTGGTTACACAGCAACTGTTCAGTTGGTAAGGACAAATTAAACTCTCTATATATGATGAGGAAAAGCACAATACAAGTAGCTTAAATTCAGTCAGTCAGAAACTGATCACAGAATATTCTTAGTTGAAAGGGACCCACAAGGATCATCAAGTCCACCTCTTAAGGGAATGGCCCATAGAGGGATTCAGCTCACAAATTTGGTGTTGGATCATGCTCTGACCCACTGAGCTCACCTCATACGGAAAGCAGTGTTTGACTTTTGCCTTCTGGTGAAATATAGCACAAGCATTAAATGGTAGCCCTGCACAGGCTTTTTCTGTGGAGTTCAGCATCTCTTGTAGGTATTGTACTTAACAGTTGAAATAACCAATATGTAAAATTTGTTTTTAAGTCTAGAAATTGATGAAATGGACTATCTCAAATCCCTTTGCTTTCTGTCACCTATGTCATCTCTTTCTTCTCTGATTATTCTCGTATGCTTTGTTCTACTTCTTTCGAACCTCATCTGTGTGATTTCTCTGGATAGTTATTCTGGATTGTCTCTGACACTGGCCAGAGGAATGCATTTTTATCCTTAGCCGGTGGCATTGAAATGGGTTTTCTATGTATCTGTATATTTACACACCATGTACACATTTGCTGTGTTCTTTTCTGAGGAAAGCCTTAGTTTCTCTTGTAGAGGAATGTCACGGAGAACAGCATGGAATTATACCAAAAATAAACTTAGCAGGTCTTTCAAAAGATCTTAGATATTATATGCTGGCTAATTTGATTGGCATTTTTTTTCCAGTTTCTGTTATATTATTGTGTATATGACTTATTTTATTAATCTAATTGTCAATTACATTTTAAAATGTAATAATCACTAGAGCTTTTAATTCATCATAAATGAGCTGAAATATTTTTGAAGAGCTGTTGCTTGTATTAAAAAATACTGCTTTTTTATTATTAAATATATTATTTAATTTCAGACTAGAGCAGTGATGATTGAATCAAATTGCATGCTGTGTCCACTTTTCCTTTTTTGCTCCCTTAAGAATGGAGTTTAGTTTACATTAATATGTGAGTTATCTCGGATGAAAAAATAACAGAATCTGCTTATTTAAAATAAGCACATCTTAGACATTTTTAATCTCCCAGAGATATAGCTGTTAAACAAGTCTTGACTGTCTCCTAAACAGCACAGTCTTATCTACAAACTGCATGTAACTTGCTCATCTTGAAAGGAATATTGGATATTCTATGATTTAAATAAGCAGCTGAGTTTGGAGAGTGTTGCTTTGCCGTTGTTTTATACTGTACAGTCTGTATGGGTGATGATCATGGAGTAAAGACACCACACCAGGGGAATCTTACAAGCCATGAGCATTTTCATGCACTGTAGTGTTTGGGAAGTGAGGAATGTTGGCCAAGAGCATCTTGAAGGGTGGCATTGCAGCTGGGACAGTGCAGTGGCAGTGACTTCAAAGCTCCTAACTGTGTACAGTGCTGGTAAGCACTCGTAACCTGATGGACTGTGAATCCCAGTTTCCTTTTGCTGCTGAAACACCATGGCAAGGCTTACTGCTAATTACTAATTATTAAAATGGGACTATCAGGCTTATTGATGTTGCTTTTGTCAGAGTATGTATGTCACTTAGACATATGTTAGCTGCACTTAAATTCAGTGTGACTTTACAAACAGGAGGTGGTAATTAGTTGAGGTAATGATGTAAATTAAAGTGTGTATGATGATTCACCTCTGGAAATTGGTAACAGCGGTGCTAACTCTTTATTCTTCTTTTGGGTTTTGCACAGAGTTTGTGCTTATTTCTGAGACTGTAGCTCACTTTTCCCTTGCAGTAGTCATGTACATCAGTTGTGCTTTTTTTAATGTTTATTTCATGAACAAAATGTTCTTTAATAGGTGAAAAGAAGGAGAAGAAACAGCAGCCAGCTGCTGGAAGTAGCGATGCAAAACCTGTAGATGTTTCTCGTCTGGATCTTCGTGTTGGCTGCATTATTACTGCTGAAAAGCATCCAGATGCAGACACCCTGTATGTTGAACAAGTGGATGTTGGTGAAGCAAGCCCAAGGACTGTTGTCAGTGGTTTAGTGAAACATGTTCCTCTGGATAAGGTATTGACAAAATTATTTACTGATAGCTTTTTCTTTCCTAAAGTCTCTTAAGGCATTCATCTGTTTATAGGATATGTTTTCATTCTGCTAAAAGATTTGTACAGTCATGAAAACAAAAATAAAATGCAGATGGAAGTAATGCTTAACAACATTTGCCAGAAACCAGAGAAGTACCCTTACCCCAAATCAGTTTCTGATTTCAGTGCTTCTATGCTGGGATCTCATTCCAATTCCTCTCCCACTTGTCCACGCTGGACTCCTAAATTGAACAGATGGGACTCTTCGTTAAAGTTTCCTACTATGTAGTAGAGAAATCATTCTTTTTTAGTATGATCCAAACTTTTGAAACCTTCACCTTCCAATTCTCTTTTATAGCCTGTTGAAATACTTGGCACGAAGTAAAGCAGAGAGCATGTAAATTCAACTTAGCTGGTAATGAATAGCTTAAACAATAGTGGAATACAAAATGTGTATTTTCACTTTCTTGTGTGCAATAGAATCTGCCTCTATGCTTTTTTTCGTTGATACACTTTGGTATCTGACACAGATGGTTTATGGGTGCCTTTGAACAACCCAAGACTTCAAGATTAAATTTTCCTTTCTCACTTCTTCTAGTGGGTGAGAGGAATTGACTAAAGCCTGCTCCTAAATTCAAATGCAAGCTTAGCATTTAAAACAGTATTGTGTAGAACAACTGCAAAATAGATCACAAAGGAATTGATCTTAGTCTGGAAAAAGCTCCACTTAAATGTCTTTTCAGTCCTTATTTGCACACTGTCCCCATGGTAAGACTGCAAGCATAGGAAGCAATTTAAAATTGTGATTGTTGTTTTTATGCTGTGGGAATTTACTGAACCAAAAAAGAATTACTGAACACAATAGCTATTCTGCACTGATCACCTGATGGTGTCCACTTACTGGATTTACAGTGGGCAAAATCTCAACTTGCTTGCTTTTAGCAATCTGCTTTCAAGAATACATGTAGAAGGAAGCATCTTAAACGCCATTCTAAATAGGCTTACAAACATGAGGTGTATAGAATGAAATGGCAGCAGGAGTCTTTTCTCTCTAACCTTCTTTCTGAGTGGAAAAACAATCTGAAGTACTCATTAACAGAGAATTATGGATCACCCTGGCATGTTCTTTGAGAACAATTTGTTTGCGTGTCTGTTTTTGGTTTTGGCAAGTCTCTATTAAGACAGTAAATTCTTAGGGGCAAGCTTCCATCTTTTTGTGTTTTTTGAAGTGTTCAAAAATGTGAAGGCCTGGCATGTGTCTACATCCATATATTGAAATAAAAATATATACATCAGATCAAGGACCATAGCCATAAATTTTTTCACAAAAAATTCAGCTGTTCACGATTTTGGTGTTTGATGTGGTAATTTAGCAGTGTTTGAGGCTGTAGTATTTGTATCATCTGATTGTACTTTTGGTTAGGAAGCACAGTATGTATCTTCACTAACTTTTCAGAATGCAGTGCAAATTATTTATGGGTGTGAAAACTTCTGGCATGCCCACTTTATATGTGAAATGCTGCATTTTTATTCACACGGTGGTGAAGCTGTGTCAGAAGTTCCACCCTCTATTGTCATGAGCAGGGACATGGAGGGTATTGGCATGAGGTGGAGCATGCCATTGCTGAGCTCTTTTGGCAACTAGGGACAATTGGGGAAATTTCTGAAATCTCAAAAGGAATTGACAGCTTTTTGCCACTGCATTTGGCTTTTCGAAGTGGATTTCTGTTTGTTCCTAAAAATTGTTTCAGGCAATTGTTCTTGAAATTCAGGCAATTCTCCAGTGTCATATGGGTTTTATTAATCCTGCAGGTTTTGTTCAAAGTTTGTATTGTGATGTACAAAGACCAAAATCTAGATTTATGAAATACATATATGTAATGTACTCTAGTAGCATAGGCATTAAGACATCCTTACTTCGTCTCTTAAGAATGTTCAGAGTTTAATTTTTATTCAGTTTGAAAGTTGATTTGTTTGTTTTATTGTCTGAAGTGTGACTGTTTTTCTGAACAAAGTATATTTTCTCTGGATTAGTATTGTAATTTTTATTAAAATAACGAATGGAGAAACGTAGTTTTACAGCTCTGCTCTAACAAATTCAGTGTACAGTATATACAGCCATTTTCAATGGGTAAAAAAACCTCAAGGCATTTGGGTTAACTAAGATAAATTCTAAGATTCAAAATCTTACGTTCCTGGTGTCCAGGCATTAAAATTGGGAATGGTGCTGCTACGTGCTTCTCTTAAGCTTCACTTGTTGCTGTAAGATCTCTTCACTAATTCTTTCATTATATGAAATAATGGGAGTCCCCAAAACAATGTGACATTTTAAGGACTCATATCCTTCTGTTTTCCTCCCTCAAGATGCAGAATCGGATGGCAATACTACTCTGTAACTTGAAGCCTGCAAAGATGAGAGGAGTTGTATCTCAAGCAATGGTCATGTGTGCCAGCTCCCCAGAAAAAGTGGAAATTCTGGCTCCCCCACCTGGAGCAGTGCCTGGGGACAGGATCACTTTTGAAGGATTTCCTGGTAAGTAGCTATTTGGGAAAATGATGAAAACAGGTATGCCAAGGTGATCTTGGTATTGAAGTGCATAAAACAGCTCTTTTTTAGAGTTGGTTGGGTTTTTTGTTAAAATTTTTCTGAATTAGTTCTGTTATTTTTTCTTAATATGCTAATATTGTGTAAATAAAAGATTTAAAATAGTTTGTCATCTGTCAAAAAATTGTAACTTGATAAAGTTGTATAGAACTTTAATGTAAAATTCCCCATTCCTTTAAGTCTCAGTATTTCAGCTTTGAAATACTTGGATAAACATATTTGCACTTGACAAATTTTAACAAGCAAATGTAAAGCATCTTTCACAGTGTCTCAGTGTAAGTGATGAAGTATTAAATTGCTAATACCAGCTCCTCCCTGTAATTAAAGTGTCAAAACTTTGGGTAGACTTTTTTTTTTTTTTTGAGGAAGAAGGGATGGAGAGGATGGAAGGGAGGATGGATGTCTATTCATGAGAGAAGCCCATAATATTCAAAACATCAGGAGTTTTTTGTTTGTTTGTCAGGAAGAAAATGTCTTTTTAGGTTTCCAAATAGAGATATTGGACTTCCTCCCACTTAATTAAATTAATAAATCCAAATTTTTTCAGAATATAAATAAGAATTTTACCAAATTTAAACTTTATCCAAAGATGATTTTTCATCCATTTTTCCATTTCTTCCACCTCTATGCAAATGATTAATTTTTCACTGCGTGTTGGGAACTCAAAGCATCATAGGTTTATCATGTTGTTGAATTTTTCCCTCCTACCCAAATGCCAGTTCATTATTTTCAGTCTGAAAGGGATAGAGTGAGGATCAGCTTCTCCTATTGCTGTATTTGTTAGCACTGCTATTTCGTTATTTTTATAATGGTTATAAGTGTTTTCATCAGGAAGTGCTGGTTCATTATGATCCCAGTAAAAAAGGCACTCAGACTCTGTAAAGTGTAATTTAAAATGCTGTTTATTAGAGCTGAGTCTCAACAGAGAGACCAGTCTAAATACTCTTTCATTGCCCAGATGATGGGAATGCACCTACAGCATGCTGTTCTCTCCTTCTCCATAAGGAGAGTTTCTCCCGTTTCCATTGTTTGAGTTATTGCTGTATTTTTTCACTCATCGTGGCTGTCAACCATAAGGGAAGTTTGTGTGAGAACTTGGTGCTGCCCTGTTCCATAAGCGTGAGGACCACATGGGAGCTGCCTGCAGGCTCCTGCCTTACAATCAGCTGTCTAGGTTTATCCTGCACCCTAGGAATGAAGGAATTTGTGCAGCACAGCCCAAGCCCTGATCTACTCAGATCAACTCTTAAGTGGGTCACAGAGGTCCTGATGAGCAGTGCTTTTCTGGTCAGGATTGCTTCATCTCCTTAACTTAAAGAAACGGGGTCCAACTCCCAGCATTTCCCATACTGGGTGAAAATGTATGTGTGTGCATTTATCAATGAAGTATTCATCTTCAAGATGAATTTGTTGCTCAAAAGTTGGCTTTCACATGTGAGAAAATGGTGTAACTTCTATTTTCTGCATAGAAGCATATGAACCGTTGTAAACTATTGCACTTGTGACAATTTCTAGCTGTACAGAGAAGTTTTTATTTATGAACCTCTTGGCAAGCTTTATGCTTAAACGTATTTGCATGAAATACCTTTCAGAAATATATATGTATGTGTATATATATATCTTTATACTTCCCAAGAGTGAAATTGTAATGCTTTAAAATAAAAGATATATTTTGGTTGGAATATGATGAAGGAAGCAATGCCCTATCTAGGTGCTTTATGAAACAGAAAAATAGCTCAGCTTGCTGTGATTTCTTGCTCCAATTGAAAAGACTTTAAAAATAGTATTTAAGAAACTGTACTTAAGAAGGAAATCAGCCTGCCAGCGTTTTCTTTTCAGTTTTAGTTTCCTGTGTTAAAAAAACAAAAAGCTTGCTAGTTGAGATGCAGAATTGGTAAGCTCCACTGAAATCTTGAATGCTTCAGCAATTGCATTGACTAAATTATAGGAATACTCACAGCTTCTAGTTGTTATCACATACAGTGAGTGAGGGTGGATTAAATGTTGGACCTCTGTTACCTGTGAGAATCACAGGTAACAAATACTCTCGTACTGCTTTCTGTTGCTGGGGAAATGAATGTGAAAGAGAGCATCAAATTGTAGAATAGACACTTCTAGTGCATAAGCCCTGCAAAATTATACAAGTTCATCCCTCAAAAATGCCCCCTGCCCAGATTGAGAATCCCTTTCTGTTTGCTTTTGTCTAAGATACAGCCTTCCTGCAACCTTTTATCTCAAGTACCTTCATATTCCTAGCATTTGAAAATGTGAGAGCTTGTAGTAGCACTATTTTCTGTTCACCAGCATATCTGTTCTTTCACATGACTAATAAAGTGAGAGTTCTGTCAAAATAATGGAACTATTTGACTCTATTTGACCAAACTATTTGTTTGGGTTTTTTACAGTGGCAAAAAGCTTTTCCTAGAGCAAATCAGTTCTAGAAATATTTGCTCTAAAACTATTCCCAGGTGTTACGGCATGCAGATACTGTGTTGACATTTTGATCTTTAAAAGATACAGAATAAGCTACAAGTGGTGTGTAAGTTGTTCTAGTTCTGAAGTTAGGACTTGCAGCTGGTGACACAAGGTTTTGTGTGCATTATATCAGTTTCCTGCTGCTGGGGAGACAAAGACATGGAGCTCTGATAAGTGCCAAATGAGGGTTTTTACAACCCCTTTGCAAGGTGTGTATACCCAGGGCTGTAAATTGTAGTCTAAAATGCGGCACTATTTTCTAATGTTTCATAAAGAACTGCTTAAAAATTTTTGTAAGTATGAGATTAAAGCTAATCCTTGACTTAGATCACTTCGCTTCGTACAATTAATTATAAGGTAAATTTTCAATCTTCTTCTTACATAAAACTTATTTCAAAGGATTCTAAGACTTGAGGTTTTACTGTCTTGAGTAGGAAGATGCAAAAAAAAGGCATTGGTAGATGAAGACCTACAAAATCATGGTGCCATCTGCTTCTGTAAATTTATTTGTTGGGTACTTGTATTTTCAGTGTTGCTGTTGTAAACTGAGATGGGGGAGACTGGAAAACTGTTTCTCAGTTTTTAATGGGGTTGGACATCTACTCACCTTTTCTGTGTTAAAACCTCATGCTTCTTAACTGCTGCTCTCTTCTCAGAGACCATCTGGCACTTTCCTGATGCTGTTACCAGGAGGATAGACTCCTTGTTGTGTCAGATGTCATTTAATTTCACTGCTTAATTGTAACCATTTATATTCTGATCAATTTTTTGTTTTAAAAAGTAATTGTAAAGCATGATGATTCAGTTGGAGTCCTTGAAGTTAAAATAGAAAGGACAGCTGGGTCTTATTTAAGTTTGAAGTATGAAAGTCTGTGAAGCAACAGAAGCACCACCAGCAACAATAAAGCAACTCTAAAATGCACACAGCTGTCTATCAACCAGCCTTGGAATAGAGTTATTTTTAAGTCTTCTCTGTCCACCATAAAATATATTCATGAGGTACAGTTAGATTTTCTTTGGTTATTTTAGTCAAAGTAAACCAATGGTATCTTGTCTCAAACCAATTAATTTTTTTTCTGTAGCAACTGGAGTGTTTACCTAGAACCATCTTGATTGCTATAGAGGAGTGATTTGATAAGGAATGCTCTTGCCTGGAGTACTGTTCTGTTTGTTTATTTGATGTTTTTGCCCTCAGTGGATTTTTTAAACACTGTTTTATACTCCAGTGCATGAATCTTCAAGATCTCCTGGGCCTTTTTTGCATTAAGAACTTTATCAAATTTTTATCCGCCTTTACTGGAAGAGGTCTGACTTTTAAACCATAGAAAAATTGTTCTATTATATGTGTGTAAATTCTATAATCTCCTACACAGTAATTGACTTAAGACAGCAATAAAACTTGAACATTTTTCTGATAGCAGTATCAGATGCTTTGATGCCACAGGAACCTAAAATCTGTTTCTTAAATTATATAATTATCATTCTGGTCTAAGAATCACTAGCAATTTAGTAAATTACTATATCTTTAAAAGAATAAGAAGTGGTGAAGCTGGAGTGCAGTGGTAAACCTGTAGTTAGCAGGTTTCTTTAATCAAAACTTGAGTGTGTGGATGCTTTCCTTCAGCTCCATGATTATAATCCACTGTGGAGTGAGTGGCATAAAGTCACAAATCAGAGCATCCTTTTGCCCATTGCTGTGCTGAGATATATTCCTTCAGTAGTAGTTGAGCAGTTACAAAGTAGAGAGGTTTCTTGCTTATTACAAAAACTTTTTTGCAATATTAAAGCTGCAAGATGGAAATGACACGTTTAACAAAATTTGGAACCTCTTATTTGGCCATTTTTGGTAAAGAGAGTGGAAATCTGATTAAACCATTAAAATCTTTGATTTATTTTATTTATAGAAACTCTTCTAAAGAATATTTTCTGGGAAGAAGGAATGCAGTGAGGAGAAGGCATAGGAAAATGCACAGCCTAAAGCTCTGGTAGTATTTAAAATTGGTGCCTGTGCTAATCTAATATGAGCTCACCACAGATCCCAAGGGAGCTTGATGCCGGATTCCAGAGAAACTTATTAACATCGAAAGTGTGTTTTTTATAATAAAAATCAGGAGGTTTTCTTACTGAAAAAAAGAATCATGTGCTTTTTATATTGGAGAAGGGGTAGAAAAATGTACAATGGATGCTTTAACATTCTGTTTAATGATTTTATTAGTTCGTATGCATTCACTGTGGTCTGAATCCAAGTTTGCCTTTGTTCATGAACCTGAGCATTAAGACTATTTATTTTTGTGAAAATGCACAATTAGTTCTAAACACTTAATGATTTTTATTCATGTAATTAAGTAATTAAAGTATTTAAATTTCTTCCTCAGTTTAATATTAGTTTTAAATATTATATAAAGATAATTATTAATGCTGTTACTGATTTTTCTTTGAAATACTAAATGCACTCTGGTTGTGAAATAACTTGACTGTATTATTAAATACTACTCTGGTAAGGCTAGCTTACTTCACAGAGAAATCTGGCCTAGTCTGCTTCTCTTGCATATATAGAAACTACAGAATTAGACCCATCTACAGATAGAAATAACCCAGGTTTGCAGGCATTGAGAATGTGGGTCGGCTGAACTACTGAAAGCATTTAAAGGAGAATACCAGTAAGGCATAAGGCATGCTGGAATTAGTGTAGTTGATTTAAACACTTGTTGGTCAATCAGTCAGGATGAATTTCAACCAACTACTAGAAAAAGATATATTAAAATCCCTGTAGTCTAACAGTTTTTCTTCCTGAATCTTTGGGAACACTTTGTAGTGCAACATGAGAGTACTTGATGTTCTGCTCTCTTGAAGAGCTCTTCTTCTGAGAGGATCTCAGGGAGGATATGAGTACTAGGATTTGGTTTTTAAACCTTGCTTTTTCTGGAACTTTCGATTTTGATAGTTTGGGCAGAATGGTGCTAATATGGCACTTACAAGCAAGTAAAAACATGCAGTGTAGCAGCAATGAAATAGCATGGGAATCCTTTGAGCATTTATATGTGCAGGTCTTGTGGGGTTTTTCATTTGTCTTGCCTGTGTGACATACAAGAAGTCAAAAGCCACTGACAGTGTTAAATTATTTTTAATAAAATTTTTTAATAGAATCTGTATTGTATTAGAATTAAGACATTAAACTTACTTGACCTTTGAACAGAACATAATTGTACCGTGAATTGGCTGTCTTGTTTTATCTATGTTATGTCAGCAGACAGCAGTTTATTCAGTATCTTTGCAGCAAGATTATTTAGCTTGTTTCTATACTTGGCACTTAATGCTTGTTTAAAAATAGAAAAAAATATACTTCACTATGATATCTAATTTGTTGACAGTGTTTCAAAACATTAATAGAAAAAGCCTGTGTTTTGTGGTCATTAGAGATCCTTAAATAATCTAGTTTGCTTATGTAATCAGACTGTCAATATGTGTAGGGTGTAGGGATCTTACCATGGTGTGTCTATGGAAAAAGGAACTGAAGCTTATCGAGTCTGAGACCATAATGCTGAAACTCTAGCTAACTTCTGCTCCTGTTACTTTGGGCACCAGATCTTGTCATCAAACAATATAAAGCATAGCAGAACAGTGTTGAAACTTGGGGCTAAAATTATATGTCAGTATGCTATCTCTGGACTAATCTTGTCTAAGTTCATTGTTCCTCAGCTGTAGCAGCATCTGCTAAATGCACTTAATTGCTTGTAAAAGCATCTTTAATTTCTGAACTTGAGATGCTGACAAACCTGTCTGGATGAGCAGTGTACTTCTGTGATCCATATGTACTTAATACTTGGGAGTTCCTTTGGTCTGTAGTATAAACTAACAGCAGTGGTTTAATTTCTTCCTTTTCACAGTGCTTGTTGTCTGATACAATCTTTTTGCCTTGGAATATCTTCATTTTCAGAGACATTCTGGAGACATTTCCTAGACAATTCCTAATTCTAGTCAAAGTTTTCATTTGAGAATCAAAAGGAATGTTGAGGTTTCTTTTCCCTTGAAATTGTGTGTAATGATGCTATGTGGGCTGCCATAGATGTGTAAGTACATAGAGCTCTTCCTCTGGGTTGTGTGCTATGAGCTTTTCTTTGTTTTGAAACAGGAGATCCTGAGAAGGAACTTAATCCAAAGAAGAAGATTTGGGAGCAAATCCAACCTGATCTTCATACCAATGACCAGTGTGTTGCTACCTACAAAGGAGTTCCATTTGAAGTGAAAGGGAAAGGAGTCTGCCGGGCAGAGACCATGGCAAACAGTGGAATTAAATAAATAAATGGCAATTAGAAACTTTTACAGATGTTGAAATGGAAAGTGATGCAAGCACAATAAAAAACATGAAATGCATGGCTAAGACTTGTTTTGTTTGACTTCTTTTCTAGAATATGTTATTTCTCCAACGTTTTGACAATTCACTCATTCACTGTGCTTATTGTCCTTGAGGTTGTGGGTTGTCAGCAGTTATTTAACCACTCAGCGCTCATAACTTAATTGCCAAGGCTTGTTTGTGGTGGGACTACAGGCAGGCAAGTTAATTTTCTGGTCAGCTTGAAGGTGTAGAGCTTCTATTTAGTAAGAGCTAAAGGAAATAAGGAAAACATTCCTCCATGTTCCTTGTTGCTCATTGCAGGACTAGCAGTTGGTTAGTGAAAACCACATTGTCTTTATTCTTTTATTCACTTTGTAACACTTTTTCTCCTCTTCTTCCCAGTAGTTTTCAGATATATTATAAGCCTCTGCACCTTTGTTCTTGCCTGTGTTCTCTGTAGTCTGCAGTCAGTTGTAACTGGAAGATTAAACTGTGGTGCTTTATGCCTTAGGATGTACAAGTGGACATACTTCCATGTCCTCACAACTAAGCTGTTATAATTTCGTTATGGTCAAAGCTGCCACTTTGCTGGAATAGTTCTTTATCTAATCCACCTAGGTATATCCTTCCAAATGATAGGCAGGACTAAGAAATAATTAATAACTAATAGATTCCTGGAACTAATAAAAAGCTAAAAACCACCCAAAAACCAGCCAACCAAATAAAAATATCCATTTCCAGTGCTCAAACAGATACAAAATTAATTTATTTTGTTTTGTTTAATGTGCTTTTATGCAATGATATTTTATACAAAAAGTGCTTTGTTTTTAACAGAAATAGCTTCTTCAGTTTTTATGGTTAGAATTATTTCATAGTAATGTACAAATAGTCAGTTGCTGGGGTATTAGCCTCAAATCAATTCTTTTAATTTCTTACTTTCAGTAATACAAAAATAAATATTTTGAATCACTTTACAATAACCCTTTCAAGTAGCTATTTAGAGATACTTCAGGTATTTCTGCATATAATATTAAATTATATTGTTGATGTATAACCATTGAGACAGTAAATACTATTTTAACTACTGAAATAAAAATAAAAACAACTTAAGCCTTTCTGAATTTTGCAGGCTTTGAACTTCATCCAGTAAGTGGAGAGAAAACAAAATGACAGTGATATAAAATTAAAAGGAACATGCGTAAAGAGGAGATGAATAGATTTCCTTTTTGAATGAGTTCTGTTTGTGCTTGTAAACTGTTAGTTTTTCATGCATCTGGGAATAAGCAATAGTAATTAGTTCTTTTAAATGTGTTGAATAGCATTAAGCACATGGAAGCCATTTTATCTGCCTTGTAAACTGTACATCCAATAATGTCTTATTAAATAAAATGCTTGTACTTCAAGAACTCAGCTATAACTAATCTCAAATCATTATATGGAAATACTTTTACAATAGATAAATCTTAGCTTTTAATACCAAAGAGCTCTTTTTAGAAATGGAAGTTCAGAGGAACTTCTGAAAGCTTGAAGAATTGAGCTAAGAGACTCTTACAGTCTGAACTCATATTTTTTTCCTTTTTTTTCCCTTTTTTCCCCTTTTTTTTCTTTTTTTTTTTTTTCTTTTTAAATTTTATTTTATTCTTCTGTGTTCTGTGCGGACTATAATACAGTCCAGGCTGGTGAAAAATCTCATTTGTAACTACACACATATTAGGAACATGCTTTTGGAGCACTAGCTTGTTCTGTGGTTGAACCTAGGATTCTGGATGCAGTAATGTGAGGTACTCTGTGGAAGGCAAGTAGTTCAGTAATCTAAAGAGATGTTTGTAATTGTATATTCAGAGGTATTTGGTGTGGGTGTGGAGTTTTCCAGTTGCTGGCTTTTACTCTTATTTCTGTTAGATGTTATCTACTCTGGAAAATAGACAAATGAGCACCTTAAAGCTAATTTTATTCCTTGCTGTGTTTAAGTAGTACTTGGTAATTATTTTTTTGTATAAAATTCAAGAGCTTTCTTAAGACAATATTTCTTTCCTCTTTAATTGTGCTGTTGTGGTTGTCTAGGAAAATGTATTTATGTTGTACTGAGCTCAAAAGTGACAACAGGGTACTTGAGGCACTGTGCAAGTATGTTTCCTCACTGTATCCAGCCTCTTCTGCCTTGTCTGCATGAGTAAGTAGAACTGCAGTGAAATCCTTCCATGTGGGACCCAGAAGTTCCTGTAACGAAAAGCAAATCTTAGTAGTTATCTCTTATTTCTTTTCCCCACTCCCATTTCATAACAGACCAGTTACATGTATGGTTTTTCTTTTCCTGGCAGTAATCCAGTTCACGCTGTCCAAAGTTGCTGAAATTTCTGAATCTTTTTTCACCTTTCAAAGACACTGACATCAACTTTCAATGGAAATACGTGGTCATGCAGTACTAGCAGTTCTCTGTTCCCTCACTACAGATGTTAACAGAATGTCTCCAGTTAAAAAATGTTCATTTAAATAAGGAAAAATGGTTGCTTAGCCATGTCACACATTAGTTTGAAATTACAGTAGTTATCACATATCCATATTGCTACACTATTTAGGGCTCTTCAGAAAAACCTTTTTGAAAAACACCAAATCACCTTTTGTTGAAGAAATAAATAATTAATTTCTGTGTAACACCAACTTCAGTTTCAGCTGTGATCCATAAACCAAACTATTCTCAGCAATTCAGGAAAAACACAAATCAAATGAATCACCCTGAATAATGGGCCAGAGAGTTTGTCTTCAACTGCTGTGTTTATCTGATTGAGGAGAATAGAGAGAACAAGCTGCTTTTCTTTCAGTAAGTACAGAAGATTTTAATAGGAATAAGAGAGGCTGGACATTTACAGGTGTAAATGAAATTATGACTTTGGTGCTAACTCCTGTGTATGACAAGAAGCCGACCTGGTGATAAAGGACAGCTCTGCAGTGCTCATGACTCTGTAACTTAAATTCTAAGGTACATAAAACTACTTTAAAGGATGTCTGTCTACTTCCAAGATAAGCAGGGTATTAAAAACATCTGGTGGATTGATAGTGATTAATCTGTTTTAGACAGTGGGGATGAAAAATACCAAGTGCATACGAAATTTTGCCTTAAGCAACCAAAGGAAGTCTTGGGTTAACTGTTTCAGAGAGAGAGGATAAAACTTTGATTTGCTGAGGACTCAAATCAATTATAATCTTTGTTCTGAAATGAATATCTGCCACTCAATTCGTTAGGCTGTTGCTGGAAAAAAAAAATCAAAACAACTAACTTCACTTTTGCAGTCAAATCTTCTGTAGCTATTGTCACCTGAAGAACAAAAAGTTCCTATTAGGGCAGAGACTTCTATTTATTTTTCAGTTACCTGGATGAGCTGAACTGTGTCATCGCTTTCACCTGGGCACAGCGGCAGGTCAGCCCTCAGGACCAAGAGAGCCAAGTGCAGCCCTTCCTGCCCGAAGTGGTGAGACAGGGCTGCCCTCACCGTGTCTCTCACCTGCTCTTTGCTCAGAGCACTGTGAGGGAAGCTCGGCGTGTCCAGGACTCGCACACGGAGAGCTGACTCGTGGCCATTCCTCCTGACGAGCCCCAGAATGCGGCCGCTGCGGCCGAGGCTGCAGCACGCGGTCACAGAGCCGGGGGAGAGACGGCTCTCGAAGTCGGAGCTGCCCAGCAGGCTGTTCCCAGCTGCACTTTTGCCACTCTGAGTTTTTCCAAGGACAACCAGGTTGATGGTCATCTCATTGCTGTCTGCCATTGTCCGTGCTTCTGTCCACAAACCTGAGTACAAATAACGTAAGGTGTTTCAGATAACTTAAGGGGGAAAAAAGAATAGAGGCAAGAATTTCCAATATTCAATGTCTTGTGAGTGGTTTTTTTCCTTGCCTGAAATGTGTAGGAATCAATATAGAGGTAAGAAGGGGCAACAGAGAAGGGAGGAGCTGGAAACAACTGAAAAAACACTGCTGCCTTTCTGGGAGAGTAGTAGGTTAGGAAAAGGAGGCAAACTACGGAAGAAGAAGAGAATGGTGACAAGTAGGTGCTGCTGGTATTAAGTGACAATGTTTCAGGTTGTAAATATTTACTACTTTAGGAAAAAGAAATTATTAGTCAAGGAGAAGTAGATTTTAAGGGAGCAGTATTTTTTCACAGCAGAGAACAGCTCAGAATACATCTTTTGTCCGCCTGCAGTGTCATTGAAATAGACAGTAGTCTGAAATGGTTTTCTGATAAATATGTCAATAAAAAAAAGAAGCACTGAAATAGCCAATCTCATGAAAATGAGATTTTGGAAATGTATACTAAACCAGCTTATTGGCACAGTTAGTTGAAAACAAATGCATAGATTGGTAGATAGAGAGGGGAGTTGGTTTCATTTCCAGTTACTGACTGTTCATAAACAAGACCTCTCCTTCTCTTTGTACTTTTCTGTAAACCAGTATCCAAAGGAGTTTTGGTGTATGCTAATCATGTAAAAGAAACACTTGTTATTTAAATTGAGACATGTTTCAGATGTTAAAACCATAGTTTCAAATAGTAGATTTTAAGTTTCTGCGACATGTAAATTTCAGAAAGAATTTTTTTTTTAAGATAATATGTTTAGGTACTTATAGAGAGATCATGAATAATTTTAACTTGGATGTCCTGAGATTAATTTATTTGGATTCTTGCTGTGCAATTTAAGCTTTCTCTCTCATATTAATTCCATGCCTAAATCACACTTTTGAAATAACTTCGGTACAACACCAAAGATTCAAGAGCTAATAATATACTAATTTTGTTACAGCAGCGTTGAATATGTATATGGTAATCTTTCCTGCTGAATTCACAGTGAGATTTTTGTAGATTTTTCAATGACCAATTTCCTTTTAAGAAAGACATCTAATGAAATGGTTGTCTTCAGTTATTCATCAGTCTAGATATGCACTGCTACTTTGTACCATAATAATAGGAAGTCGTGAACATGGATTTGTCCATTCCTTTTTAAAATCATAATCAAAAATTTGGGGTTTTTTCCCTGTAAGCAGTCTACGTTTAAATACTTAGATTAGTTTCATATTGGGTCACTTACCTTATTTTCCCTTAAATTCTTCTTTCATTCAGACTTCATTCATAGACCACATGTGCAGTGTAAAAAGAAGTTAATATGTGAACTTTGAAACCAACAGCAGCACCGTACCACGCTGAGACTGTTACGTACACATTAATCTGGTTAATCTATTACTGATAGATCCTCATTCAATTGCATGTGTTTGGTCAGTAATTGGCACTGCTGAATTTTTGTAGGTTAGCTGCAAATACTTTTTGTGAAGTCACTTAAGTGATTGTATGATGTTGATATTTTTAAAAGTTACTTGAATTCCACCAGCAGTTAAATGTGCAAGTGATAATGGTGGTAATGGGATGGATTCCTTTGTATTGCATGTTTTTGAGTTTGTCTTCATCTATGCATATGAAGAGCAAATGCACTCTCTCTTACTATTGCAATGAATTATTAATTGCAGTATTTTCACAGCACATTGGAAATCATTTGCAGATGTAAAGATGTTTGCTTAACAAAGACAGATTAAAACAATAACAAATATTTTTTGATACAGAAATTTTACCAGAAATTTTACAGAATTAACAGAATTTTTACAGAAATTTTCCTGTGAACCAGGTAGAAAACTGAAGGCTTGCAGAGCTCCCAGTCATGTGCATTAGCTGTTCACTGTTAGCCTCATACATTTCTCTTGCAAGCATCGTTATTTGCCATGCTATAGTAAGTAGCATTAAAACCAGAGGTAAAAGATTGTCCAGAAAGAAGCTATCACTTGCTTTTTAGACAGTTTTCCACAAGGGGGAAAGTAACCAGTTAGAAAATAGATGCAAATTTGTGCTTTAATGACCAGGTTCTAGTTACAAAATGGAAGAGTGGATGTGCCTGTCCTGTCTGTTCACAAGGATGAGCCATCTCTCTGACTGTAAATTCCAGGGGGTGCAGGCACATGTTTGCTCCAAAGATATTAAGGTATGTGTCAGTAGGAACACACATCTGGTATGTAAGCTGTATGTGGAGGCAGGAAAAGGGGAATGTGCTTTGCAGAGCCCAGTCCTGCTGGGGACATGGTCATCTGAGTTGTATCTCTATGTGGGAGCTTGTAAGTGTTGGTTTACCACAATACCAGGGCTGTTCCTGCCAGCCACAGCAGAGAAGGGAGACCACAGTTCCTCTGGAAGCCCATTGTCCCCTGCTGTGGAGCCACAAGCACAGCCAGTGCTCTGGCAGAAGGTAGGAGCTCCTGGTGCAAATTCATGTTGATGAATGAGTTCGTCATTTGTGTTACTTTGCTAAAGGTGGCTGTGTAAAAAATTGTGTTACTGAATGTTTTTAAGAGCACATAGACATGTGTTCCTGGGCCTGCTTGTTCTAGTGAGAAGTCAGACATTCAATCTTTTCCTGTATTGTGTGTGTACCTGAGGCAACTTCTGGTGGTTTCCACTGCCTTAGAGCTCTGTGCTGTGCACTGCCTTTTTGTCTCAAGGCACATTTATAAATAAAGTGTATGGCAAGTCCTTCATGTGCTGGTGAATACAAACTCAAATAAGACTCTGAGGGGTCACTCAATTGCAGAGCAAGAATAGGCCAGTCTCATAAAATCTTGCCTTTGATTAAATTGCCGGTCCAGCTCTGTTTTTCATTGGGCTGCTCCTCTGCACAGTGATGCCCCTCATGATATCTGAGATCATATATGGCCTAGCAGTTGTATCCAGCTAGATAATTTAAGCTGGCATGGACAAGGATTTAGACTACCAAAAAAACTCAAATGCCAGAAGCAGGGGAGTGTTGTATTGAAAATACAGCTTGCCCAGCTGGATGCAGAACAGGGCTTTTATAATGGCAAGATGGCTGTAAAATTCAGAGTAGTGTAAAGGTAGAGGCACTACCTGAATGAGCTCTAAAACTTGGCTAAACAAGTTCAAATAAAAATAAAAAGCATTTCTTTCCAGTATTAATGTGAATGTAATGCAATCCAAGTTGGAACACAACTGGAAGGTCTTACAACAGCGCGGGCAGAGGATTTTAAAAAGTTGTCTTCCTGGGAGGATATAACAGGGGTAAAAATCAAACTGATTTATATGACACTTGCATGGGCTCCTCAAACGTAGAAAAAGTCCTCCCCAAGGTGGCAGTATCAGCCTGCTCCACAGGTACTGTAAAACTCAGCTGGGGTCCCCTTGCTCTGCAGTCCTATGCTAAAATAGAATACCAGATCAGAAATGAGCTACAGCATTAGAAAACACTAGGATAATTAGAGGACTTTTCAAGCATCTCCTGAGATAAGAAATGTAAAAAGCATTTGTCTCTCTTCTGTCGCAAGAAACGTTTTTACTTTGCATCTAAAATACAAATTGTAGCACCTTAATTAATTTATTTGGACACCAGTAATTGAAAGGTAGCAGTTAAGAATCTGAAGTGTTGTTCACATGACTCTTGAAAATCAAGTTCTTTAGTTTTCACTAGCTTTTAAATTGAGTCAGTGACAATTATTATGAGGCTTTAGATACAAATCTAAAATCTACTGTCAGAACATCATCTTGTACAGAGTACAACAAAATTGCTTAGGATGCTTTTTAGCACTGTTTGCTTCCAGTGGGTAAGCTATTTTTTTGGCTGCTTTGGTTTTATATTTCTTTGTTTTTGAAATGGCAAAGAGAAAATCAAAACCAAGTCTATTGTAGGTTGGCAGGCAGAAAAGGTTCTTGTAACTGCTAAAGGAAGTCTTGTACTGCTCCCATGGAAATACGAAATGAGTCTAGTGAGGAATTTTCAGGAATCTAAGGAAGTAAAATCCCTAATATAATTGAACATAAGGATCATTTGTGTATCTAGCATCTTTACTTGTCTTTGAAAAAAATAAGGCTAAATTAATTTTCAAGTAGTCATTTGTTTTGTGACTATCTACAGAGTTAACTAGAGTTACAATGCATTTTAGTCGTTAGTGTGTCAGCTGCTGTTCTATTGCAGTCCCTGTGATCACCCAGTTGTTTTGCACACACCCTAAGCAAGCTCTTTGTGATGCTGGTGTACCAAGCAGGCTAAATCTTGTAAAACTGAAATAGCAGTTTCTCTTTAGGCACATGGTATCTCTTACCATGTGTCATCTTTCAGTTCCCACGCCTTCCCATCCCTTACAGCTTCTTTCCTGATGTGGGCTCTCGTTTTAGCCCAAGATGATGCCATAATAAGTAACTTAAGATGTGCTTTGATGAATTTCTCTTACTTAGAGAAAACCCAGTGAGGCTATTTTATGGATTGCCACACACAAAGACAGGCTCTTAGCCTGCCCAAACAACATGAGAAATCCAGGAAGGTATGCAGTCCATGTAGTCAGTGTGGCTTCAGTTCTGTTAGATGTGTAATTTCTAAGAAACAGCAGGCACGTCACTGCTGAGAGAGAAATAGGACAGATTCAGCCATGTTCTTCTCCTTTTGGACTTCATTCCCACAAAAATCCTCTGATTCCAAAGGAAGATGCATCCAAAGTACACTAAAGGTTCCTTAAAACAGATGTTTATTTTTTTCCCCTTGCTTAATGCAGTCCTTAGTATCCTTAGTATTTTTAAACATAAATTATCAGTTATCAGCAGCATACAAGGTTGTGTTTTTTCTGCAGTATAAGTGGCTTTGTAGGTTGTGTGCTATTACATTGGAATTGCTAAGGGGAAAGGAGGGAGGATGTAGCTGCAGACTAATGTTGCAATTGCACCAGCTTTTGGGCACTGTCTGTACAATTGTGGAAGCAGCTCCTCAAGTTCCCACTGTTCTCCTTACATTGGATTATGGGTTCAGGACAAATATCGCTGGCAGGAAGGCAGATCAAGGATTCACTTTGTGTTTGAAAGAAAATCAGACAGAACTAACAGAGCAGGAAAAACATCAGCTGGTCTTTTTCTTTTTACCCCCTCTCTATTCTCCAGCGGAATTGCTAAGATTCACAAGATATCTTTGTCTTTCTTTTGCAAATAATAGGCAACTCCAGATTAGAAAGCAGTATATTTTGCTCATCTGCTAAGACTCTGCTGTGGAAGTAGCACAGGAATTCCTCCCATTGGCAGGAATGATAAGCCTCTAAGCACTCTGCTTCTCCATGTGCTTAGAGCAGCACTGTAACAAGCCACAGGAAGAGTGTCTTCTTGTTATTATGGTTTGGGTGACAGTTTTCAAAACGTGGAGGAATGCAATGTAAAGTAGGGCATGTCACTTACTGCTGCCAGTTTCCTGATTCTCTTACTAATGCCCACCTTCCCCATAATTTAGCTGATGATTTTCCCCATGGCACCATATCAATTTATTTTTTAATATGCAAGGAATGTTTTTAATGTGCGGTATTGTGCTATGCTGTCTCTTGATCAGATTACTTAGAGATATTTAAATTACTTTGTTTTCACCTGTGTTGCTGTGATAGGCTTTCCACACTAAGTTGAACATAAGTCAGTGGTGCATAGACTGTGCCACAAGGCTAATGTGTTTGTGTCTATTCATGCCTTCATGTGAAAAATGGAAAATAGCCCAAGAAATGAAGGTGATATTGCAAGGAAGCATATACATATATAAATAATATTTTAAAACACGACAATAAAATCACCACCAACAAAAAAAACCCAAATTCATAAACTGTTGATTTCAAATGCACATATTTGGGAAAGAAACAATAATCAGAAAGAATGAAAATACAGACTTAATGAAGAATCCTTTTTCTCCTTTTTTCCTTATACATACTTAGTTGGATGAATTCTGTGACTTGCCTCATACATCTCCTGTTGTGACAACAGGAGTCAGGGTACCACATTCATTCATTTTCTTGTGCTTAGTCTCAAAATGTGTCCATGTGTAAAAAACATTTTACCCCTGAGACAAAAATTCTGTGAATGGTGAACGTATTTGGAAGCTCAGGAAACCTAGATCTGGCTGTTATTTCTATAACACTCGTTCCTAATTCTGAGAAGCTGCACAGTTTCTCAGTTTCTTCACCTAAATAATACAGGGAGTATCCACCTCTTTTGAAGATGTGTAGTGGGAGTGATTTAGCGGAAATGAACTGGTTTCTGTACAGCAACAACACTATTGCTTGCATTTAGAGGGGAAAAGAAGTGTTTTTATCATATTATACAATGCTCTATAGGGACCCAAATGACTGAAGACATACTTTCCAAAACTATTCCCATGGTGCCTGGAAAGGCTGTGATCACTGTAACACTAGTAGGCACAGAAGTTGCACTGATGCACAGACTTGAACTGGTCGCACTGTTACTCTTATTCACTCTAATTCTTAAGAGATATTTCATAGAGTGCCAGTAATCCAAAGTTTATAAAGTTTCAACTCAAGGATGTGTAAAACCGACATATTTCTATGCAATAACACAGGTATCTGTGCGTATTTAGGACAGATTTATTACTCAGCTCCTTCATTTTCTTATTTTCCAGGTTTTCTAGGGTGTTTGTACTTCTATAGATACAACATTTGTTGAGGACTTCTCTTAAAATGCACAACAGCTAGCAACTTGATAGTTTTTATATTTTGTTCTAAATTCAATTTTTTTCCTGTCTTCTCTTCGTATACCTACCCTTTAGAGGCAATGTGCTGAATTGCAAAGAGCATTTCTTAGAAGTATAAGTTTGAGAAAGTGGACTATTAATGAGAAATGCTAAAATTATTGGTTTTTATAATCATGATACTTGTGGACATCAAGCCTGCACAGATGCTTTTTCTGTTTTAAAACATTTCAAACAAGCTGAATCTGAGATCAGCTGTCAACATATTTCATGATGTCAAGCCCCTGAACATGTAATGTCAGAATTATCCTGTAAAAGTTGTCTTAAAAGACAATGTTGCTTGCTTCAGCAACAAACGTGTTTGGAAAAGTAGAATTGTTGTAGATAGTTTATTAAAGTTCTGGTCAGGAAGGGGCACATGGCGGTAGACCATGTGTTTGGTTTGGGACTCAGTAATTAACTTCAATGCTTGTAACTTTTAATATTAACTGTCACAAAATGCTGTGAGGTTGGAGTTTTTCAGATTGATGCCTTTTCTGCATGAGGGGACAAAAGGAACAAGAATCCCTACCTGCCTTTCACAGTGGAAAGAATATAAGAAATTAGAATACTTCCTCTCTTCAATGCCATGTGTGTTGTAGCATCTGTAATGTGCTGCATTCAGGAATGTGTTACCTCTATAAAGTGTGGAATGTGTCTAGGATCTTTCAGGCCTTAAAGTGTGACAGACTATTCCCTTATTCAGTGGCTGGAATTTTGCTGTTGATGGAAAATACAGAGCTGCATCACCACTCACTCTCCTGAAATTCAGGTTTTGTAGGTATAGACAAATAAAATGAGTCTGTGCAAATGCTGCAGACCTGAAGCCTACTTACAGAGAGAATTGACATTAGCTAGGAGCAACTGAAGTCACAATTGAGCTTCAGATACAGCAGAGGGCGGAGAAGTTGCAAGATGATTGGGCTTTTCCCCGTGTTCCCCCATGGTTTTATATCACTGTTTGACAGACTTGTTCATCTGCACACAGTGGAAGCCTCTGCTGAGCATCCTCAGATGAAATAGCCCAGGTCTTGCACTCCCCATGGCACACAGTGTGTGTTCCCCATGGAACCCAGATCCTCCTGACATCATACACCTTTGGTTAAGTCACAAAAACTTAGACTGGAAATTTTAAGAGTAATAATGATACACAAAGGAACAAATAAGGGCTAGAAGAAAGTTTTCAGAAGTCAATTTACATTGTTTGTTTTATTTTGAGGTTTTTGTTTGGTTGTTTTTCTTGAGGTCTACAAACCAGTTTGCCACTACAAATTAAATAGATTCAGGTCCTCAAAATCTTGCCGTGGCCACCTCCTCCTTTCACCTGCTTCCTTCCACATCTAGACTTGTTTGTTTCCTTCTTGATGTGACCTGTCAGAAAGAGATGGGTGCAAATTTTGTGCATTTGATTCCTTAGATGACTACAGCTTCTCCCCTTTAAATTAAAGTTTTTGGGTTGATTTTTTTTTTCTTCTTTCTTTTTACCCCACTATCAAACATATGGCATCCTGGGAAAAGTTTTCATGCTGGTGCTTCCAGTCCTGATGCAAACCTGGGCTCCCTGTACAGAGTGGGATAAAAGGTCAGAAGGGATGATTACATGGCCTCACTAACCAACTATCAGGTTCATGGACTCTGATAAAGTGAAAGTATTGTGTCCCCTTCCTGTTCTCAGCTCTGGTTTTTATCTGAATAGTTAAGCCTCTGATGTATTTTACAATAAAACTGCACAAAACCATGAGAGGAGTTTAAAACGTGGCATCACGCTGTGAGTGACTTCCGTGGCAGAGATGAGAGTATTCCATCTGTAGTCCAATGCAAGAGCAGCGCTGCTGGTGGAAAATCAGCTATAAATTACTGTCATGCAATGACAGTAAATTCCAGAGGCCTTTTCTCAGAATAGAGGTGTACAGGGGACAGCTGTAAAGCATGGACCAAAGTGTGACTCTCAAGACGTTCTGTTTCCCAATTAAGTGAACCAGCAAGAATAATTCAGGGCTGCAAGTGAAGCTCAGTTTTGAACTGGAAAAATAAAATTATGTAGTGAGTTTTTGTTCTTGCATTATCTCCCCTGTAACTCAAGCAGTGCTTGTTCATTGTCACCAGCTAAGAATATACAAAACCTTGCTTTAGAGTCAGCATAAAATCATCAGAGGGCCATGAAGGAAAAAAAACAAGTAGTAATTTTTTACACCCACATTTCTTTCTTTAGAAATGGCATTTGTCTCAAATGAGAGAAAGGCTTCATTTAAAAAAAAAGAAGGAAACTGTAATGCGGGAACAAAAACTTTCAGCTGTCAGCATTTCCGTAACCTCACAAGACCCAATTTTCATGTCTTAATTTATAATCTTGGTGTAAAGAGAAAACATGGTTTTGTTTTTCTCATTTTAGATTTGCATGGTGGAATGATTATAAATTTATTGCTTTTATGTAGAAGATGTGTTGGTTTTAACATCTGTCTGAGAGTTGCATCTTAAATTGCTTTCCGTGATCATCTTTCGGCTGTTATTTTCTGAAGAGTTTGGGACTTCAGGCTGGTTTTGAGAATTTTTATTACAGCAAGAGGACAAATCCAGCCTGCTTAAAGAAAGTACTCTCTCTTAACCATATATACAAGTAGAATTCAGTGGCTAAATTATGCAGGGAATACGTCAGGAAAGGTGGTCGTATACAAGATCATGCAGAGGAAGCTGGAGAAATAGAAGGAGCTTGCAGAAAAGGAGCCGTCTTTAATCGGTGGGATATTCAGTGACTGTCTGAAATATGCTCTATATTACACTGGCTGGTGCTGCAGTGCTCAGTATTAGTCCCCAAAATTTGGCATGCTGCCAGGCTCCACAGGCCGAGTCTTCCACAGCAGTGAATATCATGGGGAGCCAGACAGCGGAAAAGAGAAGAGGAGTTACCCAGATGACTGCACACTGTTTAGAATTTCTGCATTTGGGGGATATTATGGAATTGCTAACAAATTAGTCTATTTTAATTGTAGTGGCATGTATGCATTTCCTGTCCCACCATATCCAGGCCTATTCTTAGCACACCAAAAGAGTTGCAGATTATTTCTTTTTTTGCCCTTGAATACAAACAGCATGAAGAAAAATTATTTTCTAGACATCAAAGAGAATGAAGTCAAAATGACCAAACACAGAAAATTGAACAGAAATCTAAATACTGGCCTGTTCTATGCCATTTAATGATATCAAGACCAGCTATTAGAGAAAGGAAAAAGGGAAAAAAGAAAGGAAAGATTTTCCCAGTTTGTATTTAATCATGGACAAAAGTAAATTGTAATTTGGACTGTAATGTGGTGAAAATAGCCTATTTGGACCTGAGTGCAAGGATGATGCGGTATCTCAGACTGTCATTTCAATAAGACATATTGGGTACTTTAGTCTGCACTTGCACGTGCGTGACTTTTATTTATAATGTTTCACCTTTCAGATTTCTTGGATCTGAACATCTCTGACCTTACTGAAATACAAATTTAGACATAGGAGTCACTTAACTGCAGCTATGTCATCAGTGTAACACAGGAAACCAACAGTTTAGAGTCAGAAGTTAAATATATCAGAGGAAACCTGGAGGACTGTATAGGCAGAAGATAATTTATTACATGGAATATTGCCAAGGAATACCAGATATGTGATGGCAAAAATTTCATGTGAACATACTTCTATTATTTCTTCTTCCCCAATACTGGATTTACACAGCATAAAGCAAAAAATAAAACAAACAAAGAAGGGTGGTTGCCCAAACTGGAGGAGAAGAGTTCAGACTCATGGCACATAGACAAAGAGCAGGACAAAGTGTTCCACTGATGAGGTAAAGGCAGAAGGAACATCATGAACATTGGTTGGTTTATTGGTTGGTGGAGTCTAACCTTAGTCTGAAGAATATGCACATACCAGAGAATGGACTTGGTGAAGCAAATAGTTAAGATTTGTACAGCTTTGCTTAGTGTAAGTTAAAATAACCACATGTTTTTTGGAAGCCTTAGAAAACCTGTGTGTCTGTTAGCATCTGATATCAGGAATGTCTATTCATATTAACTACAAGAATAGGAAAAGGTATCGTGCAGATTCTGGTGGGCTCTCTGAAAAGAATATTGCTCCTGGGGCAAAAAGCAGCTGAAATCCCTGAGGCTTAGGACAAGAGCATCACAGGGATGCTTCAAGTAGTCTGCTTCTTCTCTGTCTTTCACACTAAATGTCATCTCTGATTTTCAGAAGTGCTCAGCCTCGAAGAATTCTCATTTGTGTCTGTAGGAAGAGAGAAAAGTAACAGTTTTCAATTAGAATTTTGAATTTAAGTGCTCAAACATGGACTTAACAAACAAATGTTTTTGTCTCTTTCTTAAAAAAAAAGTAGAAAAAGAAAAGAAAGTCCCATGTTCGCATTCTAAACTGGGCTCAGGTATCTGGGCTCAGGTATCTGTCTCTTGAAACCGTGCAGCTCAAGCAAACCCTGCAGCATTCATGTTGCAAGACTTTGCAGAAGTGTATTTCAAAGGTGAGATTTGCTTTGAGTGTAAGGCTATATGTTTAGAGGAACTTTGGTCCAGCTTCCACTGGCATAGACGACAATTTTAGTGCTGAATTTGTCAGGTTTTCCTTCAAATCACACAGTCTTTCTCCTTTTCTTTGGCAAGGCCCCAATTACAAAGAACATCCACCTGCTTCCAAATTGTGCCCTTGTCTTTCTCTTTCCTGTGTTTTTCAGGTCCTCTTGAGTTTGTTCCGAGTCTTGTAGACTCTAGTCTGGAGGTTTTGATGTTCACTGACTGAAAAGAGTTTAAGAAAGGTTACAAGCATAAAATTTTGACTGTGGCAGTAGCTGAAGAGCAGGATTTAGTGCATGAAGGCTCAGGACAAAACGATGGAGGACCTGTGGGTAGGCACCTTTAAGCTTACTGATGGAAAAATAAAGTGCATTGCTCTTGCTCTGAACCAGTAGAACATGGAAATGGTAAAATGTCATTAAGGTTAGTTTGATTTCCATGCATAGCAGCAGCTTAGGGCTTTTTCAGATATGGCAGATCCAATTCCTTTGTGCTGCATCCCCAAATAACCTTGTTGGGTTCATTTGCTTTAATGTAGTGCTCTCTTGGTAGGATGTGCTTATAAATCATTTGAGTAGTGCTGGTTAAAACTAAAATGACATTGATGTAAGTGACGCCTTTCACTTCAAATTGAGATGGCAAAATATGTTCAGCCTCTTGAGAGGAAATGACAAAGGGCTATGGGGTACTAAAGGAAAGCTGAGCATTGTAACTCTTGGGATCACATTGAGAAACTCTTTGTAAGGCCATGGCCCCTCACTTCAGATTTTCAAGTGTCCAAACTGACTTTAATTCTGTTCAAAAGGAGGACAGTCAGACTTTTATTTTTCCTGCAAGTTTGCATTCTCGTTTCTCTCACTTTCACAAAGAATGTTACCTCAGAAACATTAAATGGGAAACATGTGCTTCAGGGCTAATGGTATTGCTTCTTTGTAAGGTCAACTCCAAATTCTTAGCATAAAGGCTTTGTTAATCTAAAGTGAAATAAAAGCAGCTGTCATAAAGCATGTGATATATAAACTCTCATTTAAACTTGTATTATATTCCTCTTATTATTTTTAATAGTCTGAATAGAGAGAGAGAAAAATATTTATTGAAAGGATAAAAAGCAGCACTCTTCTAAACTTCTCAAGAAAGGGGAGACAAATATTTTGTGACTGATAAAAAAGCACTATCTTTAAGTGTCTTTTTTTTCCCCCTTGGTTCTCATTTCTCTTAGGTCATATATTCTGCCTACAAAAGAACAAGGAGTGTTGGTATTCTGTAACTGAGAAGAGCAGACAAGAAAAGATAAATTTTACAGCTTTTTAAACCAAAGAGAGAACATTTTTTCTTTTATTTAGTAAGTTCTCATTTCATGACTCCTCCACTCAAGGATTTAATTTTGGATGGTGGCCCCAGGGAAAGGATTTCTCCTGTGTTCTTACTATGCCTATCTGAAAGTTTCAGTCAATATTGAGCAAGTGTTGCTGCTCATGTCATGAGCCCTCTGTGTGTCAATGAATATTGTTTTTTCTCTCAATGCAAATAGAAGTTGCTTCTGTCTACTACTGACCCCTCCAATCCCTACCTCGTATCTCATAAAGATTAATGCAGTTTGTGAGGTTGAGTTACTCCTGGTTACAAATGATCATTTGCTATATTTTTGGAATAACTTTAGGTATTGTAAATTGAGACTCAAAGAAAATGGTTCACATCCCAGAAGTTTCATGTTGAATATGCACTGGGGGAAATCACTGGCCCTGCTGGGTTGCTTGACACACAGTTCCAGCAATGAAATCCATGGATTCATATGTGCCATGACACATGAACATCAGTTGCTATTAAGACTTATCCTGATGGTGTTCATTTTGTGGTAGTATCTATACAGCTTTTAAGATACACAATATTTTTAGTTATATGCAGGTGTCAAGAAAAATTGCTGTCATTTAAAAAAACCATGAATAACAGTGTATGTGTGATTCTTCACTCTAAAGACTCTTTTGCAAACACAGGTATTAAAAATCAGGACCCATAGACAACTTGGAGGCCAAACTATTTCATTAAGAAACTTAAAAACTTCTTGACAAACATAATCTGTGAAACTGAAAACTGAATTTGCCTGCAAGTGCTGAGTGTGAACTTTTTCCAAGACACTGATGACCATTTGACTATATCTAATCACATTAGGGTAAAGTGTACAGATGTGTGAGTGGTTTGTGAGATGTTGGGGGGAAATGTGCCTTTTCATATCTCAGTAAGAGGAGCATTAACTGAGGAAACCTTAAACTACATTTTCTCCACTGCCCTACTGGTTCTCATGAAAGCTGTTACCTTGGAAATCAGAAGGTGTGAAATATCTGTAGAGAAATTTTGGGGTTTTAAAAAGTCATATGTACATCTCTCATATGTATCAATGATTGTTTTTTTTTTTTTTTCTCCTCTTGGTTGTTTTCTTCCTAGTGTGTAACAGATGATTTAGTCTTTGGTACAGTTATATAGTCTTTGATAGCTTAGCAATAGAATCTAAGGACAATTCTGGAAGTCTATAGAGAGAAATGAGAATGAAACTTATATAAGTAGAAAAATAAACAACAGTTCTACACTTTGTAGGCAGTGCAGCACTTTCCCTCTAAGTTTCAGCTGTCTTTTCATTCTTCTAACTTCAAAATTAATTTTTGGGTTTATGTTATTTAATACCTGTTTAAATATTTCATATTTTTGCTCCTTACCTGCAGCAAATCTTCCTGCATTCATTGTAGATATTTTTATCTAAACGTAGTTTTATGACAGGATAAAAACCTTTGTTTTCAGTGTACAATTACAGCTATTCTTTATAAAGTCTATATCCATTTCATAACATACATCTTGAGATGCTTGTTTTTGTGAACTTTAACTGGAATATCCTAAAATGTCTTTTATAACTCTTTTGGAGATCTTTATTTTGTTTTTATTCTTTACTTTCTTGTCTGGAAAATCGCAGTTCCTCTTTTTACAGTCCTTCAAGAAATCAGAAACCTTATTAAAAACTGTCAAAATTAAAAAAGCATGTTCTGTGAAACCAGAATATCTGTGTAAGTGTTTTTATTGTCCATTCTTTCTTTTACACAAGATCAAAGCATCAAGGGACAAGAAAATAGGGTGAGAAAAGTCAATTGAAGCTTGCAGAATTCATGCTCATGCCAAATATTTATCCAGTGATTCATCAAAAATGTTGCAAAACGTAGTACTGGACTTTTAATGATCACAGGTTTCACTGCCAGTTCTTCTAAGACATCCTGTTTTTGTGCAGTGCTTTAAACAAAAGTCAATACATCAGCTTGAACCATAATTCAGGGGCAACTGGGAGCCACTAATGGGATGGACATAGCTCATTATGAAATAGTTTTAAAAGGAATGTAAATATTTTATTCAGTGGTACTAGAAAACTTGTGTTTAATTTGATTGTAGAGAAATGCCTTGTAATTGAACCAGTTCCTGCTTTTGCTCACAGAATAGGAGGCACAGGCATGGAGAGAGTAATTTGTCACATTTCAATTCAGCTGAAATAAAAGGTGAAATTTCAGAACTACAAGCCATGAGATAGTGAGAAACAGGTTACTTCTTAAAGAACACTGATGTAGTTTATAGGAACCTTTGTCATATGAAATGAATGACCATACAGAAGATGCAAAATGACCCTGACCTCATTTGGCAAATTAGGTCTTGGTTAAGCAAGACACAGGGGAAGTAGAAAAGAGTGAAGGAAACAAGGTAAAACAGAAAGGTGTGAGTCAATATCATAGGAGTTGAAGGACAGATTAATTGTGAATGTAGTCAAAATAATATATTAACTTTATTATAAATTAAAACTGAAACTCATCTGCATGAAATCTATTATATTGTTGAACTTCAACACGTACAAACCACTAAAATGGAAGGGTTTACTCCAACAATTTCTAACTCCTGGGAATTGCTGCATTCCAGCTGCTGCCCTTGTTCCCTCTATAGGTGGCTGTACTCAGATACAAGCCCGTTTTATTAAATAAGGAGAAACAGTGTAAGAGGAGCTCAGTCTATGAGGAAGAGGAGAGGTCTTGAGAGGCTCCAGCTCCTGAGACTTGTTCCTGGGTGCCTTTCCAAGCACTGCCTAAAAATGAAGCCAGCTCAGGCAGGTTTCTCAGCCTAACCACAGGTACTTTCCACCATGTTTCCTACCATATCATATATCAGAAACTTACTTAAAAAAAATAGGTAGGAACAGCAGAATTAATGTACAACCATATAATCTACATATTAATTACATCAGCATATAGATAGGAAGAAAAGAGAAGCAGATGCTAAGATGCAACTCTAGGAACTTAGTTTTAAGGAATAGAACTGCTACCAGAGGTAAGTTTTGCTGACAAAGCATAGTGTGCCTGCTATTCAAGCTGCAGAGCATGTGTCTATATGAGCAGCTTACTCTAAAATTTATTTTGAGACCGATTCATGACCTTTCTTCATATGACATTCTTGAAAGTGAGAATGCATAGTTCTGTGCAATGAACTGAAGTGTACAACCACATATAACCAAAAAGGTTATATATATACTAATGAAGGTATAAAATAGAGAACAAAGTTGGAATGAAATGCATGGGAAAACTTTGGCTCTCATACTACACAGAAAAAGGCAGGCAGATTTGTCTCTTGTGAAACATGAAGGAAAACACGTAACTAAAATTTTAAACATACAAGTTTTTTGGCTTCTCTTCCTTCCAGGATTACTGAGGTAATGAAGCTGGGATTCTACTTGTACTTTTAGAAATGTTATTAATGGCATTCCTGATTGCCAATGGAGGTATCTTTGCTGACTCCTGATGGACTGTGTTCATTTCTTTCGGAGCTGTAAAGCACTGACTGTTCCCCATCATCTTAAAATGCACCTTCTCAGTCACTCCAGGAGAAAATTTCCAGCAAAAAAATCCATCAAGCTTAACACATGTAAGTGAGGAGAAGTGTCCAGTCACTCTAATGGGAACAGCAGAGAAATGGGCACATGCTGCTCCGTGACACTCACAGTCTTTTCTAGTGCTGCTGCTTTGGCAGTGTTTTCACACTCATCACATGCAAACAAAGGATATTATAACACGGAATCTTCACCCTATTGTTAAAAGCATCACTGCCAACAATATATGCATTTTAAGGAATTCAGATTCTTAGCTGACCATAGTTTTCCACATCAGAAAGCAGAGAAGAGTATGAGAAAAGTGGCTTAGACTAAGCTGAATACGAATCAGAGTGCAAGAAAAAGAGGACTAAATAGCTTTGCTTTCTTGCACTAATCTGTGGAACTGAACAGGGGAGAGATAATAGAAGAGAAGATTTGCCAGAGAAAGGAACCTGATGCCCCAAAGGAAATCTATAGCCTTCTTGCAATGCATTTCTTTAGATTACACACCAAGTGGTCTCAAGCAAAGGTGTTAAGAGTCTAGAGATCCGTGAGGGAAGTCTCCCTCTCTTCACTTTTGAAATAAAAGGTTTTCCTAATACTCTTTCAAATAAAACAATAGAAAGAAAACTTGTAGTTTGTTCTGAGATGTGCACAGAGGCATTTATGGCAGCTGTAAAGGATTGCGGATAGGGTGCTATTATCTTTCTGAGCCAGCAAAAATGTGGCCCAGTGGTGATGTCAGCTTTGGTCCTTACCACCAGTGTCACACAGGTGATGGAATTCAAATCGGGTTGCTTCTGTCATGCCATGGGAAGGTTTTATTGCATTTTTTGAGGATGGGTGTGGGTGAGTATGGATCTGCTCTGTATCAGTTGGTTTTTCTTTAAAGAACTTTGGTAGTGTTTGATGTACAATTAGTTAATTTAATTCTTTTACACTGCAAAACTAAAAGAGAAGATGACCTCTGATGAGCAGCAGCCTCTGGATTTCTGCACTGAAAATTGGAGGTGAGTGGCTGGGTGCTGAAGTAAAGTTACTTTTGGAGAATGGAAATTAATTATTATGGTACAGAAAGAAGGAGTGTTCTGGATGCAAGCCAGGGAAGAAGATAGACATGGCAGAGTGGAGAAGCAATGGTTCTTCATAGGTAAAGTGGAGTATATGTGAATGAAATCTGTTTGCTGCACAGAAATATGTGAATTTCCATAAATATCTTGGTATTTTGTGGTACTTTTTGCCTGTGGAGGTGGCATTTGTCCCTATTTAACTTAATGTGTAGTGCCCTTTCTCTGTTGTATGAATTGAAAGTTAGAGGGTTCACTCCCCTTTTCAGAAGACCTGAGGCTCTAAATCTGATTAGAAAAGCTCTTTTTGGTCTAGGCTTGGGAGTGTTTCAATGGAGCTGTTTCTGTGCATGTCTAAGAAATTCATCCACTCTCTGATTGCTACCAAATAGCTTCAGTCTCTAGAGATTTGTTTTAACTTGTGAGCTTTCTGGGGAAGCAGTCAACAACCCAGATGGGCTCTTATGGAGAGATGGATGTTATTTGGATATGGATCCAGTGTATAAATGCCCAGTGTTCTGGGGAAAATCTGGAGGAGAGGAAAGCATCAGCCACACTGCTTCTTGAGCCTTTCTTGAAAGGCCAGTCTATGTAAGGGCCTGGCTGCCATAATATTGAATTGAAACATGGCAGAGAGACAGGTTTAGATCTGCAATAGGAATAGTGGCTACTTCTTCAAGGTCCACTCTGAGGTAAGTTGTATGTGCTGCATGGCTTTAAGTCATATGTATGTGTTGGTATGTGGCCTGTCAGAGTATGAACACATGTCAGAATGGAGCTGAATGTCTCCCCTTGAGCCTTAGTAACACAGAGATGAATCCAGTCCTGGAGGCACTGAGTTGAAAGGGCTTTGTGTTTACAGGTCTGTGAAGTTCTGCAGTGTGTTCTGTGTCTGCTGATGTGTAGGGAAGAGACAGCCAGTGATGAGTTGTTAGAGGAAAGTAGTATTTGCCACTATGGTCCTCACTGCTCACCATGGACATCCCAGGTGATGAAGGTGATGCAGCTCATTCACTAGTGTGATTGAAAGTGGGTGCTTTTCAAAGTATTCCCCCTTGCCTATTCATGTTGATCTTAGAATGTCACGTATGACTGTGAAATGATTAAAGTACTGTATTCACTTCATTTTGAATTAATGCAAATAGGCCAACCCTATAGGTAGTTCTGGTTTTTTTTTTGGTTTTGTTTTTTTTTATTCCTTCTCACAAAGAAGGTTTCACCAGTTCTAAAGGAAAAAGGGGAGTTTGTATGGAAAACCTGAGGCTGGAGTAAATTAGTGCAGCTATTGAAATGGTCTTTATTGTGGATGAAGTTGCCCAGCTTGAGGGCCAGTGCCTGCAACTGGAGTAATGCAGGTGTGCTGGGGATTACCATAGAAGTGAAGCTTGGCTGGGCTGCCTGGGGGGATCACAGTAACTGCAGGAGGCAGGCAATCAGCTGCTCCCAGTTAGCCCTCAGGACATGCCTCTGGCTGGCTTGCTGCCTGGCACAGCCTGTGCAGTAACCAGAGGCAGGGCTTAGGAGCACATTAGGGGAGATTTGACACAGGAGTGAGCAGGCAGCGCGGAAGATGAAACAGGGAGCTTTAGAGGTAGGCGTAGAGTAAATTACCAAAGCATTTCTCTTTTCCATGTGTTTAATTTGAAGTCTGATTTCATAATAAGTGATCCCATGTGGTGCTTCCTTAAAGTAATACTTACCTATTGTAAGCCTTTAAACATTCTGAGATGCCCAAAGTATGAAGTAATTTTAATCTACTAGCTGGAATGTACTAATCTCACTTAACAATTTTTCTAACTGCTATTGAATGTAATTTTCCCTCGTTTTTCTGCTCCCTCCCCATCCTGCCAGGGGCAGGGATGTTACAGTTCCTGCACCAAGCCTGGCACAGCTACAGCTGCATCACGTATGGTTGAGTTGGTGGTGAATGGTGGTTGAAGAGAATGTTTTAGCTGAATGTGTGTGTTTAGACAATATAAATCAATGGTCTAGTACAGTAACACAGTGAGTAACTTTCTCCCCAGTTGAGCTGTAGGTTTTAGGAAAAGTGTTACTGCAGAGATGGTAACTTCCTTTTCTTATTTCTTTAATTTTTTCCTTTCTTTTTTCATTTCTTCCTCCATTTATTCTTTTCCCCCTTCCATCAGAAGTATGATAAACAAGGTGATGGTTTCCTTTCACAAGACAATCTGGCTTGACTCTGGATAACAGTCTTGAAACCTCAGTTAATTGTACTCATTTTGGTGATGTGAAACAAAAGAAACAATGTTCCATGCTTGTAGGTCCTGTTGCAAGGAACAGCATTGAGAATCTGAGGAATGCAAGAGTTTTCCAATAAAAACATCACAGTAATTGCTTTAAAGGAATGATTCATACATGTAATCTTTCAAATATGCTGGCATGGATTTTGTTAAGACCAATTGACTTGGCTAGTGTGATAGGTGCTATTTTTCAGAAACATCCCTAATGATAATAAAGAGATCTTTTCTGATCTCAAAGCAAGGTAGGGCCAAGCAAGACTAAATCCTGGACATGAAACTTTCTGGGCACAATAGTTTGCAGAAGTAGATGCATTTTATTTTGGGTGATGCTGCACTGGTAGAAGTGACCTCTGTAATTACCATCAGGATCCTGACAAGCTGGTGACATTAATATAAATCATTCAGGTTGGAAGGGGCCTTAGGAGGCTGCCCAACATTGAATTCAGAGACAGTCTGAGGTTGCTTAATTAAGGAAACTTAATAATATTGTTAGAAAATTGATGGTTGGTAAAGCCGTATGTGCTGTTTCCTTCATTGTTGCCAGGTCACACGCCTCTAAAATTTAGGCTCCTGCTCACCAAGACCCCAGAGACTTTGCAGTAGAGCTGCTCACTCACAGGGCCTCTACAGCTCTTTGCTTGTAAGAAGAGAACCAGGTTGCTTAAGAGACAAAGTCCCTGCTCTAACTCTCCAACTGAACTGTGATTTGCATTATGAATCTACTGCCTTCTTCTCATTGTAATTGGCTGTTTTAACAGGATTGCTGCTGCATGCTGGTTAAAAGCTGCCATGTCCACCACCAAAAGGATTTGGTTTAGATCAGAAGTAATGTCTGTATAGTGTAGACCTGAGAAAACATGAATAAAGTCCAGATAATCTTGGGAAATGCTCTGAAATTTTCTAAATGAGGAACAAGAAGAGTTTAAATGTAAGGTCTCCAGTGGTGTCTCCAGTGCTACTTTCAGTAGTAAATATTTTTCTATTTCCTATGTACAGCCCTTGATCAGGAGTAACCATGCTGAAGTAATATCACACTGAGGTGTTTGAACTTATTAAGAAGCTTTTCCACCCTACCATTTGTTTTTGTGTTTCTGCTTGACCCTAATTTTTCTAAGGATTATGTTTACAGGATTCTCTATATCTTAACTAATATAAGTTTTCATTTGAATACAGTGTTACTCACCGAAATTGATCATGAAATGCTTGCACTGAATAAAAAAATAAGTAAGAGCTTAATTAATCCTGGGATCAGAATGTAGGTTAACAGTGAAACATTAGTTCTTCTATATACTTATATATATAGTGTTATACTGTATCCTATGACCTGTTTTATGCCTGAAGATAACTACATATGATGAGTTTCACACTTTGTGTTGCTACAGGGTACAGCAAGTAAAAATGCCATCAAAATGCAAACATCCATTTCTCTGTTTGCCACATGCATCCAGTGATGTTGTAATTGTGGAAATAGGTTTGGGTTTTCCTTCTTCCACTTTATTTTTAAGTAATACAAAACCTGTGCTATTTTATCTTCCTGTCTTTTAAAGGAATATCTTTAATGCAAATTCTAATATGTATTTCTTGATTGGCTCTTGATACTGAGGAACATGTGTAAGCTAATTCTCCAGTGCTCTTAATTAAATGAAATATGGGACTTAAGTATCTTTTCCTGTCAAGTTTCCAGAAATTAATTTCATTTTCATCAGTTTTTCCAAGTAACAAATAAACAGGGGTAATAAAGAAGCTGGTGATCTAGGAGAGAAAATGTAAACCCAAAAATGTGTCCTGAGTCTTTACAAAAAGATATCTATATGGATACTTCATAGCTGTGATACAAGCTGAAGGATATCTTTTTCATCAGAGAATTTATTACTTCTGAAAGAATCTGCTGCTGTATTATAGCTTTTATTGCCTTTGTTCCTTAAAAAGCAAATATTTGCAGGTACGTTGAATTGTGGCTGTTATTGACTTTTTGACCTTTAAAAAAAATGGAATTTAGAATGACAGCCTTTTTAAAATGGTAGAGAATATATTTCTTCTTGCACCTTCTTGGGACCAAGTGCTTTGTATGCAGCTTAGTTTTGGAAATAGCTGCTATTACTACTTTAGGTCTACCAATAGTAGAGTCGTTCAAATAAGGGAGAGTTTCCTGTGAGCTATCTGTTAATGCCTGATTCATGCAAGTATTTATTAATACTTCCTTAGTTCATGCACTTCCCTGCTCTATGAATAGTCCAAAGAACTTCAATGCCCCTCTAAACTGGCTTAAAGAATGCTGGGTAAAACACCCCATGTCAAATTCTGATGTTCACTGGATTATCTTTGTCCCCATTTGACTTGTTTTACATTGTTTTATAGCAATTCAAACAGATAGTTGGTGTTTAGAAAGGGAAAAAGTAATGGGGAAAGGTCAGTGTGACTTTAGTATCAGAAAAACTGGAGTCTAAACATTTGTCCCAGCACTGCAATGACAATTCTGCATTCCAGCAGACTGCACAATAACATTTTCCTTATGCTCTTTTAGAGTAACAAACTCTATTAGATCTCGAATTTTTTTTTTTATTTCTAAATATACACAGGAGAATTTTTAAGATATTTGTCTAGTTATCTTATTAAAAAATATTTGGTGGGAATGAAGGAGAAGAAAGTAAAAACTCCAAGCCATCACCACCCCCATACTTTTCTGAAATGCCCATGCTTTTGTTTGTATTGGATAATAAAAACAGAATGTTAACTTTTAATAGGAAATTAGAAAAGCAATCAATGAATAATATGATAATTTGCCTTAGGGCATGTTGAGAAATGCCTTCAGAGTGGCTGAAATACAATGTTACTCTTGGAAAGCAAACAAAAGAACAGTCCCCTCTTGCTACAGAGGATCAATGCAGTCACTTACTGAACAAGGGAGAGTGAGGATTTTTGGAAACTTTGGATTCACCAAAGAGCAGGGGTCAGTATAACTGGGAAGGAGAATAGGACTGTGACAGCCTCATCAATCCAGTGTGAGACTGGGAATTATAGAGCTGGTGCTGCCACAAACAAGACACGCAGGAGAGGGACTGTGGTTTGCTTGCTGGCTAGACTGGCTCCAGAGCACTTTGGGATTTAGTATGTGGGAGATTGAAAGTCCTGGCAGACAAAAGTGCATTAGCAGAAGTGTTAGCCTGTCCTAGTGGGAGTGTGGGTAACAGTTCCATCAACTCCATCTCTTTATAAAGACCGCAAGTTACGTTTGTTTAGTAATAATTTAGAGGGGAGGGGAAATCCTCAAGCCCATACACCCATCTTTCTTTTGTATTTTATTTGGGGAATTTCTGAAGCAGCCAAACCTCGCCCCCAGAAATGTACATGCATCCAGTTGAAAAAAAAAAGTTGACTTCCTGAAAAATTTTGTATAATTGGAAGGAAAAGAGCCTGGTCATTCTTAAATTTGATGAGCAATTGGTGAATGAAAGTCTGGCTGCTGTCATGCTCTTTCTTTTAAGTCAATGAAAGTCAGCTAAAAAGTGGCCTTTAAACTATGCCAGCTGCAGTATAAAGTTGTCTTACCAGTACAGCTGGTAACCTGAAATACCTGAAATAACTTCACATATATTTATATTTTTTATTTTTAGGCAATGGAAGAGTCTTGTTGGAGCGTTAACTTAGCATGGATGCAACAGGCTGCCAAGTGTCCTTTGTGGAAAAGTTGCCTGTAAACTTTTTCTGTTAACTGGTTTACAGCAATGGTTTCACAATTAATAGATTAATTGGATTTTAAAATTAGAATTAAAAATGTTTTTCTATTTAATTTTGTTTTTCCTTTGAAGTAAGAGAGATGGATTTAACTGATGTTCATTGTCTCAGCAAAGCACTATCCACCAATGAGCCAACATTTAGGGATGCAAACTGAACAGGGAAGCTGCAGGCAGTAGAAAGCAGCATCTCATATATAGCTAGAGGTCATTTAACCAGGCTGGCATAGGAACCAGGTTGCAAGAGCACAGTACAGCTAAAGCTTTGTATTTTAATATTTGTTTCATCTGAAAACCTCAAAAGAGCAAATGCATGAGCTTTTTTCCAGCATCCTTGTCTTTTATTGCTGTGTTATGAGCGACAGTAGAATAGAGAGTTACTGCTTGATCTGTCTCAAAGCAGGAGAGAGTTCTGTTGCTCTATGACAGGAATAATTCCTCAACTTCCACAAAATTCTTGGTCACTGCCATTACAAACTCTTCATGTCACCTCATGTGCTTTGGACAAGGCCTTGATTGTGAAAATAGTGAGATCAAAATTGGGATAGGCAAAGCTTCAGTGCTGACTGACCCCGTTCATTTGCATTGGCTGCATTCCAGCCACAGGTGGGAATTCTTGACAGAAAGAGGAGTAGCTCCTAGAAGGAAAGAATAGCAAGAGAAGGACATGTTTGGAGTTACATTGGAAATAAAGATGATGACTAAAGCTGTTTCAGCAAACTGGTTAAGTAGGAGCGCATAGATGAACTCTACCATAAATACAGGATCTCTGTGACCTCTCATCTTCTTCTGATGCTAACACAAGCTGTTAATTAGAAAAATCAATGAGATTTATAATGCAATTAAAGCAACTTGGTGTCATTTAAATGTTTGCTATAGAAACACCCCAATCATCATCACTGGGAATAATATTTTTTCTTTATCTTGATAATGAGACAGGTTTAAAAATTAATATAAAATTTAACTGTGGTGCATGGACAGTGTCAACCACAGCTCATTTAGGCAGACCAAAAGATCTGCTTTAGCAGCATATTACCTGTAAGTGAAAAAAGTTGTAGTAACTTAAATGCTGTTGCCAATTCTTAAAATTACTGTAGCTACTCATATTCAAGTTTCCCAAGAAATGTTTGTCACTAGTAATGTTAAACAAGGGAGATCTAGCGACTAGGAGTTTCATCTGTGTTTGAAAAAAATAAACCCAACAACCAAACAAACAAAATGACCACTGAAAGTACATTTTGATTTCCAAAAGCACGAACTATTTTATGTTACTTAGGAGATGAAAAAGTGAGATGCCAAAAAGACTGTCACAAAGATTTGAGGTTTAGCGAATATACTGGGTGTTTTCAGTAATGCCTTGGAGGTTCACCCACTAACAGTAGTTCTGAAAAATGTCTTTAAAGTCTGCATCTTGTTCTTTTGATGGATTACCAGAATCTCAGGCTCATGCCTCAATGTCGTGCAACATAAACTGCAGCTAAAGCAGAGAAGGAGGAAATTAGATGAGAATGCCTGAAGAAACTTTGAATGTCCTTGCTTTGATCTATTTCACAATCTTACAAGATTTCATCGCTGGAAGTATACAATATATACAATACTCAGAGAGCCAGCAACTTATGGCAGCCTGAAACAGCAGTGTGTATTATATATCGAGTGAAAAGTGAACTAGATATGTCAGGAATAACTGCAAAGTTCAAACAAAGTTGTTATAAAAGTGTTGTTTGTGACTCTATCATTTTGAATTGACCTGTTTGGGGTTTTTTATTTCTGAAGAAGGTATTACATCCCTGTGATATCTAGAAAGTATTTGAGCATTTTTGCTCTCAGATTGTAGCAAAGCATAAATAAAAGTTATGCTGTTTTTCTGTATAGTGTGAATATCTTGCAATTAGGTCTAAGAGTAACTGGATACCTCACCAGACAAACTTGCTGTGAACAGAGATTGTAAGACAACCTAAATATTAAAGGGAGAACAGCAGCGATCTATAATGCATCTTGCAGAGTAAAAAAGTGAGGATTGCCATGAAATGAGTATTAAACAAGTGCTTTAGTACCACTTCAAGGGCTTCTTTCAGGTACATGTTGCTGTGATGATGCCTCCACCAGGTTTTGTTAACAAAGTTGCCCATCAGTGAACAGTAGTAATGACTTCAAATTTATTCTACGGCCACCTAATCTTGGGATTGCATTTGACACTTGTGCATCAGAGCCTGTTTTTGCTGTTGGTAAACCTGGGCCAGTCATGGAAAGTGCTTAGAAAGATTTATTCACAGCTTGCCTGAAGGGGGAAGCACAGACAAAGGCGTCACTCTGTCTGTCCCAGAATTCAACAGAAGTTTTCGGAGTTCATGGCTTCTGAAATTGACTCCTGTCACATCATAGAGATTTTGGGGGTTTTTGGGTACTTAGATCTGATTGCTTCAGTGACAAAAACGTTGGTGTTATAACCACATTTTAAAAAGTTCTTGCAAACACTGGAGAACTGACATTCTTAAGATGGCAAGAAGCAGCTTCTTCAAAACCTGTGGCAATTGTTACAAAATCTATTTGATTGCTTATGTGCAACAGGATGTATTCTGGGAACAACTTTGGAAGTGAAATGAGAAGAAAGACAGTCATTTGATCTAGGAGAATTATTATTTGGTCTATAAGGTGAATGACAATTTTGTTCTTCTTGCTTACATCAAGTAGAAAATACAGCTTGATTTGGCAACTTTAGAAATCTGATCTATGATTCCTCTAGTTTCTTTTCCACTTTTGTACATGTGTGTACTAAAATGAGTGTTTGCAACCTAACCACCAAGTGGAGTGTAGTCTTTTAGTGGCAGAAGAAAAGTAAGCTCTGCCCTGTGATGGATACTTCCATTAATATGAAAGACAAAGGACCAAGATCTCTGCTGGTTTTACTTTACAGACAATAGTTCTGTTTCATCTGTAGAGAACTGCAGCAGCAAGTAAGGTCTAAGGCATCCCAGCCTGTATCAGCAATGTGTGGCCAGCAGGATCAGGGCAGGGATTGTCCCCCTGTAGTCAGCACTGGTGGGGCTATGCCTCAGGTGCTGTGTCCAGTTCTGGGCCCCTCCCTACAAGAAGGACATTGAGGGGCTGAAGAGTGTCCAGGGAAGGACAATGGAGCTGGTGAAGGGTCTGGAGCACAAATCCTGTGAGGAGCAGCTGAAGGAGCTGGGGGTGTTTGGCCTGGAGCAAAGGAGGCTCAGGGGAGACTTACTGCTCTCTACAAGGACCTGAGAGAAGGCTGTAGCCAGATGCGGGTCAGCCTCTTTCCCCAAATAATGACGGACAGAATGAGAGGAAGTTGCCTCAAGTTGCCCTAGGGAATGTTTAGACTGGATGCTAGGAAAAATTTCTTTCCCAAAATGGGAACAGACATTGGAACAGGCTACCCAGGGTAGCAGTGGAATCACCATCCCTGGGCATATTTAAAAGCTGTCTAGAGGCAGCACTTGGGGACATGGTTTGCTGGACTTGGCAGTGCTCAGTTAATGGCTGTACCTGATAATCTCAAAGATTTTTTTTCTACCCTAAATGATTTTATTATTCTAATTTTTCTTCAGGAAGGAAAGAGTGGTCTTCAAATAGAAAGATACAGTGACCAGCACAAAGGATGAGAAGTGATCTCAGAGGCAGGTCTGCTGTTGCACAGTAAAGCTGGAATCCTCTTTTGTTGAAAGATTAAGATGCTGTCTGTTACCTCTTACAGTAGTACTTACAGTTTGATTTTCAGCTTCTCAGCCAAGTATCTGTTGTCAAAAGCATTCAGGACTAAGGTAAAAGAATGAAGGATTTTGCCAAATAAATAGTGGAAAATGAAAGGCTATCCATGTTCATTGTTTTCCAGATGAATATTAGATTAAAGACATGCCCAGGTAATATGGCTAAACTTGGCTTTAGTATTTTATTTTTATTTAAAATATGTTGCATTTGTAATTAAGCTTTTTTAATTTACAGGTCACACCCTATTGTCATGGTTTGAGAAACAGTGTATGATAATTTGAAACAACTATATATAACATCATGAATGTAGTCTTCAGTTTCCATACATCAGTTGATAATGAGTTACAGTATTATACTGACAGCAGAGGTGATACTGAGAGATGCAGTGCTGAGCAATGAATTTTCTGAGTTAAGTGGTCTTATCCATTTTAATTGTAATTCTAAATTTACAGCAAAAATTTGGTAAATGGTATTAAGGTGGTCAGCTGTACAAAGTCTGAAGCCTAATACATGTGAGCATGGGCAGACAGAATAGAATCCAAGTCTTGGCCAAAGATTGTCATCCAATGCAGCCCTTGATGCAACTGAGTGAGATGTGTCTTCCTCATTTCTTCTTCTGCAAGACTTGTATAGGCCTTAAAATACAATTATTTAGATATTAGAAACTGATGGGCAGATAGCATCTGAGAATGAAGTAAAGGATTTAAGGGCTTTGAAATGGACTTAGGGTGCAGCAATTTAATTTTTAGTACACTCTCTTTGAATTAATTCCTTGTCTTGGTAGTACTCATCCTTGCAACCAATTTCTCATAAATTGCCATAAATTATTGCCATGAATCCTTTTCTAAAATTTTAGGGTAAATTAAAGTAATACTTAACAATGCAGGCCAGTTCTTGTAACATTGTGCATATGCAATGGTACTTTAGGATTTCCAAACTAAATCAACATCCTTTGACCAAAAAAAAAAATTAAAGAAAAATGCAATCTCTCTTGATAAATTAGCAGCAAAACAAAATAACTATCCTTCTATTTAAATATACTTTTAAAGCTCATTGATACTGATTTAAAATGTTTTCCTCAGTAAGAGTAACAGAATGTGCTTAAATAAGAGAAAATAATTTTTGATTACTTCATGATTATTTTTATTACTTTGGATTAAGTACATGAGGAACTCTTAAGACAGTGCTGTATCACCTGACACACAGATATGTGGTGACTGCAAAATAATTACAGAAGAGATTAACAAAGAGCATTTGTGTTATGACTTCATTAAGTATCACAATCCAGTCTAGAGGAGTGGAGAAGATTGTTTGCACCTATTCAGAGAACTGTGCCACGTGTAGCTTACAACTGTGGGCAGCAAAGATCTCAGTTTATTTCAGAGTGCCCCCATGGCTCTGTTTTAAGTGATGTGTGTGAGATCTGGACAGATAGTTGGGCAGATGGTCCTTGTGTGGTGGTGTCCTTCTTCCAAAGCCCCAGTTGGTGGGAGTGGGATGCTGGCAGAGAGGCTGTGCCATGGTCTGGCTACCACAGAAGGCAGTGATGTGAAAACTCCATTTGGAAAGAGGGAGCATTTGAGGCCCTCTGAAAAGTTTGCTGTAAATCTCAGGTTAAAATACCTGGCAAATTGGGATACTCGTATTCCTGTTAGATTCCCAGCCATCACCATAACTGCTCTGTTTTGTGTCCCTAAAATGTGTTATTTCATATGGCTGTTCACTGTATGGGTCTTTGGTTCATACCATGCTGCTGCTAAAACAACCAAGGGTTTTTGCTTTTTCTTTCAATTTCCTTCTCCCCCGTGCTCCTTCTGTGTGGTGTCTAAAGCCTGTGCTCTTTCTTTATCAAAATGTAAAATCTCTGCTGGAAGAAAAAATGCTGAAAATTGGAATGGTGCATTGTCTCACCCCACAAGCAGTGTTTGGCAGCCTCAGAGTGGCTGTAATCACAGCTGCTCTCAAACCTGCTTGCTGTCAGAGGGTCTCCCTCAGGCTCTTGTGAAAGCCAACATTAAGATCAGAGCTGGAGCAATAAACTTCTGTCTTCCATGGTTATAGACATCCCAAATCCTACTCAAAGGTGTGCTTAAACTGCGGCCAAAATCATCACTTTTCAGTTTGAGCTGCAGAGGTGAAAAAAACCCCAAACCTTTCTCTTGATACCATTAAAGGGTCAGTGTTGAAGAAATACAGAGTGCTGTATTACCTAGTAGATTTAGCATCTGTCTTCAGAATGTAGTGGGCAATTATTGATTTCAGCTAAGACCCTTTCTCACTAGGTTCAACAAAAGAAAAATCTTTTTTTGGGGGGGAAGATTATGTATTTTTGTCTGTAGGTATTGGTTTCCCTATTCCCATCCTCATACTTGCAGAATTATCAGTGTTGTATTGTCACCATTTAGTAATTTTGCCCCACAGGTATGTCGTGATCAGACCCGTGGATAAGTGAGACTCTTGCAACACACTGAAAATACAAACCAGTTACTCCTTCTGAGGAGCTTGTAAAGTTCAGACTGGGTCTTGAGAAATCCACAAAAATTTTCCTTTTTTTTTCAAATGGGCTTAGTTTTATAGTTGTTTCCTATAAAAAAATTTAAAAACTAATGAAAATGGATCTCTTTCTTTACAAGTGGTTTAATCCCACAGCTAGAGAGGATGCAATCCAGATGACATTCTCAGGGGATAATGAAGACTTTTGCCAATATTCCTATATTGCTGAAAGATTCACCAGGCAGCTTTCCTAGCTGGGACAAAATGCATTACTGCATCACTATTAGTTTTACCTCCAGTTTCCACCCCAAAGCGCTCTTTCTTAAATCTCTTGAGAACTGAAAAGGCAAGCAAGAGTTCAAGTGAAGACCCTAAAAGTAATTCCCCATTAGTTTAAAGGGCAGCTTTGTAAACTTTTGGTAAAGTAGTTAACTGAAACTGGACATTATACAGCTTATTTTAATTTAGTAATGTAATGATGTGGTGATAGAGTATTACTATCTACCAAAAATGTGTGTTTAGGAGAAATCCAGAAGTTTTGATTTGAAAAAATAAAAGTTGTTCCAACTTAACATCTAATAAAGAAGATTTTGAATAGCTGAACTCATGTGTTCATGTAGAGTTACTTTTTTTTTACTTTTAAACAAATATTTTCCACGTATTTTGTACTTTTGGCATTATTTGTTCTACAGATTATTCTAGAGGTTAGGAGGGCCTTGTGGCTTCAGAAAATTCTACCAGTTGTTGCATCTTTCAGAAATTCACATTTTCTGAATCCTTTTTGTGGTTGCACGACCTCTTTAAAACATTGTGATTAGTGTGTACCTACTTCTCATAAATCACACTTTCCTCATCAGGCATAAATCTGCTTACATTTTATTCATTAATCCTTCAGTTTTATCAAATACAAATAATGCACTGAAAACATACCCTACTAAAGCTTTGTTCCTGTAAACTTCTTTAAAACACAGACTTTAGACTATTCAAGTAAAATGTGAATTATCATACAGCAAATTCCAATTTCTTTCCAAATCCTTTGCTTCAGAACACCTTCACAGCTAAAAAAAAAAAAAAAAAAAAAAAAGTTTCTGATATCATTCTGCTAAAAAGGATTAATTTTTTTGTCCCCTGTGGGAGGTCACAGCTGAAAGGATCCACAGCTGACACATCTATAGTTACAACAGCAGAGACTCACCCAGCATCTCTTTCCTAGAAGAACTGCTCTTTCTAGATGTTCTCTGTGCACCTGAGGATACTGGGCTTGAAATCACTGATTTTATTTCATTCAGGGTCGTTGCTGTGGGTATTTGCTTTCTCCCATTACACAGCATTCTGTCCTGAGAGGTGATCCCTTGGTTAGCAATTCATAAAAGGAAATTCACACGAATGAGTACTCATTATCTTGTGCTCTGTGAATTCAGCGGTGAGATTAGCACAGATACATCCATCCATCAAGCTCCTCTCTCTATAGCTAGGCATTATATGAAGTATAGTAAACATAAATACAGATTTTGGGTTCTTCTCAGGAGAGATCAAATAAAGTAGCTGGAAGAAAACAGGAAAATATCTGATTTCATTCTGGTATTAACTCACACAATTCATGGGCTATTTTAAGAACTCTCTTTTTATAGCTGGATCTGAGTTTCAAACAGTGCTTCAAAGTAATGAGTGGTCTTGGCAGACAGAAAAATTCCACCAAATTAGAAGTGAAATTAGACTAGTATAGTGTTACAACAATAAGGTTAATCGGTTAAGGGAATAATTTGTGGGATAGGATCATTAAAATGTCAGTGCCAGAGATGTTCCTGGACTGCACATAGTGTAAAAGATGCTTCACTGAACAGGGAAGAATAGGAAAGTCTGTTCTTTCTCAGCAACTGAAACACAAAGCACTGCTGCTTTTGTACTTGTACATTCTTTTTCATTTAGCTGCAAAGTTCTTGGTAAAGATCAGAAAACCCTTTAAATAACCACTTCCTGGTACGTCCTTGAGTTGCTGATAGCTCAAAGGAGAAACTTCTTTTTCAAGTGTGAGAATTCTGTTCCTGATCACGGCTTTTGTTGGGACTGTTTGTGACTAATTAGTATGTATAAAGTGCAAGTAAAAATCTTAATGATTTGTATATGTATAAAATTATGACCAATTGCCTTTTTCTGCTGTTGAAAGTTGCCACACATGAGCACTTAGAAATGGCCACCTGGGTTAGAAATTGACCTTGATTCTCTTCATTCTGGTATTCTGTTTTCACTTGTGACTAATACTGGTCTGAGAGGGAGATGCACAAAATCTGACTGTATATTAAAATAGGGCAGCTTCAATTTCCTGTAGTAACTGTATGTCCTTTTATTGAAATCTATTCTAAATATATTGTATAATTTCAAGATGTAATACTGGTATTTTGCACAAAGTTGCATCATCTTTTTATAAGGAAAGTTTAAACCAACTTTTCTTAGAGAACAGAACTTCACTGGTTAAAACCAGCAGGAATTAATTGTGTAAGTGTGGAACTCCCAGCAGCACCGTAGTGGAGAGTCAAAGCACTGAGGTGATAAATTTATCAGCTTTTAGCAAAGTCTTTTCACCACAACTTTCGATGAACAGCTGAGGAAGAACTGTACCTGTAGCATCCTGAATATCTGGCTGAGGCTGCAGAGTTTCTTCTTCAGTGAAATTATACTTCTGTAGTGCTAAACTGCATGTCTTTGGAAGGCCTTCAGACTACCATGCCACACTGACTGGCTGGTAGTTTCAAGCCTCTTTGGGCTAGAATGGAACATGGTAGAATTCTTCCTCCCTCCTTGCATTAAAAGGAGTCCAGGCATATGGGACAGACATACAAAGTATGTCCAAATTTGGCCCAGTCAGAAAAAAAGAAAAAAATCAATACCTCTTTCATCTCATAGTATTTATGTAATTGATAACTAAATAATATTTTTTTTAATCCAGTTGTTTAGAAATTTCAGTGATTCTGAAAATAAATGGAAATTACTAACCAGTATTTCTGTTGTTAGCTTGCTAGAATCCCTGACTTCTCTTGTACATCCATGTTAGGACTTTGAAAATGGCCTAGCAAAATTGGTTCATCTTTCACGGTTATCAGGAGGCAGAGGAAAATTAGAAAGGACCATTTTGTTTTGGAAAAATCTTTTGACTGCTGATTGTCCTACAGGGGCTCCAACAGTCCATCTGACAATAAAGCAGAGAGAGACTACAGCGAAACTAGGAAGTCCTAGAATAAGAAATAAAAATGGAAAATAAGATTTTTTTTTGTTATAGTGTTTTATATTCTTGTTTATTAATTCTGTGCTTTAATTTTGAAGATGGAACAAGGTAGTTATAGGGATTTATGTTCTCTGTTAATATGACCTGTAGTTAAAACCTCACAAGAGCTGAAGGACTGATAAAATCAAACAAACCAGAAGCTCATGTGTTTTTATAAAACAATGGGTCATGGTAGTACCTCATATAGGGCAGAGGAGTAGGAAATAGAAAACCTTCAGCTTGCTGAGGGTGGAGAGGATAGAAAACTGCAGGTAAAATTGTATTCAATTGTATTTTATGAAATTTGTACCTTGGCCAGAATCCCTCATACAAATTCTTTGCACTGGAAAAATGTTACTCAGGGGAATCCATCTTATTACTTTTCTTTTTCCATTCTGATGAAAAAAATAATGATATGAAGTGGAAAATGTCAAGTAAAATTAATCTAAATATTGGCTTTGTGCAACACAATAGAAAACACATTTTACTGTGTAGTGGTGTTATTCACTGAAGTCCTCAACTACAGGTGTGCCAAACTATCAGGACATTTATATACAACTGATCGATTTTCCTCTGCTAGAAAGTGCAGCACTCCCCAGGGCTTGTTCTCCCTTTGGGACATGACCTAAAGAAGTTTTTAAACACTTCATGAGACTCATCACTCCCTTCTGTGGCTATATCCCAAATGGGAATATTTTCCATCTGCTTAGTGTGGCCCTATTCCTGCAGCACCTGAGTTATCTCACCTGGACCTTTCTGCTCACTCAAGGGCAGTGGTGTGAAAGTGCCAGACAGACCCCACAAAGCTGCAGTGGCAACTGCAATTTAAGCATAGGTACAGTTGAGTTTTGCTGCACTTGTGCAGGAAGTCTGTCTGTGTGTGTCCTGTCCCCAGTGTAGGGAGGCAGAGCAGGAATGGGAGCACCATCTGGAGGGTTGATGGAAGCCTGCTGCCCAGGCTCCCTGAGGGTGTCCCTTGGGGGTGCCACTGGAAGACACTTGTTCATCTGTGGGAAGGCTAAGAGGTTATTGTTCTACTCCAAACCAGAGAGTTTTATTAATTGGAAGGTAGGAAGCACACATGCTGATGGTCTTAGGTGCTTCCAAGTTAAGCAACTTTGATGAATATTTGATGTTAAATTTGTTACCAAGTTTGATTTTTAGATTTTTGGAATCCCTTTGGTAATGTAAGCCAAGATACACTGGAAATCCTTGTGAGAGCAAGAAATCAATTCCATATTTGCAAGCCTTGGCCAGTTTCCTGAAAGTTTGAATGTCTTCCCTCTTAGAGTCTAGTTTGCTGAAACACAGCCCTCCTGATTATGTGCTGTTTGGATGACAGCTTCAGAAATGTGTGAGAGTGAAGGGTGACCTACTTGAATCTTAATTTTTTTCTGTGTTCTTAATGATGATTTTCCAGTGTAGAAGTTGATTTTAATTTAATCACACATTGTCTAAAAGCTCTTTGTGTATCACAAATAGATATTTTCCAAGTAGAAAATAAGTATTCTCAAATAATTATTTAAGAAGAATATGTTTATAGCAAAACAATTGAGACTGATGTGTTAGTAATGCTGCTGCTTAGTTACTGTTTATACACACTTCCCATTGTTTTGAAAAACTGTGTTGTCTCATGACACCTTCAGTTCTTGTTTAACAATATTTTGGGCCCTCACTCTTCTGGATACCCATCTTCTTTATTCTGAATTTTTTTTCTTCTTAAATTTTAAACTTTATTCAAGTCTATACACATATGTATTAACTGTGGTCAATATTGTATTTTAAGAATAAAAATAGCATGTGGCCAAAGCACTTAGCATTTGATTATTTTAGGGTTAGAAGGATATGTAGTGCCTGTCAGCAATGTTCCCTGAGGTATCTTTGTTTCGAAGCCCATGCTTTTGTTCGTAAATAAACATCTTAATGCATATTTATTTATGTCTGTAGACTTTGTCTCCCACTGGTGAGAATAGCTGGCTTACCTTCAATATACAAAAAACAGCCAATTTAAATACAACTTAAGTTTGCTTCTGTTTCTCTTAGCTAATGAGTAGCAAGTGATTTGCCAGCCATAATTATGGTGTTATTGTGTTTCCAACAGGCACATTCTCATGAAATTCTACAGTGGCTTAAAGCAGAGTAAGTGTGCCTAAACGGAGCAAAACCCAGCCTCTGTTTATTACATGCAGCCAGTGACAGCAGCTGAGGCTTTTTTGTGTGAGTCAATGCAGGTAAACTAAATGTCAGATTAGAACTGTTCTGCAAAAACCTAAAAAAACTAGTCAAGTTTTTATTTGGGTTTTTAAGGAGTTTTTTTTTGTTCTCCCCCCTCCCCCCAATTTATTCTCTTCAGAAATGTATATGTCGACTCTGCTGGCATATTTAAGATTGTGCAATGAACTGAGAGGAGACTGTATAGAAAGTAGGTTTAAAAATTGAGGTTTTTTTATATCTTGATTTGAATGCCACAAAGTAAGTGGACAAAAATAGGAGTGAGCCTTTTTCACTTTAGTCAGTTGTTAATTTTGTTTTTTGTTGTTTTCTTTAGTGAACTGATGCAAAGTTGTAGTGACAATCCCATCAGCTGGGACTGGGTTGTATGGCATTTGAGAAACAGCCTGGGTAAGAACAGCAAGTCCTTTCAGTTGGCTTGAAACGAGGATTTTTTCATACAAAAATTTCTCTTCCTCTTTTTATCTCTCCTTTTATTGGAAACGTATTATAAGCGCTGAGTTTGAGCTTCCCTTGAAAGCTTTAAAAACTCTTTTGCTCATATAGAGCAACTTATGTTTTCCTTATGTAGCTCCTGGTGCCAGAGGAATTTATAAAGTGCTTTTAGCAGCTTAAAAGTCTGCAAAGTGTAGAATAATCCTTCCCCTTCTTTAACATGGTCCGTACTCCTTCATTAGCTTTCCTAGTGGTATGGCTCCTTACTGTGGTAAAATGCCCTCTCCAAGGTGGATGTGCGCAGGCTTGCAGATGGGTTGAGGCTTGTTCTGGCAAATGGGTCTTATTTTTCACCTTATCCTTGTCTCCAGAAGGTTGAAATCATAAGAATTTGTAGGATCTTTGTGAAGTTCACCTGGTCGTACCAGTATGTTGAAATCGTTTGTTTATATTCAATGATACATGAGTTCTCCTCACTTCTCCCTCAGTTTTGTCACACTAGTTTGCAACTTTTAAAATGCATGGTCTGCTGACATGTGCAGGTCTCAACCATTCTGTTGTTCCTGAACTGAGCTTAGACTCCCTTCTTCTAGAGGTGTTTTTTGCTGCTGGTTCACATAATTTTCCTTTACCATTTGGTTCTCTGTTCTCTTCTTAATAGTTAAAATACCTCTAGAAAGCCTCATAATTGTGTTTTTTCATGGTGTGAATGGCCAGGAAAGAAGCTAATGGTATGTCAGAGCCACATTCGAAGTTCCCCCTCTATAAGCCGAAAAAGAAACTCAGGTTGGAGTTGCACAGAAAGCATTCAGGCACTTTGCTTAAAACACTTAAATGAAATTTTGGGAAATCCTATTCCCAATCTTGTAGGAATTTCTTTTTTTCCTTTTCTTAGAGCTTTCTGTCCATTTTAACAGACTGAAAGGAGAGCACGGGTTGAAATCCTGGTCCAGAAAGCCACATGATACTATACAGTGCTTCTCTGGATTGGGGTGTGAGCCCTTAAATCCACTCAAAGTTTGGTACTCAGACATCTTTTGAGGCTCACTCTGTGAGCGACTTGTCTGAAGATGGTGCTGTATAGCACTAGGATCAGAAGCTGGGAGATTCTGGTTCACCCTTCTTTATCAAGAGGAAATGATAATGTCTCTCTCTTTGTTTAATCTTAATAGTGGTGGTGACCTTTTCACAGCATATGGAAAACCAATTTCATGCTTTGTCCTACCTTGTATTCCAGACAAGGGCTGTGGAAGGACTTCAGAGCAGAAAATGCAGGAAAACTGGTCTCTGATACTGATCTGAACTGAAACAGACAGGAAATACCATATTCGAAACTTAGTGGGCACTGACAATTTTTTTTTTTTTAAGAACCCTTGTCTTTAATATGACCCACATTAAGAAAATATCCTGTTAAACTCATCAGCTGTTCCCCACATGGTATTTAACTTTTTTTGGTCTCAACAGATTATTTAGTGTTTTCTTACTTTTACATGTCTCAGAGCCCGATGTTTATCTGGAAAGGAAAAAATCTTTAGTAGCTGGTTATGGTCGCAGATTCAGATAGCATCTCTTAATTTGAAGCTTTATTCATTGATGCAAAATAGAAGGATATTTACTAATATCAGATTTAGTGAATAGAATATTTTTCTTTTTGACCTTAAATCAAATTATAACATTTTAGACAAATGAAAATAGTATGTTCTACTTTTGTTATCTTTAACACCGAGGAAAAAAACCCCTCACCATTTTCTGAAAGTAAAATCTAGTTTTATCTTAATAAAGTGTTGCATTTCTTGTCTGGCTCAAAAAGCCTTTGGGCAACAGATACATTTCAATGGGGTTGCCTCCAATTTACAAAGAAAGCACTGAGCCAAGGCCAAACAAGTTATGTGACTGCTTTTCTTACAGCTGTCAGTGGCTGTAATCAGGACAAAAGCAGAAATCTTCTGTCTCTTTTGTATGTCACTAAATCACCTTACTGCTGTGCCATCTTCTCTAGCCTCTTCTCTAGCACCTCCCTTTCCACTGAGCACAGACCATAACCTTTACCTGATATTCTGTTTGGGTGGTCCTTTTACATATGGCAGAGAGATAAACAGTGTGAAAGTTTAGCTGGTTCAAGGAACTATATTATATTACAATGCTTGGTTAGTTTAACTTTGGCACGTGTTCGAATACAAGGGGTAATTATATTCTGGTGTTATTTAATATTTGAACAGCTTGAAAAGGACAATCTTTAGGGAGATGGAGGGCTCAGTTTGATTATAGAGCTGCCTTATTTATGCCTTATGGGACTACACTGCTTGCTGTCTTGTCACTGATTCAAGGTGCAAAAGAAAATACCGACACAAAGATTTGAGTTAGAGTAACACCAATAAGAGTATTTTGTTGAATGGAGGATCTGATGAAGGCATGATCTCACTGTTCCACATTGTGCAGCTTCCTTTTCAGCATGTGCATAAAGAGAAAAAGTTTAGCTATATTTATACTGAAAAATCAAATAAGCATTCATTCTGGGTTTATTGCCTACCACCCTTGGTTAACTTCTTATTTCAGTTCCTATTGTCTACTTATGACTATAGTTTTCTTTCAATTTTAGCTATATAGCCCTTAAATCATTACTGGAAATTTATGGGCAGCATTTGACTTGTCAAGCATATTTGAAAATTAATGGATATCTAAATCATCCAGGCAGCTCTGAAATCCCCATTTTTAATGTTTCTGCACTATTGACTACCTCAGATGTGGTAAGATGCTCTAATGATGAGTACTTGATGGCCTAAGACAGATATCCATCATTATTTGGCCTTTGTTTTGCCTCCAAATGCTATGTTGCTCTGTCTTTGGAGCTGTGTTTAATGTGTGTAAAAGTTCACTGCACTTTCTCAAGTTTCCTGAGGTAATGCTATTAAACAGTGAGAAGCCAAGGCAATTGACTGTTTGAGGGACACTTGAACCACATGATCTGTCCTGCAATGAACATCTGTTTCAAGATTCACAGCATGCTGGGAATGACTAATGACTGTTTTGTAAAGTATTTCACTTCATGAGTGAATATCTGGCTGTTGCCTTTCACCTGAAAGATATCACAGCTCACTCCTGAGCTTTGAAGTATTTACCTTGTTCTTTCTGTCCATCTTCCAGCAGCACAGTAATTTGAACACACACAGTTTCTGCGGATGTGTAGGCTTGCAGGGAGTCATTAAGTAAGAAGGTGAATTTCCAAAATGATCTGACATGGTTGAGAACCAGCAGAAGAATATTTGGAAGTTACTTGTCCAGGGATCTAGGCTCCTGAGAAAACTGAGAAGTTTCCTGACTTGAATGTATGTGAATGAGGGATTTTCCAGCACTCAAGCAACTCAACAATTCATAGCAATTGAGTGCTGTTTGTATGCACTAGGGTCTCATTGTAGGTGGGTTTACAGGGTGCTGTTGTGCAATCTGAAGGGCCTAGATGAGTAGTGAGATGGCAGGAAGCTGCAGATAATTGTTGTCAATGTCCTTGTTAGGTACGAGCCACAGCCGCTCAGGCTAACTCTAGAATAACACCTGTACTCATCATAAAAGGCTTTGAATGGCAACCACAAGCAGAACTCCCTGTCCAGGGAGAACTGTTGTGAAAAGTGGGAGTCTGTAAGAGGGCCTTGAAGATGAGTAGGGTAGCAGGGCCGTGTGGAGGGGAGGAAACTCATCTTTATTGTACTGCATAAGAACCACCTGGTTTTGTGGTTATAAACATGCCTGTTTCGTAGGCTTTGGTGAAACCTAAGACTGTAGATTGGAAAAAAAACCTACACAAGATTGTTCTCTACTTCACTGAAACCATTTGCAACTTAACTGGCAGGCAGACAGGCATTTATGATTCCTGATTGGTCTCACCAGCTGGACATTCATAGCTTTTCTCATCGCTGTTCTGAGGACATATAATGGCAGCAAACCTTCACTCTGCTCTGACTGTAAGTTGGTTATATAAGAGGGTAATCTATTTGGTCCAGTTCTTAAGTGTGCTGCAAATTTTTTTTTTTTTAATTTTAGGAGAAAGTATTATCTTGTAAATGCTTCCAAAGATGCAATCCATGGTCCTGCCATTCTCAAACCTCGTTATGCTGTAACACTGTGTGAGTGACCTTAGGCTGCTCAAAGTAGAGATGTGTTAGGCCAGCTGATATGGCCCACTGTGTTCTTCCAGTTTCTGAGAACTAGCCTTATGGGACTAGGTAGTACATGGACCCTTTCCCTAAATCCAACAGCCAAGTCCTGTCACCAACAGTGAGGACAGCCCCTTTCCTCCCAGGTGATTCTTTGTTCTTTACACAGTGAGTCCCATTCCACTGCAAGAGAACTTTCTGTGCTGCCTGAATAGCAGCAAGACTGAGCCATCAAAATCAGCTTAAAGCCCTTAAGCCCAAGATGTCACATCTGCTTTGCAGAAATTACAACAGGAAAACAACATGATTTTAAAAAGAATCATTTCAAAACAAACACTGTAAAAACTTAGTGGAAAAACATCTGCAGTTTTCAGACCATTACAGCAGTTTGTCAGGGAGGTCATGGAGCATTTTTGCATTTTTTTTCCCCTTGAATTTATTGTTGTTGCTTTATATTTCTAAATAGCATCATTTCCCACCAAGGAAGTTAGGCTGATGTCAGCAGCAGCTTGTAGCTGCTAGGCAAGGTATACAGGGTGCCTGAAATACTGCAAAGAATGTGATAATTAGGACAGCACAATAAATATGAGAGGCAAAATTTACTAGGGATTGTTCTTGTAAATTGACTTAGAAAATGGAGATGCCTGGGGGGTGAAAAAAAAAAGAACAAAAAAGTCAAAAAAACCTTTCCAATCTGCTAGAGAAGTTAGCTGAAGAAGCCATTATGCTTTTTCACATGCAAATAAAAAAATGCAAATATAGTCACATTCTGGATCTGCAAAAAGGTGCTACAAGTATAACTGCATTAGAAAAGGCAGATCATACAAAAAGGTATTGTGCTTGTATATTGTTGGCCAGGTGTTGGAGCTAAAGCTACATGGTGATGGGAGAACTGTCTGTGTGAGGTAATGATGTCAAGAAGCAGAGTTGATCTGATCACACTGAACTTGACTGGAAATACTCTCCCTAAACTATTCTTGAACTAGCTTGCCAAGCTCACAAGGTGTTTTACCAAACCCCACTTTCCTAAAGAAATGGAGGCAAATGCTAAGCAGGATCACCCAAGAGTTGACACAAGACCACTCATGGTCACTGCAAGAACTTTGGTCCTGCAGACCTTCCAAAATGTTCCATTTCTATATGAACTGTTTAGATGAGCAGGTACAACTGAATGGCTAATAATCTTGCCATTGTGACAGAAGTGTTTTCTTTCTCCTTCTATTATAGATTGGGGAAAGATGGAGGAATGCCAAGGTTCACAGAAAAGCCTAAAACAGAAGAGTAAAAGCATGAGTCACTTTTGACTCTTGTGTACATTCAAAATATGCTTTGTTGTCATTAGCGCTTGAATAGAAGCACTGTTCTTGTAGGAGTTGAGTCAGTACTGAAGAGTCAGTTCCGTAGTGACTGGCTTAAATCAAGTCTGAACTTCTGGTGTTATAGAATGCAATCCTGTCCCTGATTAACATTAAGCAAACTGTCTCTTCATTTGTGATGTCCTGAATATGTGGTGGAACCTACAAAAACACAAAACTTGTCGGCTTTCAAGTGCCCAGTGTCACATATGGCTTTCTGCAGCTGACAGAAGGCAGATGCTGTCAGACTTAGACTACAAAACTAAACAAGGATTGATTGCAGTGTGAGGGATCAGTGTAAATTTTGCCTAGGGCCAGGTTATGAGAGTGTTCTTTGGGTTTAGCTCAAGGCCCTTCTTGAGACTTCACATGGCAAGTGGGAGGCCTGTAACAAATCTAGTAGGATGCGCTTTAGTTGTTTTACAGCTGCAGAAAAGAGCTGAACCATCAAACAGGCAAGATGTCTGATGCTAGTGTTAGTGTTTTATTCTATTACCCTGTAATCAAGCTACACCCACTGATGCAAAGCTCCAAACAACCTGGCATGTGCAGAACCCATTCAACATGTCTGAGAAATCCTCTGAAATTCCAGAGCAAGTGAGGTATTTAGGTTTGCCCAGAGTTACCCAGGTAATGCATATGCACTCTGAAAATAGTTTTTGATGGTCACCTTCTGTAGTAAGTAATGTAAACAAAATGGAAAATGTTATAGCTCAGTCCTGATGACATTGCATAGACACAAAGCATTTTTTCAGATGCTTTTAATGCAGCCAGATTCAAGGAATTTCTGGTAGCTATTTCTTGTTGGAGATAATTAATTTCTTTGAGAGTGGGCAGGGGTAGTACTCAGCTATTTTTTGTTAAATTTATTTCCTTACTCTGCTATTTAAAATTAATTTAGGCTAATATCTACTTAAAATCTGAGTATATATATACATATCTTTGGTGGAAAGGGAATATTTTATTCATTCTCCTCTTTCCAGGAATATGCTTTCAAGCATTTTCCCCCTCTGATTTTGTGTACCCGAATCTAATGTTAAGCAGAGATAAGGTGGGAAACCTGGGATCCACATTTAAAATGATGAATTAGAAATGCTTCCAGTCATGTTTAATGCATAAACTCTCATCTCCTTTAAACTTCCATTGGCACAAAGTAGCCTCTTCCTGTACATTAAACCACTCAGGTGGGCTGTGCCATATATGAATGCAGTCTCAGTGGGATAGGAGCAGGGCAGCACCATTGTGGAATAGTAGAAATTACTACTGATACTGCCAAGTGCTGATGAGAAAACTTGGGGATATTTCACCTGAACAGACAAACAGGTTTTTTACATAAAGCTGTCCTCTGAGAGCATGGGCAGGAGGAGGTGGATTTGACATACCAGTGGCAATCTCCAGAGAGGGCTGTCTTCCCCTGTGTCACCTCTCATTTCTAAGGCAAAAGAACAAGAGGGTGAGATGAGAGAGTTGAGCATGAGCTGATTGCGGATGCTACATGCATAGGAACAGACTAAGAACTGGCCTGTTTAAAGAGCCAGGCAGGAAAACTGGGAACCGTGTTTTGTTTCTGCCGAAACAGCATCTATATGCAGCTATGCAATCTATGGCTTGTTGAAAATATATTTGTTTCCACTTACATGGACCACTGTTTACTGGTTTACAGTGGAACACTGAATTATTGGTCGCTTAGTGGTACAAGCCAGCTAATGTTGCCATAATGACTGCAAAGAACTAATGACCAAAATAATAAACTCAAGGATGCATGTGCAAAGTCAGCAATGCAACCAATCTCTTTCCCAAAATGGTTTAGAACTTAAATACTGTGGGGAGAAAAAGCCCATAAATTTCATTGCATTGTTGTAGTTGTAAGGAAATTCTAAAACGTCTATGAAAAGATTTTTATTTTGTTAATCTTGATGCTGATAATCACACCCTTGCCAAAGGAAGGACACTATTATCTCTAAATGCATAAAATTTAACAACCCCAAATGGAATAAAATAAGACTTCTGTGCTAAATTAGAATATGTCAGAGATGGGGTCAATCTAATTTCAGCCCAGTCTTCTTTAGTTAATAGGCTTTGCCCCCATACACAATATGACACATTCAGTCTCCCCCAGTTTACTCTGAGCTTTTTCTTATTTATTTTATATCCAGAGTTTGGATGGTTCAACAATCACTAGCAGGCCTCTGCCAAATTCTTACCCTCCCATTCTCACTTTTTCCTCTTTGTCTTTCTTTTATTCTCTCTTCCAAACTGATAGTGCTGATACAGTCAGCAGTAGATTTTAATGTTTTCCTTTTCTGTGGTTTGGAAGTCCCCCTTGAAGGGATGTTCTGAAAAAACCACCATCAAGGAAGAAGCTGGACAGAGTACTAAAGCAGAGTGTATGCTCATGGGAGTAGCAGATGTAGTAAGCTACAGTGCAGGTGAGCTTTACCTCTAGTGATCCATCTGGAGTTGTAGGTTGAAACTCCTGCTTTCTTTGGGGAGAGTCAAAAATGCCCTCAGAGAGAGAAAAAAATGCTGAAACACTCCACAAGTCAAAACTGGAGGAGTTTCCAACTTGTTGCCTGTGACGTAGTCCAAATGGAATGAAAATTCATAAAATTGTGGTTGTTCAGATGTTTTTCACACAGCTATCCAGGTCCTTCATACTACAGAAGAAGCTGAGACGTCTGAGAGTATCTTCTCAAAGTGAATAGATTGAACAACTTGAAAAAAATGTGTACTGGAAATTAATACAATGGCTCAATGTTTCTACAACTTGGCTTGTTAAAATAAATAATTAAAACTTAACCTCTAAGATGTCACTTCTGATATGGGGGTGATATATCAGGAATAGCATTGGAAAGATAATCTTGAGTAACAAAACTGTCTGAGATTTCACACAATGACTTGGGAAAAATACTTTCCTGTACAGACAGAGGCTGTAGTGAAATGCTTACATATTATGGTGCTCCTGTGGGATCTGTGAATCTTTAATTACATTCCCTCTTCAAGGCCTAATAGATGGACCTAGCTTGCAGTAGGTGCTCAGAAAAATGTCAGTGGGTCCTGTTGAACTGGTGAGTCCTTGAGACAGGGGTTATTGAAACCATAAATAATACACTAGCAATAAACTCTACCATGAGGGAGTTGTGGTTTTCTGGTTGGGTCTCAGTGCGTGAACAGGTCAGCAGAAACAACATCAAAACCTTCCTTGCCTTGTGGATGCTGTTTGTCTCTGGCTATGGAGCAGTTTCCACATCTGCACTTCTGCGACACTTTGTGCCAAGTCCTGTGCACTCTGGTCCCTGTGAGTCATCACACTGACCTCAGCTGGATGGCTCCTGTGAGTAAAATGAACACAACCTGGGCTGCTGCCAGCACAAAAACTAATGGCTAGTCACTGTATCTGGACTTCAGCTCCCCTTATGTTTCAAGGTACCTTTCACAGCTGCCAAACATGGAGTATCTGAAACCCTCGTGCATTGTTACTTGAAGGCCAACAAACAAGAGTCCTGAGGACTTGCACCATGATGGTTATCCCGGAAAATATTCCATGTTACGCAAAGACCAAAGATTCCATGACTTCTGTTGTGGGCTCTCTTTCAAAATATGTTTTTTATTTCAAGAAGACAGTGTTTCCTAAGAAAGCTTTTAGTGACATGTTTATCCATGTTGGTCAAATGAAAGTCATGTGGCACACCTCCCTTTCTGCTATGGTGAGCCACAGTGTGTTTGATATAATCCCACTATCTTGTGTGGAAAAAAAGCCAGCTGAATATCAGATGTGCCTGGCTTGCATGTCAGTAAAACAGAAAGCATGTTACACAAGTCACCACACTTTGTAAACTCTATTTTTATTTTGGAACAACCCTCCCTTCAACTTTTTCCACTCTCTTGTCTTAGGCATAGGGTGAATTCAGGGCTTTTCCTGAGGTAAGTATATGAAAAGAAGGCATAAGGATCAGGAAAGATGCCAGAATACCCTGACTTTGATGTGGCTTCCCATGTTTCTGGGGTTAGTGTACCAACGGGTTAGTTGGTTTTATACTCCGCAGTGCTTTGAAAGTGATTTCAGTAAGGGACTGTTGAGTTTTCTGTTGATTGTTTTCTCCATTGTCAGGAAGTCAAAACTCAAATGAAACACCATAGCTCCAAATAAGTTTTTGAAAAATCAGTATATTTGTTTGCTTTTCAAAAATAAATATGACAATCAAAGTTAGCCACTGCTTCTAAAAATGAAGAATTCAAAGACCCTCATGTTAGTACAGGTAATCACTTGCTAGAGTTATTTGGCTTTACTTCCCTGCTTCCTTCAGACCAATGAGAGAACATAGGACTGAGAAAATAAAATCCTTTCTGTGTGCAAGCAAATGCATACAAAGCTGGTATAGGCATCTAGTAGGCACATCTACTAAGCTAATGAAGAAAACTGTGATTTCCTGTGCAACTGGGTAATTGCTGAGCTGATGCCATACTTATCGGTCTTGTCTTGATTTTCTTCATATGCATATTCAACTAATTTTTTTTTTATCTTAGAAATTTAGGAATCCCATTCTTGGTGGCTGAACGGTCAAGTGGCACTAACACAGAAACAGAAATTGTTGGATTATTAAAGATCACTGGTGGAAATGGGAGCATCCCAAAAGAATGGCTCATGCAAATGACTAAAATGTGGAGTGAGAGGGGATTTTTATGAGAACAGAGAAAACTCATGTCAGACATGGGAAGCATAAGGTCAGACAAGTCCATGTATGCAGAGAACATTTCTGAATGTGCTTAAGGGGCACACAATGGCTGTACCATCTTTAATCTGAATTGCTTCACTGGTGACTGATTCAAAAGAAAGGGTGGAAAAGGCCAATGTTGCCTCACTGCTCAAGGTGTGCATCCCTGTCAGGAAGGACTGACATTTTTTAGCAGTTTTGATTGCATCTGCAATCAGACGCAGAAACCTGCATTTTACTCTCGGTTATTTCAAAACAAATTGCATCATCTTTTAAGCGCTGTGCTTAAAAGCACGTGAACCCATTTAATCTTGGGACCTTGTAAGGTATTTATTTCAATGCAGAATTTGTCCAATGATCCATATTTCTGAAATATCTATTCCATACAAGATTTTGCTGCCTTGTTTGCAATGGACATCCCAGGCTAAATCAGCAGGTAAAAGTGCTAGGCAGCACTGAATAATGAGGAAAACTTTGTTTCACCTAGAGTGACTTGCAGTTAACAAAATTAAAAAGCTGTGCCCTCCTGTTGTGGGAGCTTAGGAGAAATCAGATATGGAGAAAGAAACAGAAGAACAAAGGAGACAACTCATGGGAACACCAAGATTCTTGTTCTGAATCAAGTCTGCTTTGTTTCCTTATTTATACCATGCCTGAAACTCACGAAGTTTCCTGAGAATAAGGAAATTAAGTGAACTTAAACACAGCTGGATGTCCCCCTAGGTACATTTTATTGTAATGCATTAGTGAAAAGTGAAGGATGTTTTGTTTGACAGAAAACAGACAAAAAGAGGGAATTAACATAATAAGTGAAAGAAACACACTCCCTCTTAGCTGTGGTATTGTGCTACTGCTCTCTGATGTGCCTGTTGCTGTTCATGATGTTCCTGTTCTGAGCATGGCCTGGGCAGAGAGCACAGGAAAACACAGCTTCCCAAATCCTGCTTCTGGAATGGCCTGTTCTGTACTGGCTGGAAGTGAGCTGCCCTACACCTGACTTTGGAGCCCCAAGTGGCCCCAGAGGCTAGGTGACTCCTGCTTCTTGAAAATATTTTGCCATTATGTTATACCCTCTTAAGCTAGAAACCTTAGCTGGTTATGCAAAGCAATTTGAAATCACTTCTCTTTATGGTGTTCTGGCTTTCCTGTCATCTGTTCCATCTCTGCAGGTACAGTGATTTTACTAGTTAGAACCCATATGCAGTTTTCTTCCTCCTTAAGAGCAGGTACTGCGACCCTTATAAAGACCTTGTCATTATTTAATAACTGAGCAGTCATGGGTTTGTGCTTTTAGGATTGTGTTTTGTTAATTTCTCCACCACCCTCATCCCTCATCCACCAGCCCCTTCTGATTTACTCCTTCATGGGGTTGGTAGGAAAGGGCACTGTACTCTGTGCAAAATTTATCTTTGGGTGCTTTTTTCAGTTAAGCTCCATAGAGCTTAACTGAAGTGAGCTGATATAAAGTAGCTGCAATGTTTGAATATTTGAAGTACAGTATTGAGCAGAGAGTTAATTTCAAATATAAATGGGTCGCTTGGCCACAACCCAGGATATCTCCTAGTGGCCTTGTGGCACTTGAGTAGTTTCATGCAGCATTTATGCAGTTATTAAACAGAGGAAACAAGGTACACTCAAAAGTTTTCCAAATAAGAGGAGCTTTATGATTTTTCAAACAGCAAAGGCTTTGGTAGTTACAGTGTCTGTGGAGCTCTAGGCTCTGGGGTTTATTCAAGCCTAACTCTAAGTTAAGCAGTAAAATCAGCATTTCCCTAGGCCAAGGTGCCAAGGAGCACAGTGTGGAGGGAGAAATGTTGGGGCAGTGCCGTGCTGCTCTTGGCAAGTCTTTTGTAGTTGCAGTGTCCCTGGAGTTCTGGGCTTTGTGGTTTTCTGAACCCTGACCTTAAGTGCAACCCTGACCCTAGGCAGAGCAGTAAAACCAGGCTTTTGCTGTGACTGGAGTTCCCAGCCCATTGGAACAAAAATCAAGTGAAAAGTTATTTTATAGCTGGAAGCATATCCAGAGCTGAGTGACCCAAGTGGCTCCAGGAAGTCAGAGCTTCTGGTCAAATCTGGTTAATTCTGGAGTTTTTTTCCTTTTTTTTTTCTTTTTTTTCCCTACCAACCCTCTCTTGTACACTTCATCAATTTCTAATATAAAAACCAAACCATTTCCTTATTTTCATCATTTAATTTTGAACTGGATGGGAATTCTCTCTGTGTCCTCAGAATGATGGGGGCAGAAAGCTCATTTATCAAAGCTCTGCAATGAACAAAGCCAGAGCAAAGCAGCATAAGCATAATTAACAAGAAAAAAAATGGAGCTTGTGGCTTGATGTTGATGGATACAAAATGTGCCACAAAGGCAACAAAGCTTTGAGAATGCTTTGAACATAAAACCAGTCTCACGGGATGAACAATTCCATGCCAGTGAGTAAATTCAGGCTAAGATGGATAAACTCAACTGTCATGATGACCATACAGCTACAGCAGTGGAGGACCTAGGTACTTGTTGGACATGTTTTGGGTTGTTTTGGGAGGGAGGAGCCAGTCTACTTTCTTATTTTATCTTGGCAGGCTGCAGTTGGATAGAGAGTTTTTGTTATTGTTACTTTTACAATAGCAGAAGTGTGTGCCACAAAGGGATTTGTCCATAGTGAAATGGCATGTATTTGTTTGAGCTGTCATCAGCTCCTCTCCGTGGACGACCCCAAAACCAGGACAGATGTGCTTGCTCAGGCTCTGTTTGTGTACATGATCACAAACCTCCTGCAGCTGAGCTCACTGTTATGGGCAGCACGTCCGTCTTCTCACCCCAACACTCCTGAGGGAAAGGAAAAGCAAAATCCAATTCCACTTGACTGCTTCTATCAAAATCATGTCAGAAAGGATCCAGGGAAGCTTTGAAAAACATGCATCGTTTCCCTGGAAAGTGTTTCTTTTACCATATCCATATTTTTGTTTTCCTGTTGGCTTAGAAGACTTTAATATTGAGTCCCTGCAAAAATGCGCTTACATATTTTTAACAATATGGTCAAGTGTTTGACTAACTAGGAACAGTTTCAGCAGGCACTGTGGAAAGTGTCTTGGATAAGAGTAAACTAAAATTCTCTCCTGAATAAAGGCACAGACACAGAGCATGCAGGACAGAGCTAGAGAGAGCCCATCCTGCTCCGTGGCAGTCTGAGCAGGAGCAGTGAGGGATACTATAGAAACCTCTGAGACTCCTGAATTTTTGGGATTGGTGGCAAGATTTAAGCAACAAAAAGGGAAGGAAGTGCATCTCACTCCTGCATCTATGTGTAATAGAGCTGAATGGTTTAAATGTAGGGTTGTTTCTTAAATGCTGCAGAAGTTGAAAAATTCAGTCACTTTACACTGTCTTATTTTTGGTGTCAATTTTATATGGATAAACTGCCTGGGTCAAGTCAGCAAAACAAACATGACTTAATCATTAACCTCTTTAAGATAAAAACATTTCTTTACAGAACAAACTGGTTGAAGGGCATGTATAGACAACCAGAAATGATTGTATTGTATTATTGATAATTCATTAGTTACTACTGCTCAGCAGGTATTTTTAATTTTGTGCCTATTTTGTGGTTAGTGTGCAAAAACTCCCAATATTAATTGCTGAATTCATAGCTGCCCTATCATAGGCCAAAATATTTAATTATGCAATTTCAGTGATCTAAAACTCTTCACTTTAAAGCAGTAACTTTGTATGTCATGCCATTTTCTGATTGCTTAAGAAACAGGATAGGTTCTCAAGACAAATTATTGATCATCTAGAAGGTTATTTGGTCACTTTTTAAAATATTGCAAGCATTAAAATGTTTGTGTGTTACATTTGTTGGTTTATATGTATATTTGCAGATTACACATGTGGTAGAACTCATCTTTGTTAATGCCAAACTTGAATTCTGATTAAATCACTGCGAGGGGCCTAGGCAGGACAAGCAAATTCATTAAAGCTTAGAAATTTTCATGCTGTTCTTAATGATGGAATTGTGCTTCTTCCTGTTTGTTTGGTTTGTTTTTTGTTGTTGTTGTTGTTTTTTTTGTTTGTTTTTTTTTAAGTAATGCCTTTAGGCTTTTCATCTACTGTAAATATTTGTGAAACATAAGCTTGTTTTTAAAATATCTATTCTCAGCTAGCTTACAGTTGCAAATCTTATAGTCTGTGTTCTTTTGTGGTGTCTTTTCTTTTCCAATTCCCAGCAACAATTTCTGAAAAATTTAATAATTATTTTTAGTGTTTATTTATCATTTTTGAGAATGAATGTAAACCATATGTTTCAGTGAGGTTATGTGACAATATGCTCTTCCTTTATACAAAACCACACAATTTTCAGTTTCGGCGCATTTCCTCAAGCAATGCTTTGTTTAAATCTGCATATACTATTTTTTCCTCCTCTCTGTTGTAATAGTTCTGTTATGAGGAAGACCTTGAAGATCCAAGGCAGGATGGTGGGGTGGGAGAGAAAAAAAACGAGATACTGTCTGTCCAGTCATAGCTATGGTGCAAGCCATGAAATGGGAACTCTCATATTTCCTTTACATACCTCTGACCTGGGAAGATGACTGCCTCTGGGGGAAGGAGATAATTTAATTTCCATTCATTTCAGCTTTCATTTCTTAGCAAAAAGTCAACAGATATGTTTCAGATTCTGTGGGATCACTTATTTTCCTTTGGCAACACAGCATATCTCTGCCATGGGACTTAGGGTAGACCACCTGGTTTGCTTTTCTTCAGACCCTTGGGTGGGCCTGAAACCAGTGTAAGTTAAAAGACCTTACCTAGTACACTCTCCAGTTACTCACTTAGTTTTTACTTTGATTCTTTCAGGAATAAAACAATGCAGCAAAATTCCTCAGGAAGGGTGAGGACTAGAGGAAAGGTGCGTGGGGTAGAAAAGCAATGGGGGCCATGGACTGGGTTTTGTGTCTGATAGTCTGTGTGCAAAGCAAGGGTTAAAAAATTGCTTTCCTTCAAGGCTATTGTTCAATAAGTGAAAGCTATTCAGAAATGTTGCGTTCTCAACATGATCCCGGAAGAAACAATACAGTTTAAATTCCTTAGGGAAATTAAGATAATTTCATTACCATTTAGAGGGTTTAAAAATAATAATAATTTGTGGAATCAGTAAACCTCAACAAATTTTAAATATTTCAATCCTCTCAGACAAATTGTTATATTCCTAGAATGAATTTTAGTAATTTTGTTAACATTGATAGATCTCTCTTTAATAACTTGAAACTGTGTCTTTGGGTTTTCCCTCACTCAATATAATTTTTTATTTTTTATAGGATTTAGTCTGAACTAAGTTCAGTAATAAACACGCCGTTTTCTGCATGAGTATGTGACTCATGACTGCCCTAACTTAAAAACTTGAAAATAAATTGTGTGTCTATTTCTTCTCAATGAAAGCACTGTTCCTCATCAGGCAGGTCCCATTTGATTAACATGCATGCTTAACTACCATGTACTCCTATATGTGTTACTGCAACCAAGTGGTTGTGAGTACATGAAAAAAGCATCCTGCACTTTGGTCAATAAGCTCTAGAATTCAAGAGTAATGGAGCATCAGTGAGCATGTTGGTGCCATATCATATGTCTGACCCTAGAAAACAATGAACTGGGCTATTTGAAACTAAAGCCAAACTCTAGTGGGAAATAAATGCAGCTACTTCATTGTGTCAGCTTTTCATACCTTCTGATCCTTGAAGGGGCTTTTGTTCTAACACAAAGCTCTCTAAGGTGTCCAAATTGTCATCAGTGTGCAGCTTTATCCTGGATGCAGGTTTCATCTCCCTGAATGGAATTTAATCTAATGTAACCCTGATGTTATACTGACAATAAGAGGCTCAGGTTCACTTTTGGGATTGTTTTGTTTTATTTGAATTTTGGGGCTTCCCTCCCCTCTGTTATTTCCTGGGAGTGTCTTGTGGGGTAAATTTCTTAACAGAATTCAGAAAATACACACATAATATCTTATTACAATGCTGCTGGAGGCCTGTAACTACCCTCAGACATAATGCAAACATACAGATGTATTAGCAATCAGTGAGGAAGCAATAATTTTCTACGTTTGGAATGCACAAGTATGCTGAGATCAGGTGTTCAAAACACTGGCTTTTGGGTATCACTCAAATTCCTGGCTGTACCTGAACAAGTCTGCTCTCTGGACTCATGTTTGAGTACTAGTTACTTACTGTACTAGTACTAGTTACTTACTGCAGGACTGGGAGTTCTTATCCATGTTCACACTGAAACTCATGCTGTAAAACGCTGTGGAACAAGGCATGATCTTATTGGAAAACTCTTCCTTCTACTCGAAGTTTTTGTAACTTCTCCTAGTTTGTTTTGTCTTTTGGTTTGAGCTAATGACTTTTCCTCCAGAAAAAGTAAGCCAGTATTGCTCAGCATTTCTCCTCTTCAGGCAGAGCACTCACAAATGGTGACTTAAGCTTTCTTTGTGTACTATAGAGTCAGGTCATAAAATTCTGTGAAGATTTGCTTTCAGGGTTGCCACATAGAGTGATGGGGATACAAATAAAGGTGTGTTGTTGTGTCCTATAGTCCCTCAGAAAAGAAATACATATTATTAGGGTTTAAAATACTGAAACTGGTTTCATGTTTATTTGACTATACAATGATGTAACCAAAAGATTTTATGTTTTAGTAGCTGAGAGGAATGTAGAAAGAGGTTATATGAATGGCATTTTGCTTTTGTTAGTGTGATTACTAAGTAATTACTGAAGTTAGGTTTGATCTGTTTTGGTACTCTGGTAAACAGGAACCACACATGTCTTATAATGAGCTTTTAAATCAATATAGGACAGTAAGGCAAATAATTATTTTGGTCAAAAGTGTGTTCTGGAAAAAGCAGAAATGAGGAACTAGATAGTGTATTAGATTTGTTAGTATGTGGAGCCCATCTAGTGTCACTGATGTTATGGAGTTTTGTTCTTTAAAACCAGATAGGTACCTTTGAGCCTAGAAAACAAGTATGATAATTTTAAAAACTTCCTTCCACATTGGTATTTAACAATGAAAACAGGGGAAGCCATAGAAAGAATGTTTGAGATAAAACTATCTTGTCTTTCAAGAGTAATAGACATGGGACATTTCCATTTGTCATTTGATCACCTTACTTTAGATTTTTGAGGTCCTAATCCCATTACAAAAAGGTGGAAATTCCATCTTTCCCTTCTCCCCCCTTCTTCCAAAAGAAGGCGCCTTGCTGAAATACTTCTGGTGGCCAGGGATCAGAAGTACTCAGTGCAAATCTTTTGTATTCATCAATGCATTGGGAAATGCAAGCACGGAGCACAAAATGTTTTAATTCTGTCCAAGCACGCATGCCACCATTGAAGATTACATATTCAGGTGTGGAATCTGCAATAAAGGGAGAAACAAATGCACAAGTAAAACCACATGTGTCCAGGCTGCCTGTGCTCCAAGGCTGGCAGAAAGGGAACTGTGTCAAGCAAGCAAGGTGCCTTTTAAGTTGTGGGCAGCCATCCAGTTAGAAACATTCTACATCAGTTGAAATGTCGTACTTTTATGGGATAGAAAATTGTAAGGCAAGTCCCAAGGTCATGACAGAATGCATCATCGCTTAGAAATGACAGTTAAAAAAGCCATAAAAATTCTTTGAATTCTGCTCAAGTGCACATCACTTCTTATGTTAGCAAAGGTGGAAGGATGGTGTTATGATTTTGGTTTTGTTAAGGCACCACACACCTTTCTTGCAATTGCAGCTGATGAATCTGGCACATTACAAGCACCTAATTTGGTTCCATTTTGTGGAGGAAATGGTAGGTGCTCTGGAGGAGTTGTTAAGGGGTGATGAAGGTCCACCAGTGGTGGGGATGGAAGGAGAGGGCTACAGAACTGAGTGTGCTCCTGTGAGCAGGGCTCTTGGTCATCCTGCTGGCTTGGCAGACTGTCAATTGGTGAGTGGTACCCTACTGGTGAGCCTTGGCTCTGCCCAAGCATTCATGCCCCCAACTCCATTTAACTTTACTATTTTAACTATTTCTTTTTCTTTAAAGAAAAAGATCTGTTTAGAAGTTTTTAGTTTTAATGGAAATACTTGGTTTTCTTCAGAGAAATATTCTTTCATCTATTTTCCATCAAAAAGAAAACTATGCAGTTACAGCCCATTACTGTAGCTACAGCAAGAGAGTGAAGTAATTTTGTAGACCTCTGAATGTACGTCTGCAGCATTAACTGCTCAGTAATAAAGCAAATGTGTTTTGTGAAGGTGACTGAAGAGGGATTTCTTAAATAAACATGAGTTCTGTTATATTAAAAAAAAAAAATTAAATATCAGCAATCTGTAGTGTGGTGAGGAACTTTGAGCAGTGTGAAGAAAAAAATCTCCCTATGACCATAAAGTTTCATGTCTTATATCAAAGAGCCTTCGTCTTGTGAATTGCTCTCTAGACCTAACAATGTTTCTTGCTGATTGACTCTTTCACTCCTGCTTGTCAATGATGATTGAAGGGCTGCAGCTTAACTCAGCAAAGAGGGAATTATCCGTCTTGAACAAAGTAAATTTAAATTGTGTGTTTCATGTATCTTATCCTTTCCAGCAGTTGTAGGTTGGCTTGCGTTTTGATAAAGTCACGTGTATTTTGAGGAAGCACAAAGGTAAATTCAATTATCTAGAGAAACTACTGCAGGTAAACATATGTTTGAATGGAGGATCCTTGAAATGGATATTTGTTTCTGCATTATCATAGCTTTATAGACCTTAGTAAATCAAACAAATAGTAATGGGTCAGTGATGCAGAATTGTTAATGTTCAGTCTGCCTCTGTGACAGCCAAGCACAGAGGTGGATAGTAGGGGGAGAAAAAACAGTGATGTAAGCAGATATTTTGTTAGTTAAGAAATGATGAATTGGGGAATGTGACTTGGATGTATCCTCTTTAGTGCTAGTATTAGACTGTGTTCACTTATGATCTGACTACATGACTTTAAAGTAGCAAAAAATGCATTCATTCCCAGGACAGGTGGTGAGTGCAGACTTTCAGGACATGGAATATTCAAATAAAGGTCTTGTTCTGGAGGTTTGGTTTTGTTTTCGGTTGATTGTTGGTCTTTGCTTTTCCCCAAAAAATTTCTAGATTCACTTTTGTTCCAAAGGAATTGTCATAGGCTTTCAGTTACTGGAAAACATGGGGACTTTCCAATCTCTTCCATTGAAAAAGACAGATGTGATTCTTGCCTGGTTTTTGTCCATTACGAAATAAGGCTTGTGAGTCAGGGTTGCTGTGAAGTAGAGATTTGAGACATGGACAGCATGAGCTACATACATTTTTACCTACTAATGTGTCAGCTCTTGAATTCTTTCAGTGGTTTTCATAAGCAGGGAGTTGATAATATGCTGAAGCTTCCCTTCATCATTGTTGAATGATACCTTTCGTTTTCCTCTACATTTGCAAAATGAGCCTTCTCAATCATGGTTAACCTTGGCAGCAGCAAAGCACACATAAAACCTGACTTTTAGGACCTATACTTTGAGCGTTGCAACTGTTACTGCATGTGCTGGCCATTTTTTTAAGAACAAAAGCCATAACTGTGAAGTTAAGTTAATTGTGGGATGTTCTCAGATATACAGACTGTAGCAACAAGCACACTACATGGCTGATTTCTCAGAGAAAGTTAAAAACTACCATAAGTAATAGTGGTCATGCTTTGCCACAATTCAGATCTCTTTCATTTCATCTTATTTCTCAGATATGAATGCTTGTGCCTTTTCTGTCTCTAACTCTGAAGACCATAAGAAATATTTGGATTGGCTCATCCAGTTAAGGTGGAGGGCAGTGAGAGCATTATTGCAGGCTTCCTTTCTTTAGTGGGAAAGAAAAATGAAGTAAAGCTGGTGTAGTGTGGTGTGAGAATGTGTGTGCATTACAAGAGGTCTTTGTTGATTAAAGGTAGCCAATAACAGGTTTCTGAAAAATTTAGTGGAACTGACTCAAAAAAGATATTCACAGGGCTACAATTTCTTCTCAATGTCAGGAGTGCAGTTTACTCATTAGTCTGAAATGATGTTAAGACTGTTTAGAAGGGGCACTTATTTTTCCCCTGTGCCTCTCACAACTGTCTAGATGCAGTCAAAATCTGCATGACTTGACCTTAATTGTAACTTGAAGTCTAAAGAAAGATGCAATACTGTATTGTCTGACAACTCCTAAAGAGTCCTGTGGTCCTTGGAGCTGGGAACAGGGTAGCTGTTTTTCACTGACTGCTTCACTTGAATTCCTGGGCTAAGCCTGGGAGCCAATAAACTGCTGAAGCTGGTTTTTATGTCTAACACCTGATACACATGTCCTGCTTTTTCCTCAAGGGTAGTGACTGCTTCTTATTTACTGCTTAGGAGTGGATAATTAATTAACAGGGGTGAGAATGTGCATGCTTGACTAGACACTCAGAAATGATTCCTGGGTTTGAATAACATTATTTTAGTACCATAATACAACCTTGAACTGGAAAAGTTGTATTGTCAAAAGTATGTGCTAAAAGTTTTATGTCTATGCTGTAATTTATTTTTATTACAAATGGGGCTTGTCTTACTCAAGGATATTTAATCTCTACCAGTAAGAGAATAAAATCTTTGCCATAGTTATTGGTGGCACTTTATTGCATAGTATTGGTATTTTTTCACAAGCTTTCTTAGTAACTGGTTAGGGTGTGTGAAAATAGGTACATGAATAGGATTGAAGAGGTTTTTGCTTAACTAACTCTTTTAAGATGATCTTGGTGGAGTATATAACTATTTAGACAAGTGGTCAGGGCTATCAGTTTGCCAATTGATGTTTCCTTTGTGTTTAAAAAAGGTTCATGATGGCTATATTTAACAGACGTCTACTGGAGCTATGTTTACTACTTGTTTACCAGCAAAATTTTCTTCTTAACTTATAAGAAAAATATGTTATGACTGAAGGATTTCTTACTTTATTTAGTAGAATGCCTGGTGACATTTGTCTTGAAAGCTACAGGATAGGAATTCAATGAAGTGTCTTCCTGTAGGATGAATCTCCTTATCCTAAGCATATTCACAGGCTACTGATAATGGCTAATTAATATCCAAGACACAGGAAGTCATGAGTCTGTGGCTGAAGACTAGAGTTCCACCAGAACGCTCTGAATGTTGGTTTTAGTTAATTATGCGTAGTAAAATGTTGGTTTTAAACCTCATTGTTCTTGCATGATCGTGTTTCATTGTTGCACTCTGCAAACACCCTCTAGAGAGCTGTATACTGAGAGCTTGTCTGTGACACTTCCCTGGCCGTGTGTTTCCAAACAGGCTGCTTTGAGCGCGCATGAAAAAGCCGGGGTGAGCTTGCAGGGCAGTGGGTCAAGTCCCGTCAGTCACGGGCTTGTGATGTGAGAGTGCTCTCTGGGCCATGTCGAGTTCCAAAAGGATCCGCCGCAGATGTTGCAACGGTGTTTATGACATAATATTTCTTCCCAGCACAGATCACTGAAAGTGGCCATCAGTAAGTGTATGCATGGGGAACATTTGCGTGTGTGATTTCATGAGGGAGGCAAGTCAACCATCACATGCTGGAGGACCTTGGCCAAGTAATATACATAAAACTGCACTCTGTCTCGGTGCTGTCCCAAGAGGGCCTGCATGCAGATGTTAGTGGGGCATTTGCAAAATGAAATCCCGTCGAAGAGAGCTAAATCAAAGCTGCACTGCTGAGACATGAAGCTCAAGTTCTTTGTGGCACGGTTTCCTCAAGCAGTTTTTATAAACACTTCCTAAACGTTTTATGAGCTATGAAAACAGTTGGGGAAACTGTGGAGCCACAGAGAGGTCACATGCTAAGTACATTGCTGGAAAATATTCAGTGAAGTTTGTGAACCAGCAATTCTCTGACAATATTATGGGCATGTGACAAACCTCTCTTCACTGTCTTCTGCTTGATTATTTTCATTAAGACTTATCTGTTGGTATTTTTTTCTCTAAAAAACATGCTGTACTCACTAGACTTACCTTAATTTCATGGGTTTTTTATTTGACGCCATAAATTGTCCTGAATGAGAAAGTGAAAATTGATGGGATTCTGCCTGTGCCAGTGTATGGTCTAGATTATGGAAATACGGTTTATTAATAAATAAAATTATTTTTTTAAATGTTATTTTCTTATTTGATTTATGTTTGTAATTTCCGTAAACGCCAACAGCTTGTATTGTGGTCTCCCACTCTTTAAGTTACTGGACTTTCTGCTGACTTCCTTTGGGTTGCCTGAGAATATTCTTTGATGTGACTGGGCAGAATTTCTTCAGTGTACCAAAGCATTCTCTGCGCTCAGCTTTAGCTGGCTTTCTCTGCTGAACAGTGTCTTCTCCTAGATGACAGGCAGATATCACTGATATCAAGCAGATCCATTTCACTGAACTGTGAATAAAGCTATGCTCTCTGAGGAGATTGCAGTGCTTGGAGGCTTTCAGCTCACTCTCTTTCTGCAATGTGTCTGTACAGGAAACCTTGGCTAACATGGCACACTTTATTTTAATAGAGAATAAGCTAAAAGTATCCAAAGTTAATACCAATCTGAGAAAATGGACAAAGTGCTCGTCTGCTCTGTTTTCTTAAAGATAAGGCTTTGAAATGATGGTAAGTATGCTAAATGATAACTCAGCAGATGTTGGCAGTTTCAGGAGCAGAAACTATTAACTGCACATTGGGAATGCTTTATATTCATTAACAGAGTTTATACCATGCAGTTGTGTGGTTAGCCTTCACTTTCCCCTCTAATTTTTGGCCTTACTGCAGAAGCAGTGATGTTGGCTGTGGCCTTTCTTCACCTATAAAGGAAGGGGAAAGCTGGAGGAGGGTGAGTAAGTGTCTTTTGGAGTGATGTCAGGGGAGACTTAATCATCTTCAGATTGGTGCCTGTTATGTCAGTCTGTTAGTAATTAGGACAGACCCCACTTGCCATGCAGGATAGCTTTGGAGTGCCTGCTCCCCACCCCTGAGGAGAGCCAGCGTGGGGCCCGACTGATGCACAGCTACCCTCCTGGATCTTCCTCTGAAGTTCAGATCACAATAAAGAAAATATTTGGGAAGGCGAGCGGGAAGAGCCCACCCCTGTAATATCTCTGTGAGGCAAAGAGGCTGTCAAAGAACTGTGTGCAGCTATTCAGGAAGTCATATATTTTAGGCAACTTGGTCTCAATATTAAGCTGAAACAATACTGAAATTTTCAACAAGCAACTTCTGAAAGAGCCATGTCACACTAAGCAGAAAGATGAATATGCAACAAACCGGTTGGAGAGGCTCAAATTTCTTTCCCGCATAAAACCTATATTTTTCTGTGATTATTATCAAACATGCATATGTGTGAGAAAGAAGAAGAGATATTTGGTCAATATTCTCCTAATTGCTTTTCTCCCTGAATGGTTCCTTTATTAATTTTTCCAATTAATTCCAAAAGTCTTTGAGACTTTTGCTCACTCAACAAGCAGCAACTGCCACATACTGAAACAAATCTTAGCATATTTATGATATCTCAGTAACTTTCTCCAAGATGTTCAGGCTTTTCCTCAATTTCTGCCTATTGAAGAGATTCATAAATCAATGGAAATAAGATACTCAGTGGAACCTTGCTGAGTGGTTGGAAATCTCTAGGTGAATGCATATAGGACTGAAGCATTTGGGAAACAAATTTTTGAAGCTGTGACTGTTGAACTGAAATGGAATGTTGAAGCTGAGCATTCACACTTAACTCTGATGTCAGCATTCAGTAATCTCAGTAGCATCAATTCTTTCCAAATCATCCCTTTTGGACCATTTGGCATCACCAACACTAGGTTTTAAGAGCTCAGATATGCTTCAGCAAAACTTAATGGAAGCAGAGATCTGCAATCCACATTTTCTGTGTGATTAATCATGCATATACATGAGAGCAGGATTTAGAGAGTTGTGTAATTCTAACCAAGGAGGTTATGCACCTAATTACTTCTGAGATTAATGAGACATTATGTATCTGTGTCCCTTAATGCTTTTTGAGGGTCTGACAAGATATTTTGCTGTTTCTATGGGTATCTTACTTTTTTTTTTTAAGTCTTTAAGTTCTTGAAACTATGGAAGGCTTGTAGGAGCTCTCACAAATAGTTATGGACTGTATCTCCTGCCACACCCACAGGAGTCTTAGTTTGAATGTGTTTCCACTGCTTTTGCAAATATGATGGGAATGAAGAAATTGAGTGAATCCTGTAGTGACAGAAACCACCCCTGGCAAGTCTTGTTCTTCTCTAGAGCCAAAGAAAATTAAAATCATACACAAGTAAGTCTATGTGTATCTTTAAACAGCTTGGCTGCTTGGATCCCACCATGCAGGGAGAGGCAGGAAGCTGACAAACATGAATGATTTAGTGAGGATGGAGTTGTTCACTTTTATACAGAGGGTAAAGGGGATGACAAAAACTACTACTTGAACACTTCTCAATTTTAATCTAAATTGAGTCTTGAATTTGCTCCCATTGACGTCAGTGAGTGTTTTATCATTGGCTTCCTGGGGAGCAGGGTAGTGTCTCCTGTGTAAACAAGAGAAATGTGGAGGCTTTTTCTCCTCTCTGTTTATAAGGTTTATTTGTGACCCTTGCCATAGCAGTCTGAGCACCTACCTAATGTGACTGGATTCATTCCTGTGCTGTGCCTTGTGAGTCAGATGTGGTGGTCTGCTACTTCAGAGATGTGAAGTGAGACACAGAAAGTTTGTGATGCTGTCTCCAGTAGATTGCACAGAAGGAGTCTGGCTGGCTCTGCTGGCCTTTTTGCGATTGGAATTGGCAGACTACTCTAGTTATTCTCAGTAGAATTTAAATGTGAAAGCTGAACTTGGTGGTGAGAAGCCCTGAATATTTTCTGCGGTAAACTCTGGACTGTTTGCTTCATTGCTTAAATGTTGACTTCATTGCTTAAGGAACTCAGAGCTCCTACTCACTCCAGCAAAACCAGGATTCCTCCCTTAAGATTTCATTCAAAGACCATTGAAAGAGATTTTTGGTCTGTTCTATTAAACGTGGGTCCAAACCCTTCAGTTCATTCATCAATTGGCTGCATTTTTTGTGCTAAGGCTGACATTTGCTTCAGCTCCTATCCAACATATTTTAAATTGAAAGGCAGTCCGTACTTTGACCTCTCTTTGAGGCATCAAATTAAGGCAACTGAGACCGAGTGGCTTGGATAGTGCAGTGAGAATTGGAAGGCCTTGGCTTTGGTTTTAGGTTTTATTGCCTGTTTTAGGCTTTCAGAGAAGTTAATGTCTGTTTGTTTTCCCTCCTGTAAACACTGAGTGTCAACTTTATTGCACAAAGTGTTTGTTTTGGTGGCATTTTCTTTCTCCCTAGTAATTTATTTTTGTTGTGATCTACTCAGTAGGAAAGGGCTCTTGGCAGGTTCAAATTCTTATAAAGCATTTAGCAGGACTAGAAAGCATAATCTCAACTCTGAGATGTTTCATTGCTAAAGGTTCTTGAAGTGTGTATTCAGGGGAGACTTAGACCACAGAGAGTAATAATTTTAGGTGCTTTGTGGAGTTCCAAGTCATAAGAGACAAAGACATAATGTGAATAAGTCAGCATTTTCTGGTTTTCATTAGGTCAAAAGTAACACAAGGGTCAGTCTTTTTGTGACTTATCATACTTTGACTTTTGGGGGAAGCCAGTAATTCACTAACATTTGAAAATGGCCAGAAAAGATGTACAAAATAATTTGGAGAATAAAAAGAGTGATTTTGTTTGGTCACTTCATGTGAAGTCTTTATCCGACATGCTTGTATTGGCTGAAAGGTCTAGAATTCTTTGTTTGTTTGCAATGTTTAATACCTTGGAAAGCACTGTGACAAAACTTAGAGTTCATTTAATGTATGCTTGGATAGAGTGCAGCCATCACATTTCTTTACAGCTTCTTTGTGTATATCTTGATGTGAAACATTTATAACCTTTATTTACAGCTCCTTGTTATTTAATGTTCCTGACTTGTAATTCAATTTATATGCATCTGAATCATAAAGTGCTACTCACCATTGTTCAGTTTTTCTTGTTCAGTTTTCCTTTGGCCAGGAAATGTCATTGTTGAACAACCTTTGCCAAACCCTGGTAGCTGCAGAGAAGCTGCTTGGGTTGGCTGAAGGGATCTCTGGTATAGCCTTGGTGGGGGTTCTTTTGTGTACATGAGGTGGCTTTGGTTGTAGGGGTTTTTTTTTTCCTTGGGAACAAAAAGTATTTGAAAATGCTACAGCTGATATTCTTAGTTACTGGACTTTTTATTTTTTTGTAAGAAATGGGTGCAGAATGAAGGTGTTATAAATTTGTTACTCTTTTATATGTGCTTTGACTGCTTTACAGTCTACATGGGACAGTAAAAAATGATGGAGTATCAAGTTAGTAAAAGGTATTAAAAAAAAATCCAATTGCTGTCCAGCACCTCGATAAAGGAAATATTGTGACTTTTCATTTGAATTTTCAGCTACTATAGGCTATCAAGAATGTGATGGAAATGTAAATTTATTAATGACTTTGAAGCATCAAGCAACATACACACTTGCGTCTGCCACTAAAGTTACCAATTTTACCAGGGAACCATTTTGTTAATTTGTCTAAATATCCTTTTTCTTTTTAAACCAGAAAGCAGCCTCACCTATCCTAATCCTGTTTTTTTTTTTAACATGTTGGCCAATTAATGTCTTAATTGAAAGAAGACATTACACAGAATTCATCTGTTTTTTAGATTATACACACATAATTTGTAACATATGCTGAATTCATAACAGTTATGAGTGAACACTTTCAACTCTTAAAAGCATTTGACACTTAAATTAACAGTGTCTCCAACGTAATCCTGCCTTACCCACAGTATTAGATATTTTGCTTACAGAATGCAAAAGACAGAGACACCATCTGTGGCCTAATCTAGGTGAAGTGACTTTAAATACAAGGAATTAGTTTATTAACATGGACATTAACATTAACATTAACATAATCACCCCTCAAAAAAGTGTGTTTCTGACATTTGTGATACAAAACTGACATTTAGAATACAATTTTTGCTTTTCAGAAAATGGCAGCGCTTGAGCCTTACCACACATAGCTTAAATAATTTGGCCGTCAAAAGGATCCTCTGGTTTTGAATGAAATACTTTAATTATATGAAAAGAAAAATATCTAGATATTTGTCCATATTTCTCAAGAAAAACATTTTTTTCTGTTTTGGTATGGATATCATATTTACTGCAAGATGGAATAATTCCACCAGAATCAGTAGAACTGACTCAGTGTAATGATGTAAAACTCAGGCTGGACCTTAACTGTTAAAATTCAAGTATTTCATTCAAAACCAGAGGATCCTTTTGACGGCCAAATTATTTAAGCTATGTGTGGTAAGGCTCAAGCGCTGCCATTTTCTGAAAAGCAAAAATTGTATTCTAAATGTCAGTTTTGTATCACAAATGTCAGAAACACACTTTTTTGAGGGGTGATTATTCCCATAACAAACACACAAAAAATAATGAAACGTACCTGTAGATAAATTTTCTTCAAGCTTGATAAAACAGTGAACACTCACTATCCAAATCCAAAGTGAACAGCAGTGTTGTCATTGCCACCTGTATCTTCACAAGGAGCAGGAGAGGAGGAATCCCCCAGCAAAGGTGGCTGGTTCCTGCAAAAACACTTGAGAAAGATGAGCAGCCAGACCAAAAGAAGAGAACCTGCGAAGACACTGGGTACAGATGTTCATGATGTGGATTATATATTGTTTGTAATTCTTGTTCCTTGCCTCTGAGATTGCGAGTGAGAGTTGGTCTCTTGAAAGCTCTATCCATCACTACAAACACTCAGGGGTAAATCTCACTATAATAACTAGGAAGGAAATTCTGCAGATGAATGTTTTGGCTGGGTGCCTTATGAAGAAGGCATTAGCTGAAATATTGGTCTATAGAACTTCCGTTCCTCAGCTGTGTTCAACCTGCTCAGAAAAAACCCATCCCACGATTCACTGAAAAATGATCTGGAAACTTGGTACTTCTGATGGGCTTGGAGGGTGGAAAGGTTTAAAGACCTGAGGTAAATGGAGTATCCTGTTGATTAAGAAAAAGTAGTCTTCCACAATGAAAGCAATTTTGGGTTTTTTAAAGGGAGTAAGAAGCACTTATAGAAAGAGGTGATTTTAAAAAGTTCTGTGAAAGTAACAACTGAAAACTGATCCAGTCACAAGACAGAACCTAGGAATAATGAATAAATTTTGTTTAGTAGTTTACTTGCTTTTCTTCATCTTACTCTGTTGAGAGTTAATGCAAAACCTCAGAAAACAAAATACTAGAAAATTTCTATGAAAATGTTGTGACATTGCATGGTTCTTTCTTTTCCTCCAGAGAGGCAAGTTTACTAAATAGCATGGGGGTAGAATAGTAGTGGCCCTGGGGACTATTCCTGATCCCAGCTCTGACAGGGTGCATCATCACTCTTCTTATGATTGGTTTCTGAAAGGTCAGACAAAAAAATTTGAGATAGGAATGATGATTGCTGGTTCTATTCAGAGGTTAACTGAAACGATGATACAATTTCCTTAACTGTAAGAGAAATTATTAATATGAAATGTTTTTCAAAGGAGCCTCCCTTCCTGTACGGTATTTAGTCCAAGCCTCCTTCCCATTATCTATTAATATGTTATCTTGAAATCTAAACCTCCTTCCCATTATCTATTAATAGTTTATCTTTAAATCCAGTGAGTACCAAGCTCATTATTTTACTGCCCCTCAATCTGAAAGACAAAGGACAAAGGAAAATGAGGATAAAACCTCCACAAACCAACCAACAGGAAAAAAAAAAAAAAAGGAAAATCCTACCAGAACTGTGTTTACAAGAATGTTTGCAAAGGTCTTAGTAACTTCACTGACATAAAGCATTCTCTCTGCACTCACTGCAGGTGCAGTTTCTCAGCTCCCTGGAGAAGCTTGTCTTTAGGTCTTTTCTCCTTGAGTCTTTCCACTCAAGTGAGAGGCAGGAGGCACAGCTTGAAAGCGTGTTCCCCTAAGATTCCCCCCAAAGGTACCAAAAATATGATGTCTTCAGGCTTGTCAGGTGTTCTCCTTGGGCTTTTCCTTAGGAAGTTTACCCTAAGGTAGGACACCTGCTATTACATACCACAGCAATATATCAGAAGGTACACAAAGTGTGATGGAAAGAGGATGGAAATGAAGGAAGATTGGATCTGTCATCCTGGATAACTGATGGAGCAGTCTGCTGATTTCCCTCCATAGAAGCAGGGTTTTCTGCAGGAGAGGGACCATTTGTCCCCATAAACTCTGACCTTCTAAACTTCCTGTATGAGCTGAACATCACCAGATCTTGACACAGTCTCCTCTTTTCTATTTTTTTTTCCTTCCCACCCACCTTGTATATCAGAAAATAATGAACTCTTCTCGCTCTACCAAAGGACATGAGCATGGGAGAACTGGTGAAAAGGAGTAATGGATCTTACAAGAACTCAGAGTTCTTACCATGACTTGTTAATGACAAGTTTTCCCCCTGAGTATTCCATGTATACCACAACAGCAGGCGCTTTGGTAAAGGATTTTTACAGTGAATTTTCTTGCCTTTCCCCCTGTAATAAGAATATAGAATTTCAGAATTTTTTTTTTTTTTTTGCCTTAGGAACTGATGATTTTTTTTGCAGAGACTTATGAAACTGTGAGAATTGAATGGAGAAAGATAGAACAGAAAATTTCCTGTAACCTTTGGTCCCTGCAGGCACAAGAAGATAAAGAGATGTTTAATAATTTATCTACTAAATTGCAAGGTGCACATGAGACAGAGCCCATCTTTACAAAAGCTCTGGTGTTAGGGGATTAGAGTTAAGAAAGGCATTTTTCTCCTAACCCAGGTCTGATTGACACATTACTAACACACAATTGCTCCTGCTATGGCCACTGGCAGCTTTCTTAAATACAGAAAGGGGTTTAGCCTTGAAGCAAGTCTTCATTGCCACTTGAGCAGCAGCCTTTTTCTTTCCTATGGCTTGGCAGGTTATTTCATTGTCTTGCAGGCTACAGGGTTTTGCTACCATTCTGTGGTACATAGACTTGAAAACCAAATTATTTTGAACACTTCATCTTAAAATCATTAGGATTCTAAGGTATTTTATACTAATTCTTAAAGATTACTGGAAAATTGATGCAAACAATTATAAAAGTACTTGAGGCAGAGTTGTTAGGAACTCGAAATAGACAACTGTTACATTAAATTGCAGCTGGGATGGATTTCACACAAGTGTGGAAATATCAGATGAGGATAATCTTTCACTGGACTATTAATCATTTGCCTGCTTCCCCGTGTCATAGACTGCAACACCTCATTTGTTTCAACTCACTTAGCTTATCCCTGCCAGGATACTTGCACTCTGTATCTGCTCCCCAATTCACATTAAGTGGCATTAGGGCTTCTTTTGAAAGGTGACAATGAGAGAACAGGTGAAAAGTTAAGTAGTTATTGAGCACTAATGTCCCTGGAAAACAGGGCAGTGAACACAGCTCACCATACCCTTTATCCAGCAAAAGCTGTGTGTGGCCTTGGGAGCTGCTTGGACCCCCAGAGGCTGCAGATGCAGGTTCCCCACCAGACACCTGGCACACTAAGGTTGGGCTGCTGCACAGCCAAGCCTCCCCCGGCTCTGCTGCCTGACTTAAAGCTGCCTGAACTTGGGCTGGTTGTCGCTTGCCAGCTTCAGGCTGATAGGGAGCAAGTAGTTTTAAAACACTGCCAGCCTCAGCAATCTTTTCCTTCTCTGCTTTTAACCTTGTTTTAGTCTGGGTTTTATTCCTGGTATAACAATAGCTCTACACAGCAGATGTTCAGAAAATAAATCACATAGCATTCCAGTGGATCTCTTCCCCATCTTTAGAGCAAACTGAAGACAATGATTTTGGGACTTCAAGATGCTGCAACAGAGGCTCCAGGCCTTGCCAACCATCAGGGCATGTGTGCCATACCACCAGTTTCCAAGTCATCACAGCCCTGCACTGAAGACCATGCTACTGGATAATGTATGCTGCTGCTAGCTAGGTCAAGTTATTACAGCAGCAAATTCTATAAACATACTTCTATTTGTCTTGTATGCAGAGGAAAATAATATTCAAGAGATACACAGCATGCTATCTTGAGATTTTGACACTACTTCCTTATTATTAATTTCATTTTATTTCTAAATTTGAGATCCTTCTTCAAAGAGCTGAAATATTTTCATCAAACTTCAGAGACTTTTACATATATAAAATATCGGTAGAAGTTTTCTTACCACAGACAATAAGAGAAAGTAGCCATTATCTTCCTGTGCTGAAGCAGACATTTTGAATGAACTGGTGCCAGAATAGCCTAGCTGTTTCCAAAACTAAATTACAAGGGAAAAAGAAAAACTCCAATAACCCAACAAAAATTTTAGGTGTTTGCAAAGTGGAGTAAAATACATGGCTTGTGTCCACTTAGTTTGTGTTCTCCTGTGAACCTAGATAAGATTATCTTTTTAAGGAGAAGTAAGGAGGACGTCACTTCATTAATACTTCATATGACTTTTACTGCCAATATGGACTTTTTAATGGACTTTTCTTGTATGATTGACAGCCTTGTAAACTACACATCTTGCCTTTTCCAGGCTTTTCATTCTTAAAGTAAAATAAATGCATTGTATTTTTATCCCTTTATGCCAATGACATAACTCATATAATATTCCATGTATCTGGAAACATGTCCTTCAACTTCTGCCTTGAAAGTGACATTGCTGGCACTTTTACAGCAGACTAGAAGTTTATGGTAGGTTTTACGTGTGACCTCTGTGAGGTCTAAGCACTGTAGCAAGTGACTGATATCTCCAGCTGTTGGACTACTCCCAGGTCTGTGCCCTGTGTTGTGTCTCAGGCACTTTCCCACCTGTTGTGAATGTTCACCATGAGCCGCTGAGCCCAGCTCCTCACAGAAAGCAAGTGGGTTTGGGGTGTTCTTACTCACTTGACTCATTATACTTGCTCACTTGTTCATCTGGACACCCTGTGCTCTCACCAGGGTTGGTTTGGCTCCTTTGTTGCTGGTAAAACAGAGAGGAAAAGCAGCTAGTGCCTGTTCCTGAGACAGGCACTGGCAGATGTTGCTGGTGACTTCTTTGCTCTTCCTTGGCCAGTGAGGGCCTCCAAGGCTGTGTTCTCCTGTTTAGCATGTACACATGCCAGAACAATGGAAATCTGGGAAATTACATGTTTGTGTCAGGAGGTGTCTGACCACAAACACTTGAGCCTTCAGAAAGCCTGTCAGGAGCATTGTGTTTTCAGTTTTTTGTGCCAGCACAGTCTTCATATCTGATATTATTGAGTAAACTTTATTAAGGCATGGGGAACTACAGGATACAGAAGTGCCTATGCACTTGTATACCCTCAAAAAGTTCAAAAAAGTACTCTCCACTCCCTGCTCCTCAGTAGAGTCTGAAATATGGTGCTTGCCTAGGAAAGAAAAGTGACAACTTATTTTTCATTTTTATGGTTGACGTGTGGAAGTTTCATTCCAACTCTTAAAAAAATCATTGTTCTTAAGTCACACAGGTATCCTTTCCAAAAATATCTCTTGCTGATGTTAATACTTCTACCCACATTTTTGGAGTCTCTAGACACTTCTGTTGTTTATTAGTTAATGTTGTACTGGGATACGATGCTTCTTCTGTATCTCCCTGGGTCTCCTCCTCCCCAGGTTCATGTAAATCTTGATGTTTTATAACTGGGGAGAATTAAATCTGCTATTGAAATGGGCTTCCATCCATCCCTAGGAGTGCCATAAAAGTTTAATGTCTTTGTTATTTAGTGTGCTGTGTAAGTTAGGAATAATGTTCTGTTTTTCGCAACACCGGACAATTTCTTTAGTTCTGTAGGATTCCTGCTCCCTATGGAGTTCCCATGTCCCCTAAATAAACTGGTGCTGTCTTGTGGCTACAAAACTATTCTTCTGGAGACAGAGAGTTTCAGAAAGTGCACTGTGTGTGGTTAATATTCATGGCACATACTTGATTCATAATTTATCATTAACTTACTCAGTTTAATTTCTTCCCAGCGGGTCTGTAACACACCAGTGTAATCCAGTTTCTTTCCCCTACAGCTCTGACCATCTGGAATACTCTTGCCACATGTCTTCACCTCAGCTACACTTTCCCATTTCTTAAAACATGTAAATAAATAGTGTCAGATATAAAGTCCCAAAATTAGATACCCAATAAAAATGGCTTAGATTTCAGAGTGAAGGCAACCCCTGAAGCTATCACTGAGTCCATAAGCCTGCCATGATGGGCAGTAAGCAGTGAAGAAGAGAGCTGCAAATCTTGTGGCCTGGAGTCACAAGTCCTAAACAAGGTTTATGCTCCTCTGTGTTTAACATTTCCATTAGTATGTTAGTGAGCTTTAAAAAATGTCATCCACTCATCCACATTGAAAATGCATTGTTGGGCTCTGTGGGGCAGCCTGGCAGCATGTTAGTGGGATTTCCTTTGGCTGCAACTAAAAAAAAATACATTCCTAGTGGGCATTCAGCTGCCAGGACCAGGCTTCTGGGAACCAGAAGTCACTGAATGTCCAACAGTGTGGATATCTCATCTTCATCACCACCTGCTTCTCTTTATGGATGTATTTCTACCATGCTGCACCACTTGCTAAGTCTATTCCTACTAGTTCATATCTTATAAAGACCTTTCAATGTAGTTTTGAACATTGAAAAAAACTTGGAGAAAAATATTTAACCCTTATCTTGTCGTAGCTGAAATAATTCATGTTGGTACCAGTATTTATCTTTAAAGCACTACAGTGTTCACTTGACTTCAGAGCATATTTTTTTAACACACCTTACCAGCGTTTTCTATCAGCAGGACTAGCACCCTCTAGGGCACTGGATTTCTGCTCAGCTGATAAACATCAGTCCAATGACAATGTTGTAAAGGCTTTAGTCTATTTTTCTGGGGAAAGGCTTAATCCTCACATTTGGCAATGGACCTGGAATTAAAAAAGATTTGTCAGAAACATGTTATGAAGGATAACCATATTTAGGCTTTGGCTTAGCAACGCCTGTGACAGGTGCTGCACTTTTTCAGTATCTGTAAATCATATATGGGTATGTAATTATGTGTTTTGAGGAATAGAGTCTTCCTCTAGACTATTTGACAATTAAATTTTGCTCCTCAAGGTCTTTTTTGCTACAAATGCATAAATCCTACTAGGAATTCATGCCACCACACCTGTGCTTGTTCAAAATCCATCAAAGACTGTGTTCTTTTCCTGTGCAGGTCACCCTGCTTGGGTCTCCTCCCAGCTTTCATAATGCATAGATGTATTCCAGGTCTTTCCTCCTCTGGTTTTCAGAACAAAAATTTCCTGTTGTTGAAAGTGTTGTAGTGGACCTGAAGAGGCACAGTAACTTCCTCAAGATGAAGTAAAAGCTCGTTTGGATGCTTTTGGGAATTCTATTATAATATTGGCCAGGAGATTTCGTTCTTGAACTCCTGAAATATACCCTGGACTCTCCTTCAAAAGCTAGTAACAGTATTCTGAACTTGTACCTCACTACCTTTTGTTTCCTCCTGCTGGCTATAACTTTGTCAGTACAGAGTCTTTATTTTAGGACTGGTTTTTGCACATGTGGAATTTTATTGGATGATGACACATTTGGGGCACACTTTGCAATGTTTCTGTATTTCTTGTAAAAATAGAGACAAAAATAGGAGTTTTTATAAATGGGAAAAGGAGATTTTTCCTCCTCTGCCTAATTGAAAGTAACAAGAAGGGGCTTTTAATCAAGAATTTAGAAGAATTGTTTTCAAGTGTACTGTATTTCAGTACTAAGGCACTAAAACATCAAATTTGATGTTGCAAAGGTATGGAAGAAAACTATTGGGAGCCTATTTTTCAGAGGACATTTCAGCCAACACAGACATCATAATGCTTCAGAGATGCCTGCATTATGGACCTTGGAGCAGGTATTTTAGAAGAACCTCCAGCACAAGTTTTTTTTTCAAATTATTCTCAGTCTAATTGAACAAGTGAAAGAGGTTGTCCGAGGGAGTGACCACTCATTGTGTGAAGACACTCAAATGATCTCATTTACTCCATGCTGCTTACCTGGAACAGAGAAAAAGAGCAGAGTTAGGGAAACTTGGGTAGGACCCAACATTAAGAAGAGGAACAATCTGATGGTGTTGGTGCTACACAAGTAGAGGAGAAAACAGAAGGCTAAAAATGCCAAGCTGTAACCAGAGGGGTCCTCAGAGACTGGCAGGAATAGTTGGGACAGCACAAGGAAGGGCTATACTGGAGCTGCTGTTCTCAGGTTTCAGCCTGCTAGTGATGACTGCATGTTCCCTCAGTCTGCAGAGGAAAGTGTGACCCTGTGCAAGGGGGATCAGGGCTGATTTTCAGAGGGAGAGCTCTGGATGCAGCTGGAAGAGGAAGTATGATGGTTCCTGGCTGCTCATCACATCCTTCCTCCCTGAGGTTTTCACTTTTTCACAGCTGCCAGCTAAGGTGGTCGTGTGGATGACCCCACACCTGGTTAAGCAAAAAGGATCTAGGCTAGGTTAATTAGTTCAAATTGCATGTCTTTGGTAATCTGTCTCATGTTGATTGGAAGTAGCTGGAGAATTCTCCTGCAGGCTGACCAGTGGGAGGATAACTTCTAGCAGCAGCAGACTGCAGGAGACTACAGAAACTCTGCAGGTGCAGTGCTATTAAGAAAACTCGAGCGATTTGTTGGACCAAAACTGCATCCATGTTTATAGACAAAGTATAGGAGAAAAGTAAGAAGTTACTAAGGTGTCAAGAGAGGGATGGGTAAGAAACTAATCATTACAGGAGGAAAATGGAGGTTTAAAGTGGGGAAAATAACATGTATTATGTCAGTGTAAGATTTTGATATGTCCTCTGCAGGGACAGCTCCTTAGCCTGAGAGAACTGTAGTGCTCTTGTGACTTACTGTAGATGAGTATGTAATATTATGTATATTTTTTTAACTTGGCATGCTAATGTCTATAATAGCATAACAATTGAAAACACTTAGGGACTTAATTGGGAACGCAGTAAGATTTAGCTCCTGTCATCAGCTGAAAACTCAACTTTCAGATTGAATTCTCAGCATCTGACTGTGGTTAGAAGTTTCACTACTACCTGCTCTCCCTGCTGGTTGTGGGAAACTGTTTCTCATTCTTAGCCTGGCCTGCAAAGCCACCTGAGGTTCTAAAAAAGTATGCAAAGTAATGTGTCACCCACCTAGTCATGGCTGTTCAAGTCCTAATTATCTTCCAAACATAATGAGTCAGAGGAGAGGAGAACCAGCTCTGCTTTGCCCCATGCGCCTACCTTGGTGGGCTGGAATCATCATTGTGCATTGCAGGGGAGATGAGCAGAGAACTGAATGAAGCTTTTGTTTTCTCCAAAGCTGTGAATCTTTTGCAAACTTTGAATCAATTTTTACTCTGTGATTTCCCCCCTCCAAAAAAAACCCCATATGGATTAATGTGACCTGTTGTATTTATTCGTGTTGGATCCTTTTACAAGAAAAGCTATTAAAAGGAAGGACTCAAACTCAGTCCAATTTACCATGTATCCTGAGGCTTAACCAAAGCTATTATTACATGAAAGAATGGAGGAAATTAAGAACAGGGCCTTCAGAATATCAAATGCCAGTACCATTTTTTTTCCTTGATTTTCTTTCTGACTAATTTACTCTGTCAGGAATTTGAAAACAATTAGGCACTAAAGAGAAAAAAAGGGTGAAGTAGTCTTACCTAACTCTTGTGTGCATGCTAAATACTTCCATGCTGCTTTGCAGGCCTCTTCTGAACTGAAAAATAAAAACCATTAAAAAATGGTTAACATGAACTCTAGTGGTGCTTCTGGAGAAATGCTGTCCCTAGTTACTGAAAACATGATGAGAGTCTCATAGGTAACAACAGAGAGAGCTATAAGGACTATGGAGGGATCTCATTTTGATCATATTACTCAGAAGAATATGATTTTTGAAAAGAAATATTTGTTTGGGTGATGCAAAAAGTGGTGAGAAATACATTTTAAGACCTCAGATATTTTATTTTGCAAGATAATCAAGAGTAAGTGAAATTAGATGGAAATGAGAGAATCTTGAGAGCAGGTAACCTCTTTGTTACTAATTATTTTGTTTATTGGATAGTGGTGTTATGATTTTGCTTCAGTCCCCATCCCATTTCTTGCAGACCATGCCTTATACAATCTCAACATCTGCACTTACTTTGATCATAGCAGAAAGATTGTGGACTTAATTTAATTTAATGTAATGGTAATTATAGAGAATTCCTGCACGGATAATGATGAGAGCTGGTAGAAGAACAGACTGCATGTTACCCAAGAGTCAAAAAGATGCAGTCTATTTGAATGCCTCTGCTTTTAAGCTTGATGAAGTATGTGAAAAATCTCATTTCCAGCAAGATTTTAATTGCATCATGGAAATCTGCCTCTTTGTATGAAGTTCCAGCTGGGAACTTTTGCTGGAGAAGGAAAAGAGCCTGGGAGCTGCCAGCATAGTCCTGACTGTGGTGTTAGGAGACACTGAGTTTCAACTCTCATGTAAATTTGTGTTTATTCCTTTATTGTAAGAGCAACCAAGTATTTCTGGGAAGACACAGATACTCCTCTTCTAAATAAACCATAGTGGCCTCTGATGCGACATTCCCTACATAAAGTCTTTTTCTGCTGTTGTTTCCTGGAGTGCTTTTGTGAGTGTGTGGCCTTTGGAGCAAAAGGAAATGTCAAAAGTTCACCTGTCAACAAAACTTCTCTTTTTCCTTCTGCCTTAACCAAGCATATCAAGAACCCTTGAAAACTATGTTTTATTTTTTGTGGCTTTGAAGCATTGATTCTTTGGCCTTTGGCTGTTAATTTGGAGTATTATTAGTCTTTTCTTTTGGCTGGGTCCAGCCTGCTGTTGCCAGACATAGTGAGTTGCAGGTTTCCTGTGAAGAATTCTAGGAAAAATAGGAAAGACTACACGTTGGCTCAGCTGGCAATGTAACAAGAGGAAATACAATGTGATGGTAAAGCTTACTTGCCATGCTTTTTTGGGGTGTATATGTCAGGAGAGTCTGTAAGGCTTCCTTATTAAAGGAAATGAGCATTTTAAGACTTGTTTCTACAAACTTACTTTAAGTTATGGACTGAGAGGATGCCTTACAAAATGAAAATGAGACCCGCATCACCACAAGAGTCACTACATGGACCCAGTCTCTTTGCTGGTTTAGCTGTCTCTGTTTTAACAAGAATCTTTATATCTGAGCATGGTGGCATCCTGGTGGTGATGCCTCATGGCATACCAGGTTGGTGGATTTTGCTAAGCTTTTCTTAAAATTAGGAGGAGAGCATTAATTCTATTCTCTGAAGAGACAAACATGTAAGCCAGGATAGGAGCAAGTGAAAAGCAAATTGATTGAATTTTGATAAAATGCTGGCAATCTCCACAGGTTTTCTTTTATTTTTTTTTCAGTTTTCAGATTTTGTAGATTTTATGTATTAGGGTTAGAGTTATAGAAGAAAAGAAAAACCAGGAATATGGGAGAGGTGAAGTGAAGTTCACAGTTTTAAGCCTTTGTTCTTTAGTTGAGACCTGCTGGGAAAAGCTCTCCCGCTAATTAAACAGCCAGTGAGAAATGCTGTTCCTCAGCAAATAAGAGATAAGCCATTTGCATATGTTTGACTTCTGTATTTGTTTCAGGTTTGTGATTAAGGCAAGGCTATAGATCATCAAAACAACAGGCCATCACTTCTTACACTTGCCCTGGGTGCATTTGTTTCTACTGTGGAACCCTGAAAAAACCCCTGCCAAGAAGGGATTAATAGTGGTAAACCTAGTGGTGGAATGTAGCCTTTGAAAAAAACAATTCAAATCCAAAACCAAGTATAATTGTCCTACTCAGGGTGTGTGGACACACAGAGTATTTGAATAAGTTATTATCTACCAAGTTATTATCTACAGCTGCACCACCTCCTTGAATAGCAGAACAAAGGATAGAGGTTAAACATCTTATAAGGAAATACCTTTTAGACTGATTAAACTAGAATTAAACACATTTAAAGAGATCTTACTAGATCATGACCTTTGACAGTAACCAGTTTTCTATTTTGGTATAATTTTTGGTTTTGCTTAGTAAATGGATATTTCAAACAATATTTGTACATTTTGTTCCTGCCTGACATATGGAGTGCAAGTATATTATTTACATGAGAATTCTGTAGGTTAACAGAATAAATGGGAGCCTAGATGTCAACAATCCACCTAAGTGTGGATAGTAAAAGAAAGACTTTGACAATTCTTAATTGACTGCTGATTTGTGCATTTCTCATTTAATGTCCAGTAACATTTTGATTGCTGTTTTAATGACCAGTTTATAACTCTTTATCAACCCAAAACGTTGAACTGAGAGCAGTGGTTACTCATTGCTGACTCAATGATTTTCCCACTCTCCTTACAGATTTTCCTCCTCTCCTCCTTTCCATGGTGATGGAGGCTGCCTTTTCAAATTTAAACTGCAGATATTAGTAGCCTCTCTGTATATCAGACTGATCTGTTGTTTAAAAGATGAAAAGAAATGGTTGAACAATGCAATGGGCCCAAGAATTAAGAAAGTCTGTTATGGAGCCATAGTGCTTCTTAGCTGATGAACTTTGGCATTACTGGTTTTCAGATGTTAAAGTGACTGTGTTTTGTGGAAAGAAAAAAAAACAAAAGCGTCTTATCTTGAGTATTTGCACATCTGTCAAATACATAAATGACCAAAATATACTGCTGACTTTGCAACCCACCTCTAATGTCTGTTTCAAAATTTCCAAAGAAAAAGTGCAGACAATGCTATCCTCAAACAGTTGCTATTTTTATGGTCTATAATGCTCCAGATTAGGATGATTTAAAATTCTTGGAAAAGGGTTTTAATTGTTGTGGCTTCTACAATAATGATATTTATTGCATGAATTCCTAGATTCGACTCTTAAAAGCTTTTAGAACATTGCCAAATCACCATGGAAAAAAAGGAAAAGCTCTCTAACCATCTAACTACATCAGTGACAACTGACAACTATGGGTCAAAGAATAGAGGGACACCTGGGATCAATTATTAATGTCTGAATTTGATTTTAATCGTCTTTGCATGTGAGTGTGGACTAATTTCTTTGTCTTCTGACAGATGTTTTCATTGGCTGCTAAACAACACTGTTCTGATTTATGAAAGGTCACAACAAATTGTTGCAAAGAGGTTGCAAGATGTTTCTGCAGCTAATTGAGTCAAAAATTATTTTCCTTCCTCAAGGTATATCTGGGAGAGGTGTGTGGCATTTCAGCTTTAAAACATATATGAATGTACTGTGCCCAGTAGTGTGCCTTGTGAAAGTCTCCCTGCTTCTCACTTGCCATGCCTGGTTGAGATGGCTGGACTGTGAACATTATGTGAGTTGATGTGGGAGCCCAATAAAGGGATACAAAGGGATAAAGCAGAACTCACAAGGGCCAGAAGTCTTCCTGAGTGGGTGTGTATAGAACTACATTCAACAGGCACAATTTTGCTAATATCACCACCAGTAATTTTTTTTTAAATAGCCTAAGGAGACCAAGAAGTGTATGACAATGAGGATTAATTTGGAGGTATTTTCCTTTAAAATCACTCTGATGTGTATGTCTCAAGAACAGGGAGTGAGCGTGTGTGTGTTCCAACTTGTAGGGAAGAAAATGCATTTTCTGTAGAATTCTTGAAAATAGCAAAAATTTTTGTTGTCCTCCCAGCTCTGCATGATGGATAACTCTTGCAGATTTTTCTCCTTTCTCTAAAGACTCTCCATTTCCATCAATACATTTACTCAGTAAAAACAAACCAGGTGAACCCAGGAGAGTGAGCTGCATGATTAATATCTGCCTTTTTTTTTTTCAAGTTGATATTGGTTGCTATGAAGTACTATAAATTTTTTGTCATTAAGTCAGTTTCACTTTTGCTTTGGCCACACACAGAAGAAGAAAATGTAGATGGAGGCTTAATAAATTTGTAATATGGTCTGAAATAATCACTGTCTGATTGCAAAGGACCCCAGAATAAGTACATAAATAAATAACTTTTTTTTTTTCCTGGTAGTAAGGGCTCAGCAGCTCCTACTAAATTTGCAATGTTGGTTATTTTGTTTAAAAAATATTTGCTGGCTCAAGTAAATTAGGAATGAGTTGTTGAATTTCTTCACTGTATTTACTATCTTAAAATATTTCCTTAAGAGCTTTTATAAAGGAGTATATGAATTATTTCAAATTTTCCTTTAGCAGTCTTCTAATACATATTGTTTACTTTCCTCAGCAGGCAAAGTTCAGTTCTTTACCTTGCAATGAAATAAAGTGTGAGGCATTGACATGATACTATGTTCTTCAAAAATGGAGTAGCTGTGCCAAGTATAGGAAGGAGAGACAAAGCTCCTCAATCTGAATTCACCAACTGGAAAATAAACTGTTTCTGAATGGCTCTGATGGAGAAACAATCCTTAAAAATGGAAAATAGTCTTTGTTCTTTTATTGCATTTAGTTTACAAGATGAACAAGAACCAACAGGGCAAATGGCAACTCTTAAGCGATTCCATTTGCTTTATGTTTATA
>JAHLSL010000020.1:11310586-11400022 GCA_025920805.1 Petroica traversi | reverse complement strand
CCAACAATAAAACAAAGGGTAAAAGAAAAATGAGCAATTTCTAGAGAATTTGATTCTCAGTTAATAAAGTCTTATTCTAAAAACCCCATCCAAAGTTTAGAACTTCTACTCCAAAATCATAACCAAAAGTCATGTTAGATATCAGTTTCCACTGTTGAGCCATATTTTCCATTTATTCAGTAAAATTGCTTATGAATTCAGGGGTTTAGTCTTAAATTATACATTATATTATTATTATTATTCATATAATTGCATGAATTCCACTATTTTGGGACTTTTTAATTGGCAGCACCTGATGTGTGCTGCAAAATCCTGGCAACCCTCCTTTGACTTACTGAGCAGGGTCTCAGTTTTGAGGTGCTAGGTCTGGCCAGATTCTCTTGCTGAAACAACTTCACAGGTGCTGGGTGGGATGACTGCCCACCCTGCTTGGAGGAGACTTGGAAGGCAGAAAGCCTAAAAATGATGGTCAGCCCCAAGCAAAGTAAAGGTGTTGCAAAAAGCCATGGGTAGGGGCTGTGTCTGACCTCTCCCTTTCAGGCCTTAAAACTTGTATGGAATGTGTAGCCTCGAGGAATTCATGGAGCCCTTTCTGCTGTAGCTCAGTGTGCTGGAAAGGGCATTATTTCTTTAACATTGATTAAGACTGAAGCTGGCCAGGAGGCTGGTGGTTTTTCTTAGGTGCAGATCTTATAGCTGTGATCCATCTGTGTGATACCTTAAGACAAGATAACTCCATGTAGAACATAACCATAAACCTCTCCAAATAGGAGTGGGCAGCAGTGTAGTTTATGAGCACCATATGTTAATGGTGCTCTGTGATATGTGTCATCTGCCTAGGGTTTGAGTGCTCTGTATCGATTTGAAATCCATCACTTCTGAAACATTTCTCAGGCTATTAAGCTGAAAAAAAGTTGATGTCAATGGTTTTACTCCTGTAAGTACCATGTTCTTTGTACTGATGCCAATTAAATGCTCTGACTTCCAAAGCACTCACGCTCCCTCTCCAAGGAAGAAATGCCCAGAATCTGATGAGCCAGTGAGCATGTTACTGTCAGGAAATTGTTGCATGCCAGTTACAGAACAGTTTCCTTGAATTCCCACAAATTTGTCATATTCAAGAGCCTATAATAGGCAAAAAGAACTCCTCTTCAAAGACAAGTATTTATCATTACTATAGTTAAAATCTTAGTTGTTCAGACCAAGGGTTATTATTTTTCCAGGTACAATAATACTGACACTTATACTTCAAAGTAAATGCAGATAAAATGAGGCATACACACATTGTGTAGTATGTATAGAATCATATAAATTCTATGTACCTCTTCTCCTTAACTTACAAACTTCCACTGGTACTCTGGGTCTGGAGGTCAGTGTATTCAATCTTGGCAGAAGAGGAAGTTTCTGGTGAGTTGTCTGCATCCTGGGTATTCCAAATATATCCTGGTGAAAAATCTTTCCCCCTTCATTTTAGGATTTGCTTGCAGGGATTTTTGCACGGGCTGCCCCTATCTCATTCTTCGCTGGTTTGTGAAGAATCCACATTGCATTTGAATTTATTCTATATGGTGTTTCAGACTTATGTTTGACACCTGCTCTTTGCTCTCTTGGTTGCCCCTGGCTGCTTTCACCCAGCTCCCAAAGACTCATCCCTCTCCTGACTAGTCTCTAACCACTGTCTGCAGATAGCCCTGGGACCTCCAGGGTCATCCTGAGTCCATACCAACAAAGATAAGCTTCTGTCCTATGCCCCCCACTTTGCTTTTTTGGTTTGTCATTTGCAACCTGAAAGGGAGCCTCATGTCAAGCAGTTGAGCAACGCTTGAGGGGTGAGCATGACCTGAGGAAAGAAATGAGATATTGGCTTCCATTTGGTTATGTGTATCTTCAGATGTGGAAGTGTAAGGATGTGAGGCTCATCTCAGTGCAGGAGATTTTCTGGTATGAAAAGTTTTAGAAAACACAGTGTTTGGTATGTCTCAGTTAAAGAACTGTGATTTAGTAGGATATAGATCAAATAAAGAACAGTCAGTTTCAGAAGTTTTTCAAGACTGCCTTCAGCATGCCTTGCTGCCACCCAGTGCTTCTTAGAGGGCCTTGTCTCTGTGTGTTCTGTAGAAGACAATAGCAGGTCTGTGGTCTGCTGAGACTGCCTCCCATCTGTGGAGCCAGAGTGGTCCCTCTGAGTCCTGTTCCAATAGTTAGACCAAAAAGTGTTCTTTGCTTAAGTGAAATACTTCAGTCAAATGAATCAACAAGGGGGAAAGTTTTCAAAGGCAGTGAATGAGGAAACAAGGGGGAGGCTTTCAAAGCACTGCAGTATTATTGAAATTTTTTTTTCATTTTATTATATTTAGAACAAAATACTGATTTCATGGAGAAATTGATTACTATTTATAGCAAAACTTCTCCTTGAAGTAGCATGCCCACCATCTCTCTTGAGGAGAAAAATCTGAAAATTAGCTGACCATGTTGGTTAGGGAAATCTCTACAGCAATGTTTCCACTGGTTTAATCAGTCCGATTTCCAGCACAGCTTCAGCCAGAATGTGGTTAGCCTGCAGTTATTGCAGCTGCTGTTTGAGAACAGCAACAGGAAAGGATTTTCAGTGTTTTGAAGACCAGTTTGATAGTTTGGAGACCAGGCTAAATGTCCCTGCTCTGCTGCAGTTTTCCAAAGTGCCTCATCTCCATATTTCTAAAACATGAGCAACAGTATTTTTTGTTGTTAACAACAAATGACTTGTGAGTAAAAATAAAATCATTAAATATGCTGAAAATTTTAATGGGAGTAGAAATAATAAAATATATTAGATTGGAAATGATGGGGTTTTTTATTATTATTTATTTTCTGGTACAAAATCCCACCCAATTTTTTATTAACTTAGCAGTGTTGGGTTTTTTTTTTCTCTCTCCCTCAACCAATCATAATTACAGTTATGATCAAACTTGGACCAACTACGAAGAACCTATTAGGACAGTGAAGTTATAAAAATTTCAGAAACCAGGACCTGGAAATCATCGCCACTAAATTATAACCCTTTCAAGAAATACTTTGAGAAACATGGGAACTGATGAACCGCTCTTTAATGAACAAAATCAAAGATGATGAGTTCTATAGGCAGTATTGAGCTAGTTGTCAGTAATTAGCTTCAGATGAGATTGTTGTCTTTAATGTTTCTTGACTATTCTTGGATGAGTTGGAACAAACGATGAAAGTGTAATTACAGCCTTTGATATTTTGGTGGATGTCTCAATGCATCCTGGAAGTACTCCAACAGGTTGTTTGGCCAAGTGGTTTGTGGGGTAGCTGGTCCTATACAAATAAATAAAGAAAGAGAAAACTCTTTAATTGTTCATGCAATAAGTGGTCTCCTCACATACATTTTATGATGTGGTATTCTAAGTGCATCTAAGCAAAAGTCAATCTAATGAAAGAACAAATGCTTTTTGTCTTTTATGTGGATTGTGTTGCTTGTATGCTTATTGTGTTTTTTTAAAGCTCAGGCTTTTTAATGCTAATTATTAAAACAATGAGTTCAGTGTGTCTGGAGTGGGGGAAAATGAGCAATTTAAAGAATACAGTCTGTGCTAGAGGATAGGCTACATGTTGGTTTTGCACTGGTGTAAGTACTGCCACTCAGATTACATCTGTGTAAATTTCAATCAGGGAATTAATATTTATTTTTTGAAAATTATATGTAATTTCAGACTGATTTTTTTTACAGTTTAGTGAAGCAACAATTCTAAAATAAGGTCTTGAATTTAAAGGTACTCATCATTTGAGTTTTCTCTGTCAGATTTACATTTAATAAGTCTTCAGTAGAATATAAATTTGAAAGTGTGGACTAGGCCTAGTAAACTGTAGAAAGATGTAAAAAATATTTTAGAAACTGGGGAAAATAGTGACAGAAACACAAGTAGCTATATACCTGCAGGTATCAGGTAGAAAGAAACAGAGAATTATCTCAGATTTTCTGGTGGATAAGGTCTAAGAAGGGAGGGAAGAGATAAGGAATGTCTCTCTGGCTGAGCTACATTAGAACAACATCAGAATATCTGGGAGGTAGATGTCCCCCCTACACCACCAAGTGGGCAACCATCACCTTCTTGTGAAGGGCAACTTCAGCTCCTTGGGGACCAGCAGATGAAGACATGGAGACCTCCCCCCCTCTCAAACTTAGTTATAAACCAGTAAGTTGGAACTGGGAACCTACTGGATGCCAACATGTTCAATCTGTTTTCTGGAGACCTTTGCCCATGACATATTTTCCTTATGCTGTGCTGGATGTCTGAAGAGGAGGGTGGGGTGAAGGGTGTCTGCTGTCAGCTGTTTCAGGGATTTCCTGAGTACCTTTCCTGTAATACCTGGGATATCCAAAAAAGCAGGTTTGCATGTTGTTGTAACCTTGCCTTCTGCACCTTTCACCTCTTCTCACCTTGCTGAACGAACAGTAATGCTAAAATAATGTATTTATTCGGGGTCATGTAATGAGAATTTCTGCTCCTTGTTACAGTAGGGAACTTTGTGATAAATTCCTTGGCAGTGGAGCTAGTATCAGAGAATCATGGTTTGGGTTGGAAGGGACTTAAAAGATCATCACCCTAGTTCTAACACCCCTGCCATGGCTCTGGACATGTTTCACCAGACTGGGTTTCTCAAGACCTATCCAACCTGGCTTTGAACTCTTCCACCAGGGATGGGGCACCCACAGCTTCTCTGGGTAACCTGTTCCTGTGCCTCAACACTCTCAAAGTAAAGAATTTCTTCCTATTGGCTAATCTAAACTTAGTTTCTTTCAGTTTAAAGCCATTCACACTTTGTAGCCTACCACTACTTGCTCTTGTAAGTAGTTCCTTTCCAACTCTGTTGCAGTTAACTCCAGCTGGATGCCAGCTGTCCACTAAAGTCACTCTCTTCCCTCCTCACCTGGACAAGGGAGAGAAAATATAACAAAAGGTTCATGAATTAAGGACAGGGGGAGGTCACTCACCAATTGCTGTCATGGGTAGAACAGAATTGACATGAGATTTCATGTGATCTTAAGCTCAGCACGTGAGGAAGTCTTTCAGTATTAACAAGGAAAATGACTGTCTATATGCAACTGTGGCTGTAGTCTAATGAATTACCTGTGTATTCAAACCATATCTGATTAATTAATCTTACCACTCTTAGGAAAAATAAATTAAAGCTTAAACACCACTCCCTGCCCTTAGGTGAAAACCCATGGCCTTCTCCTTCTGTTCCTTCTCCTACCCTCTCTACCACTGATTTTTCACTTACGTTTGGAATACAATATTTTAGAAAAATCTATGTAAAGGAAGCAAAAAGTTCTGAAATTTTTCTTTGGGTTTCTCTTCCTTAGCTCTTTCAAATTATATTATCTGAAACACATTCTAGATCTGAAGCTTTTTGTCTTGGGTGACTAATGAATGCAAACACATTCTGGTGAGATGCAGAGGAAAGAATTAGGGAGAACAATCTATAGGTCAATTTCTTATGTAGAATCTGCATCACTGAACTATATATTAAATTAATAGTTGTAATATTTTGGTAAACATTTCAGTTAACGAAAATAGGAATCTTTCTTGGTACAGCTTGGCTTAGTATGCTTATTGGATCTTTTGTTAAGCTGGATTCTCTAATTGAGGAGAAATGTGTGCTACTGTGTTTTTATTTGCTCATAATATTACTCTTTCCGTACACATGAAACCAGGTGTTTGAGCACAAATGCTGATGAACAAGAGACCTCAATTCTCAAATTAGTGATACAATCAAAGAGATAATGCAATTTAAAAGGCAATGCCTTAAATGAACACTTACAGTACAAATAATAATTGAATTCATAGGCAAAAAAAGAATCTTCCAGTAGGTGCGAGCATCAAGATTACATTTGTCTTTTTTATGGGACTGGGGGGGGTCTCATAAATGACTGTGTTTTATCTTAGCAATATATATGGTGGTATCTGTGCTGGATGCCTTTCATTTTTTCTTGCCTCTTGGTCTGGAAAACAATAAATTATGCACCCTCTGGTATGAATTCTATTTGTGTGTATTTGGCATAACACAAGAATCTTAGAAATGAGTGAACATTTCTCTCACATCTGGAACATGTCTAAATTATCACCAATAACGTTCTCACTACAAACGGCTGAACAAGACAGTAAGGCGCTGTGTCAAATTTATTCCAAATCCTTCTGCCATTAAATGAACAACAGCCAAAAATCTGAAGTTATGCAGTTCCGAAAATTCTGTAAAAAAAAAAAAAGCAATCAACAAATTCAGATACTGGCTAGATTTTGGCTAAGAGTTGGCTTAATTTTAAATTGGTTTCAAGAAAGCCTTATCCCCCTTGCTTAATCCCACACATAGCAGAGTATATGTTCTATAACAGCAGCAGCATTTTTACTCTGGCATATATTCTGGTTTGTATTCTGCTAAAAGGTGCCTGAGACCTGATGGCTGTGCTCAGTTGAAGTCATTCAGCCCATGAACTTACTGAGCATCTGAAAAATATTCCCCTCTCAAGACGCACAGCCCCTGCCTGGCGCAGCACTCCCGCTGCCCTGGGAGCAGGTGGCTAGCACATTGGAGCAGAATGTCCAGCCATGCTGCTGGCTTCAATTAGGGGCCATTCAAAGCTGACTCATCTGTTACCATGGAGCTCCTGTCAACCTGGCTGCTTTCAACCCAGAAGTGTTAATGTGTATTTACCGCAGTGCAGTTGTCAGTCATTCACACCAACACCCTCGTGGCATGGATTTGCTCCATAGGGTTAGCAGTGCTGCTGAGGGGATGGGACTGCCTCTTGCAACCTGCAAAACCGAGGACCACGGTTTTGTTTTGTGCATCTGTTCCTTTTATTTTCCATGGGCTGAGTAACAATTTACCACCCAAAGAGATGAAGGGGTATATCCCATGCCTGTTGTGTTTGGATACCAGCGGAAAGATGAGATGGTCTGTGGTGAAGTCTTGTGGTTTAGGAAACTGTACTGCCTATTTTATTTTTCCAGCAGGGTAAATCAAAGAAATAAATAGAAAATAACTGATTTTTTTAAACGTCGTTCTTCATAGTCAAGGTTGTATTTACAGTATTTCACGAGTATGCCCAAATACTATGCCCTTCATCCCACCCCCGTGTGGTTTGTTGCTCTGTCCCTTTTTAATGAGCAGAGAAATTGGGGTTGGATGATTTTTCAGACTTTAAAACATTCTCTGGAAGCTTTTTTACTCCTGCTAGCACCCCGTCTTTCTTGTGTAGATTCGTCACAGCTGTTTGTGGCACAGCATCAGCTGCTTCTCAGACCCTGTAGTTGAAAGTATGTCCTTCTGTAGCTCAAAGGCAAATTAGTGCATCAACTTAATTCTTATGGGATTGAGGCCCTTGATTACTGCGCTCCTGCCACAGAGGTGATTTAATATCTTTTGAGTCTATGTGGACCAGGGTTGATGGAAGGTCATATCCCAGCTCACTGAGAAACATGCAAGTTTTCACTTTGTTTTTTTCCCAGTTTAGGCTCTGGTGACACTGATGCAATCCTCACCTTTTATTTCCCTTTCCTGTTCCCCACTTCTGGCTCTTGTAGCTTTGTCTAGACTGCAGATATGGATGGAGTGGGAATAACGGGCAGGCGTGCGTGTGCATGCATGCATGCACACATTTTGTGTCTTGTAAACTTTGTGTTACCTATGTGAAGCACTCCTGCCTGAATGAACAGCTTTAAATCAAAACAGGCTGTGAGAGGAAAACAACAGGAAATGAAAGAATGGCTAAGATAAGGTATTCAGCTGCACCAAGTGGTTAAATTAAAGTGTTGCTGGTACCTCTCTTCATCTGTCTTGCCTTGTTCATCAGAGTTGGAAAAGTGTGGCAGCTACAAACCCATTAAAAATGGATTTAGGTAGGAGAGTGACACAGTGAAAGAAATGTTACCTGAGCAAGTATCCCCACCTACTGAACCATTGAGAAACACCACAGCCCGTGGCTGCCTGCTGAGCCTTTATGTTCAGATGTCATTTTGCTTCTGCGTAAATGCTCATCATGGAATTGGGGAGGGAGGCACTTTTTACAGGCAAAGTGAAAGGACTTGTGGGCCATCACTGTGCGCTCTATACTGCTGCAGGGGTTGTAGAGAGTGCGGGCTTTGCCTATGGATGCACCAGGTTTATTCATCTGCTGAAAGCCATCAGCAGCGTTTCTGCCGGCTTCGAGGGCCTGCCTGTAGCCCTGGCTTCATTTCTGCAACACCTTTCCTTTACTGGCTCCATGAGAAACAGCATTCAGATTTTTTTTTGTCTTGTTAGATCATTTGCACACATGTACACACAGAAAATATTGGTTTCTCATTGTTTTGCTTGATTCATGCCTGCCATGGCTATGTCCCTGTAGGTCTGGTTTTCTCTGAATATAGAGGGTGAGATAATCTAGTGACTTGACTCCCAGTTAAACAAACAAGCCATTTTCAAACCCAGAGTTTTTAGCCATTTTACCTAGCTTAGGGCATGAACTTCCGTATACTTTCACAGGAGCATAAAATTTTCTTCAACCTCTGCATTTCTGCTGCAAAGGAAAAATGCATTTCTTCAGCTGGCTTTGTCTTCTGCATTGTGTGCAAGGGTGGGAAAACCCAAATGCTGCTAACACAAAACATTCCCTGTTCACTCACTTGTTCCCCTGGCAGCAGGATGAGAGAGGGAATGAATTGCATATGACTGGCATTAGTCACACTGGTTATGGGTCCTACTGGAAGGTACATGGATCTGAAGAGGCCATTAAAGGCCTCCTCACAGATCAGGGCTGCTCATCCAAAAATACAAGGAACGCTCACTGTCTCATCTAAGAGAAGCAGCACTTGAACTGAACTAGTACCTGCAGAGTAATTAGGACTAATAGACAAAACTAGAAATGTTTTTAAGTCTGAATAGGTGCTACTTCTGGGTTTCGCTTAGTCTCCTTCTTCACCACCTCTCCTGTTCTCTTCTCAGTAGAGCAGCTCTTCTTCTAGAGACTCTTCATTGTTCTCCCTTGTCTTGCCTTTCTCTTTGGGTCTGCTTCATCCCAACGTAAATTATTACTGTTTAACTGCCCTTTCTGGTTTTCTGCAGAGCTCTGCTTTCTGTCCAGAGCCATTTTTACTCTGTGTGTAGAATGCCTTGCACAGTGGGGTCCTCTCTAGTGGTGGGGCTCCAGGGCTCAGTGGTAATGAAAATAATGAAGGCATGATACTTTGTCATCATTTACTTTTATGTTTTTGTCAATAATAGGGTTGTGTAATGAGCAAAAAAGTAGACCAATTACCATGCTTGGATACTCTGATTCTGGATTTTAACAATTAACTGGCAAAAGAGCTATATTAATTCAGGTTATGGGGAAACCACTTTGCTGGCAATATAATCAGACTAAAAGAAGCCAACCTAATGGCACCCAGATGCTCCACAAAATCATTGGGTGAGCTGAGTATGATTATATAATCATTTCTTCCATCTTAATTAGCCCATGAACAAATATATCCATTGGTGATCTTCCTTATTGCATGGTTATATAAAATTTCCTGGAGCTGCAAAAATTTTTCCTGTGGTGAAGGAATAAATCACGTCTAAGCATGGCTTTATCATGTTGTAGGATGGCTGTCAGGCTGGATTCTTTACCATGGCATGGTTGACTTGCAGCTGCTCAGTGCTGTGAAACCAGGTCTGTGCGTTGCTATAGCCAGGTGAGCTGAGAGGTTTCTGGCTGTCTTTTCCTCCCAAAGTGCCCTGGATTAGGTGTGGTGAGTTATAATAGTAGTAAATCTAACCAAACCTTTTAAAAGCCATTTTACTGTGGGATTTGGGGTTGATTTTTTTTTTTTTGTGAAATTACCATATTGGTATTTTTATCTTTCAGACTAAAGTGTGTTATAGTAATGTCAGCTTGATATTCTTCAGCAGTTAAATCTAAAACCTGAACTTAGTTCTGAACATGTGGAACAGAAAGTGAACAGATTTTTTTTATAGGACTTTTTAGTTTTGTGTAAGTAGTACCATTCATACCACTCTAGGTGGTATTTAGATTTTTAAGTACCTAATCTAGAATATCTTATTAGTAAGATGTCTAAATGTAATTCAAATTTACTTCTAGTATTTAAAAATTTCTTCATCCCTGTGGCATTGCAATCTGCAGGAATTTTATTTAAATTTTACTTATATATATATATATATCTGGGGCAAAACACACCTTGTTCTGGATAACCAGGAAAATGTATGAAATATTTGTGACTTCAAATGCATTATTAAGTCATGAACTGCCATCATTTCCTCAAATGCCCCAATAACTTCATTTAGAAACTAGTGCCCATTGACTCACTAAATCTTTGTTCTTGTGACTGCTTAAACTGTCAGTGCTTTTATTGAAACCATGTATTTGCTCATTTGGGCAAAGTCTCAAATAATAATCTTTTCTAGTTGTGGTTCTGTTTTTAAAATAAGAAAAAAATCTGTCAGTTTAGGCAGATGTGGTATAGAAAAACAATATATGTTATTGAATGGCTTCTTCTTGTATTTGGGCATCTAAATTTGCTACCATCTAGGCAGAGTGTTGTATGACACAGGACTGCAAAACCAAATTCCATGTATCTGGGCTAGATAAATATAGTAGCACTGAAACACAGTGACCTTTTGAATAAATGAAAGAGGATAAAATGTGAAGGTTCAAGAAAAAGGAAAAGAGCTGAAGTTTTCTTAGGACTTGAGGACCTTGCCTGAGCCAAAGATGTGGAGTGACAGAACAGTGATGAGAGTGGGGCTGAGTTGAGAGTTTGCCCCTAGCCATGCAAGCTGGATATGGAAAGGACTGAGAGAACATAGGAGATCCCAGCTGGCTTCCTGAGGATGCACAATTTTCTTCTCAGCAGGATATTGACCATTTTTACCTGGACAATGACTACATAGTCAATATTTTTTTTTTTGGTGGTGAGGATGGTGAAGCATTGGAACAGATCTGGAGAAGCTGTGAGTGCCACATCCCTGGAAGTGTTCAAGATCAGGTTGGATGGGGCTCTGAGCAAAAAATGTAAAAGATGTCCCTGTCCATGGGACACTTCTGCCTCCATAAATACAAGGGACAGATAAACATGAGCTACAAGGCACCGGCTTCTTCAGGAGTCTGCTCTGCAGAGGGTCTCTGAATGTGTATTTTCTCTGATTTTCCTTGAAAAGCTGTTCTCAGCAGCCTGCAGGTGATGTGGATAGATGAGGCCCTCCTTGCACCCATCCCGGTGTTTTGGCTGGGTATGCCAGCGCAGCCCCAGCCAGCTGGAACTGGAGGAGATGTGTTCACATGAAGTGAGAGGAATATACACTGGGAGAGGAATGTTTTCACTTATATTTGCCTACGGTAAGAGAATCCTGGAAAGCTTTTCTCCCCTGCTAGTGTTAATCACTCTGTCTGCTTGCAGAGTAAGACTGAAGTCCTTTTAAATATTTTTTTTTAAGAGGCTGAATAAGTTGCCCTAACATCCTAACGCTCTTATTTGTTCTGGTAGCTCTGTTCTGGTTTAAATAAATTTTTTATGAGCTTGGCTGTCCATAAGTGTACACAGCCTTCCAAAAGAGGCCTTGCCAGTGTCTTCTACCCAAACATAAATATTTGTCCCTGCTGGAAAATCCTCAAGATACATCCAGGATTAGATGACATAAACATGTGAGGGTCATCCTGTCTTTGGAAAATGTAGCCAGATCATTCTGTCTGCCATTTCCATTGGCAGAGCTGTCCAAGTGAAATTTAGTAATTCTGTTCCTGGTTTTCTGATTTTTTAATCTTCTCTGTTTTGTTTTGTTTTTTAACTTTTAATTCTTTTGATATCATGTCTACCCCTAAGATCACTGTGTTTTTTTCCCCATGGGGTATTCCAGCCCTCCACCCATTTATGTGACTGGCAGACTCACTAGTAAATTATTCCTGTTTGTGAAAATGTCACACATAAAGAGTCATCTTGGAGGCTGGACTGTTGAGGAGTTACACTGGTAACCTCTTTTTAGCCTCATAATTTCAGTACTTCCCCACAATTAGTAGTCAAGTCCACTATCTCTTTTACAGTCCTGGTGCTAATCTCCACTTTTAGGAGCTGAATTAATAACTTCCCATATGGCAACATATCAAATGCTTCAGTGAAGTCCAGTGGATTACATTTTCTGTGCTTTTTTTGTGTAGGAAAGGAATCACCTTATCAGATCAGATGAAGTATGCTAGCTGTCTGAAACATGTTTATAAGCTTGGCTGAGGAGCTAAAGGGACTGCACTACCATCTGTGAGACTTACTGATTTGAAAAAGTTCTTTCTGGTTTTTGGATAGGAACTGTGCTCAAGTAGAATATTTTGCATTTTTGTTGTTGCTATTGCCCAAAATTACATGTAATCTGCTTTTATTACATTGTTGAAATTTTACCCTTACTACTATTGGTTATCTCCTTGAGTTGATTTTCATGGAGTTTTTTTAAATTATATCCACTGGTAATATGATAGTAACTATTAGGTGACTGGAGGAAAAATACGCAAAATGTTCAGAAGAGCTTCCTTTAGTTCACTGTGCAGCAATAGAAAGTCTTTATATGACTACTTGAACTATAAAATAGCTACTAAAAATCTCTTGGCTACATTCTTGTGGTTTAGCTTCTCTGACACCCTTTCTAAAAATTAGATTTGCAGTGTAGCTTTTCCATCACCTGATCTAGTCAACATACCACACAATTTGTTACTCAAGTGTTTATTAAGGGGCAGTCTTTGCTTTCAACCTTTTACCCGAGCATTTTAACAGGGAATATCAGTCTTTTAAGTCTCAGTAACTCAGAAAACTTCTATTGAAAAATTAAAAGAACTTATTTCCACTGTATATCTGGTATTCTTAGTGCCTGCAGATATCAGCTTAGCAATAAACCAAATATCACACCGCATATTCTTTGAAGAACAAGAGGCTTTTTTATAAGGATCTGAGGAGAGTTATATCACTGTAATGTAATGCTAATAAAGGAAATACTGCAAGTATATTGATCCTTTCTTCAACAGATATAACAGAAAACATCCTATCACACTTCAAAGGAAAAAAAAACAAACTCCTGCAAATAAATGACTGTCAAGCCAATTGTCTCTGACAGCAATACACTCATAAACTGAAGTCACCTCTGTGACTAGAAACATTTTTCAGTCACAAATACAATAATGTTTTGCTTATTAATGCCATTGTAATACTGCTAATGTTCAAGACCCAATGATGATTTTCTGAAGAAGAATGGAATCATTTGCTATATTGGTGAAAATTAATCTGGATAAATTAGAAATCAGTGATTATCTTTCTTCTTGTTTTTCATTCATGATGAAGTGATATAATGTTTTTCAAGCTGCCAAATCTCTTTTCAAAAAACTGTCAGATTTTCCAAAAACTTTCCAATTTTTATTTGAATTACATTCTCAGTTTCATGGGAAAACAGTAATGATTTGCCCAGAGAACTAAAACTGGATGTTATAGATTTATTCTTGCTAAAAAAGCCCTTAACTCTGTGTGCGCATCAGGACTTCAGCAAAGGGAACGTTCAAACTCCTTGTGTAAATGTTAAGTGGGAAAACCCATTTGGTTTTTGCAGAAGGCTCCCCCTACATCCACCTCTTGAGATTCAGAAGCTGACATCTGTTTTGGTTCCTTGTCTGAGTGTTTGGTTGAGATACAATCAGTAAAGAATATTATTCTTTATCATTTATTCCTAGACTTTACTGAGTATAAAAGCACATGCACTTGTCTGTGTGACTAAATGCTAAAATAGTTAAATATTGAACCACAGAGGATCGTTAAACATGAGCAGATGTAATATTTAGAGGTGGACCTGCATATTTGAGGCTGGAAGGTATCTTCCCGTGCGTATGTGTATGTATGTTTGTTATGGGGAGGCAAATTGTGCTTCTCTGGACAGGTTCCTTGCCAGATGTTTCTTACTGCCTCAGATGATTGAGGAACCAAAGTACATCTGGCTATTAAAATATCTTTATATGGTTACATGATTTATTTGGAAAGCACAGTTAAAACTGGTAAGTTTACAACTATGTGAATAATTCTTACCAGTTTCTGGATGGAGTCAGTGAGCTTTGGAACTTAAACTAGACAATATTGCCGATCTGTGCTTACTTACGAGATGTGTTTGTTTATTTTTAAGATTATTACATTCAGACAACCTTCTATTTACTTATGCTATTTTGGTGTTTTTGCTGAGAGTCAAGAGACTTAAATAAACCCAGAGTCTCTATGGATTATAGTTATGTACTGTTTTATACATGCTGGAAAGCCATAAGCCTTCAGGCTGAGATAACTGCATAATAAACATATATTTTATGAAATAATACCTTTAACACATGTTGCATAAAAAAAAAAAAGAGGGGGAAGACAGTTCATCTCTGTCTGCCATAACAGACTTCTATCAAAAATAAATTTAGAAGACCTACGGTTGCTCTCCCAGGTTTTGAAAATAGATGATTTTACTTGATATTTCCATAAGGTAGCAAGGAGCACTTTTGAATCTGTTCAGTGAGCCTAATAGCTGTGAGATCCAACTGCTAACAATCTGGCACTCACAGGGAAAAGAGGAGGTGTCAGTGGGAACATGGAGATGATGCTTTGGGCTTAAGACACTGCATTTTGCCTGTTAGTGATTGCCACTGATAAAACATGAGGTATTGCTGTGGTTTGTGACTGCAAGGATGTAATGAAATTCAGCATTCTCGTACAATTATTAAGTGTTTGATCAATAGCCAATATTTCTTCAGGGTGGCTGAGAAGATGGTCCAGAGCTCCTTCCACTCTGAAACAGCCACTGCTTCAGGTGCCAGCACTGGATTTGCAGGTGCCCAACTTCTTGAGCTTTCCTTAATATGTCAGAAAGCAGAATGCCATGCCTTTGTCACTGAGCAATTACTGATTACTGTTCCCTTTCTGATATCTGGGTACCATAAAAATAATATCCTGTAGTAGCACCATAATTGTATATGGCACATAACAGCCTGCATGGTCTCATATTCAACAGCATCATTACAGCTGCAATGGTGTTATTTTGCCGTGCTCCAATAAGGGATTAAAAAAAAAAAAAAGTTGAATTTTATGTTATCAGCTTCAATTCTTAAAAAAAAAGCAGCTCAACTTCATTTTTGAGAGCTTAGTTCCCCCTATGGATTCAGGTAAACCTCAGCACAGCTGTTCAAATAGAGATTTTCTTTTACAGTACTTCTTCAGAAACCCAACTTCTCTTAGAGAGGCTGGCTTAAATATTGAAGGAAAAACCCCTCATCTTTCTGACCTTATTTGCTTTTGATATTTTATTTAGCCTTTGGCATTAATATTTTCTGTAATTCTTTCCTGACCTTCCCCTTTTATTCTGATATGCTGTTAAGAAATTCTAAGTATTCAGGCAGATTTCTTGCCTTGCAGATTGATTTCTAAAGAGTAATTCAAAAGGTAATCTTTTCCTGAAAGAAAGGTGAAATTTTACTCTTCTGAATAAAAACTTTCTTCAGCTCACACAGCATGGCCTCCAACACTCTCAAACTAGAACAATAAAAAGTAATTCAAACTGTCCAAAAAAAGAAGTTTGAGATTTTATTGCTAAAAGAGAAAACACTGTACCAATGCTGAGGATATTTTGTACTTTGACTAATAGGATTTTCTGAAATAATGCTCAGTTCCAAGTGGACAAATGTACTTTGGTTGTCTCACGCTCTCCATCTCCTCTATGGAATGGATTTTTTGGCCACACTCTCTCTTCTTGGTGAGAAGAACAGATTTGCCATGAGAGTGCAGACCAATATAGAGATGTGGGCTAGCAACTTCCACAGGGCACAGTTACATATATATGAGCAAAAGATAATATTTTACCGGTGTAGTTTTACTTCTAGATTTTAATTTGATACTCTTTCTAGTGGCCTGTCAGTATTTTCCCTGGGAAAGATGATAGTTTTTGCAGAAATGTGTCTATTGCTTGGGAAAGCATACTTCTGTCAGCAAGAGTTTTAAGGCTGAATGACTATTTCTGCACTGACAGTGTTAGTTTTTGTGTGTCAGCTACCAAAGTAGGCAGCTACACAGGTAGTCCTAACAACAGTGAGCATCCACCTTGAGCTACAGCCCTCTCCTACCAACAGGAGATTACATTTGATATAATATTTCCTTAATTTTAGTGAATGTCAAGATTTTTTTAATTTGTTCTTTTGTATTGAAAGTGACTCTTCATGGTTCTATTTATTTTGTTTGGTTCATCTGGATATAGAAGCTTTTTGTTAGTTTGGGTTAGCAGTCAAGGTGCATGTTTTACATAAGCAGAGCTTGAGATGTGTACAGAACCTATGGCTAGATGGTGTTGAGAAATCCAGAATTGTTCACACCACCACTGCAACTCTGTGGATTTTGGCAAGCTGATTTCAGAGTGGAAGGCAGTTTGAGCTTAAATCCAGATTTTACAATTTGTGTATTTCTTCTGAAAATGCCCTTTGACTGATACCAGGAAAAGAGACACTATAACCTTTTTGTTTCTACTTGTTTCTTTATAATCTTCCTTTTCTCTTTAATAGTCACCTTTTTTTTTTTTTTTTCCGTTTATCTCTGTGTTCCCCCGTCATCTTGATTCCTGGCATTGCAGGTCTGTATGATTGCACTCTGGAGTTGTATGCATGAGCATGGAAGTATGGAAACCACATTTTCCCAGGATATTGTTCCTACAGAAATGTACATACCGATTCCATCCCCCTTTATTGTGGATCACCTTGCACTTTTTTTCCCCCTCCTGTAATGGTGTAACAATATTGCCAGTTTTGGGGTTCCTTTCACAGGAAGGGAAAGGAAAAAAGAAGTCACTGTGCAGGAGCGCAGCAGAACTGTCACTCTCCAAATTTGTGTAGCTATCTATAACTCAACTCCCGAGATGCCAGCACTGTATTTTATAAAGTTATTTCAGCTATAGTGGTGAAGGGCAACTTGATTGCCCGTATAATTAACTGCTGGACTAAGGCATCCCTAAACTCATTAACTCCAGTTAGAAAATGTTATATATGTAGACTAGGTTTCAGATGTGTCAACGTTTTGTGGTTGTGTTTAAAACCACAAAACAACCTACAGGTTAAAATGTATTCAAAAGGCTGCCAAATGCTCAGTATTAATGACTGCTAGGTAGTGGCACAAAATATTGGCAATAGTCAGGAAACTGAATTCGGAGAAGCTGGTTTAGTTCCTCATGCACTGTTTATGTCCATGCAAGGTGGATATTTCCTCCAAAACTTTTGGGTTGACTGGGCCAAGGAAGTGACAGGCCAAGACTGAATAGTGACAGCCCCAGCAAGTCTTTGCACATCAGCCCTGCACTTCTGGCTCTGCCAGGAAGACCTGGATGAAGACAGCTGAGCCCCTCTTCCCCAGCAGCACCCTGTTAGAGGGACCCCAGCTTTCAGCATCCAACCATTGCCTTTGCGGCTGCATCATTTTCTTCCCCACTGAGTTTTAATCTCTTAGGACTGGAGAAACTTCACACTGTGCACAGGCACGGGATCAATCTAAACAGTCCATTCATTTCACATTGTAATAACCTGCTCGTGCCCTTGACGTTTGCAGTGAATGGAGAATTGGGACATTATCAGTGAATTGTGAGGATGAAAGGAAATACTTCACCTCGGCTGTGGAAGTACCAGCATCTGTTATATTTTAGCTGTTATCTTTGGCCAGGGACCTATAACTGATCTCACAGCTGAGACAGGAACCATATGCAGAAAGAAACAAATTTTAACCCTCTCCTTGCCCATCACTCATGGGTACTCACTGTATGTGTAAATGTGAGAGACATTAACACTCCCTTATCAGGATATGCCACCTATTAAGCAAGGGGTTAATGACTAAATAGAGTGTTTCTGATGATGACCAGGAAGAGATGTTTTCTTTGGGTCTCCTCACAGCAGCAGTATGACCAAAAGACCTTATCCAAATTTTTGGGTGTCTGACATAAGCTATGGGTATAAAGCTCCTTCTTTCCAGCTCTGGCTGTGGTTTCACCCAAGGTTTCATCTACTCTGAGATCATTTATATTAATAGTATCCAGTGGCTAAACCTATTTAGAGAAAATTTGGGTGAACGGGGATTTGTTAGTTTTGACGCTACGTTGGAGGTTTAGGAGGTGGCTGAAGCATTCAAAGTTGTTAAATTGTCCGAGTGTTTAAGAAATAATAAAATCAATGGTTTCCCAGAAGCCACAAAATTATTATAGCAATATGTTGATATTGCTAATGATTTCTGAAATATGTGACAGTCCAATGGACTATGGAATTCAAAAATAAAAGCAAAAAATCAGGATGCTTTCCAGTCAGAGAGACCTAGAAGGATGTTTTATGTTGTACTCCTATATGTTAATCATAAAAGTTTATCATTTTCTCACACCATATAAGCAAACAAAAGAAATCTACTCACCTTCAAATCACTTCACAATTGTCAGTCAAGGAGTTTTCTTTAGCTTTAACTTCTTAATATATAGCTGAAGCTAACTCCCAGCTCTACCATAAGAGCTCCAAGAATTGATTTGGTGCAAAGAGAAGAGGAGGAGGCAAAACTCAAAACAAAAACAAACCTGAAAGCTCTTTACAAGGCAAACCTAATTATCATCGATAGGATTTTCTTTTTTCTGTTGTAGTTGAAGATCAGTATTGCATGTTATCTTGAGGTGACTCCGTACTACTCTGTCTTAAATGGTCAGGGAAAAAATGAAAAAAAAATAGCCAAAGGCAAGCCAAAGAAAATATTAATTTTGAAACTATGAACTGATATCCACAATGAAGTAACTTCTTTGGCAACCACCTGCAGTTGAGCTTATATTGCTCATGCTTATAGTGAATAGAGAAAGAAAAGACTTTTGATAATTGGGATGAGGAGCAGTGATATGAAACACACTGTAAAGAGGTTCCATGTGCAATGGATTAAAAAGTAAATTTGCTGTATTTCCAGTATCATGATTGACACATTCTTTGGCTTGACAGTCTAATCTCTGTTTGTACAAATGCCAGATTAGATAACTGGTTCTTGAAGGTTTGTAGCCCTTTGCTACCACTCACAGCTTCAAAAAAACACGTCATACTGTTAGATAAAGTTGTTTTATTTGGAGGATAATACTAAGAGTTCTCAATACACTTTCCCTTCATGTAGGTCTAGAAAATGTCCTTAAAATTTTTAACATTATGAAGCCCATGAAACTATTATTAAATAAAGCCTTACTCTATGCATCACACTGTTCTTTTTTGTTAAATCTTATGGGAAAATGTGCTTTCCAGGTGTCTCCCTAATAAAGCAATTGAACACACTATGTGGCATGCCAAATTGCTTTTTGATGATCAAAATTCATCACCAGTTCCCAGCATTTAGGAAATAAATTAGGCAGTTTCAAGTGGTACAAAAGAATCTTTCTCCTGACACTCCTAGTGTGATGTTATAGTAGTAAATAGATGTGCCTGCCTTTTCAAATAGGCTGTTGACAGCCAGTTTCTGCTCACAAGACACTAACCACGGGGGGAAATTGTTTTTTAAACTTACATTTCAGTATCAGCCATATATGAAATTTAGCATGCTAAAGTAAAATTGATTTCTTCAAATACTATAGGTATTGAGGATTCAGGAGAAGGAAATATGTAGAATCTGAAGAAAAACAATGAATCAACCATGAATATAGGCTAAGTAGCCAGTTTCCTGCACCTCTATTTCATTTTGCATAGGTAGAGGAAATAAGCTGTTCTGCCTTATGTTTCCAGGTTCTCCTCTTTGAAGATCCTTTCAAAAGAGGTGGATTCTTTGCTAAACTTTAGAGTTGGAGTTCCCAGCCTTTTCCTCATTTCTTGCCTTCCACCCTCTCTGCTCAAGAAAATAGAAAAATTACAAAAATTAATTCAGTTCTTCCAAAACTTAATTCAAGGTTTTCAAGACTGAATTTTTTCAATGATGCATTAAGGTAGGACACATTGAGCTTTGGCTAAAATGATGGATTCAGCTGCCAACCAAGCTCCTGAGGAGGGTGATCTTTCGGGAAGATTATTTATTGGACATAAATAATGAAAGGAGAACTAGCAAACATTTTCTCTGCTGACGCCCCAGCAGTCTGGCAGAGAAGACAAACTGCTGTACTGAAGCCCAGACAAGTCAGAGGGAAGGCAGAGACAGAGTCTCTGGGTAGAAAGAATATTGTCTTAATTCCTCTTAATGATTATTTTTAAATGGCAGGAAATTTTAATGTGCTTTTGTAATTCAGCAAGGGAAAGAGGCTGCTGTGTAGAGGTATCAGTGCAACAACATGTTATTGCAAATCTTTTCTATCCTTGCCATTTTAAATGACTTTTATAAATGGGTGTATGTAATTAAAAAGATTCTCTGAGGTATTGAGAAGGAAGGCTCAGGTTGAACCTTAATAGGTACCTAACACCATTTGAAATCAATCGCAGTTAGGTATGTACATTTTCTTGAATCCTCAACTGTGCCCCATCCTGATTGGTCCAAAAATTGTGTCAGGGGAGCAGACAAGGTTTTAATTTCAGCTTATATTAAAGCTAAATAAATAACATAACTACTATTTTCAGATATGTTTGTTCCCTTTGTTCACTGTGCCAATATACAGCTCAGCTAAGCCTTAGGATTAAAATAAGTGATCCATGGTACTAATTAACAGATTTATAAATCATTCTGTATGATCAAGCTATTCATATTTTTCCTGTCATATACAGGAAGACGAGTGCAGTTGCCAGAAATGTATTACAAGTGTAATGAAAGCAAATAGCCCAAAATGCTGAGAAATCAAACAAAATCTTATTAAAAATAACTTCAGTCATGGATCCAAAAAAGTAATTATTTGCACAGTTCCTATACCCCACAACACCTGAAAATTTGGTAATGTTTAACACATGTCAGATTGTAGGCCCAAACCCAAACTCCATTGTTGAAGTCTTTGCCCTGGAGGAAAAGTTATAAATTTATGGTTATAAATCAGAGAGGATATGAGAAATGGTGACTGATTAACGCTGCTCAAGGATCAGGAGAGGCTTCTAGCAGGTAAACTTGACAAAGATGGTTAAAAGTGCACTGTAAAAGTGGCTCTGCCACTCATAGCATAGCTGTCGTGGTGCATGGTGCATATAAATTGTTAACTCCAAATGATCTTCAGAAATTCAGCCTGTTGAATTTGAAATAGTTCTCCTGGGCTAAGTTCATTAAAAGGCTGAAGTATTTTAAACTGTTTCGGTGGGAATTTTTGCAGCCAATCTCTGCAATTTTCTCTTTGAATCTAGGGACCACTGATGCTGGAAATGTTGGATTGCTTTTGAGATGAAGATTGAAAGAGAAAACTTTACTTTAGTACTCATTAGGTCACATCTGGAGTACTGAGTCCTACTTTGGGGCTTCAGGACAGAAAGGTGTTAATGGACTGGAGCAAGTTCAGCTGAGGGCCACCAGGATGGTTGGGGCAGTGAGGCAGGAGCCCTGAGAGTGGCAGCCAAGGAGCCTGGGTTTGCTCAGCCTGGAAGAGAGGCAGCCCAGAGGATCCCAGAGCAGCCACTGCCTACCAGAAGCTATAAGGAAATGCCACCAGCTGCCTTAAGGAGGTGCAGGGCAAGAGGAGGAGAGACAAAAGGCATAAATTGAGACATGGCAGGTTTCTGTTTGACACAGAAAAATTAGTTTTACTGTGACAGCCAAGCATTGGACCAGCATTGCGGTGTCCGTTCTTGGATGAGACCAAGTTAGAGGAAGTCTTGGAATATGTGGTGTGAACCCAGACCTGTGCCTGCTCTGTGTGTCAGGACGGGTTGGGTGGATGACCTCCCAAAGTTCCTTCCAGCCTGAGAGGCTCTGCTCCTGAGTGAGGGCAGCAGAAGAAAGAGAGACAGCAAGTAAAGGGTGAACAAAATGACTCTGTAAAACATATGTACCTTGCTAAAACCAAATAGCTTAATCTATTTATTTTACTTAGTAACCAAAACTGCAGAGTGACACAGTTGATTCTGACCATCACTATCCCCAGGCTACCACAAAAATTGTAGCTCCACAAAGTTTAGCAGTGTGTAATGTTGTCACGCCTTGCACTTGTGCAGAACTCCCATCCAGTGATCTCTAACCTTCTACAAACTTGACTAATAAAGAATCAGCACAGTCCTTTGAGGCAAAGGATATATTGCTGCTAATTTAATTTCTGTAGACACAGCCTGCAGAGGACTATCATACCTAAAGTCGTGCTGGCTTTGACTGTAAATTTTTGTGGGGTCAGAGGAAGTGGAACAGATCAGGTGTACTGAGAGCACAAAATGATGGCCAGCTCTCCACTGAGCAGGCATGGAATATTCTTCTCTTTCTGCTGTCCTGGGGCAGCTGATTCATTGACACTGAGCCCTGCTTACTGCTGAATATTCCTGCTCGCTGCAACTGGAAATAACTGGTGAAGCTCAGTTTATTTCCCACTGATGCTTGACACAGCCAGGTCAGTGCTGTGTGGAAGAAAAAAAAAAGTTTCTTTTTTCTTTGGAATCACAGAAAAATGGTTCTGACACTTGGCCTGCAAATGACTTAACAAGGGACACAGAATCTATTGGCTTGATTTTTTGAAGAATACAACTAACTAAAAATGTATAGCTCTGTGAACACAGGGTGAACAAAGCTCCATTCCCTGCTGCTGCTTCTGGCTGGAGCTGGATCAATGCAGGCAGTGAATGAAACAAATTCACTGTTCCACACCTCAAGTTAGAGTCCTAACAGCCTATTATATTCCACTCATGCTGGAATAGAAAACCTCAAATGAGCAACGCCCAATTTGGCTGTGACTAAATGAAATTTAATTAGAAATGTTCCAGCTAGCACTAATCATTGAGCAGAAATGCTGTATAACCAAATTTTGAAATTATTAAATGCTTGTTGACAAAGATATATAAAATTAGCACTAACCTGACGTGGAAAGGTAAGTCAAACCTGTTAATTGCTCCTAGATTTCCCCAGTCAGCTTCCATTCCCCAAGAATTTCTCAGTGGTTTGTGCAAGACTTTTTTAGATCTGCAATGACCTTTTTAGAATGTAGCATGCAGGCTTGTCTTTTGTCTGAGATATTTTTGTAGTCCACCTTGAGAAGGGAAAGAAATCACACTTTTCATACACTTGAAAATTTTAATTTATTTTATAGAGGTGTTGTAATTTGCTTCAGTTTGCTTTTTTTTTTTTTTTTCTTTACATTGAAGGGACAATTCCACTGACATCAGTGTAACAGCCCTCAATTCTTATAAAATACTCATAAGCCCAGGTGAAACCAGGCTGATGGTTTCTGTGGGTGGGCTGGCTGGAGCCTGTGCTGGTGCAATGAGGGTGGAAGACTTTGGGGCTGCCCAGCTAAGAGCTGTGGATGTCTTTCCATTTCATCCTTTCCTTCCTCTTGCTTGCCCAATTATTAGGCTTAGCCTGAGGCCCTTGGGAACAACCCTCAGTCCCAGCACGAGGTGGTGCAGTGCTCTTGCAGGGAGCGTTACCATCTGGTGTCAGCAGTTCTTGTTGTCCCAGCTCTTGGAGCAATTCATATTTTCCGGACACATGGGTGGCAGGATTTCTTGTGGCCGATTCCTTTTGTCTCTTTAAACACTCAATCTTCCTTGTGAGCCTCATGGGCAGCGGGCTCTCCAGTCCAAGCTTGGAAACGTGGAGGGGGGCTTTTCCACCAGTAAGCTTTTTACAATGGGTGTCCATTATTCAAAATAAGGACGGCAGTTTTATAAGGCCTGCGAGTACACATTTCCCAGCCTGTTTCTTCTTAAATTACCAGGAATGCAAAAATAACCAATAGTTTGACCTCTTAAATCACAAATTGGGTAGGCTTACCATTAAAGGACATAGTAAATGTGTTTCCCATTATTTAGTTCATTTGGTGTGTTCAGCAATGAGCTTTTGGATGTTTGGGGTTTTTTTTCCTAATTCTTTGCAGGAATCATTTGATAACTTGCTTTCCTGGAGTTTGATTAGGTCCTTTGGACCTGTAATAAGTGAAACTGAAGACTTTATCATTATAAAGCTGGGGTGGAGCTATAATATTCTTGCTGTAAAAATTAATAGGTTCATATTTTAAATTATGGGTATAATTAATAGAGTGACCTTTATAAATAAGATCTATCCATCTTTTATATTTAGAGATTGGAGACATAGATCATACCAGAAAACTGTCCCAAACTGACACATGCTGCATACAGTTTACCAGAGACTGTTTTTCTGCCTCGGAAGGAAATAATTTTCTGGGAAATTTCTGCAGAGGGTGGGATCTGTAAAATTTCTGCATGTGTGTCTGATCTTGTTTCCATTTAAATTGATTATAATGTTGTATACTCTTCTTTCAAGTCTTGTCTGAGCAATGTCAAATGTACCTTATTGCATTCTGTAATGTTCCTATTTGTCATTTTGTATCTCTTTTAATTTTAATTTTTTTAAATTAAGTTTTATCTTTAATAGATTTATTCATTGTGGATATTGAATGATGCCCCTATCAGTGGGGTTTTTACAAATTGTTTGTAAAAAGCTTTTTAGAAGAGTGTTTACAAAAATATTTGTACCTGATACTGGGCTGCTTAAGAATTTTTTTTTTTTAGCTTTTCAATCCTCTTCCTTCTTTTGTTTAGAATTCTCTCGTCTACAAGTATCACAATTTGCAAATTGAACAGGAAGGAGAAACCAGAAAGTTTCAAATATGTTATTGTTACTTCATTTCGGATTAATCAGGCTCTGTAAAGGAAGAGACAATATGTGTCCTCCAAGCCATATCAGTATTTTTGGTATGAGCTGGGAGAAATTAAATGGCTGCATGTTGTTCAGCCTGTGGCAGGCTTGGTCCTCTGCACACCACTTGTAGGCAGATTGTGATCATATTTTTGCTTTAACCTGCTAGGCTCTGCAAAAACCTTAGCTGCCTTTGCTTAGTTAGACAAGCACTGAAGCATTTGCAGTTAGAGCCTGCTGCCAGGCTTGTCTTTCTTGCATTTGTGGCTGGGTTGAGAGTGTAAGTGTGAGGTCCTCAATGACAAGGACAGTCACCTTCCTCCCTGTCACTCCCTTCATGGTCAGCCCTTCTGTGGCTGACAGGCTCAGAAAGTGTCCTGGTTCTGGCCAGAACAGGGTCAATTTTTGCCGTAGTCAGGAGGGGGCATGGTTAGGACATGGAAGTTATTCTATAACACCTAAGGTCATTTTTTGGGGGGAGGGGAGCCTTTCCAGTTGTTTAGTGGGAAGCGAGCAGGTACTGTAGGGCTCCATGCAGTGAGCAAATTGTGTGTGGATCATTCCCCTCTCTCCTTCACTTTGTTATTAACACTGTTGCTGTTACTGATTGCTTTCTTATTTCATTGCTGTTTCCAGTAAATTGGTCTCACCTCAACCTGTCCTCTTTACCTTTTGTGCCTCCAGTTCTCCTTTCCAGCCTCTGCAGGAGGAAGTGAGTGAGCAGCACTTGGCTTGGAGTGTTTCAGTGGGAAAACTAAACTGAGGAATACCATTCCTAAACAGTGACAGAAGGAGATAGATGGTTTCATCATATGCTTAAAAATTTTTAAACTGCTATAGCTACACCATTTGCTAGAAGGGTAGCAGTGCAAAAGACAAACTTCAGCTAGCTGACCAGGCTTTGAAAGTCCAGCTCGTAGGAGTGAAGACAAAATCAGGTCTTGATCTCAGGGATGAAAACAGTTTATTTTTCATCTGGGGGCATATCAAGTGGCCTGTTGTCAGGCAGAGGAAATGAAAGAGGGATGAGGCAGACAACTGGAAGTGCAGGTGGTTCTACTGGTTTTGTGATGAAACTGTCTGGTGCCTTTGATTCCTTAAAGGGGAGCATGCAGTGTGGCAAACTCTTACTTCATTTCAGTGTATGAGAAGGTAAAATGTCTTTCATTAAAACAAGATTCTAAATGTGTTTCATTAAAGTAAGATTTTGAAAAATGCTCAGATGATGACGACTACATTCTCAAAGATAGTTTAAAGAAATGTGCACAGGATTCTGTGAACAGATAAAATGTCATCTGTAATTCTTTGGATATATTGCCTGTTATATGCCCTGTCACCCTCTGTTTGAGGTCTTATCAGTAAAGCATATAGAATAAAATTGCTATCACTAGCAGAGCATTGTTCTAAAATGGCTTTGTTTGTCAAATGAAAGTCAGGACCAGAAAAGGTATTTAACTGTGCATCTGCTTTTAATGGAGATACATGAGCAAAACTCACATAATGAATGTTCCTAAAATGTTGTTGGGTTGTTCCTAACTTTCCTTAAGCCAGCAAATTTATAGACATTGTAAAGTAGATAAACTGAAAGGTTCAGGATTCCACTTAAGTGGTCCCATAAGTTGAAACACTACTGAAATCTTAAGGAGTAAACAATTTCTATATAATCAGTCTTGGACCAATTCTTTCAAAGATAATGAATAGAGAGCACAAATCTCTGAGGTGCACGGAGGAAAAAAGCAGTTTATGTACATATACACAGATAAAGGTCTTTTGCTGTCTCAGCATTTTCCCTAGGTTTTTCTATATATTTTTTGCCAAGTAATTTGAATTTTCTATTCATTAGTAATTTTGTTAGTCTCTTCACCCTTTCACCCTTGTTATTCAGTGTGTTCCCATTGCTTGAAGTACAGAAAAATGCAGCACAAAAAGATAATCTGTGACCCTACAAATATATCATCTTTGCAGAAGACAAGAGAAATCCTATGTACACAGTAGAGGAAAGCAATAAAAGTATATTTGCCTACAGGACAGCAAGTGGTCTCAGCATGCAAGGAACTTAACCCTTGTCAGATTATTTTGGAAGAGCCATCTGTAAAAGAGGGATATGAGCCTTATGATGTGCATATACTGAAATCTTGTGTAAATACCAAGGTTTCAGTGCAGCCTGGCTATTCAGGCAGTAAATCTTACAGGAACATCAGACCATAAGCAGAACTAGAGACTGCTGTCCATTGCTGAGGTCATGGTCTGTTGAAAGTAACAACACAAAGTTAATTAATTCCAGGTCTATGCATTGACTCAAATTAATCACACGAGATCATATATATATATACATGAATACATCTGTATTTATGTTCAGAAGTATTAATTATTTTGAAACTTTTTTTCTCTGAATAGCACCATTACCGATAGGAGTTTGCGACATACCTGACTGTACCCATTTACACCATGGTCTAAAAAAGAAGGAAATTTCTGCATCAGGGTCCTCATCAGGTTAGTTTCCCTTCTGAAGAAAGATGGTAAGCAGTAGGAAAAAAAGTATACATATGTTGTGAAAACAAAATCAGACTTAATTACAGGATTGACTAAACACCTACAGACATGTTTCTCTTTTTTTTCACAAAAAAGGCACTGGGGTTAGCACTGCAAAAAAAAGAAGTGGGTGGGAAAGGGGCCAGGGGTATGAGCAGGAAGCCCCAAATATAGACACCAGGAATTAGATTCCTATTGCATGCAAAAAAAGAGAACAAATGGAGTTTTTAGGGTGACAATGGCTGAGTGCACTTCAAAGCAGGGCACTGATTGCCTGCAAAGAGTAACTGACAGCCCAAGGGTTATCTGGCGAAGCAGCGAATTCGTGTTCCAATCTGAAGAGATAATTTTTGTTAAAATCCCTGGTGACCTGTGAAGCTTCTCTGTCAGTGGAAGTGACAAGAGGGGGTGAGTGACCTTGAGCATCACCTGTCTGCTTTTGACTGCAGATGCTAAAGCACAGCACTTTGTCGGAGAGAGAAAGCGAGGTGTTAACTCACATTTTTGCCTCCCAAACTTATTCCAGCCAAATATCTGTCATTATCAATACATCTGTCACACTGATCCTTGTGGGTAAGAGCACCTTGTAGGTGTTCATTTATTTTATGGAACTCTTTTTATTGGTATCTTGGATTTTTTTAAAGAAACTACTCAGCAATTCCCTTTATAGCCAAGCAGCACATTAGTGCATAGAGTAAGAGTGCAATCAAATCCTTCTACAAGGAAAGCAGTTCTGCTCTTTTTCTAGGAATTTAGCAGCATCCAGTAATCACAGTGATATATGCTAGGTTCATGCATTCTCCCAGGGTGAGAGGTAAGGGAATAATAACAGATGCTAGGCTGGGTATCGGTCTCTTGTGATAATAAAAACAACATTGAAGGTTTCAAGTGGGAAAGGTCTAAATGCAGAAAGTGTTGGGAAGATCTGGTTGAAGATTAGTCTTTAAACCTCACATGGGGGAAAGGGAGGTGAACTCCTTTCCATAAATCATCCGTATACTTAATTTGATATCAAACATGAACCTTAACATGTGTCATATAATCTGGTTTAATACACATGGGTCTTATTAAAATTGTGTGAGCCAAGGACTGTGCTGATTTACATGAGTTTGAGCAAGTCTTTTGCAAGGCAGCAAATGTACCTTAATTTAGAATACTTTCATTTAGAGATAGAATTTAGGATGTTTTTAGCAATTCTAGTAGTTATCCTCATAAAGGTGCTGACTGGGATCCTGTTGGTGTAATTGGAAAGATTCTTATAGTTTTGCAAAGGGAGATTCATTCCCTTAAATGTAAGTGGTTAATCTGAGGAATGATGATTAAACAGAGAGAGAAACACTCCTGGAGCATCTGCGACTCTGGGTTCAAACCCTGAACTGCTTCAGATTAGGAAAGAGAGCTGGATGCTGTAAACCTCTCCTTTTTTCTTCCCCCCACTCCCTTGTTTTCTTTTGCTTTCTTTTTTTTCCTTTCTATCAATTTTTCTTCTATGTTTTTTTTCCTTTCTTCCTTTTTTTCCATTTTTCTTCTATTTTTTTTCCTTTTTTCCTTATCTCTTTTTTTTTTTTTTGCTTTCCTCTTTCTTTCTTTCTTTCCCTAGCTTCCACTTTTTTCCCCTTTTCTTTTCTTTCCTTCCTCTTTCTTTTCTCTTTTTCTATCAGTCTTTCAGACCAGATGTGAAATCTTCGGTCCTGAGCCCAGAGAAAAAGGCTTTATTTGGAGAAAAGTACACCACTTATGCTGTAATATTTGATATTTGGGACCAATATAAAAAATCAGCAGGTTGAGCAAAACACTTCCACTGACTGTGGTTCCCTCAATTTGGGATTATTAGCCCTGCTTTTCCCACACAGTGATGGGCTCCAGGCTTTGCTTCATCAGCACACTCAGAAGATGCCAGTAATTACAGTGTGCTTCATAGGCTGACAGAGGAATGAAAATAGAGGGGGGGAAGCAAGTAAAGGAGGATTTCTTAAAAGACAAGGCAGCAGCAAAGTATGATTTCAACCACCAGCTAACAGGCAAGCCTTAGAAAAACAGAGTTACTATACCGAAGTGTATGAAGAGAGTCCATTTTTATGTAATTGAATTTATATTGGGGTTTTTTGTACCATTACCAGGGATCTATAGAGTGTGAGTTAGGTCACACTCTGGTCATTGGGGTTTTTTTCCAGTCAAATAGTTCAAAAATGTATTTGGGAAAGCAAACAAAGAGATGTGATAAACTTCTGAGCTTGAGTGAAAGATGAGGGCTCAATCTGCAAAATATTCTGAAGCACAGAATGCCTGTAAAGTAGTTGTGAAGATATATCAGTTCATAAAAAGGTATCTGTAACAGCTTAAAAATGAAGTGAAAGCAGGGATACAGAAACTGCAGGAATCCCTGCAGGACAAAAAGTGCTAGTTGCGGTTGAATTCAGGAATTTTCAAGCTGCCCTACTCCAGTTAAAGGACAGAAATAAAGGTATTTTTATGCTGACATTTCACAGAATTCCTACAGGGATCCTCATTTAAACAAACAAACAGAAAAAGATGATGATTCTGGCACACTAGAAACATCTTAATCTGACCTGTGAGAAAAGATTCCTGAAGAATCTGGAAATGACAAAGATCTTAATTTAAATGTAGGAAAATTCTGAACTTGTGTGACCGAGGCACAGGGAACTCAACACTTTTAAATGTGTTAAAAATACAGATGATTTATTGCCTTAGTTAGATGTAAGGAAACTTTAATCTTCTGGAATACCAGAGCAGTATTTCTGATTAATCAAAACAAATACACAAAAAAATGTTTTATCTGCATTATGGATTTTATTAAAAGCAATTTTGTCCTGTTTGAAGCTTAATTTTTAAATTTTACTTCTTGCATCTTGAAAGCATTTCAATCCTTTCTACAAATGTTTTTCCCAAGTGTTTCTGTGTTTCCCAAGTGTTAATCATAGGGAACAGTTTGTCTTATGATGGGATGTGATCCAATAGTTAACTGAAGGAAGAGGTGCAGTTCCATGGAGTTTGGCACCAACTGAATTGTGCTCAAGGTGTTGCAAAATTTAACCTTCAGCAAACACTGAAGAAACACAAACAAAGTGACTTTCAACTGCGAGAAAAACAAAGGCTATATTCTGATATTTTTCCTCTGGCAGAACAATTCTCTTAATTCCATGAAGAGTTACTACATTGGGATTTTCAACAGAGAGAGATATTAACATCAGGATTATGGCAATGTCTTACAATTTTGATCAAAACTGACACATGAGACACTGTGTTTGGTTTGTTGTTTTGTTGATTTTTTTTCCTTCAGAGATATATCCAAGACATTAATTGTTCTACTAAATGTCTTGGAACTGCTTTGATCATATCAATTATTGTTGCAGGGAGCCTTGCAAACAATTCAGGGGGGCTTGTGGGGTAATAACTTAGCGTGGTTCAAAAAGGCTTAAACGGTACCATTTGGGTATAGCTATTTTTTCATAGTTTCTTTCTGCTTAAGTATTTTAATTGAAATGGTGACAAAAATAAGCATATTGTACATAGCTTTATGGTCACTGCTTTAAATAGCTGAACAAAGTATCAGTATTTTCCACCAAAGGGACTAAAGATGAAATTGTCCGAATATGAGCATAGATATTAGAACACATTAATTTTAGCAACTTCATTTCTTTTGAGTTAGTAAAAAATACAAGTTCTTCTTAGTAGGAGAGAATATTTTTAATAGATTTACCTTTGAAGCAAAACTGATGACCTTAAACAAGTATAAGATGCAAAGTTTCCTCAGCTGAAGAAGAAATACGGCAGGTGGCTTTTTTTTCAGTAGCTCTATGAGTCTTCCATTCAACATGGTGTGCTGCCTGATCTACTTTCCTGTCTGCATTCTTTGTACCTTCTCTAAAAGATGCACAGTCTCATTATCTTTAATTCCCTCTCAAATACTCCACTCAGTGTTACCATACATGTCTCCCTCTCTTTAACTTGCGAGGCTTTGCAGATATTTTTTTTTTCCTTGACACATGCCTGCGTTTTTGGTTCAGACATCTAAATTTGCAAAAAATACTCAGTTATTTTCCTTATCTGAAAGCAAGATCAATGGAAGAATTTTGGTGAAAGCACAGAAAAGACAAAAGTGAAAAGAAAAGTGAAAGGCAGATCAGGAAATTATAAGAAAACTTACGTAAAAGTTGCTTCTTTTTGATAAAAGATTTGTAGCACACATTATTTCCAATACATCTAATTTGGCTTTTGAAAGGGTTTTTTGGTTTTGGGAGGGGTGTTAAAACTCTCTTAGTAATTGTTGTCTTTATTATGTGAAGCACAGCAACTGATGAAATCTTGTGTAGCGAAGATAATATATGAATATAAAATTATATGATCACTAACAGATGTAATTCAGCCTCAGTATTGTTCTTCTTCCACGCTGAAGGTATTCTATTCTATGATAGCCATTAGAGAAAAAACAAGCCTTGCAAATTTCACTTCACGATGTGAAAAAAATAAAGAGCAGCGATTGCCTGTTAGCAAAAAGTCTGTTCAGCCGCTGACTTTGAATTCTTTTTTCTTGCTGACTGTGTACCCAGGTAAGTCTGTTCAGAGAAGGAATTGCTAATTTGTGTACAAGAAAACTGGAGGAAAAGTTCCATTGAATAATTCAGTGGAATTCATTATTCCACTGTAAAACGACTTTGCTAGAGCTGATTTCATTGATGACAGAGTTTAGTTTATCTAGGTAATTAATTACACAGAAATAAAAAAGGAATAAATACTACTGATTGAGGTAGAGAATGTAAAAGTGCAAGCTGATCTCATTTGAGCTGACCGTTATTGTTATTTCAGAATACCTTTGCCAGGAGTTTGATTTGTATAGAAATTCTGATCGTGTAAATGTGCAATTTAAATTCTGAATATATACCTCTTTCCTTGAATTTTGAAAAGCATAAGTTTTGCTTAATGTAATATTCATCATTATTTGCACTAAAACCATGTATTTCAGCTGACTGAATTTTACATAGTCAAAAATACCTTTATTTCAATATCTCACTGAAAATGTGATCTGTAGGAGATTAATGCAGTTTAGGGAGTCATACTGCAGAAGACTTTTAGGAAAAAAGTATTTAGGTACAAGAGCTGATAAAGATGAAGAAAGTTACTCTGCAAGTGTATGCTATATGAACAGGCGGTGGAATCTGTCCATGTGGATTTTTTTTTTTTTAATTTGTATTCATAGAGTAGAAATATTTGTGAAGCAAAACATTTAGGTAGATCAGAAATTTTACAGCAGTGTAGAAATCTCATTGGATTTTAAAATAGTGTTTCTTACTAATGCTGAAATTAAGATATCTTAATGTTGTCTTAGTAAATCCTCTATATGGCATTTTAAACAAGATAATGCATGTTAAATATAAATTTAAATACAAATTAATACATTTAAATACAAATAATCTCTATATTATTTGTGGCACATAACTAAAATCTAATTAAATGTCAAAACAAAAATAAAAAATAAAATTCCCTCTGTAATTATACTCTTGAACAATTCTCTTCTTGTATATGCTTAAATGGTTGCTAGTTAGAGGGACTTAAATTTGTTATTTATATATAACATGCTTTTTCCAAATTGTCTGTCTACATCTTATTAGATACAGTTTTATATTTTCAGAGGGGTAAGCTGTGGCATACATATGTCATCAGTTCAGTGAATGTAACTCTTATTTTATTGTATTGAAAATTTTCAGCATGTGAACCAGAGAAGGTTATGGATTAATGCACAATTTTGCTGCGAACGTGAGCAGCTGAAGCCTTTTCCTCATAAACTCGTTGCACTCTTTCTAAAGCAGTGCTTTGGGCTGTTTCCTACTCCAGCCACAGTTTTAGTCCTGTTTCTGATCTTAGACTGAACCTCTGTTGATGACTCATCATTGATGGAATTTTTATTTTTGCTTAAAATTATCATGTGCGGGGAATATTGTCAATTCACATGACCTTGAATTCTGACCTGTGGTTTATGTCCCAGTGTTCTAGTTTTGCTTGAGGCGCAGAGTTGAGGACTAGAAGGGCCTCAGCTGAGGGGGGGAAGGAAAGCATTCCTATGCTAATTTGGACAAACTCTTCTCCATCTTTCTGTCTCTCTTATTTAACTTACGAAGATGCGATCAATAACCCTTAACTGTCTCACAATATTTTTGAGTGACGCTCTATTGGAACAGTAATTTTTGAAAAGGCAGCATTTCACCTATTTGGGCTCTGGATGGGACTTAGGTAGCAGGTCTGTTGGCAGAAGTTGGTTATGAAGCCTTCCTTTATATGCACTATGTTTAAGCACAGTTGAGGCTCTGCACAAACACACATTGGCATCTACAGAGAGCTCCCATCATACCATAGAGCACTAAAGTGAAGTTTTCTCTGAACTTGGTAGGGCACCAAAATATGTTTTACCTCTAGCTTCTGCATTGGTAGTGTTTGCAACTTCAGAACAAAAAGCTTTTTTAGGCTTTTTTAGGATTTGATCCAAACAGATAACAGATTATAATGCTGCTTAAAAAAAAACCTAAAACCATTTGTAACACAGTTGCCAAGTTTGAGAAAAAGCCCAGTTAAACCTATTTAAGTCCTCTCTCGTATATCATTAGAGATTTACCATTCAAACTCTCTCCATTAATGTTATTTATGGACCATTCAAAGTAATATTATTTTATGTTAGGGGGAAATAAAACTTTAGGGATTAAATATTTTACTTGTCAGTGCTCATTCCAGTAAATGTATTTTTCCCTAGCTAAATCCTAGAGTTCTTAGGATAATAGTTTGCACTTGTAAATACTTGTATCTGTGACCCTGATCACTCTTTTCTCATCAGAAATGAAATAATTATATTTCACAAATAGTTCAGCCAGCAAACCTTTGCTGCATTGTCCCCCAGTTCTGTTTCAGTTTTGCTGTAACCTGAGGCTGACATTTCATAGTAAAATAAGGAACAGAGCTGTGAGGAATTGACTCCTAGAAGATGTTGGCTATGACTTTATGAAAGTAGAAATAAATTTGGTTCATTTATATGCCATTCACACTTGATAAAATCCTAGGGGAGCACAGTGTCATCCGTGGGTAGACTGGTAGTACTGAAAACAATTTCTCTTTTTCTTCACAGATTTTAGAACAATGAGTAATCATGCACCATCAGAAAGGTGGTTTTGCAGGGAAAATCACTTCTTCCACCTCCGTACTTTTCAGGTACTGGCACCTCTGCTAAGTGACAGTTTTGGTTGTGATTTTTCACAGGTGATGGATAATGATTTTCTGTGTCTGCCAGACTCATCCTGAAGAGAAGTGTGGGTGCCTGTGGTAGACGGGATATGAACAGCAAACTTTGTGTATCTGATGTGTTTAGGAGTTATTGCATAAGCATGGCATTGCCTTTGTGCAGGTAAATTTTCTTTGAAAGGTTGTTCTAGTGACACCAAGAAATCCAACCTGAGACTGAGTTGATTCTTGGTAAACCTGGTGTGTGCTGCACCTCTCACACCTTGCTGGGTGCTTGTGTGTGAATCACAGTGCTGGTCTGTACCTGAGTGGTACTGAATCCCCTGGGGCTGAGTCTGACAGCCAAGACCCAGTCAATCTGTGCCTACAGTTTCAAACTTCATTTTTTGTCCACAGTGGTATGTAGTGTCCCACATTTATCAAATGAAAAATAATGAATGGGTCAGAAAAGCATTTCCAATCTACATCTGGAAAAAGAGGAATAAAGTTTCTGGCTGATGCCCATGATTTACCATACAAAATAAAGCACCTATTGGGCTCAAACCACTCCCCCCCCAAAAAAGTGGGTTGCTTCATGGATGAGAAGTAGATCTGTGTCAGTGCACAGCACAGAAACTGAAAAGTGTAAATTCTAGATTGATTTTATTTTATACAGGTTACTGGGAGAAAAAACTGTACTTGAGCTGGATAGGGATCTTTCATCTGTTATGCTACTATATATATGACATTTTTTCCTTTGCATACTGTGAATGTATTTTTCATCATGGCATATACATTTGTGTTGCCCTGGAAACACAATAATATTATTTTCGTTGTCCTAGGAAACACAGACACAACACCTGATAGTGGTTCTCGTACCAGTTTGCAGGGATGTTTTTTTTTCTCTTCTGTCCAAAAAAATCTTCCATTCCCTCCTGTACCTGTTCTTGTGATTATTAGCATTATCTTTAAGTCTGCATTCCCACAAAATGTTCAGGCACTTCATGCTTGAAAATATTCGGTCTCAGCAGTATGGGCTTTCCAGCTTATGGCCCTGGTCCAGGTAAGGAACTTTTGCCCTCACTTAACATCAAACCTGTGAGAATTCCCACTGAAATCCATGGGGCTGCCCACGTGCTCAAAGTTAAGTGCATGCTTAAGTGCTTTGCTGGATGGATGCCGAACTGAAAGAAGGTGACTGGCCCATGGCTTAGAGTGCTGGGGAACTTGAGAAAGTTTGTGGCTATTGATTTGGTTTTAAAATGGAAGAGGATGTATTAGCTATCCTTGAGTTTCCGTGTTTCCAGCAACTCAGCCACAGAATCCCAGAAGAAGCTGAGTTGGAAGGGACCCATCGAGACCAGCTCCTGGCCCTGCACAGAGCACCCCAGAATCACATCATGTGCCTGAGAGCGTTGTCCAAACTACTTGAACTCAGGCTGTGCTGTGACCACTTCCCTGGGGAGCCTGTTCCAGTACCCAAATGATATCTGGGTGAAGAAACTTTTCCTGATATCCAGCCTAAACCTCCCCTGAATCAGCTTCATGCCATTCCCTCAGGTCCTGTCACTGGTCACAAGAGTGAAGAGATCAGTCACTGCCTGTCTCCCCATGTGAGGACATTAAAAAACAAAATGAGATCTCCTCTCAGTCTCCTCTTCTCTAGGCTGAAGTTTTTGCAATTTTGGGGGAAAAAATAATTAGGGAACTGTTACCTTATGCCAAGGGAATATGTGGGTTTCTCATGGTTTAACCCCAGCCATCAGCCAAGCCCCACAAAGCTGCTCACTCACTTCCCCACCAGTGGGATCAGGGAGAGAATTGGAAGGGTAAAAGGTCAAAAACTCATGGGTTGAGATAAAGACAATTTAATAGGGATGGCAAAAACACACAAGCAAAGCAAAATAAGGAATGAATTCAGTGCTTCCCATGGGCAGGCAGGTGTTCAGCCATCTCCAGGAGAGCAGGGCCCCATCTCGTGCAGCAGTTACTTGGGAAGACAAATGCCATCATTCCAAACACCCCTCCCTTTCTATTTCTTCCTCCCATGTTATGTACTGGGCGTGATGTCACCTGGTCTGGAATGTCCCTTTGGTCAGTTTGGGTCACGTGTCCTGGCTGTGTCTCCTCCCAGCCTCCTCGCCAGCGTGGCAGTACGAAAAGGCCTTGGCTCTGTGCAAGCCCTGCTTAGCAATGACAAAAACATCTTTATTATCAACTCTGTGTTCAGCACAAATCCAGAACACAGTCCTATATCAGCCACTGCAAAGAAAATTAACTCTAGCCCAGCACAGGGTTGCTGAGGTGGTTTTCTGGGTGTTTCAGCAAAAGTTCAGATTTGCCTTTTCTGACAGTCTTCTGTGTGAAGGGAAACACAGGTTGGCATTATTGTTGCAATATTTTATTTGCAGTGAAGCCCCATATGTAATTTGTAGGTTTTTGACCATGTGTAATTATTCACAGAGTTTCAATTTTTTTTTGTTGTTCCACGTGTCTCCATAAAACCTGTTTTCACAGAATATGATTGAAAACGTATATTATAAAGAAACTTAGATTAATTCTATAATATTGCATGCAAATGTCAAATGTGTAAATAGAGTTTCTCAGTAAAATCAGGTTCATAATCTGTTACATATGCTTAAAGATTTTTTTTTTTCCTTAGACCATAGATTTACGTCTTGAGCACTCTTTCTGATTTGTCCATATATACTTCCTCATGATCATTGTTTTATAACTATATTTGAATGCCTGTGGCAAAAACAAAAGCCAAGCATTTCAGCATGTAAGAATATATTTAGTCTATATTTATATATGGACCAAAGTTCCTGGAAGAAAAATTTGATAGGTTAAAGCATGAGTCCAATATAATGATAAATTTTGACTCCCTACAGATTGCTTAGTGCTGACAGAAAAAATACCTTGGAATTCTGCTGACCTTTTTCCCAAAGGACTTGGCCCCAGTTACTCCTAGTTACTGGCTTCATATAGTACTGTCAGTAAGAATAACTGCTCTTCATTCTGTGCAAAACTTTGTAACTTATCCAAAACACAGTGTTTGTGCATGAGATGGAAGCAGGTAGGGAGGGAGAAGGAGCGAAGAGAAGCAGCAGGGCTTGTACTTTGAAAAATTATTTTTCTTTTTGTAAATCACTTTTTCCCCCATTATTGTTCTAGCATTCCTTTCCCCATGATCATTATTTTTCTTTGCTTCAGTCTAAGATGAGCAGTTTGTGAAACAGAAGATGGACCATGCAGTAGCCCAAGTGTGATTCTTGGAAAAAATGTAAAGCGTCTCTGAGAAAAAGTTTTTTCTTAGAGCAACGTTCAGTGGGGCCTCCATTCAGGTAAATGGGCTGACAGACAAGGAAGAAAAGGAGAAAGCAATTTTCAGGTTTTTTATCTGTTGGAGGAAGGGCATACATGTCTGACTCTTCAGAGATGGTTTGGGTGTGGTGGACATTTCTGGCTTCGCTCTCGCTGGACGCTGCATTGGGTGTCAATAGCACGCAGAGCAGCACATCTGCATTTTCTGGCCTGGGATAGCTTATTTCATTACTACATCCGTTTTTGGGAGTAGAGAGAGAGAGTGAATCTGCTCCTTTGGGAAGCAAATCCAGTGAAACACTTGTGCCAGAGCTGTTCTGTGCTCTGTACTCAAACTATGTAACACCCGAAGTGCGTAATTGAGAGCTGACTGCACTTCTATTCATATTAACTTAGGCAGGTTTCTTCATTAATTTGTTTAAACTTTATTGTGTGAGAGTGAGAAAGCAATCTTCAGAGGAAGAGCAAAGTTTTCAGTAAAACCTGATGGTCTGTGCAATGCTCTGTTACCTCCATATCTGGACAAAGGGCATTCCAAGGATGTGGCAGAGGGGCTGCCAAGCCTCAGTGCTGGTGCTTCCTGCAGAGTGGAGGGGATGTGCCAGGTGATGATTCAGACCACCTGACTTAAGGATCAGCCTCCCCCCAGTGCTGTCAGGAGCCCAGCTTCCTCCTTGATTTAGATGCTTTACAGGAATTACATGTTCCTCTACTACTTCTGAACTGAAGGTTTGTTTCTGAAACTTGTGGATCTACACATGTCATAAATCAGCATAGCTCAGTATCAGGTTTGATGCTGGATGACATTTCCTCATGTGGAGCGAGCAGTTTAGCACCAAGGCTGAATGTGTTCTTAGGCTCATGATACATTGAAATAAGTGGAAATCCTGACAGTGCTGAAGCTAAGGCAAAATTATGTGGCTTCAGTCTATACTTCAGTTACACAAAGGTGAATTTAATCTCCTGTTAACTTCTAGGGGCTTGGGGTGCACATCCCCAGTGAGCACTTACTCGCTCTCCCTGCTGACCGCCAGTAACTTCTTTCTGATTTTATTATTTTCTCTCTGTCGTATCTTAACAACTTTACTATGCTGTCCCACTTCCCATTTGTCAAGCACCAAGGACCTCTCTTTATGTCATTCAAGCCTCTCTTTGGAACAACTTTTTCTGTGCAAACGTTTCCCAGTGTAACTGTTTTTGTCTGTGTTCTTATGTTCCCACTTCTTTTGGAAGAGAGAGAGACTGCTTGTCTAATTTAGTGAGTGAGATATGGCAATAGTTTAGACTGTAGAGTCTTAAGCATGAGTCTTTATCATGCCTCTTGTTGAAATATTAGGTATAGTTACAGTTCTCTGCTCCTTTCAAATCTAGTTTCTTCGATTTTCGGTAAAAATTTGTTACCCTCAAGCATCAACTCATGCTTCAAATGAACACAGAGTCTATAAAAAATATTATTCCAATAAAAGATTGATTTCCGTTGCATTGAAAGCCAATTTTTTTGCATGTCGTATGGACACAAATCAAGATCCATTGCTTTTATTTTTTATAACCTTTTAATAACAGTAGATTATGTCAAAAATACCATATCATCCCCTATAACTTTTTTCTCTTCACCAGTAAATGACAAAGATTGCAATATGGAAAACAATGTAAACATAAAACTGAAAAAATTGATATGTTTTTGTACAATTCCTTCACCAGTTGATCCCAGTCCATTTGGGAAAGAGCCTTATCCTTCATCCTAAGGCAAAATTGAGGTATTTGTTATAACATATAGCAGAAGATACATGATCTGTTACATCATTGTTGATCATGCAAATAACAATTTCTACTCTGTGAACTGGTCTTCTTGATTGTGGTAGTTAGGAAAACATCTGTTTCCATTTTCATGTGTTCACTGATTTTTTCTTTTTCTTTTTTGTGATGAAGACCACCATTAATGTGTACCAGAATTTGATTGGGTATTGCATTGAAAACCAATCAATTTGCAGGCACATAAGTCTCACTGGCATTTGTTGAGGACCAGGCTTTATTATTATGGTAAAGACAGTGGGTGGGTGTGTTAGCTGAACAGATGTGAATACAACAGACCCTAAACTCTGTTTTGGATATTTATTAAGATTTACGTAACTTGACTAGTCTATATTTTTATATAGTTTGTTGAACTATCGTGTATTTTATGCAATTTATATAGTATAAATGTAAACACATTTTAAAAGTTGATCTTCAGTAACAGTTAATACTGGTAAGCAAAGGGACAAGTTAACATAAAGAAAAATGTTGTGACTTGCACATACAGAAGTGAAGTGATATAGTAAATTATCAGAGACTATGAAGGACATTTTAGGAAAGGGCTGTTGCCAAAAGAAAATTTAAGCAATCCAATAGATCCCCACAGTCTCAAGCCTGAGACTGACAGGAGAACTGCAGATTGTCTTCCAGTTTTCTCTGACTGTCTTCTACAAACTCCCATGGTCTTCTGTTCTTCCCACAAGCTGGGAATTAGTAAGCACAGTTTTATCTCACCCAAGGGAGGAGCAACCTGACATTACCTAAAATGAAGAAGGAGGGAGCCTGAATGAATTAACAGTGATGAGCTGAAGGCACTTTGCTTGCAGATGAGTTTAACAGTTGGGCTACCTCACAGCATGGATGTTATTTATAGCAATGCAGCCAGGGGCAGGATAGCCTGGGGATTTCATGGGGTTTAACTCCGAGGAACTTGCTCTGACCACAGGTGGGTCCGGATCAAGCACTTGCCTTGCAGGTAATACAGACTGTCACAGGTAGCTCGTTAGAGTGGCAGTGACCAGGATTGCTAATTGGGCATTAAATTCAGGTCGTGGTGAAGAGTGTGAAGGCACAAGTCAGCCGTCCTCCTATCTCAGGGCACCATCTCCACGCTTTGTAGTACCTTGTTGTGCTCCACCTCATATCCAGGAAACGGCTATTAGCTGACCATTATAACTAAAATTAATATGGCAAGAGAATAAACAATACACTGTGGGACTCATTATTTGTCTTCCAGATGCAGGGGGTGAGGAAAATATGGGAGTTTCTGTTTACCTTACAGTTCTCGTATTCTGATGGCCACAGTCCAGGCCCTGACTAATGATTTTGAAATGCTGAGGACAGAAGTTAAACAGGCATCTACATCCCAGACCCCACTAGGGAACCTCTGATTAGTGCATGGAGGCCGAGAAGCAAGGGAAGAACTGGAACTTGAAGCCTGGCCAAGAGCATAAAACCCACAGGGCTTGTGGCTATTGCAGGTAATAACAAAGGGACACTGTCCATAGGAGGGTAAGAGAGACGGTTCAGGGAATGGCAAGCCAAGGAGGCTGAGGAGTCAGATGGTCTTTGCTGCACGTTTCAGTCATGGCTCAGGGGTGTCACAGTGGCTGAGCACTGCATCGGCACCGAGCTGTGCCCACAGGAGTGTCCCAGTGACTGAGCAATGGATCTGCACCGAGCTGTGCCTCAGGGGTGTCACAGTGGCTGAGGAATGGATCTGCACCGAGCTGTGCCTCAGGGGTGTCACAGTCCCCACTTCACAGGACCGTGCACAGGAACGATGCTTGGAGCACATGGAAGTGCCTGTTGAGAAAGCTGATGGGTAAGGGCATTGGAAAACCTGGCAAACACTGCTGGCAATTTATTTTATAGCTTTGTTGGAACACGTTTCACAGGTTTCCAGAATGCTGCACTCTTCTCATACTGTCTGATTTCTCATTATGTTACATAGATTATCTGGGTCTTGGTGTAATTACGCTGTTTAGAAACAGAAAAATGACATGCAGGAGTTTGGGGCAAATGAAAGTCTGGGTTGTGTTTTAATTTTTAGGTTTTCAGGAAATGAAGTATTGCATCTGAGTAGTGAAGATGAATTCAAAGAGAAAAGATGTTAAACATCAGAAATGGAAGAATTTTTTAGGCCATAAGTGAAGAATTATAACCTGTGCTGTGACTATAGACAAGCCTCCCATTTAAGTCAAACGACTAAAAATATAATTTTTTACTTCAAGAGACCATGGTACTTTCTGTCAGACCACAGCTTGAGAAAATACCTCATCACCATCAAAAATCCTGATGAGGAAGTTTCCTTGTTTTTCTTCTTGCAGAGGTTTTAGCGATTGTGTTATTTATGAGGGACCAACCAAAGCCAGGCACAGTTTGCTGGTCACTGTACAAGGGGTAGGGTAAGAGGCAATCTTCCTGCCTTGAAGAGTAGCATAGGAATAGACAGAAGAGGAAGGGAGAGTGGTAATGCATAATTATTAATGTTGTGATGATAAGTGGCATGTTAATTCTCCCTTTTTGGCAGGGGAATATTGCTTAGGGATTAGAAAGACAAGGAAAAGGGAAAATTTGTAGTAAACAATAGGGAAAGCAAGAAGATCAAGGCACCTGTGGAGCACTGCAAAGGTGAAGGGACTGAGATGAGGCTGGAACAAGCTTGGATCAAGCACCAGTTATCAAGGACAGCTTAAGTCCTTAAGTCAGAACAGAGAGAATATTTTCAGTTCATGCTTTAGCTTTTTCTACAGCTTCTCTGCTGCTCAGTTCCTGGTTGTTGACTCCATGCAGTGCCTTTTGCAAAGCTCCTGTGACTTGAATGAGAGGGGATCCTGTCTGAGGGGAGCACATTGATCTGGCAGAGGTGTGCAAGCCCCTGGCACTGCGTGCTGTGGGGTGGGGAATGGGCTGAGGCACCAGGGCTCCCACCCTCTCCTTTCCTCCAGAATGAGCCCTCAGGAAGCTGCTCTCCCAACCTGAGCCAGGTTCTTAAGCATGCAGAGTTGTATCTTGCACTTGAGTAAGAAGTGTGGCATGATATGCAGGATTTAAAGTGTTACAAAATCAAATGTACTCTTTTTATACCCAGGTTATTAGAAGTTTAGCAGTAGGATTTAAATTCAAGTTGCAGTTCTGAAGGTATGTCTGCTAATGATATGATAGGTGCAAGGGTTGCAACAGAAACCTAACCATTACAGCAGTCATAAGAAAAAAAAATTAATAAAAATTATTTTAAAAATTGACTTAAAACCCAGGAGAATTACTAAGAGGTTAACGTTTCTGAAAGTCTCGCTTAAATCATCATTAGATATCCTAGACAAATGACAAACCAAAAACGCCCCCCATTTCAGGACTGGTGCCTTAGCACTAATGAATCCCTAAATTAAGTGTTTTGTCTCTGCCAAAAACTTCTCTTGTAGAAACAAATACTCTGTAAAAACAAAGTTTGTTTGTTTTCCTAGAATTGTAGATTCAATTAAATCATTATAACCATTTAAAATGTGATCTCATTCAAAGACAAGAAGATTAGTTCAATTTACTGCCTATAAGGGAAAAAACTTCAGTGGAAATCTAGCCCTTGAAATTTGGTATATAAGATTAAAATCATTTAAAATCTTAAGCCTTTTTTTATTAAGCTCAAAATACATATTTTAGATGGTTTGAGCTGTATGTTTAAACTCTGGCTATGAGCATGTCTTACTTTAGAACAGCTAAGGGCTGTAAACATCTTTCTTCACCCTGTTTATTATCTAGTATATTCCAAAAACATTTTTACATATGGTGTGAAAGTGGCTGTCTTTCACCAATCAAAACCATTTCCAAAATACCGTTTTTCAATATTTGCCTCTAAATACAGATTTCTTAAATTTTCCTTGGTTTTCCTAGCTCAGATGTGTTTGAAATACAATGAAAAGGTCTCTGAGGGACAAAAGTAATACAAGCAGAGCCATACTTTTTTTGTTAGAAACATGATGTCAGTGTTTGAAAATATTTAAAAGAGGTTGAATTTTTTTTTAAAATCATAGAGAAATGTGGTCCTTCAGGCTTTTTTTTTTTTTCTAATAAAACCACAGGTGCACGTGGCCTCTTCCTTTCCTGAGGAAACCCTTCCAAATGTGCTGTGTGATGGCTGGGTTGTGTCACCTTCCTCAGCCCGGGGTTGTTTGAGTTGATGGCTCAGCTCACATGGCCATACCAGCGTGTGAGCAGCTCCTTTGAGAGGCACTTGTCAGGTGAGAAAGAGGGAATGCACCTCTCCAGCTTTTTTCCACCTTGGGTCTCATTAGAGCAGAACGAAGGCTGCCAGTTGGAGTGGAGCTGAGAACTCTGCTTCTCCAGGAATAGGTCCAAGGCCACCAAGCACAGGGTGTGCAGAGTCTTTTGCCAGCACATCCTCAGGACAAATGGAGCCCGTTGGTTGTGGCTGGACTCAGTCCAGGGTGCTCCAGGTGAAACGTTGTGGAGTTTGAAATTGGTTCTACAAAGTGCCCTGTTCTTATCACCCTCCTAATTAGTGAATCTGTCTGGACCCTTCCTTCTCACAATCAACTCCTCCACCTGCTTAGTTGGCCAAAGCCTGCACCTGTCCTCACTTCTCCAAGCAGGCTGGTTTTAATTCACAGCCCTGAAGTCTCCCTCCCATCCGCCCAGGGTTAAGTTGCTGTATTTTCCAGGCAATAGATAAAAAAATAAGGTTGACGAATGAGTTTAGCATATGACCATCATGCATCAGTTATTAAAAAGAAAGAATAGCTGGAAGGTCCATCTACAGTTTGTTTGCCTTGTCCATATGGGAAATGGAATTTAAATTACCACATTGCTTTAGGAGCAGTTTGTAATCCCAGTATAGTGAAGTCATGTTTTTCATGGGATGGGAACAGCAGATAGTAAGAGTTTCTGCAGTTAGCATGATATCAAGTGTGATGGCAAGATATTTAAAAGTATTTTTGTTGTAGATGGAAATGTTCAGGTGCAGAACCAGCAGTTCTACCTCCTTGGGAGAAGACACTGAGAACTGCTGTCAGCTTGCTTGTGTTTGCAGTGTCTTGCAGGATACCCTCAGCCTGATTCACATGCTCACTGAAAAGGTGGAACAACTTCCCAGAGCCTGTAACAGGATCACTTTTATGCAGAGTTTAAGGTTTTCCCCTATTTTTTTCTTTGTTTTTACATTATTTTTCTAGCCTTTTTTGATTGGGAAACTCCTAATAATTTTCCACCTTACTGATGACATGCATACTTCCTAGTTTAAGGTCTCTGATCATGGGGGTTTCGTGGACCACACTTGGAAACTGTTGTAGTGTGAGGCAGGACAATGTTGTGTGTTCATTTGACTCTAGGAATTGTTAACAGAATAATCCCATCTGAAATTTGTGTTTCCAAACTAAACCTGCCCTCTTTTAGTTTAAAGCCATTCTACCTTGTCCTATCACTACATGTCCTTATAAAAAGTGCCTCTCCACCTCGCTTGTAGGCTTCTTTTAGGTACTGGAAGGTGCTGTAGGGTCTCCCCAGAGCCTTCTCTTCTTCAAGCTAAGTAATTCCAACTCTCTCAACCTCTGCAGAGGAGAGGTACTCCAGCCCTCTGAGCATCTTCATAGCCTCCTCTGGACTCACTCCAACAGGTCCATGTGCTTCTTATGTTGAGGCATAGGAGCTGGATGGAGTACTCAAAAGGAATTTTTATCTTGAGCTGTCCAAAAATGAAAATCACTGATGAAAAACATGCTTTCTATCCTCAAATGGAAGCAGTAAAAGAGTAGAAAAAAAAAATTCCATAGATTTTTGCCACCAGTTCTAGTTCTGATGAGCTTTAAACTACAGTATTTGACTCTCCACGGTTACTAATTTAAGTGTCAATGAGGCTGATATGAGCTGTTAATCACTTTGGCAGTTACTGTGAGTGTCTCAAACAGTCTCACCAATTTCTCTAGGTGCATTGAATTGTGAGTGGGCTGATGTGTCTTCTCCATCCAGACAAGAAAAAAATCTAACTAAACCAAGTGGGAATAAGCCAGATATATTTAAATATGAAACAAGCCACCTTCTATCCAAGTGATTTCAAAGTGAAATGACTTCAAGGGAAATATTATTTGATATAATGTGTGAGTTGTGCTTTAGAACAGTGGTTTTGACTGTTTAAGTACAGTAGCTCATTATGCACATATTAGAATGACCTACTGGATCTTCCTAGTCTGAAGAATTTTTAAGTACTGAATCAGGTTACCTTCTTTCAACCTCTCCTTACTTTTCAGCACTTCATCCTCTTCTTCACAGTAATTTTCTTTCTAAAATGTCAATAAACCCTCAGCCCTTGAACCAAGCCTCCTTAGGAATCTTTTCCTGCAACTGTTCTCAATTCCTGTAATGTTTTACTTCTGATCACTGGAGTCTTTTCAGATCTGCATTGAGTTTTTGCTGGGTTTGCTGTTATTTTTCGGGAAAGGTGACCTGTGAGACAAGGACACTTGATTATTTTACTGAGGTGCTGCACCTCAGCTGGTGCAGTTGATCTCTGTAAGAATTTCTGCCTACTAGATCATTGCTAAATCAGTCGCTATGTACTCAAAGTATTAGTATATCAGAGGTGTACTTAAGGAAACACTTAGAATGTACTGAAATAAACACAAATTCTAACATTTATTTCAAGCTGTTGCAGGCTTCGTCTCTCATTTCCCTGACAGTTTGTCCACTTAATTTTTTTTAGTGCTTGGTAGAAATTAGAAAATATCATTCTACATTGCATGTAATTACTTTGATTTGAATTCTGAAATTGGGTTAGAGGTGGAATAACCCTGAAACAGTCTGAAAATTATAAAAGTTTATACTTTTTAAAAAAACACAGATACATGAATTAATAATCAAAAATAAAACTAAATTAGAACCCATGGATGAAAACTAATTTCCTGTGTTGTTTTTAGGAGATGTGAAATTATTTTGATACTACAGCTGAGGAGCCATTAAATATGTTTGGTCATGTACAGAATTAACTTCTTTGCTCAGATGGGACAGGCAACACCAGGGACGTTGACCCTTGTTACAGGTAAGATGCAACTTCAGTAATTCTATCTTCTGTTAAAATGAATGCGTGCAAAGCAACATTTCTTCATATGAGTGTCCTCCTGTTTGCCTAATTAGAGAGACTGTCACTAATGATGTTAATGACTGTCAACACACAAATTATATGGACAGGTTTATGACACCATGATGGGAATTGCCCATTTACGACCAAATATTTTCAGTAAGTCATTTTGACATGGGTGAAACCCTGTTGCTGTAAATGCTGACAGGCATACAGCAGTGCAATGTCTACTGTGATAACAGTATTACATTCTTGGTGTCACTCTAGCATTCAGGTGAGTTGTACAAACACACTTCTCTGGTTTTGGTTTGAATCATTAATGTAGTTCCTATATTATACAAGATGAGTGCTAAATGATTACATTGTCATGGGTGACTTTTAGTCTTCAGCATCAAATTTGGAAAGAAAATGTCTTCATTTTATTTCTTCTGTGTTTTGAATATGTACTTTGTGCATTGCACAATATGGTATTCAATTGCAATCATATAAGGATACATTTCTACAAGAGCTTTAAACATGGGAATCTCAACATGTTTCAGAGTTGGTACTTGAATAAACATGAGGAATTCTGTACTCTGCTTCAAAGCTTCTGAGCATTTTGGATCTATGTTTTGAGCTGCAAAATTCATGGAAACAAGTTCTGTGATGGCACTTATTGTGAGATTCTAATTGATGTCAGCCTGAGACAATATGAGAATTGTATTTTGGCATTTTCACATCTGACTCTGCCAAAACTAAAGATCCAGAAATACAGAGAAATGAAAATTAATCTGATTAATTCATAGGTTTTGATACATTTTGAGTTCTTCCTGGAAGCCGTGGTAGCAGAGGGAAGGTTATTTACAGCCATCTTGATGAATTTCTAATGGAGACCATCAATGACTTGCAGACTGTTCCTCCATAACCACTGATCTCCACACAGGTTGGAAGGAAGCTCCAGGATAAAGCTTTCAATAGGTCTCCAAACTTACAATATTTCCCGCTAGCAGTGGGCTGCAGTTAGCACCCTCTTCTGAACTTAACAGAAGAGTTAAATGTTTTTTGAAACAGAAGAGTTAACTCTCCTTTGAGAGCACATACACTAGGATTTTCTTTTAAGCATTGTTGCAATATCCCAAACTGCTCAGATATTGAGAAAAAGACATTGCTCAAATAACTTTGAGGTGGATTTCTCTAAAGCTTTGGGTGGTCATTGGATTCATTAGTGTGCTGCATTCCAAAATTCCTGGCAAATTTCTTCCAGAGGGCATTGTGTCATTCAGTACTTTCAATGCATCTATATATTTTGATGGCTCCATTAAATATTGCTGTCACTAAGGAAAGAAACAATACTTGTGAGCCCTAGAATTACAATTGAACTGAATTATTGAATGTTTAATACTTGATTTAAAAAAACAAAAGTTTGCAAGTTTGAGGGAATATTGCTGAATAAGATACTCTCAGAAATAAATAGCTTATGAGGAATAGAAAATTGGAGCAACCATACCATACCAACCACACTGGTATGCATTTCTTACTTTTCAGCCAGCTTTGATAACAGCAGTAGAGAATTACAGTACAAGCTTTGCCAAGGACCCTAAAACTATAATTTGTGTCAAGAAATCTTTTTCTAAATATTTCTCTCCTAAAAAGGAAAGAAAAAAAAATAAAACAAAACTCAGACCTGTGCTTATTAAAATCTTACTTTCCTCTAAAAGATTATTTCCTCTGCTTTAGGAAGTTGGCAGGCAGCAAGCCACTTCTAAATCAAGCTGCAGGCCAGTACTGTAAAAAGCAGAGTTTATTGGTACAAGACATTTGTAAATAAGTAATTGACACTCATGCTATAACAATAAGCAATTCCAAAAAAAAACCAGGGAGCTGCCAGAATAAACAAATTTGCAACGAGCTCTATCCAATGCTATATATCCATCAGGGTCAGTCCCATCAGTGGTGGTCAAAATAACAGCTCCGGGACCAGCTGGAGTTCTGTAAAGAGCAGTCGCCTCCTGCTTTTGCCTCTTCCTTCCTCCTGCACAGACTTTCAGTGGGATCCCTAGGTAGGGGCAGGCTCTGAGCTATAGCAATGTTATCCAAACAACATGCCTGAATCCAAAGCCTCTGGAATTACCGGAATTTGGATACACAGAGGACCAAGGTGAGAGGCACATTACTTCCAGGGGAAATAGGCTCAACACTTCAGCTTTGGAGGGACCTGAGTCACTAGGACATACCTCCCCTCTTTGGGTCAGTGTGTGGGGTTGTGGCTCAGGAACACAAAGAGTGCATTTGCCCTTCCCCTGCTCTTAATTATTGTGTGGGATCCTATTACTGTTCATGGTATTTGCAAGAGCATCTAACTACATTTTGAGGTCCCTTGCCCACTGTACCCACTGTTGCAAGCTTTGGGCTGGCTCCCACCTTGCCATCCCCAGCTTTTTCTATGCTTTCCCCTTGCCTCCTGCATTGCTGCCACAAGCACAGCTGTGTCAAACTGGCAGAGCAGTGAGAAGGGGCTGCAGCAGACATCTGGGGTCTTTCAGCAACTCATAGAAGCCACATAAAGTTGAACCTAAACAAAGGGTAAGAATAGATACAGGGTCTGTGTTGTACTGGAAGCAGTCTTTGGTAGTGGTGAGCATGTGAAAAACTGTATTAGCTGCTGAGGCACTTGAGCTGAAACTCTCTGTTAATCTCAGTGAAACACTAGGATCTCAATGAGGGAGCACAGACCCTGATGCTAACTCTGTTTCTTCACTCCTATCTAATGCAGCAAAAGAGAGATACCATACCTCAGACTGGCAAGCAAGGTAAGAAACCATAACTTTATTATTAGTGTGATTTAAAAGCAAAATTAATGATGCCTTTATGTGCACTGTGCCCAAAGCAAAAGAAATCCAAAACAACTGCTTCGCCTTTGTCAGGGACTACAGGTAAGGCTGCCTGGTTGAGGAGGAAGAGTTTGTTTTTTCTCCCTCACTGCAGGCAGTTACCTTCAGAACACGCAACTGGCAATTCAAAGAACAAGGTTTCTTTATTTTTTATAAACGTGGTCTTGATATTACATTATTCTCTTAGCAATTAACTTTTTGAAAACTAGAGGATAGATCTCAAAACTCCTGAAATCCTGAGCTTAGAGCCTCTATTGTATGAGTTTCTGCTAATTTTGACCTTCAGGATTTCTTTTTTAAATGGCTTTCCTAGAAGGAAAGCAAACTGGAAGGGATGAAAAATTAAAATTTTCTTTGATAGCACTTACTTTTGAAAGCGAGGGTGACGATGCAGAGCTCTAAAGTGAAAGCAGAGAGGGCTGGTGACAAGGAATAGTTTAGGAATGTTTCTTTTTAGCCTCTGCCCAAAATATTTTATGGTGTTTGGTGAGGGCTTTTTCGCTGTTGCTGAGACAATGAGCTGGAAAGCCAGAATATGCAGAAGATGGCTTAAATTTCAGTGAATTCTGGCTTAGGTGTCAGATGCTGGATGTATGCTGTTGAAAGCGTTGTTATAGAAGTAGATAAATCTATTTTAATTGTTTTCATTTTAAAATGTTTAAAATTATAAATACTATAGGTTGCAAAAAAAATGAGGCAAATGAAATAGTACAGTAATAGATACACACCCACATTTATACTGTAAATCAAATATATGCTGTTTTAGAGTAGAAATCCATTATTTTTAGGAATGTTAATAAGTATTTCCAAAGAGATGGAGCATTGCTGAGGCTATTCAAGGCTAATAGGAAAATTATTTGAATTGTTCAGCAATAACATCTTGTGTACTTGTGTCATGACAGCAGATTTCTGAGATGTTACTGAACCAAAGTCATTCTTAATTTCTGTGATGAGTGACACAGTGAGTGAGAGCAATTATCCTCAAATTTAGCTGTTCTTTTTTCTCAAACTGATGTATATTTCCACAAAACATTGACTAACTGGCTTCTAAACAACCAAAGTTCAGTCTTATGAAACTGCTTGCATGCTACTCCATTCAGCTGTGTGGCTCAGTATTTGTGGAGTGCAAGGAACTGCCTGTGCCTATTGTTTTTTTGTCCCCAGATTAAATCTCTGAAGGCTTTGGCAGTCTCTGTTGAAGTCACTGGGCTCTGAAAATGCTCATAACTTTATTATGTTGATGTTAAAAGTGTTTTCAAAGGCCTACCAACTAAATATTGCAAATGACAGTAGCTAAACCTTTTAATTTTATACAATGACTCGTGTGACTTGGAGACCATTCCATCCCCCAAATGTACATCTGTTGGAGCAAAAGGTTACCAGAAACAAATAACAGGGATATCAAGATCATTGCTCAATAACCACAGCCATTATTTTGCAATATTTATTGTGCTCTGCAGGAGTTTTCCTGGGATCAAAACTTGGCCGGTTTTATTAACAGTATTCTCAGTTGTGCCACATGGACTTTTTCATGTTGTTAGAGCTGAATGCTGTGAGTTGCCATTTCAGAATTGCTAGTTATGGATTTTGCAGGAGTGCATTTGCATGCTGGAGGCTCTAACAAAATGCCCTGTAATTTGAATACCAACTTTATCCATCATGAGTCCCTCTGCTATGTATCACTATCCAGGAAATGTGTCTGGACACCTTTCCTATTTAACATGGTTGATTTTACATTCCACAACTAGGTGCATTATTTTCAAAATATTTTCAAAATGTATTCTTGCATGTTTAGGTGTAAACTGACCCAAGAGAAGGTATTTGTCATTTAAACCAGTTTTGTAGAAATGATGTATGGGGATTTTAAGATGTGCTTTACCAAAACTCAGCCTACACAAAGACACAAGTACAATCAGATGATTTTACTTGCATAGCTAAGATATACATTTTTTTTTTTCAATTGATTTGCATGTCTTTCTGGAAAGAACTAGTCTTCTTAAGCAGCAGGTAAGGAAAAGAATATGGGTAAAAATATTTGGGGAAGAATGAGAACGGAAATTTCATATATTTAATCTTATTATACATTTTTCTACATTAAAGTCAACAGGCTGCAAATATATTTTGCTACAAAGCTTTGTGTAAGAAATATCTCTATAAGAAAATACATCTCATTAAACATTTCCTGTAAATAAATTATCCCAAATAACTGTGTTTTGCAAGAGCAAGATGGTGGGTAGGCCAATGATAAGAAGAGCTAAAATCTGCTGAGACCCCATTTCTTCAACCCCCCTGCTCATGCTGGGTATCATTTTGTTTTATATGTAGTGACAATGAGAGCTCCTCTGCTGAGTATGTGTTGTGTCAGTGTAAATAAAACTTGCAAAATTGGTTCCTGGACTTTTTTTGTAGTATCCTGAAATTTCTGAGCCTTATTTCTGTTCCAGTGATACTGGAAAAAGCTGAAGAAAGAAGAGTTGTGATGATAGGACTCTGATCAGGACTATTTTAAAACAGAAGCCCCTCTCTCTGAGCAGTCTCTCTAGGTCAATAAAAACTAACAGCAGTAGGGAAAGAGGCATGTGAAATACACTACTCTTACAAAAGATAAGGGTAATTCAGTGAGGTCTGTGTTCTAATTGGGAAGGCTGAGTCAAGTGGTGTAGCTCAGATAAAGCTTTAAAGCATCCCTCTGGTGGGAAAAGGTGTCAGGTAATGGTGATATTCTCTTCAAAGTTAAACTACATACTGGCCTACCCATGTTGTTCAGAACTGAATAAACAGAAAAGTCTCTTGTATTAAAGAACATGAAAATGGGTAATTATAAACGGGTAATTACAACTTAGCAGTAGGTCAATTATAGAATCAGACTTGTTTAAAGTAATAACAGTCCCTTTACCGAAGTTTATAAAAAGGAGTATTTGCAAATAAGTAAAATTTAAGAAGTTTGAAAAGACCTGGGAGACAAGTCAAGGTACTTGTCCTTTTTTAAACCAGTACACAAGCAATGTAGGGTTGGCAGCTGTTTCCACAGTCTATGTATTTCTGCCCTTCCTGGCAGAACACTCCAGAGTGAGAGGACATCAGTTTCAGGCTGAACACATGCTGGAGGCTGGTATGCTGTGACATCACATGATGTTTAACAAGTTATATGTGGTCGTATTATTTTCTTACATCCTCTTCTGCAGGACAGGAGGTGCTCATAACATCCATCTCCTTTTCCTTTGCTGTCTTGAGAACAAATCCATTATACTTCTGCAGAGTGCCATAAAATGTAAAAATTTGAGTTTGGAGCGGTATGCTCAAAACACCTCATCAAAGGTCTATATCCTCTATTATAACAGCAACAGAGAAACAACTTCAAAGCTCTTCATGTTAAGCACTTCAACACTCTGCTATTTCTTTTGGAATTGTCTATAATGCAAGAATGCTTAGGCAAGGAAAGTATATTGAGGACTAATGAGGAACTGCCTGTATATAGTTCTGGATGCAGCATGCACACATTTGCTTCATCTGTTCAACCCAACATATATTAGCAGTAAACTGAGGCAAATACAAGTGATTAAGTACCTTACAATGACATTGAACTACATAAAGCATTTCAGTTTACTCATGTATAGGAAACAAAACCCTGTTTAAATGCCTCCTCTTAGATAAATCGCTGCTCTCTTGAAATTTTGAGATGGCCACTTTTCACCTTCTTCATAAGGGCCTGCAAAACATAGCACTCTTGTCCTGCAGGAGTGCTTCCTTTGCTGAAGTGTCAGCCCTGAGTAACAAGGGCATGTGGACATTCACAGTAACTTTATTTCCATTTCTCACACCGGCAATGTGGCCAATAATGTGTTGACAGACGAGTCTTCCTGGCATGCACTGCTTCCTATAGGAGTACAATGTATACAATTTCTGTAGAAAATCCTTACCATGCTGGAGACCCATGGCAGCCCTGTCACTGAAGCCCTGAAACATCATGGGACACCACAGCAAGGTAAGTGACATTCATTTCCTCTCTACTTGTTTGCATAATAGCATTTCCCACAAACTGTAGAATTATTTACAGGAGAACTGGGCAGTAAGTGAACTCCAGCTACACTTGTGTTTACCACCAGCTCAAAAAGAAATGCATTTGGTGTGACTTCTACTCCTACTCTAACTGTTACTTTAGCCATTCCACTTTCATTTGCAGTCCCTTTTTTCCACCATGCCATAATGCATTAAAGACATAAAGCCACAGTTACTTAATCCTGTCTTCCCAATCCTCATTCAGATCTTCTGGCACACATGAAGTCTTGATTTAGACGAGGAGGTCGCATCTTTCCATACTTTACAAGACAGACCCTTGGCACAGTCACATCGTTGGAAAATCTCCAGTCCGTGGGACCCTTTCTTGCGCTGTTTGGTGCACACCTCCCCCTGATGCAACACAGGCTTGCAAATTTTTGTCCAGAAATGGCGAGCACAGCAGTGTCCCTCAATACAGTCTGATGACCGTAGGCAGGGATCACCTTCATGTCCTAAAAAGAGCAACCAAATTATTTTTATCTCATGGGAAAACGTTAAAGCACAGATTCCATGCAGACTTATGCAAATGAAATTCAGAAAAAGAAGACGTGATATTTCCACCTGTGGCTATTTGAAGGATGTAAGAACAAGAGAAGATATTAATTAGGAGTGTTCAAGGGGGTAATTTATGAGACCTGCCATAAGACTTAGTAAGAAGAAGTTCAGCTGCAGGATAGTAAGCAGAATTACAAGTGTTCAATTACATGGCTGTTACAAGACGAGGATGTCTGCAGTCTTGCACAACTGATAAAATGATTGTCAGTCCACATCTGATCCAGAGAAGAAAGCAGATGCTGTTTCAATCACAGGAACTGTCGGTTGACATTACATCACTTTCTGAGTCATGCTGTGAGCTCTCACAATAGACATTCACTCCCTGTGAAATTACTGCCTATTTCTGGTTTCTACTGCTGTGTCTTAGCAGCAATAACATGATTAATGACATGAATGAACAGAGCAGTCCAGTCCAAATGAGATCTTACCTTTTATGTGCGACAGCTTGGATCGGGGCCTCCCCAGGTTGTGCCATCCCAAATCCTTGCTTGCATAATGACCATTCTTCTTGTTGCGTGGCCCTTCTAGAGCAGGGATGTGAGGAGTAAGGATGCTTTCAGTTACTGGTATGCAAATACCTGCAAGGAAAAGACAGCTACTCAAAGATTTGAATCAGAGGAAAAGCAGCTGAGTGACATGCATTGACCAGGTCAGAATGATGAAAGCACTGGGGTTTGGCCTCAGTGATGCTCAGCTCTAATCACACATTCACCTCTGGTTCCTGGCACTTATCTTCATCATAGCCCTGCTTCACTCACTGTCACAGTCTTGCTGGCACTCTGGCTTTATGGTCCGAGCCTCTGGAGAGCTCTTTACCAACATCCCAGTCATAAGGGGAATAAAAACATAACCCTCCTCAGGGAGAGTAGATTCAGGATTCATGAGATCTCCTTTGCTTCCTTAAAATATGACTTCTATGCAGTCTTCCAGTGAATCAAACCACATTGAGTGTAGAGCTGTGATTTTAAGCAGAAGCATTTTTGACTTTCCCCACTACAAAAATATTAAAAAAGACTGGTAGTACCTGTGCCCTAAACATAGAAAAATACTATCAAAGAAAATTAAGTAGCATGGAGTGAAAATTAAGAATACTTGGCCTAGAAAAAGAAAAAGCACTGTTGCTGGGCACACATAGAAATAGAAGCTGTCAAAAGGCTGGCTCTGTGCAGGAAGCCCCGAGCTGGCAGCCGTACCGTTGTTGCAGCGGTTCCCGGGGCAGCACATCCCGTCCCGATGGCAGCGCTTCTTCTTCCTGCGGCACAGCATGCAGGCAGACGTGGCCTGGTGAGGGCTGTGGCAGTACCGCCCCACCTCACACTCCTTGTCGTTGGTGCAAGGGTAGGCCTGGTGGGGAAGAGAGAGGTTTGCAGTGAGGCACTCCCTTGCACAAGGAATGAATGCAGCCCATTAAAAAAAAAAAAAACCAACAAAGCAAGCAAACAAACAAAACCCAAGAAAACAAACTACCACCAAAACCTTCAAAATAAAACAGCAGCTGAGGTAACAATTCACAGGGCTGGGAAATGCTCCACTGCAGCCACGCAACAATCTTTAAGGTCACACTACTGCTAATCATTGCTTGAAAACTAAGAGACAACCACCTCACTCACTGTTTCATCTTTCCTTAACTTAAACATCTGTGGGCACAAGAGATCCCATATGTTTGCAGATTCAGGGATCTGATTCCTAAGCAAGAGCTTAAAACTCCCCAATGAACAATCAACAGAGACCTGAAAGCCAGTAAAAATACTGTAACACACCTCCAATAGGTAACATTTCATTTTAGACTCCCAGGAGACATTTTTCCCCTGACATTTTTCAAACACACTGGTTGATAATAAGCTCAGCGTTGTCACAGTGAGTATCTGCATTGCACTCATTCCAATGTCTTTGTAACTGCACCACTTGTCCCTGGCCCACATCAGTGGGACACCTTGGAAGAGAAAAAAATCACTGCATTTCACTTTGACAACCTTTCATTCACTTATGGTCTTAGTGTACTCCTTAAACTTGACACCTGCTAAACAACACCCTATGGTATGCAGCAAGGAATAGCTTATAGAGCACAAAATGTCTTGCACATACAATTCCCTGCAAGCAGATACATGGGTATGCAATTCTATATTCATCAAAACCAGCATTAACTCACAGGAAAACTGAATTTTTAGAAAAAGGATGAGAAAGCACTGCGTTCTCCCATAAAGATAAGGAAAACTCTGTTCTTACAAAAGGAAAAGAGAGGATTCTTCAAGAAGACTTCATAACACAAACTGTCACATTCCAGGATGCTTTCTACTGACTCCCACACAGCTACAACTATGCTATCTGTTTGAATCTAATTTTATTGCCTATTAAATTAATTATAGATTTTTTTTCCCATCCCTCTAAATTATACTTCAGGAATTTGTTTAGATAAAAAAGATGACAATAAATTTTGTGCACTTTCTGGAAAATTATGTTTATGCTTCCTCAACTAATTTTCTCCAGTATTTCAAATAAATCAAATTATTGTTTTTCGAAATTATTTTGCAATTAATTTTTCACCCCAAATAAAAAGCTCAACTGACTAATTACCAGTGTAGAATGATTACTTTTCTGTAATCATGTTTGAAATCAAGACTTCTATTGATCTCAGAAAAAAAAAAACTTCGATGTCTTTGAGAATTCACTTTGAAAATTGTTCCTTTAGATGGAGACACTCTTGTTTATCTATCTTCATGCTGTTCCATTAAGAATCACATAAGAAACAAGAGGTGTTCTACGAAAGCCAAACAAATTTCTCTCATGTCATTAGTGGAAGGGGAAACAATGCCATTCCTCATGTGACTTCATGAGTTGTTTGTCAAAATTTACTTTACAGTACCAAAAGTTCTGTCTGGATATTTCCCAAGTGTGTTGCCTCATTACTTCTGCCCTCTGAATATGTGCCTTTGAGAATTTTTCCAGGGTGCAGCTGTTCAGAGTAATCTGAAGTATGTGGAAGCCTTTTAAGAACAAACATTTCCTCAAGAGGATGAAATCAAAGGCCAGATCTTTTAAGGTAGAAAAGCCAATAAGAGACAAATAGAAACACCTTTTTGGTGTTTATGGTTTAAGGCATAAGCAGATTCTACTTATTCTAGCAAAGTGGAGCCAAAGTGCTCTTTCCTCATCTTATCGCTCATGACCCACATTTTCCCAAAAATAATAAATAAAATGGACTTGAAATTTATTATATACTTACCATAAAAGTAAGACTTTCCTGATTTAAATGATACCTTACTAATCTGAGGATCTTACAATGCAAAAAAAAAAAAAAAAGTGATTTTATATAGACTTGTGCATGGTTATACCGAGTTTGGAAAATAGTAACTTTGCTAGCTGGAGGAAATGCAAATAAAAAACAGATGGACTGGCAAAAACCTGGAGATGAAGGCATTTTAGACCCTTGTCTGTCATCAAAACCTTCATAACCGCATCTTTTTTCCAATATGGGCATGTGGTATACACCTGCAACTTGTCAGCAAGAAGCCTACTGGCAGTTTTATTTTGGTTCCTCAAATAGCTTCTTAAAAAAATAAAAAAAGAGTTCCCTGATCCCAAATGGTGCTAATGAATGCTTTCACATGCCATATCTAGCGATTGTTTTACTTTTGGCTTTTAAGCTGAGTGACACGGAAAAGATATTTTAAGATATGTATCTAATTGTCAGCTCCAAGCTCTGTCCTTCAGAATAGTAAAAGTAACAAAAGACAACTTCAGTTTCAAAAATTGCTAGGGAAATCAACAGAACCCAGCCTTTCTTCCTAATCTAGAGTCCATTCCAAAATAAGAATGATACTTTTGAATTACAGTAAGACAAAACGGACCTACCTAAGGCAAATGACTGCAGCACATCAAAAAATAATTCTGTTACTCATATCTCAGACAACAACTAGCACTTCCATTCAACCAGCTATATCTAAAACCCCCATTGCAAATGCCTGGTGCCATCAAGTGGTTTGATCTGCCAAAACCACCATCCATTTATATCCTGGCTTTCAATCACAGGGACCCTGAAACAAAAATGCCTACATAGCCTTGTCTTTGTTTCCTAGTCACTAGACATCCATTAGAATAGATATAATTTCTTCTCTCAGCAAATTTCTATTGATGTTTACCATTCATTATAAAAACAGAAAAAATAAAACAAAATAATATACTGTGTATGTAGCCTTGGCTATCAGGAGGGTAATGTATCCATAATTATTCCTTTGTTGTCAGTTGTGTAAATCTAGGTATACTTCTTTTTTAAAATACTGGGTAAAGAAAACATACTTGTAAAAATGTGCATGTTAGCTATTATCTATGCATAAGTCAAGGTTTTCAAAATCTCCTACACCACAGTGCCTGAAACAGAGTCTTTATGTTCAGAGAATTGTAGAGAACATTTCCTATATACAACACAAAGACAAAGATCAGCACCAGATGGAGAGGGAAGAAGCAAGCTGTAAACCAGCTCTACTTCCCCAGCAATGATAACTAATTCTATAAGGCACATCATTCCTTCACATTCTTCAGCTATACATATCATTTTCTGGTTGTAAATCTCCATCCACTAAACACAGCTTTGATATAGTGGGAAACCAGATGAAACTGAGATAAAGTACATTGCACTCCCTGAAGTTGCATTTAAATCTTATTTTTTATCCCAGTAACAGGCAATCAAGTCACCCATAGCCTGACATAAACTAGACTTGCCTGTGATAATGAGTCACGTTTTCAGAATGTGTTGTCTGATTAAGAGCATTGTTTACTGACATGTTTTTTCCTCAGCCATTCCAATTAATTTTGTATCCTTGTATCAAAGATACTGTTGATTACTTGTCCAAAAATGTACAGCAAAGGGATTTTTGCAACGTGCAGGATTCAGGCTAGATGTTGAAATGGGTGTTGCTTGTGCTGTGCCAAAATGTCACCTGTATCAGTCCCACCAAGACTAACCCTTACCAGTCAGGTCACAACAACATAGAAATGGTAAACTTTTCCCTTAGAGAGAGAATATTCCTTCTCTTCTGAATTTATATTCAAAATTCCATGAATACATGATAGAAACACTCAAGAAAAACTATGCAGACAATAGAGGAGAAAAGTTGGGGGTTTTTGTAGTTGAACAAGTCCTTCCAAGCTACTGAAGAACTTCCTTTTTTATTAACTTCACAGGAAGGTTGAATAAGGAACTGACTGTCTACATTTTGTGACTAAGTGGGTAAAGTCATTCCCATGATCTGAGAATCATGCAGCAGTGATGTTTACGTTCACCTTTGTCTTTCCCTTTTGACAAAGGAACTCAGCCCATTTTCTCAATAACATTTTCTTGATATTTTTGCTGGGGTCACTTGCTATCACACATATTTTATAGGCACCACAGAGCTTCACTGCAAGCTGTAGCAATACTAAGTGGTGAGACTGTTGTGCTAAGAAGTCAGTTTGAGTCTCTCTGTCTGGCACTATGAAACGTAATGGAGAAGCACTCCAGGGGGAGAGGAAGACAGACACTGTAATGTGCTGAAGGGAGACTGATGGCAAGCATACTTTACTGAGCTTTGGGAGATAAGGTCTTGAATTTCAGCATGGCCTCCAGCAAGTATTTGAAGACAATATTCCCAGCCAGTGTCTTAGTCACCAGGCTCTCATTTGTTCATATTTTGATGTCTCATTTGTTTTATGCTGAAGTACTCCACGCCACACTAGCTAACTATGTCAGTGAAAGGCAAGAAGAGTCACTGGCACTTTTACCTAGGCTGTGTCATCACTCATCCAGCACGAGCAGTCAAGGCTCCGCTGGCTTCAGACCCACCTTCAATGCTGAGAGGAGCTGTGCCTAAATAGGTGTTTTGATGGAACAGATATCAGTAGTGATTCCCCCAGAAGCAATTAACTTTTCTTTAAAACACATCGTAAAGTCCAAGTGCAGAGTCAGTCCTGGCAGAAAATCATGGCTACTACATTTCCCAGCAGAAGAAATAGAATGGAGGTTGTCCATTAGCCTTTCACTGTGGATGCCAAACAGCACTCAGTAAGACAGATGAAGTTTCATGTACCTCAGAAATGACAGTATCACTGCACTCAGTGCACTGGACACTCTGCCAGACTTGGCCCATACAGTCATTCCCTGATAGCGGGGACTGAGCTGAAGAACAGGAGAAAAGCCACAACCAGTTGTACAGCCAGAAAGCGAGAGTCCTCCAGAGCTACAGAGTCAGCCCTTCATCATCCTCCCTCACTTAGCAGAGGCAGTAGCTATATTGCAAAGGTGAAACAAGGGACTCAAGAAAAGGGACACATACATTATCCCAGGAATGGCCTCGCTTCCTAGGTACCATATGTTAGAAATCAAATTTAGGCTCTTAGTCTTGTACATACTATCCCTATTCATTAATATTCTGTGCAAATACCTGTGCCACTAGGCCGTGCTACCACATACTACAGATACCTTCTTCTGCAGTCAAAATCTCTTCTACATCACATCTACAAAAACATTTATATTCACACAATGTCTGTGAAACAGCTTACCACAAAGGAATTGGTACTGCAACTCACTCTATAAAGAAAAAAGGTTATTTTCTCTATTTCAATTAATGATACTTCTCTAAATTTTAAAATAATGATTGTGAAGGAGGTGGAAGCTGACCTCTTTACAGGCAATATGCTGGCTAGATGATCAAAATTGTCCTGAACTACAGGCAAGAGGACAGAGTTTCCAACCTCCACTTGAGAGATGAACAAAAGAGCTTGTTTGCCTTTAGTCTTGGGCATATTGCTTAATATTCCAAAGCCAACAGGCACAATGAAGCAACCAACTGGCTCAATCATGGTGAGAGCCTCTCCTTCCCATCCTGCTTTGGACAGGACAGCACTATCTTTCAGAGCAAGGACTTGATCCCCATAGAGCAAACATATGAAATAGCCACAGGGGTGCCATGTTTTCTTTTGCTTTTCTCTTTCTCTTAAGAATTAGTAATCCAAATTAAAACCATGCCAATAAATTAGGAAATGCAAACATATGCTTTAACCAAATAGCCTGCTGTCAAGACTAACTACAAAGAATGTAAGTCATTGTTTGGCTCCCCAGTTGGGCCTGATTCTGAGTCAGGATCTCAAATTTGTTTTGGCTTTTAACAGAGCAACATTGGTGGGACAGTTCAATGCAACATGTGGCCTGTAGAGCTAAATGAATACATCAGATGTGCGATTTGTCCCACTCGCCTCTTTGGAGACAGAGTGAAGATCCTCTCTATGAAGTCTGAGAGAAATCCTAATATGATCTCACAGGATACAAACCTTAGTAACGATGGAAATAATAGCTCTTTATTCAGAACCACATGAATGTGATAAAGCAGAATGAAGGGGGTAAGAGGGGAATTCAAAGGTTTTTAATAACCGACAAACAAAGCAAACTCCAAGCTCTTTGTGGGTTGTCCTTTTTTTCTTGCAAGGCAATTAAACTACTTACTGAAAGCTTCTCAGGTGTATCCTGAAAAATCCACCTCTGACAGACTTCAGCCTAACTTTGTCCTACCTGCTAAGTAGAGATATGGGTTAAAATTTGGATGAGAAATTAAAATTATTTACTACTGTTTTATTATTAATCCCAAACAAGAAAAGAGTGTATCAAAAGCCATCTGGAGTGATGTAGTTTTCCCACAGCACTGCTGATGTTGCTTTTTTCTATTCTTAGCTCAACACAGGCATAGATGATAGCGAGGGATCTCACTGTGTGCAAGCACAAAGCCATGGTTAATTTATCCCACAGAGGAAATCATGCTGTGCTCTCAGACAGCTCCAGACATGGATCCTGTCTCAGACTGAGAAGCCAGAAACTCTCAACTCTCAGTGACTGCTGTGGCACAGACTGTTCCTGAAAGAAAAACTTTCAGTAGTTGCAATGAAACAGATTTACTTCTTTCAGTTGCCATAACAAGTTTCATGATTCAATTTTTCTCACCAAATCTTCTTGTTAAAATAATATATCTCTGATCTATTCTCTGCAGACTTAAAGAGAAAAGCTCCATCTTCAACTTCTAGATTAAGCACAGGTACTTTCTTCTAATTTATTTTTAACTCTTCAACTTAACAAAACACTGCTGTTACATGAGGTCTGATTCACAGAGTACTACATCATGGATACATACACTGCAGCTTCCCAAGATCATTTCTTCAAACTGTGTGGATAATGGTCCCAGAAGCCTGCATTATTAAACAATAAATATTCATGTTTCAAAGGAATTCTCAATCCACTGCTAGACCACCAGGGGAAGAACATTTCTACAACATGCAGTAGTCCAGCTCTCACGATTTGCTAGAGCCAAAGAAAACTCAGATCTTAACAACCAGAAAACAAACCTCACTGAGGTCCCTCTGAACCAACAGGCAGGACTCACAGGGGTCCTCTTCTAAGTTTTCCTTGTCCAAACAAAAATGCCATGGAAAACAACATTCTGTTCTACAAGCACTAGGCAGTCGTGCAGAGAGCTGTGCCCAGGGGGAGTGTGTAGCTGCATCTGGTGGAATGAGAGTCAAACACCTCCAAATGAGAAGGGGAGCTGTGTTGCCCTATTTCAGACAGCACTAGTCAGTGAGAGTGGTGACTTTCCCAGTGCAGACAGAATAAAACCTCCAAAGACTTTTCCTGAATAAGACCTCACTCACACTGGGAGTGACCCTATGGATTTCTCAGACCACATAATGGATTCCGACAAGCATTTTAAGTCTAGATTTACTAGATCCTTCCAGCCTGTTATTCTATAGCTTTTAATTCTACAACTCTTACAAGAACTACAAACATTTTGTGTCCTACTGGGAGAGGGTAGTGTCTGTTAAAAGCTGTCCTTGGCTTCAGAACGACATATGGAGGAAAGTAAAACTGAAAAACTGCAAAGGGATCAGCTAAGTTTCTGGGAGGATACTATTATCTCAGTTAAATCCGCCTTAATTTAGTGCATTTTACATGTGTCAGGAAAGTATAAATTCAAACGTTTAAAGCACTTAGAATAATCTGCCTTAAAATTTCATTCAACTTAATTCACCTTCAATTCCTCATCTAGGTAAACCAGAAACTAGTTACATTTCCAAGTAACTTAAAGGGCAGCCCAGTATGCCCAAAATATGCATGGATGTATGTTGTTCATCACAGAACAGCATCAAACTTGCTCCAGAACACAGCAGTCTTGTCCCTGAGGCAGCACAGCTATGGATCTTCCTATCCTATCCCATCTTTAAGGCAAATGATCACCATTAGGTCCATATTGGCATCACTCTGCTGAATCCTGTCAAAGGAAGCAAACCATGTTTCCTGCCCCATGGACAGGGTGCACACACAGATGCTTGGGCTTTCCCTGTCTACCTCGTATTGTGACCACGATATTGCATAGCAGTGTTTCCTCCTCAACATTTGGTGAGATCAAGAGTTACCTACTCCACTTGATTTTGAAGGCAGCTTCCTGCTCTGTAGAACTGGGACCTTACGGAAGACATGATTAAAGAAGGTACAAAAATTTGGGGAACAGTCAGTTTGACCCCAAATCTTACAGACTCTGTCTCAATGTGTCTGATTCATATTGTCTGGTGAACTACCAGCAGCAGCACAACAGAGCACCAAAACAATGTGAGGTAATCTTTAAAGTCAACAGTGTAGTTCTAAATCAATGTGACAGGAAGCCTCCAGGTCTTGATTTTACGTCATTTTTCAATGCATTACCAAAGGCTGCTGAAAAAATGAAGGTTTGTTAACATGAGCTTTGTTCTAGGTCCAGTCTTTTCATCAGACTGTTCTTGCCCTTTTATCTCTGCCTTTTCTCCACCCCTTTTCTGATGGTTTTGCTTTACAGTTTTGTCTCTAATTGGCCATTTATCATCTGTTTCAACATGAGAATCTTCTGGCTTTTTGATCAACATGTTTACTGGAATGGATGAGCAGTTGGAATACTAAGAATACTATCCAGATGAAAACAGTTACCAGACCCTATGGCTCCTGAAGTACCAGGCACTAAACCAGAGGGAAATACTCAGATGATGTGATTGAGTGTGAAATAACACTGCTGGGAACTGGCAGCAAGTTACTGTTTAACACCTGGGTCTGAGCATCCACAAATCATGGCACGCTGTCAAGGAGGGGCTTTTACTGGGAGCCATCTCTGCAAGCAGGTATACAGAGCAAGAAAAATGAGATGACAGCTTTTCCTTCTGTAGTACTCCTGCTAAGTGAATAAACTGCCTTTGCTTTCAAACATTCACAAAACCTAGAAAAACGAGGGGGAAAACTTATCTTATTGAAGTCAGTGCAAAACTTCTCCTTTGTCTGCTACACTGCCTTCAGAGAGAATCCTTTCAGGTTATAAACATTTGTGCAGCATCTGCAGTCCTCACCCTGGAAATGACTCTTTGGTATTCCTTACAGAATATACTTTGCCTTGCAGAATACAAAGCATTTAAGACACCATTTTTCAAAATGCACTTTCTCTGGTTCTCATATTTAGAAAGACAGTCCTGAGTTTGTGGCAGCTGGAGAGACAGCCAGATGCCATAGTCTGAGAAGGATGAACTGCAGTCTCCACCTCAGCAGACTGCTGACCACAATCTAACATCAATACCGAATGTCAGCATTATTGTCTCCTTCCCCGATGGTCATTTATGTGAGAACACCTGCCTCATACACCTCTTTCAATCCCCAGTTCTTTCTCTATACGTCAGAAACCACTGTTGTCATCTGATATTCCAAGCACCTTCCCTCTTTTCCTGTTCTAGGAGAGCCCCTCTGCTCCATGGTGAGGGGAACTGAGAATGCCAAAGCACCTACACGGAATTGAAATCAGACATCAAAAATCCATCAGTCAAGCTTTAATGGCAGAACAACCAACCAACTTTGCACCAGCTCCCACTTTCCAGTCTCTTGTATGACAGATGATTCAGAAGCATTGCCACAGAAGTCCACGAGTTTTAAAGGAAAAGAAAGAAACAAAAAGTCAACATTTCCTCAGCTTTTAAAATTGTTCTGCATGAATGAGACTGAGAAACAGGACGAGTCAATAGTTCAGCTTGGGGCTTTCCTTTCTGCAGCAACAGGAAGAATTACAATATGAGAGTGCAGCTCCTCATCCTGACTCATTCTAGGAGCAGTTGTGTTTGGATGAGGAGCCAGCAATGCTTATGCAATGGGACTACCTGCAAGGAAACAGCTGTCCTGGGAAAACACTAGGTCGCAGCCCCCCTGAGGGCACAGACAACCTCTGTGAAGTGCTTAGACTCATATTGCTGCTCAGCTGACTACTCAGTAAGAGTAGAATGAAAAATTGTAATAGTAGGCTATTAAGGCAAATTATCACAGTTTACTCAAAGAAGGCCAAAGATGACAAAGGGAAAGGATCTCTAAAAGCTTCATTAAAAATGCCATTGTGCTCTTATTATATGATTAAGTTGGAACTGCCTACCAAACTTCAGCCCGTGGTAAATAACGTAGCAATCAAGGTTTCAACACTATTCATCCTTTTCCCCCCTTTTCTTTTAAAATGCTCCTGGTTAATTTTTCACAAACAAGAAAATAGGAACAGCCCAGCAAGGCAAGAATAGCTTGTGAGTAAAACCAGATGAAGACTAACATATTTACATAGTGTAATGACTTCACTATTAATTCAAACAAACCCAGACCCCAATTCTCAGAAGAGAGAGCAAGCACATGCAGTCCAGGAGGCAAGAACAGGGTGGCTTCAGACTACATTTATGTCTGCAGCTCCCGAGTTAGTAGAGACTGCTCTTCGTTTCAGTCTGCAATAGTCACCAGGGGACCATCTTTCATTCTAGACACTGTACTCTGACTATCCCCTCTTCTCAATCCTATGGGCCCCTTCCCATTTTCAAGCAAGACTTCCTTCAGTTCTAGGGACCATAACACAAAAGAGACAGAACACTGGGATTTCAGAAAAATCCCTAATTTGTAAGAAAAAAACCCCACCTAATCTGAGAGAAAAGAAAGACAGACAGACAGAAAGATGAATAATCCTACACAATTTCTGAATCAAGCCAAAATGGATATTGTCAGCAAGCAATTACCTAGCATTCTGGCATTTAACATGGAATTAGCTCTAAATCTGTTCTCCACCCTCAAAATAAACTGCTCTGCCGCTGAGACTTGCATTTATCCTCTTCCCTGCTACCTTTTATCCTATTTTCTCAACTTAGGTTTTCAAGCATTCTCCTCTTGTCTGAAAATAATATTCTTTATGTGGAGTTACAGAATCTCATTTTTGTTCCTAGATGTCTTGGATGTTGGTCAACAAAAAGCCATTAAAAAGTTTAATCCCCTGTGTTTGGCACTACATCAGACTGAGAGCAATTTCTTTGTAACAGCCTTTGGAATAAATAAGCATTAAAGAGGGGGTGGGGGGTAATTTTTCCTTATACTGGTCACCCACACTTTATAGTGGGTGGCCCTTTCATTTATCCCATTACTGTATTTCCACTTCTAAAGCTAAGCCAGATGCAGCAACCTGATACTACTTTTTTAGTTCTCGCAACTTTATTGTAGTGAAAACTTCCGTGTATATCTGATTCTTGTTAGGGAAGGCAAAGAAGCAGGAACCATGGTAATATTGCACCACCTTCTTGACAACTTCTATTCTGCATGAGCTGGATTCCCCAGGGTACTGCACGCTTCGTTAGCAAGCATTTTTCACATTTATATGCCCTGGATTGTAAACAGAGTCATCCTGTATCCAAACTCCTCTGGCTGGCATTGTAACCTTGCCCAGAGGCAATGTCTAGGTGCTATGCTTTCTGAAAATTCTACAGGATCAGTTCTTTACCTGCTAGATAGCCTACACAGCAAAAACAAGGGTAGAAAAAGATTTCCAGTGTTTTACTTCATTGTTTTGCCTCCCTTTTCTTTTTTTTTTCTTTTAAGCAGACAGACTCAAGGTAGTGGGGTTTCAATGACTTGCTGTGTCAAGGCCACATAAGTACACAGTACAGAAATAATTCATTTAACTGTGTGATTGTTTCTTTTTTTATGAGTTTGTATCCCTCCTTTCAGATGTACTAAATATAAGCAATAGCAACTGTAACAATTATCTCCTTTATAAAGAGACACAAACACAAATCAAGATGGCCACATTTACCAGTCAAGCAGGAAAAAATCCATCCTACTTTTGAGCGATACCCATGGAAGCATGTATTAGAGAAATAGCTTGATTTTCTAAAGCATATTTTACAGACAGTCTGTTTAACAACTGGCAGCAGGGCCACGTGCAGAATTCTCCTTAAACTTCACACTGAAACCATGACTATGTGATTATGGCAAAAGAAGATTTCCTTCCTACTTTTTGCTAAAGTATTTGCTGGAAGATAGAGGAGAGCTGAAGATATGACTTATTGCTTTCCTATACTTCACATGACACTCCAGGGAGAAAAAAAAAAATTAATTAGACAGATAGAAATATTTATAACTAAGTCTTGGATAGTTCAACAAGCAGCAATGAAGTTATTCAAATGCTTGATGTTACTTACATGTTTATGCTTCTGATAATATAAGCACATTTATAATAGTTCACTGTACACAAAGCATGATTCATCTCTTGGGCAACAGATTATTTTCCTATTACATGGCATGGAGGCAGAAAAGCAGACTAAACTGACATGAATTAAAAGTACTTCATCACAGAAAAGGATGGTTTTCCTTAGTCACGAGAAGGGTATTTCCCAAGTCAAGAAATTCCCTCTCAGCTTCCTGCTCTTCTAATTGTCCAGGAGACAGAGCCGATCAGAATACATTGAAAACAAAACAACAAGACAGCCCATTTCCCTTTGGGCCATGTCATGATAAGCACTTGGCTCTGAGAATCTCTCTCCACCTGCACTGAACCAACTCTTACATCAGTGGTGGTTACACACCTGCTCTGCTGAAAGAGCTGCAAAACCCACTAGGCAGCTCTTTGCATACCCAAGTGACTAAATTCACCTGAGTGTTTGCATGTTTTGTGAAAAAACTCCTAAAATGAAACAGAAAATTATCCCTTTTTCACCGACCATTCATTCTCAAAATAGGCACAACTCCCATTGTCCTAAGAAGGTTCTCCCAAGTAGGAAAATCAGCCCATAAAGTAACTAACTTTTTAAAAGTCAAGAGTGTTTTCTAAATCCAGCGGATTTTCCTTGAAACCAATTCAAAGGTTCATATGGGACAGGAGCAATCAGCTCTTTGCCTAGAGAGGAGCTCTCTAAACTGAGGCACTGGGGCACAGCCTTGCTGCTACTTGCTGCCTGAACACCCATAAATGTTCATTTTGGTGCATTGTTCTCATTTTAATCAAAAGAACCTCACTTAAGCATGTCACTGCAGGACTTGGCCTGAAGGCAAGACAGTGCTTATCTTAAAGAGTTACCAATCAGGAGATAATATATTTTAGAGATGTAAACTTTGTCATGAAGAAAAAACATAAATTTAAATCAGTATAAATAAACTAGCAGTCAGAATCTTGGTTTGTGGGTGTCAGGCTATCTTCAGGTGCAACAATAAGGTGTATGAATTACTCAACACTTAGTTCAACCTTTAGATAGCACACGGTGTACAAACATTTAATCTAATGCATATATTTATCCAGGTTTATTCAGTAAAAGAGATTTTTTTTTCCTCAGTTAAACCAATGCAACCATGCAGAAGGCCTACAATTTGACTGTGTGAAAGAGCATGAGCATGGATACTGAGAAGTCCCTCAGTAAAACTTGTCCTAAGTGTGCAAGCCATCAGTTAGGCCTATGCATACTTCAGAATACTTCTTGAACATAAAATACAATGACATTGCTATTTGGATGGTTTTCTAACACATTCTGAGAGAACATAACCATTTTGCTCCAAAACATCCCTTCCCAAATGTTTTCTTATTTTTCCTTATCTTGTATTAAGAAGACTTACCAAGCTGGATCATGAGACCTGGAAAAATAAAGGAAGAAGCACATCCTAGTGCAGTTATTTGATTTTTCTTTAAACAGATGACAAAGTTGGTCTACACACACACCCTTGCAATCTCTGACCTATTTCTCTGCTGCAGTTTTAAGTCTTCATTATAAAACTCAGTGAATGGAGAGAGAAGGCACTGACAAATACCAGCATTAGCAGCAGTGCAAGACCACTAAGACCCAGCCATTTGTAGAGCGATGGCCAGTAGGGAGTGTAAGCTAAGGGCAAGATGAAAATGCCTGGATCCTCCCCAACACCTCTTTCAGCTATTTATACAAACATTTGCTGACTTTCTTTCCTCATTTCTTTTCAGTGTCAGCTGCTTTTTACTCATAGCTAAGCCATGGTTGTTTACAATACACCAAAAATCAAAGTCAATGATCTTAGAGATTTCAAGTCAAAGTACATCTGGTCTAGAAACAAGGCTCTGTCTTAGGCCCAACTTCCATGTAAATACACACACATCTAAATGGAAAAACACCCTGTGTGTTACAGATTTGCTGAGGAACGTGAAGTAGTACCCTTATCATTCCTATCAAGTGTAACTCAAGAAAGACTTTTGAGAAGTTCAAAAGAAAAGCCGAAAACCGCGGTTTAAATGAGACTCCATTAGGCAGAACTCTACTCATGACTCTCCCAGATCACTGTTTTTATTAGCAAGCTACATGAATAATAGCAAAGCTATTTGTAGAGCGCTCATCAGGCTGGGTGCAGGCTCCCATCCTTCCAGAGAGGTTTTAGATGTTGAATCCAGAGCTGCTGTTATCTGCTTTGTGAGAAAAAAAACCTGATGTAAACAAATGGAAGTTTTGTGTCTGGCCAACAAAGGGGCTTTCCCAGCCAAACTCAGAATGAAGGTTTAGAGTTATTTGGTAAATCAAAGGGCTAAAATGCTATGGTCTTTCAATCTCTCCTTAATGTGAGTAATCCTCACAGTCTCCCTAATGTGAGTAGTCTTCACAGTGATCCCATGGTTTCACTGAGCTTCACAACAGATTTACTCATTACAGTTAGCTCATTAGAAAAGATGTGAAGAGCAGCTCATCAAGATGGGAGAAAAATTATGAAATATAAATGCTGTGCTAGTTGGAAGCATTTGCTTTGAGTTATTTTAGAGCAACTTGGACAAACTTCTGAAAAGGGGCATAGAAATGCTGTTTTGGTTACAGAAAAGCTAAGACCATGTCTGTCAATTTTTCTGACACACCACATGCACTCATCTATGTACAGAGTAATGTCATAATCTGACAATGTCCTCCAAAATCCATTTTGTGTATCTGAAATGAAACTCTTACAAAGCTTAAATAATCTGATTTTCAGACAAACCATGCCCCTGAATATATGTCATTAGAGCTGTACTTCACTCACAAAAAGCAGCTGTAGAGCACTCCATAAATCTACTTCTGCTTCCTCTGAGCAAAACCTCAGTTCCAGTTTCAGAGTTAAGAATCCAGTCCAATACCACAGAACAAACACATCTGAGAGAATAAATCAGAGTAAAGGCTTGATCCTAAGTCTTTCTTCATTGGTAGTTTTGTCTGAGACTACTTCCATTTAAACTGCCTCATAGAGCCACCAAACCTACCACAGAAAATGACTTTAAGTAGCTACAAAGTGTCCTGCACACATGGCCCTCATTCATTCTGAGGGGGTTTGTCTCCCAAGCGTGAATTCAGCAAAGAAACACTGCTAATAACACCTCATCTCCCCAAAGGTGCAAGAAGTGGGTAAAGTCACCCTTCATTGACTGCCATTCAATCAACTGCTGAACCTTATTTTCCAAAAACAGGAATTAACATGCCTCAAAAAAACACGCTATCTCAAAAAACCCTCCACTTTTTACTGAAAAGTTTTCAAGAAGCAGGACTGCTGAAAGACTACCAACAGTCTGATATGGATTCTCAGAGAAGAATTGCCAGGTATGACAAGGAGGAAAAAACTTTAAAAAAAAAGTTGTTTTGTTTTGGGGTTTTTTTGTTTGTTTGTTTTTTTTACAATGGTATTGGGAATAAAATGTTAGCAAAAGAAAATCAGTAGTGAGAAGTGCTAAGAAACAGATATACAGATACAATTTAGAGGCTGGTCTGCACCCAAAACTAGGACTGGTGAGTACTCTGAGCAGGCCAGGCTATCACAGGTTCTATATGAATGCTGATGTGTTCAGTATTCCAAAGGAGGGAGACATACACATGCTTCCATGCTTGAAAAATGTACTGCCTACATGTACATACTAACAGCTATAAGAAAAGCAGTGATGAGTTCATTTTAAACATTCCTTCACTTACGTAGTTATGTGTCACCTGAGTATGCAGCAGAGATATAACATGGGACCATGCTGGTGCGTGGCAAATGATAACAGAATATAACATACAACTACATAATTTGCAAGTTTCATTATAGCCATGCTATATCTGCTTTTTTTTTTTTTTTACTAAAGGGCAGTAGAGAAATCTTGGTTAGAGACAAGACCTGCATTGTTTTAAGCAAAGCAGAAATAGGAATTCAGTGCAAATGCCAAAAAGGTTGAAATCTAGCTCTATAGTGGATTTACAAAGAGATGAATGAAGTCCAAAGCCTTTTAGGATATGTCAACAAATCAAATTGAAAACACAGTTATTCCAACAAGCAATCTGTATGTACTTACATATTGCATATTGGTGTACCTGCCATGGAAGAATTTGGTTTAGGTATCCTAGCTAGGAAACTCTTGATTTAAGTTTCATTTGCTTCTCCCTTTTGAAAACAGCTTACTATTTTCCTTTTTTTCTTTTATGGGCCACCAAATAACATGTGACCAAATGTACCTATTTAGTGAAAATGGGTTCCATTAGTATGTAATCTTATACTTGCATTGTTTTCTTCTGAAGGAAAATAATGGGGAACAGGTGGTGATGCTTAGCATCAGGCTCCTGTTTCTAGAATTACAATCTACTGGGAGCCACCAGCAATCTCTGAAAGCTGTCATAAGTGCTCGGAACTAGTAAGATCCAGAGCACACTCAATACATTAAAGCTTCTTTTTGAAAATTTAAGTAGGTGTGACAGGAGAAAACTGGCTGAATGGTGCAGGGATTCTAACGTGTCCCTGCAAAGGGTCGTGATTTCCTTCTGCATCCCACAATAAATAACTCAAGCTGGCCTCCATTTCCACAGCAGAAATTAGACATTTAAAAAATTCAAATAGGTACCATATGCACTATAAACCTTTCTGGTTTAGCATTCAAATGTAGACTCACTCACATTGTTGGAAAATATGGGATTTAAATTATCCTAGAACTTCAAAAAGCTGTTCCTTTACACTTATTTATTCTTTTCTCAGCATCACAAAACCAGTGGTGCCAATAAATATTTCCCTGATGTTGTTTGAAAACCTACTGGAGTCACACAGCATAAATAGTTTTACGCAGTGAGTCACAAAACCGCACGTCAAATGAACACTTCTTTGTTTTATCAATCCCATCCTTACCTTACCAAGTAGGAAGTGGTTTAGAAATAATTTGATATAACCGAGCTTTCCAACGAGTTTTCATGAGAGACACAAGACAGAAACACCAGCTAACAGATCTGTCTATACAAGCAAACAAACATTATAGCCATGATTTAAAATGTGGTTCTGAAGGTAGGACAAAGACAACACGTATTTGTAAGGCAGTTTAAACTGACATAAAATTTTACAAAATCAGACATAGAAGGCTGGATGGCATTCCTAAATACTGCTAGATGACAGATATGCTGAGATGCTCACTTATAAGAGGAAAGAATTAATGCAGGTTTGTTTTGTACCATTGTAGTTTGAAGTTCTAGGAATTAAAAGAATATAAAATTATTGGCAGGGCCAGATTTGCTGCTGGTGGAAACTGGTAATTTCCCACTAATTTCCACAGGAATATGTCAAGTAGTACCAAGTGATCAGATTATACTTAACAATTCAGATTTCTTGCACAGCTATATGAGATCCATGTTACATTTATTATAACTGTAGTTATTTCTTTTGTGGAACCCTAATCACAGCGGTCCCTTCTAGTCGAAATCAGCTTATGCATCAACAATGGTTCTTTAACCAAAGAAAGACTAGGTTTGTGTTACAGATGTCTCAGTAAGTCTTTCCACTTGAAATTCAGTGGCCGAAGTAAGGGATTATGTCAAAATGTGCCACCAGATCCATCTAAAATCAGCTGTTTTCTCAATTTCCTTAACACGGTAAATTTTTCCCCTCATTTATCACACCTAGTTACCTGAATCCAGAAAAATAATTGCAATCTCCTCTAGTATGTGCATCAACAACACAGTTCTTGACCAAAAGGCAATAACAAAATTATTATTATTATTGCAAATGACTGAACCAGAAAAAGTGCTCAGCCTGAGCTCAGGAAAGGTTTAATCTCCAAGAGATAGAGCAATTCTCTTCCTGTTTGTGAACTGACTAAATTTAAGCTTTGGAAAACAATACTCATGGAAGCACATTATGCTTTGAGCAGTGAACAAGACTGAATAATTAAATTTAAAATAATTAATAATTCAGTTTTCAAAAGACCTGATTTCTTTACAGTTTTTTCTGCTAACAAGAACTGAAGGTTTTGGGTCTTCATCAATACTTCTTGAACTTCTCTTTTATGATGTTGCTTCTTTACCTGATACTATAGATTGTAAAAGCAGTTCTAATAAAAACACAGTAAAACCTCCCCCAGAAAATAAATTAAAAACTTCCTGCTTAATCCACATACCATAAATGGTCTTAGTATATATATGCACATATGTACAGATATATATGTCATGCAAAATGTAAAAAATATCAAATTAGATATGCTATTACAGTAGGAAAATGAGAGACATTTCAAATTCCCATGGCTGCTTGAAGAGGCATAACACTGCATTCTGACAAGATAACTGGCCATTAAGTCCTTACATTACTTTTCCTCCCTCCATCCTCAATAAGATAATACTACTACTAAAGTTACGTCCATAGAAAAGTGAATTCTTTTCCTTGCAAAAATGATTAATTTACCAAGAAACTACAATATTACAGCAAAAGAAAAATGTGGAACTACAGGTCTGACCATCCTAAAAGACTAATTTTTGTTTGCCTTTCAGACATAATGATTTTGCCATCTTTCTTCAGAGAATAGAAATCTACATTTTCAAAACAAAGTGTTGAAAGATTAATCTGTCCTGAATTGCGTCGTTCTGAACAAGCTGGAGGATGGTCCATACTTGGATGGTTTATAATTCATGAGGGATAATGTTCATGGCACCATGATTTCAACAGTTTGCTGACAAACAAACTGTTTAATTTTTGCCCAGACTGCAGGTCCCTCAAGCAGAGCATTGGTACCTTGTGGCAGCACACTTTGCAGACAAACTGCATTGCACCGCACATGACACAGTCACTCACCCTTCTCAGTTTGTAGAGTCTGGATCCAATTTTCAAATGAAAGATCACTTTGCTGAACATTTATTTTTCCTGTGGAATTACTGTTTGGTGAATAGGCTGCTTTCAGCCTTGGGGGTTATTTATTTAGATTTTCATTCTCTCCAAAATGTTGGTGGAAAATGTTTGTCTGCTAGAGGGGTACCATATGCTTCTGATCTGAAGACTGACTGAACTTCTGCTACGTAAAAAGTGAGTGAGCAAGTGGAAACACAGACAGAAGGTTGAATGATCATTAAGTATCCAAATGAACTGGGAATTACAGTCCCAGTTTCAAACGTCTGTCAGATGAATTGACTTCCAGTCTTATTCAGAGTCCTGGGAACCTAAATTTCTAAACACTCAAGAGTTTAATATAATATCAGAAAGAGATGGATGAGAGAGCATGAAAGCTGAGAAGGACAGAAAATGAATGCAGCAGTAACCTGCTGATTCAAGAGCAAATGCAGGTTCCCAAAACAAATATTCTTCTTCTGCAATAAATTATGATACTGTTCTGCTTAGAATCTGTAACAGTTGTGAAAATGGCACTTTTTTTATACATTGAACAATTAAAAAGAAAAAAAACCCCAGATTATTTTTATTCCAAGAATTTTTATGTTAGGTATGCATCTTTAAAAATAAAAATATTCCAAGGCAAGTTTAGAAAAACTACTGTTTAAAGGCATATTGATTTAAGCATGATCATTTTCAATCTCTGCACTTCCTATTAAACTTTATGCCATTTGAGTTCTTCCATGTTTCCCTTCTCTAAAAATACTCCCGGCTGGGTAAATGTTTGGATGGGTCGTCCATGTTATCATCTTTCAAATGTTTTGAGTTCCTTCAAATATCATATATTTGTTTCAGAGAGGAGCATTTTAATGATTGGGAAATTGAGATGGCATACAATGACAAATTTTTTGAATCAATGCCATAGAAATTTAGCATAACTCATGACTTAGCCAACCAAATATTATGTTTGAAGTCCAACCAACAAAGCCCTTGTAAATACTATTTCAAAAAGCCATTTAAAATGCTGTGCTCAGATAGCTAATATGCTATATGCACAAAAACAACCGAATAAACAGATACACACCATTAGTTGGGATTTTTTTCACCAGCAAAAAAGATGTCAGAGATTTTAGCAAGCAGACAACTTCAGGATAGCAAGTTCCTTTCCACATCTGCTTTAGAGAAGGGAGCAGGCTGGACTTGGTCACATCTATCAAAATTCATGTACTGCATTAGCCACAAATGCCACAAGTATCTTCACATCAATCAACTGGTCACAAGATGTCACATTTTGCTCTTGAGCACAGTGGAGAGGCAGCAGCTCTGCCAAGTTTTTTACTGAACCTGGATGGTTGGAATCCAAGTCTGAATGCCAAAGTATTTAAACATCTGTGTTAACCACGGCTTTTAACTGTTTTGGAGTTTGCAGGTGGAAGAGGAGATCAAAGGAGGGTTTAAAAAAAAATTTTCTAATACTATCAATACTCATTAAGTCAGAGATGGTAACCAGAGACTGCTACAAGGGGGAAACAGGCAGAGGGAACACAATATTTTGTGAACTCCAACTTTTGCGTGATGCAGAGAAGGATCTGGGGAAAGCACGGAAAGACACAGACACAAACACACACATACCAGCTATTTAACACTGTGACTTCTATTTAGGCTCCTAAAATCTCTGGTCAAATTGACTGCAAAGACAAAACAGGAGATTATTGTGTTGTTTGACTGTAATCCTGAGTTACTCTTTGTCCTCAGCTTTTTGAATCTATTTGTAGGCAGTGCCAAACAACCCTGTACTTCATCAGCATCAGAGTAGTTTCCATCAAAACTGTAACAACTTTGGAAACATTGGACTTTTCAAAAGTTTGAAGAATCTCAGCCCTGTGTATAATAATTTGCAAGGGAAGGATTTACTCATTAGCAAAATTCTTGAGGAAATTAGAAAGAAAAGCAAAAAGATCCCTCCAAACCCAAAAATCTTCATTCTAAGTAACGAATGACTCAAAAATCTTACTCTTTTTTAAAAGTATTTATTTCTGTAGCTGATTAAATTGTAGCAAAAAAATTTTGAAAAGTCTCCCCTGACTTGTGTATCTCACATATTTTGTAAATCTGTTCTAAGCCTCTTTGCTACTTTCTTCTTTTTTCCCATTTCCTTTTCATTGTAGTCATGTTTTCCATTTGTTGCAGCAATCTCTTTGGACTATTTAGAATTTTCACTAAAAGCACGGATAACAAAGCCATACTGGCATTCATGAGAGTATTAACATTGATGCCCATGGGCACTGGAGAGGATATGAAAATCAGTGCTCACTGTCAGACACCCAAAGATCAGGTTCAGCTCAGTAGATGAATTGTTGCTTAATGTTTGTATATGCACATCCTAACAGATGTACACAAAACTACACAAATGCTTACATTGAACCAGATATGCTTAAGTTTCCTGATAAATTGAGGCAACAAGCTGGGCTACTTATGATACTGATATAATACAAATTTTTGGATTTTTTTATGTCGATAAAAATTATTAAATGCATAAGTACATAAAAGTTGCTATAATGTATCAGAGGAAAATAGTCAGGTCAGCATCCAGCTCGATGCAAATACTCAGAGGAATAAGATCATAGGCAAGCAGAAAGGACTTCTCCCAGATGCAGTCTCCCAGCTTCAGCCAATAGTCCCTGAGACTGATCTGAGGCTGGAAGTTCAGTACCTACCAGTGCAATCTCTCCCCTCTGTGTCTGTCTCCTCTCCAATTGAGCAGTTCCACATGGCTCCCACAGCATCATGTGGCAATGAGATCTACAATATGGAAAAGTAGTTCCTGGCTGTCTGATAATTTCACACTGTCTCCTCTTGGCTCTTCTTCTACAGCAAACACTGAGTGATTGCCCCACTCACCTCTCAACTCTTCTTTTATTTCCCTCCATCCTGCTCTCCCACGACCACCCCTTTTCCAAACTGATCATCCCTGCTCTCCTTCTTCTCCATTTAATCCTGACTGCTTTTATATCTTTTAAGTCACTCAGCACCATGAGATTAGAAGCAGTTTAAAAATGCCCTCTGCTTTTTTTTTTTTTGTGTCCCGATATTTCACCTGGATTTTATTTTTTTACATATTTTTAGTATTTAATTTTTGTCCCTCTGCTGCTGCTTCACCATTAAAGATAGCTAAATTTGCTCTAAATTACAGGTTACCACTGTATGTGCCTAACTGCCATCATATTATGCCATATATATTGCTTTACAGTATTAGAGATGGAGTTTTACCCATGGGATTTATCTCTCACGGGGTCACCACACTGGCACTTACTTCAAATCTTTGTGGTCCACTTAAGCTCTTACTGCTGTGAATAGATTTTAAAAGAAAAATTTCTGTGCACCATGTTCCCCATTTTTCAGAATGTTTGTCAATAAGTTGAGCAGCATCAAGCCTGAAAGGTTTATGTGAAGCTTTACTTATAGCCTCCCTGTATAGGGAAATGGGGCAGTTTAGTCCTGCTTATTTTTGACCAATTATCAGTTATTCTAATCAGTTACAATATGGGTTATGCACTGGCAATTCAATTTCTTTTAGGTTTTTGTACTTGAGCTATAGCTATAGCTTCATTAGCACAGGGCTACATTGCAAAACTAAAACAACAACCCCCAAAAAACTCAACCCCTAAAACATTCACATATACAAACTCTACAACCTCAGAACCAAATACTGACCAGCTGACAGAAGGTGCACTGGAGGTCAAAACAAGGAAAGAGAGCAAATCAAATCCAGAAACTGTCAGTCTGTGTTGTGCAATCTGTTTTCACAGAATCAGCTAAATCTGAACTCGTGAATTCCACTTGAGCTTTTGCTCCTACCGGCCCTATGTCCACGGTATCTGGGAAATGACTTACACACTACTCTGGAGAGCAGCATGGGACCGGTGCTTCCAAAAGGCCAAAGTCAACACGTTCATATATCAGAGACATGCCAGGGTAGCCGTCCCAGCTGCACAACACATGATGTGTCAACTGCTTTACATAGGGTGGGTCAGGAAGAGGCTCATTAAAGACAAGCACTACAGCTCTCCTTGCAACATCTCTGCATCCTTGTCCAGTTTTATAGGGAAAAAAGAAAGAAAGAAAAAAGCTGGTTAGAGAAAAAAGTTATTGGAATCCAGAGAGAAGGGCCAGTGTAATTGTGTCTGCTACATTAGATAAGATCTATAACTGATCTTTTATAAAATTATTTTCTCATTGAGAGAACAGCATAAACTTGAGTCTGTGGCCAAATTTTTTTGGTGCATCTGCTGGAAAACAATGCTGGAGGGGAGTGAGTTACATCACTTTTGTCTGGGCACTGAACTGTCACTACCATTATGGATGTTACCCTCAGTGTACCTGAAAGATGTTCCAAACAAATTAAGATATCCTCACATGGCTGTTAGAGAAAGTAATGAGTATTCTCTCATTCCAGACATCCCTGACCCTTCTCTTCTGACCCTTTAACAGTAAAAAAGACATCAATTCCACCAAACTTAAGAGTGACAAGGGAACCCCAGACCTGGAAGTCACACCCCACCATCACACCTGTTTGTACAGTGTATGCACTGACTTCTAGTCATCTAAAACCTTTAAAAGACAGTTAAAGCAGTGTTATCCTACTTGCCTGTGTGTACCTATTGGAAGAGGATTTTGTGGTAACTCTCCAAGACAAGAGCCTGACAGTGGATACCCCCTTCATTGTTGAATGGCATTTTGGCTAGCTGGGACTGTCTGTGGCACAAGCCTACTCAAGAAAATCGGAGATTTTCTCAGTGCTAATCCCTCTTACAAAGACAATCTGTAGGCCATTTGCTATTCTGTTTTGGCTTTATTTTTTAACAGGGCCTTAAAACATATTCTTCCTTAAAATGACAACGTTCTTTTCTGCCCTCTTTGTTCGTGGGGCTTTGTGCACTCATAAACAATTTAAGAGCTCCCTTCACACCTGCAGTGCACATGTGTGCCTGAAATAAAGATTCTCTTATCTATTCTTCACTGATAACTTTAGAGGATAGTGCTTAAGAAAAGGTGCCATCCTTGCAATGGTAATAGACTAAACCAAACTCAAGTCCCAAACCTATGCAGTGACAGTGAGGCCATGGGGAAGGAGGGATCCTCAAAGTTAGAGCAGAGCAGCTGAGAGGAAGACAAGCAGATCTGCACCTCCTTTCCAGGTGGCAAATCCTGCTCAAAGACACTAACATGCCTCCTGTACCATCTCAAGGTTTTGCTCTATCCTTCCTGGGGTCTGTGTTACTTATTTGGAAAATTGTGCTTCCCAGTTAGCATAATCTGAGCTATGCTGAGGCTGTGCTGCTATTCAAAACCCTCTTGCTCAGGAATTTCCCCCTGTAGATTTGTTTCCTCAGCAGGAGGTGGATCAACACGCAATGGATTGCAGTGCTGTGACTCTTGGGCTGCCTCGTGCTGTTACAGCTCTGCTTGTGCTGACATCACTGACCAGCCTCAGCAGAGGAAAGCCCTAAACCAGCCTAACCACAGAACAGTTTGGGATTGGCAGGACTTTCCCACCCTCTTGCAGATTAAGCATTGGTACAAAGTCTGAGAGAAGTTTTTCTCCACAGAGAAAACCTTAATCTTCTGGTTAGACAACATCAGACACTACAATTTGATACTTAATAAATTGTCATGAAGCTATAATACAAGTATTCACTTGGTCACTTATCCTTTTAGCAATAAAAAACAATTGGGACTGAAGTTCAGTGGCAATTTGTTGCAGCTGCTGTGGCCAGGACCCCCTCAGAAAGTAATTTCCAGAGGATTCTTCTTGTTAAAAAGCCATTTTCCTGGCGAGGAGTGGGATGTCTGGAAGATAGCAATGGGGACAAATCCAAGCACAGAAGTTTACAAGCATTCCTAAAGAGCATTTTATAAATTCTGTATTTATTTAAACAACTACAGAAACATTTTATGCAGCAGTCTAGTACTACCACCAAACTACAAAGTAGACTTTTAAGCTAGGCAGTTTTCCTCTTTACCTGTTAGATGACATGAGGCAGCATCAACATTTGGCTCCACACGGAGAAAGTGCGGAGAGAGGATGGCAGCCTTCTCTTTTCACAATCCTTCCCAAAATTTTCCTTCTTCGATTCTGACCTACCCCCACTCTCTCACCCTACCACAAGAACTGGTTATGAATAATATACAAATGGATATTTAGTTTTGTTGGGAGTAAAAGCAACTGAACAGGTCTAAAATAACAACTTTCAGTCTCACTGGGCAACCCCATAGTGTTCAGCTCGCACATAGTGGCTGGTTATGTGAGCCAGATGGTATCCTTATTGCTACCTGAGTGGATGATAAATTGAAATTTAAGAATGGCAGCTCTGGTAAAATATGATCATTTGATATCTCCTGTCTCCTTCCCTCCCTCCTGAAGAATTGCAGGGAGACAATGCTTGAAAAAGAAAGAAAGGAAGTACCCACCTAGTACTCCTACCAAAGGGAGAGTAAAAGACTCACAGCTCAGCCTCTGTGTGGGCAGCCTAAAACCCCAAGAGACAGAGGAAAACACAAACTTTTATTTTTTGAGGTAGAAAACAGCATCCTGAGTCCACAACCAACTGGGTGGGAGGGCTCTGTGCTCTCATTTTCAAGCCAAAAGAAAAGAAACAAAGAAATATGGCAAGTACACTGCAGTATGTACTAACAGGTCAGGCCACAGCAGAATGGCCAGTTTAGCATCTTTTCAGAGGTGCAATATTTTCTGTAGGAACACATAGCAAAAAAAACCCCCAAACCAAACCAAATTCAGGAGGCTACCTTGCTCTGTGCAGAAGGAAAAGTCAAGGAGATCTTGCTCCAGCAGAGGCACTACTTTTCCTGATGCCAATCCAGTTAAGGATGAGATTCCAAGAATAAAATCTTCCTGCTGAAACATCAACGTATTGTGTTTGCAGTTCCTTTAAGAGATCTCCACCACAGTCTTTTCAGATTGCAGAGAGGAGATCATGCTGACAGCAAGTCACTGCTTTACTCAAGGCAAGCTGCCAAAACACGTAGAACTGAACCCTGTCCTCTCATTCACTGGACCGATAAATATGCTTTTAAAAGCATGCACAGCCTGGTTCACACTTACATGATGCACAGAGAATGAGGCAGAGGGCTTGCAGAGTGAAGCAACACCTCATTCCCAAGCATGTGCAGAGCAGTCTGCCTTTCCTCGCTGCTAAAAATGCTAAACCAGTGCCATTTGCACTACACATGTGCAACATGCATGTCTCAAAGATTCATTACTATGCATATGAAAATTCAATCATATCAAAGCTTAGCTTTAAGAAAGTCCCAAGGGGCTGAACCGTGTGCTTATGTGCTTTGAGGAGGGAAAACCCAACAACTTCTAAGATTTTTTTTCTTTTTTGTAGCATTGCTCTGCTCTTTCCGTTTGTAAGAACAAAATGGCTGGTGGATGAATGAACTCCATGTTCCCACTGAGTGTTTATATCCATTTATTTTCATAACTCAAGTTCTGTTTGTGTGAACACAAATGTATAAATCATAGATGGATTTAAGGCCGATCCCAAAAAAACTGTAACCAAGATGAACAAAACCCATTATTTTATTGGAAGATTGCTGTGATTTAGTATTATGCTGTCATTTAGTATGAACATGTGTATCCTTTTAAGCCATCTTGCTCTCTAACACTACTTTCTGTAGCCCATTCTAGAGCAAAGGATTCTGCAATTAGCTTGGAAGTATCATAAATCATCTATTTTCACATTTCATTACAATTTTAAAATTGCTTAATGTTCATTAAAATTTCCATTAGAATAAATTTGGCCTTCAACCAAAAAGGAAAAAAAATTACACTGAAGAAAAGTGATGGTTTGGGGACACATACTGCTATTGCACATCCTATACTTGATGAAAAAAAGATGAGATGGAGGTCCATGGTCTCTAATGAAAATAAAAACTTTTGCAGGCAAAATTCATTTTAAAAGGGTAGCAAAGCAAATCTTCTGATCTTCTTGGCTTTTCTATTGGCCTTTCACATCCATGGATATAAAGCCCATAGAAGCTTCCTGTAGGTTTCAACCTAAAATTACCACCTAAAACACAGCTTAGAACATAGTAGTAAAAGACAAAGATTTTAAAATAATTATCTTCAGTTCACTAAAATATATATATATATATATATATATACATATATATATATATATATATATATATATATAAAATTCTTAATACACTTGGAGTTTTACCAGTGCAGGAAAAGCAGAATGGTGGCTTCTAGCATTCTCCGCCGAGGCTGTGGCATCATACAAGCTTAAGCTCTTCAAATCCATCATAAATGTTTCATGACTGCAGTGCCAAAACCAACACAAAGCTCCACAGCATCAGGACAGGACATGGTGACAAGCCCTGTGACAACAACGGGCCAGGCAGGGGCTGCTGGCTCCAGGTGTGTCCCACCACACCCTGATTCCCTGCCAGCCACAACCAGTGTGTGCACACAGGCAGTAGCATGGGCTTGGTTGGGACTTTGGCAAGCACACACAGGAGGGGAAGCTCTCTGCTTTGAAGGTGTTCCCCAAATTAACATCTTTACATATATACAAAACTCATTTGGGCATACTTGAAAAAAAATTAGCAGATATACAAAACCTGGAGAGGACAGCCATGCTGGAAAACCAAACAGAAGCAGAAGCTTCATGGTGCTCTTCCTTTGCAGAGCTAAATTCCTCCTGAACAACATTTCCAGGGTGAGGCATTTGTAAGCACAAGTGTAAAAGGACCAAAGGCTCTACTGACAAGCCATGAGATACAAAGTGCTTGCAAGATACATCCGGTGTTGAGATAATTAAGATCAAAATTAAACTTGTGCTATATTTGCATCTGCAAAGCATCAGTTAATCAAACATAATGAGTTAATCAGACTCACTTTTCTGAGGGGAAAATGTAATCACGCTTCATCATCTTCTATGTTGTCATTAAGCTCTAACAGACTTTCCATACAGAAATTGACTCTTCCTAAATACTTGCACACCCAGCAGCACATTCAGAGTCCTAGAAATTTTCTAGGCATTGTTGCAAAGCTAATAGGAAATTCTTGCAGTAAAGTTACTTTATAGGAGCTTTTGCTCTATATTACGAAGTCAGTTAATAATACAAATTTGAAGGGGACATCAAGAACGACCCAGGAAGGAGATAATACTCTGCACCCCATTTTTTGCAATTAAGCAAGAAGCCAGTAGGTTATTTAGCAAGACTGCTGCCAGTGAACCAGTATGTCACCCAGATTTCTAACACCAAACAGCAAAAGCAAAGAATTTATTCTCTGAAACCTCTGCAGATTTAGCAATTCCGTATTTTTTTAATTAAATAAATAAATAAAAGGCAGCTATTGCTAGATGTAATTTCTCGTTATTTTAATTAATTTATTTTTAATCCCATGAAGAAATATTTCTTACTGTCTTAGTTGCTAGCTATTTAAGATATTGTGGTTACATTTTTGGTGTCTTTGGTACATTTTATTGTAACATTGTCAGGGCACTGCATTCAATTACTACATCTCATGCTGTTTTACTCGCTACAAAGCATCATCCAAACATTTTCTAGCAAGTCCTTGTGGGTAACTATGTCCTGTCCAAGAAACACATGTACGTCTATGCGTTAATAGGTATGAGATCAGTATCAAATTAGTCATTTGAATAAATGCCTCTTTGGTTTGGCTTCTGCGGTCTCGAACTCTTAGCTCAAGCTGCAATAGAGTTTTAAAAAAATAAACACATCTTTAACATTAAACCGAGTGCATTTGGAATGCTATGGCTTATCTGATAGCTATCTGTTGTGCCTCTGCAGCGCTAAAACTCGTCCCAGCTTTTCACTGCTCTCTCCCTTTCCAGATCTCTTTATCTCTTAGTCAGCCCCGCAGATGTGCTGGTTCCCTCTCCTGGATGTCTCCATTCTTCTCTTCATTGCTCCTGCTCCCATCATGTGCATGTCTGGGAAGGGGCAGTCTCAATGGGAAGCACAAACCCAAACAGTGATGCGGCAGCAAAGGGATAATGGGAATGAGAGACGCATCTTGCTGGGGAATGAGCTGAAACAACGACTTGTGGCCAGGAGCTAGGAAGGGGAGAAGGTAATAGCACCCATAGATTAAAGAAGGAAAACAGTGGAAATTAAGATTGGTAGGTCACAGCCTACCAGATCTTTAAAGATGGTTGAGCGTGAAGGTGTGCAAATCCCAGCATTGACGGACGGGACAAGCCTCAGAGGAGAGAGGGGACTCTAACCCACAGGCAAGAAGTCCAAAAGACGGTGAAGTCAATTAAAGAGGCTACAAAGTCATCAAACAAGAATCTGAGGAATGGCTATGTTTTACAATATGTTCTATTTTTCCTTTCAGGTTGCATCTCTATAGCTGAGCTAGAGTACTCACGGGGGAGACCTTGCCCAAACACAGTGGAAGCTATAGCTAACACACAGAAAACTAAATCTATTTTCAGTGTCAATTATGACCCTATTCACTGTATCATATTTACCTAGACAGAGGAATATCCAGAACACCCTCACAGAGAAGCCGCAGAACGGATGTGTTGGATGTCCCTAGAAGCATTTCTCTAAATAAAGTTTTGAAAGGAAATAAATAGTTGACAGTATTTAATCCTGACCCCTCCAAAGTAACCCAGATTAGCTTGCACTGTACAAGTACTGTTTTTGAGCATATTTTTCCCTTGTGCAAATGCTGTAGATACTTTCTGATTCTCTGTGAAATTGGGGAAACATTAACAGTTTGCAGAAAAGAAGCAGCAGTGACAATAAAGAATGGTGAAGAGAATGAAATCTCACCGATTTAGCACACCAGTGCTTCTCATTCTCTGCTGATCCAAGGCAGTAAAGGGAATAAGAATGGAAAATAAATAATATTCCTCAGGAAGACATAAAAATGTTAAGTCTTACTAAAATCCACATTTGCCCAGCCAGGCTCTCTGCAAGTGGATCAGCTTGCTTTGCTCATGTGAGTATTTTCATTAATTTGAACTGGAACTTTGCCTGACAAAAGAGTGCTGGATCTTCCCTTTCTGGGCAGAAGCACTGTAACTACCAGCTGAAAAACATCAACACTCCAGATAAGCCATGAACTATTGTATCGGTTGATTTATTGCTGATTAAACACTCCCAAGTTGCTCCTAGTCCTGAGAATTAACATAATTGAAAAGCAAACAGGTTGTAGGCTGATGGTTCTTTCATCAGTTCTGGTGATTTCCACCACGTGTATGTGCAGAGCTGAAAGCACAGCTCAGCGCCGTCACAACAGCAAAATTCTATTAATTTTTCTTTAACTTGCATATCCTTGGTCCTTACTAAAACTATTTCCTAGTTGTAAACAAGACACTCAACTCACCATCTAATGTTGCCAAGATATAAAAGATGCTCTTTTGAAACATTATAAATACCACTAATTCAACAGATTGTTTTAGAAAGAAAAGCATAGGCCTGTTATTTTGCAAGTGGCATGGTAAGCTTCAGTCCAAAGTCCCATAATCTAAACAAATCAAGCACTAACCTAATAAGAAAGTACTTTAAAAAAGATTATGAAAATGTTATGTCTTAATTGGTTGATATGCGTGACACCGCTGTTAAAAAACGCAGCAGCTTACCAGCCCTACAGCTGGAAGTACCACCAAAGAGAAAACATTTTCACAAAAGATACTCCTTTTGCTCTTTTCTTCTCTTTTTTCTTTTCTTTATTATTTTCTTTACTTTTTTCTTTCCTTGCCCCCCCCCCCTTTTCTTCTCTTTTCTTCTCCTCTCTTTTCTTTTCCTCTCTTCCATTTTCTTTTTGTTGTCTTTTCCCTTCTTTTCTTCTTTTCACTGCAATTCTGCATTAATTGCGTTGCTCCAGGCAGAGGGCCAAAAGTAGCATCTAGAATTATTGGGAGCAAATCTGTGTCATTTTCACATACATCTGTGTGAGGCCACGCAGGAAGTGGGGACAGAGTCTCAGGGAGGAAGGGTAAATTCAGCACTGACAGCCCTTGTTGGGAGGTCAGGCTTCGCTCCCTGGGAGTCACAGCCACCAATTCTCTGGGGATCTTTGCTTATGCTACAAAAATGAAATCTTGACATGCATGACATCTCTTCTACCACTACAGATACTTACAGTGCTGTCTCTCCCTTGAAGGGTGCCTTGTGAGTTCATGCCAAGAACTAGAAGTGTCCAGAAATCCTAGTCCAGGCTGGCAAATCTTGCAAATAATACAACCAGTGGGCAGCACAAATTGTTTTTCAGGAACTGGGTGAATTATAATCAATTATTCTCAACATTGCGCTGAATACACAGTGAAGTGCTGAGGATGTTGTATGCAGGGGAAGGCGGCAAGACTTCCCCAAAAGGCAAAGGCTGTGCAGCACAGACTCACAAAATTCATGAGACTGATAAGACTGAGTGGGAAAATAGGACCTGTATTTTGACATTTTGCAAATTCCTTGAAAACAAAAGAAAATCCAAGGAGAATGCCTAAGAAAGTGCATTGGGCACCTCTATCTCCTCGAGGTGATCCAACATAGTAGTGTAATAGTAATTAGTAAAATGTGAACTAGAAAGGAGCACAGGACTTTAGTAATATGAAACTTCATCACAGCATCTCTTGCTAAACTTTGCTTAGAGGTAAGGAGAGGCAACCAAATTCCGGCTAAATTATAAAGCAGTTGAGTGGCTAGGGAAAGAAAGCTTGGAGGAGTTTAAAAACTAATTTCTCACACACAAAACCCAAAACTACCACTACTGTTATTACGCCTGCACACAAAACCAAATTATAACATTCAATTATTAGGAAGCTGATGAGAAACACTTCAGCAAATTCAGTGGATTGCTTGAATTTTCAGCTTCTCTGCTGCTATAAGGAAAATTTAAGCAAATAGAGACCCTTCAGGCATTGAGTGCTGAGTGTTGGCAACTCTCTTGCTGCTACACTGTTGCTTATGAAAAGCAGCTGTATTTAGAGATACTAATAATACCCAATAAAACCTGTATTTTCTGAAGACGTCTACCTCCTTCAACATCAAAATAGGCAACATTCATACCATCCAAGTTAAGACCTGAGAGGGAAGCACAGGACTGATGGTTTAAAATGCTGCTTTATAGTTTAGCACAAAGATAGTTGAATGAAGATTATTTTCTATCAGACTTCCAAGTTTCAAGGCAGGGTAGAGGAGAAAGAAGACTGCACAAGCAAGTCATGGTCTTTCTTTTTTTTCCCCCCTCATAAGCTTTTTTTTTTTAATATAACCTTTTCTTTATATTCTTTATATTCAAACTCTCATAACCAAGCAAATCTTCCACAACCACTGGAGCATATTCTGGACAATAAACCTAGAATTTGTTTTCTGTCTTATTATATAAATGACTATACCTTAAACTATACCACTGGGATAGCATGCTTTTTTATTCTCACCAAGGATCAAGATACCAGAGATCAACTTGCTAGGTGTGATTTCTAAAACCAAGTTTGTTTCACTGCTCTGAATTTCTATTTCACATTCAAATTTTCATCACCTATTCAAATTCAACTCATTTACTGGCTTGAGATTTAACAAGAAACTTTTTCCTTTGGTTCTGGCAGCCTTTTGAAGGAATCAAACAAAGAAATGCTGAAGATGATAGTTTTTTAGATTACTCTTTCATCAGTTATTAACCCCACAGAGAAAAATGAATGGATAAAACCTTCCAACTCCCATTTGCACAGTTTTTAATATCTATTATGAGATGGTATTGTCCCGGGCATGAAGTAAATGAATTAATTTAGCACATTAAAGCTCTGAAAACAATATGAAGGGGAAGACTAGCAATTATTTACATGCAGCACACAGATGGACAGACACTCGAGCAATGAAGCGATGTCCTACCTCTCCTTGCCGGTGATAGTGCTTGGGAGGTTTTCCCATCTGCTCTAGCATTTTGCCCTTCTTACTGCTAGCAAGCATCAGTCCCTGGTGGATGCCTGCAGATCTGTTGGTTGCCTGAGTTGGAGCCTCCCCCATCAGGGTGGACTTGATGGAGTTCACCTTGGAGCTGGAGCTGTCTAGCTGGGAGCTCTCCACGATCAGGACCGCGGCTAGTAAGAGGAGACAGCAGGAGCACTTATTCCACATCAGCACGATCATCTCCCCTCCCCCGAAAGGATTATCTTTTTTTCTCCTTTTTTTTTTTTTTTTTTTTTTTGGCAATGAAAACAGAAAAGAGGGGGGAAAAGTTTTTAAAAATATCTCCCGAAGTTGTAAAAGAAGCAACGGATCTCAAAGCCACTCAAGGAACTGTTGTTCTGAGAGACACGGGGGGGGAAATAAATTTTAAAAAGAATCCCCTAGAAAAAAAAAAAAACAAAAAAACCCAAAAAATGTGTCAAGTCTATAGGCAGTGAGCAACAGTCAGGTCTGTGATGTCTTTTTCCTCCAGGTCCTCGAGAAGTCCAGGCAGTTCTCTCGAAACTGAGAGCAATAAGCTGCGAAGAAACTGCACCAGGGCAGCTCCCCAGCGCAGGCACCAGCACGTTTGCTAAAGCTTCAGAGGAAGAGTGAGCGAGTTACTTCCCCCCACTCCTCCTTCTCTTGCTGCTCAAGCCAGCAGAGAGGAAACTAAAACCAGATCCAATCCAAGCAGCACCGGCAAAAGCTGGGCTTAGTTTTCTTTCACTCTCTCTCCCCCCTTCTCAACTTTTTATTCCCCTCCTCCTTTTTCAGTCTTATGCCTCAGCCTCTGCAGTCAGCAGGAGTGAAAGCGCCCGGTCTCCTCCTACTCTTCCTCCTCCTCCTCCTCCTCCTCCTCCTCCTCCTCCTCCTCCTCCTCCT